>CM028135.1:322047083-323247500 GCA_016271365.2 Neoceratodus forsteri
TCTGACCCACCCCAGCCTACCTAGCTTATTTATCAATCTTCTATGTGGAACAGTGTCAAAAGCTTTGCTGAAGTCAAGGTAGGCGACATCAACTGCTCCCTTGGTCCACCACTCTGGTTACCCAGTCAAAGAAATCTATGAGATTAGTTTGACAGGACCTTCCTTTGTAAACCCATGCTGTCTTGGATCCTGTGCCCCTATGGATTCCAGGTGTTGCACTATCCTTTCCTTAAGGAGTGCCTCCATAATCTTGCCCACTACTGAGGTAAGACTGACCGGTCTGTAGTTCCCGCCTCCTCCTGCTACCACTCTTGTGGGTGGGATCACATGAGCCCTTCTCCAGTCTTCTGGGACCTCTCCTGTGCTCAGAGACTCACTAAACAATTCTGCTAATGGCTCTGCTAGTTCCTCCTTTAGCTCCTTAAGTACCCTGGGATGTATGCCATCAGGTCCCATTGCCTTATCCACCCTGAGCTTAGCAAGCTCTTGTAAGACCCTTTCTTTTGTGAAGGGAGTAGTGCTCACCTCCCTCCCCCCTGTGTCCATGATGCTGAGCTGTGGGCCCTGCCCTACCTTCTCTTCAGTAAATACTGAGCAAAAGTATCTATTTAGGATAGATGCCTTTACAGGGTCCTCCTCCTCACATGCTCCCTTTTCTCCATTAAGCTTAGCAATACCCCCTCTGGACTTTCTCCTTTCACTAATGTATCTATAGAAAGTCTTGTCACCTTCTTTACTGTTCGTGCTAGTGTTTCCTCAGTTTGGGACTTTGCCTGCTACTGCCTTACCTGCTTCCTTAGGGCAGTTTGGTATGCCTCCTATCTTCATCCCGCTGTGTTCCTTATATTTTCTGAAGGCCAGCCTTTTGGCTCTGACCTTTTCTGCTACTGTATTTGAGAACCAAAGTGGTTTCCTTCTTCTTTTGCACTTCCTTTTCTGTCTAACACAATGGGATGTTGCTTCAAGTATTGTATCCTTAATGCTTGCCCACTTTGCCTGTACCTCCTCACCTGTGTTTCTTTTTGCCAGGGCTAGCTTAACTCTGTTGGCCATCTTATCAAAGTCAGCTCCTCTGAAGTCCCATATTTTTGCTTTGGAATGGGATGATTTAGATGTAGTAGCCAAACTGAACCATACCATGTGATGGTCACTGGCTCCCAGGTGACCTTCTACCTGGAGATCTGTGATCCCTTCTTTGTTAGTCAGTACTAGATCTAGGATAGCCCTGTCTCTTGTGGGTTGCTGTACCAGTTGTTTGAGGCCCTCCCCCTGCAGGGAATCCACTATGAGTCTAGTTCTGGCAGATGTTCCTGCTGGTATTGACCAATCTGTATCTGGCATGTTGAAGTCTCCCATTATCAGAACCTCCCTTTAGCTGTCATGTTTTGTATATCTTCTAACAGTAATGTGTCTATGTCCTCCCTCTGGTCTGGGGCCTGTAGACAACCCCAGTTCTTATGGCTGTCCATTTCCTGTTTCCAGGGTGTCCCACAGTTCTTCTGGCTCCTTATGTGTATTCTGAATTTCTGTAGCTTTGATATTTTCATTAACATACAGTTCACTTGGGTACCAGGAAAAGTGAGAGTAGAACCCCCTTCTGGAGTTCTGTAGGGATGACTGGGTAAATGGACTTCTTGGTTAGAAGAGCCTGTAATTCCTCCTGGAGAATAGGAATATGGTCGGTGGGTAATGGACTGAGCGGGCAGGTGAAAGGGAGGTCTGGATAGGAATTCAGGCGTGACCCATCTGAATTATCTGAAGTACCAACTCATCCGATGTGATCGTTTTCCAGGCCTCCAGATGGAGGGCAAAGCGACTGCCCACAGCTTCCGAGGCCCAGTCAAGGAAGCATGGACAGGACCCCAGTAGGTGACTGGGCGGGCTGACCCGGCTGACCCACCTCACCTAGAGGATGTGAGCGGGAACCCTTGGCGGCAGAGGTGTTGGCTCTGGTAGGTTGGGAACGACCTCTAAAACTGCCTCTATTAGAGCCTCTGTATTTTCTACCTCTTTTGGTATAAAAAGAGGATTGGGAACAATGTGATGGCTGTGAAGTATGGTACATGCCATGGACTGTGCATAGGGTTCTGCCTGAAGCTTGGAGATCATCAATCAATGTTTGGGTACCTGGCCCGAATAGTTTAGACCCATTAAAGGGGGCGTTAACTACTCTCTGTTGTACATCAGGTGTGAACCCAGAGATGCAAAGTGAAGTATGGCGATGCAAGGTAATACCTGTTGCTGACATACGGGCCGAGATGTTAACTGCATCATAGCCGAACCGGAGTAGGTGATGGGAAATGGAGTTGCCAGTGGCTATTGTAGCCAGTAACTGTTTCCTTTCCTGTGAAAGAGGGAGTTTGTTGACCAATTCAATGGCAGATGACCAGAGTATATGCTGGTATTTGATCATGTGTCCCATATAATTCAGGATTCTGAGATTCACAATACTGGATTGAAATATCTTTTTTCCCCAGATAATCTATCCTGCAGGATTCTTTATCAGGAGGCAAGGAACTAGTGTGCTTTGGTGCTTAGTGCGATCATGAGTGGCAGCATCACAATTGAATCCACTTCAGGAATAGTGGATAGAAAAGGGGTGATACAGAGCAGCTTGGTAGATGCGATCCACCTTATGGGGAACAGCCGTGACAGAAGAAAGTAGGTGCCAGGCTGCAAGCATAGCATTTTGGTAGGTCTGGATTAGTGGGGGTACCATTAAGACTGGCTCCTCGGGTAACTCCAAGTAGTCTGCCATATCCTGAAGTTGTTTGTCATGTTGGTAGTGGAGAATTCCATGACATTTTGAATTTAGATCATCACTTCATGGAAAGAAGGGTTATCTGGAGGAGAAGCAGCCGTATGTCTGGGCAAGTCCTCTTCTAATGAGGAGAGGTTCGATAAAGGAGTATGGGGAGCTGGAAATCCAACTCCTGGAATTCCTCAACCTCTAGATTTCCGGTAAATTCTGCTGGGAAGTCAGGCTCATCTGACAACTAGTCCACCATATGAGGGAGAGTGTCCTGTCACTGTGAAACCATTTAGGCGAGGTGTGGGTGAATGGGATGGATGGCTCGCTCTCCTGGATCAGAGGGCTGAGCACGCCACATGGCATGCAAGACATGCTGTACACTACAGTACAAATGTCCAGTTCTTTTTGAGTAGGGGGTGGGGGCATCTGAGAAACCAAAGGGAGAATGGAGGGATTGGACGATAGTCTGAGCAGGTCTTGCCCCTGGGTTATAAAGACCAGGGTCCTGATCCCTATCCGCCTGGCCCCTATAGGTACCCACCTGTGAGAGTGGAGAGGCAGTAAGCATAGCAAAAGCAGTAGGTTTTCCTTGTGGAATGTGGCCCATCGTCGACAGAGCCACTGGGGGAAAAGAGTTATGCTGTGGAAATGACGGTTCCATCAACGGGGCGTTGACAAACCCACAAAGGGCTCTTTGTAAACTGCCATCATCATGTTAGAAAGCACTGTTAATGAGAGGGTATATCTCCCTGTCGACAAAGAGGCAGGCTGAAAACGCACCATCAATGGTGGGGCACCTGTAACGGTGGACGTCGATTAGCGCTTAGGTATGGAGTGTGAGGAGGGCTTCTCCTTCTCTTTTTTATGCCATTGATGAGAATCAATGGGGGGGACTCCTGGGATGAGCCCTGAATCTCCATGAGAGACAATTTCTGCTCCATTGAATATTGTTTGATTTCAAGCAACCATCAATGATGGGTTGCTTGGTTGAAGTCCTGACAATGAATGCAGGAACTGGTGTTGTGTGTGGATCCCAGATACCTTACATAAGTAGAGTGGTTGTCGAAGCAGTAGATTTTTCTACCACAACGGCAGGAATGAAATAGCGCTATCTTGCTTGAAGATTCTTTGGACATTCGTTTGGTTGCACAAATTCTCGTCGATGACTGCTGTTCTGAAGTTGCTCTAGCGGTGTGCGAGCTGAAGATGGTGGGAAAATGAACATGAACTGAGGATACCAGGAACCACCCATACTTATATAGGAAACAGGAAGCTGATGTCATGTGTGGGCGGCCCCTGGAAAAAGACTGCTAGAAGAGCTGCCATGCTCCACAGCGACCTCTGGCGACAACCCAAGTGTATTACCTGCTGCAAGAGACCACTCCGTGGAAGATCGAATGTTACATATAACAAATAATATAAGTCAGATAAAGAAAAATGCAGCAGCATAAGTTAACACATTTTATAACAGTGCCAATGGAGTTATATCAAGATCAAATCTAAATAACAATAAACCTGAAAGTCGCAGATGAATAACAGTAGTAGTGAACCAGATAAACAGGATCTTGGAGGAAATGTCCAACAAATTGTGAACCGTAAAGTTACATTTTCAAGATTTAAACATGCCTCTCACGCTCACGCTTGTGAGTGGTGCGGGCTTTTGAACTGTGCCGCCTCGACCCCTCGGTAGCATGCTCCCAGTTGCTGGCTCCCCCAAGCCCTCACACACCGAGACAACTGAGGAATTGAGTTCTTCCACACACTGCACAGGAGCACAGTGTGCACTAAAGTCAGCAAGTAGGATAGCATCCTTGGGCAGCTGACAATGAAGGGGTCTGGGTCAGTGAGATGTTGTACTGCTGTCTGTGAGCTGTGTGGGCTTTTGAAGTGTGTAGCCCCACCCTCTGGGTAGCATGCTCCAAACTGCCAGCTCCTCCGAGCCCCCACACACTCAGGCAATCAAGGAATCAAGTTCTTCCACACAATGCACAGGAGCACAGTGCGCACAAAAGTCAGCAAGCAGGATAGCTTTATGTAAGGGGGATGCTACTCTTATCATTAATAAATTATATTTTTTATTGTACGCAAGCACAGAGTGTTTTTTATGCCCTCCTGGAGTTGAGGCTGAAAGTTATCTGTGCTCTCTCTAGACATGGGGTCACACATGGATAGGTGCTATGAAATCAAAGGCCTCAGCAGCAGCACTATTATAGGTCAGTACCACATTCTCTGGTCCTGTCTCACAAGCTGCCACCATCTCCAAGATGTCCAGCATCGCCAACAGTCCTTCTGAGCCAAACTCTCTTAAACAGCGATATTGGACCATCTCCTCAGGGGGAGGATTGGGGGGACCCAAGGAGAACTTCACCATGCAACGATCCGACCAACTAACTAGCTCAATCTCTAGGTTATTCACCATGAGCCCAGGGAGAAAACCAAAATCAAAGCGTGTCCATGTTGAGGAGTCACAGAAGTAATAACTTAGAAAAGGCCCAGTTGTTCCATCAACTGGAGGAAATCACTTTCAAAATGTGAGAATTCATTGTTGACAAACAAACCCCAGAATCTAGCTAAACAGTTCCGTTCAACTAAGTTCAGGCATTTGTTTTTGAAAAGGTGTCATTTTTACGTGTTTCTAGAAAACCTTTTGCCCAAAAAGAAAATCAAGATGGCAGAGCTAATGACCCACAATGTTTTTCTTATGATCATAAAAACAATTCTCATTCAACAAAATTGGCTCATGAACATAAATTCTTTGTTCGTGCCAGACAGCTATCCTGAAAATGCTACTGAGCATGCTCAGAAGCCAAATTTTAAAACCATATAACTTGAGACCCAATTGATACTTGTTTATGTAACCTTTGAAATGCACGCCCTTGGGCCAAGCCCCTTCTACCCTAAAAATCTGGTTATAAATTCCAAACCATTTGTGCTCCCCAGCTGAACAAACAAAACAGCAAAAAGGTGCATTTATAAAGGATTTTTAAATTTCCAGATCTAAGAATTCAGATCAGTGGTGATCACAAAACTTCCCAAGTTTTAATAACATGGCACCTGGACCACACATGCAAACTTTCTTAGTTCTGTTAAACAGCACCAAAATTATTAAGGTGCAAAAATTGAGGTTAACACTCAACCCATGGTGAGAAGCCAAACTGTTAAAATCTTATATCTCAGCATCCAATTAATTTTTTTTTTTTAAATCTTCAAAAGATACCTCCTGGGGCCTAGCCCCTTGTACCCTGAAAGCTTGTAACACAGTTCCAAACTGTTACTGGTCTAAGCCAGCGACCCAAGGAATTAGAGGGCGGCCGGGAGGAAGACTGCTCTCCTCCTCCTCCTCCTCCTCCTCCAGGGGATGGGTGGGGGAGCATTCGGTGTGTGACCAACCCCTGGCAGAGGCCAGGGGGAGCAGCTGCCAGAGCTAAGTAGCTGGGGAGGCGTGCTGGACATCAGCTTTTCAGTGCCCTACGTCACTGCACGCAACATCTCCCGGGGGAAGAAAGCAACCAAAAATGCCGGCCCCATAGATGACACTCTGCTTCCCAGTCCCACTATACCCACCATGGCACTTGGTTGGTGACACAGCTTCAGTCCTCCATCAGGAATGACCTGACCCCATGGCCCCACCCTGGGGGGTAAGCTAAGGAGGAACACTGGTAGATGGAGGGCATACCTAGAACCGAGTACTGGCTGCGTTGGGGGTGTGCCCACTCGGAGGCCCTGCCCTCGGGGTCAACCCTGGGAGGATCATCATCCGAGGTAAGTCCCAGGAGTGAGTGGGGACTGAGAGAGCAGGGGCTGAGCTACTGGGGATCCAGCACAAAAAAATACAAATAAAAAAAAAAAAAAAACAATAAGATTTAGAGCACATCTTAGCAAACCTATCCAAAATGCCTGTATAAAAGCATTACACTGTCCCTAACTGACCTCATTGTGCTTGTTTATGGCATCATACCATAACCCTTATTGGTATCAGTGATATCACAAAAACACATATGAGGTCAGTTGAGGACAGTCAATTTGTTTTTGAAAGAAACCATTTAATAATTTCTAAACTGAAATATTTCAAAGATTAAAAATGGGAGAAGATAGAAAACTTGCAATACATTAAACCAGGACATAACTGTATGTTTAACAGTTTAAGGACTTTTATTTTAGTAGATACTCACTCTAAGTTATACTATACATATAATAACTCTCAAAAGAACTGGTCAAAGCCTGATAATACCACATGAATATTAATTTTTTAGTCAGTCTCATCTGTACCCTTCGATATTTCTGGATGCTCCAATACTCTGAGGAGTATTAAAAGGTGCTATACTCCAGAATCATCCTGGCCAGGGATCTGTACAATGGGACAAGGACATTATCTCATCTACTCCTGATATTTCGTAGAATGTTACCGATGACCCTGTTTGTTATATCATTATTGTGTTTATTATCCCTATTACCACCGGCGTTCCCCAGGGCTCAGTCCTTGGCCCCATCCTCTTCTCCATCCTACTAGATAATCTGCCAAAGTATTGCTCCACTACCGCAATCCACATGTACGCCGATAACACGGTCCTCTTTACTTCTGGCCGTACCTACGAAGAAGTCACCTCTAATCTTCAGACCAACTTCAACAAAGTACAACACTGGTTCAGCTCTAACCAACTCCCCCTAAATGCCAAGAAAACTGTCTCTATGTCTTTCAGCACTAGACAGAGACTATCCAGACTTACATCCCCTCTGATCTTCCATACCCTAAACGACACTATCCTTGAAGACGTGCCCTCCTTTAGGTACCTGGGGGTTTGGCTTGATTGCCACCTCTCCTTTTCCACACACGTGGATGTCATTCTAACAAAACTTCACCCAAAGCTAGGTGCCCTCTACAGAAACCACACTAGCCTCCCGCTCCCGGTGAGATGTGAAATAGTCCAGAAAATGATTCCACCCTCCTTTGACTACTGTGATGTTGTCTACAGCTCTGCCTTTAAGTCCACCTTAACCAGGCTAGACCCCCTCTTCAATGCTTTCTGCCGCTTGGCCCTCGATGCCCCCCCCCCGCACCCATCACTGTGAGCTCTTCCATTCACTGGCCCTTCCATCCCTGAGCAACCGGCGCCTACTTCACAGTGCTAAATTTGTTTCTAACCTCTGGCTCGGTTCCCTACCTTGTATCCTCCCTATCTTCCCCGCCTACCCCCGCCCTCGCCCTCAGGTCTACTGACTCCAGGCTATTAGTAATCCCTCACCGAAGGACCTCTGCAGGCCAATCAGCTTTCTCTTACCTCCTTCCTAAGCTCTGGAATGGCCTGTCAGCCCAAATCCGCCATTCTTCCTCCAAACACTCTCTATCCTCTGCCCTCATTAACTTCCTTGCAGCAAACTGTACCTGCCCCTGACCTCCCCCTCCCCGATTGATTCTCTTCCCCCCTCCTCGATCCCCTCCTCCTTATGCGCCTGACCAGCGGCTCGGCCTTCACCTAATTGACTGGCTTATACATTGCCGTAAACAACCTATGCACTTACTGTCTCATTCACTTCTGCTATTTCCCTTCTTATTTCCCTAATGACTTCCCTAACTCAACCCTCTTATCTACCCCATTGTTTACTATACAGTCCTGTCACCTCTCCCTGGCCCCAATCTCAGACTTCCATTTCTGTCAACTTGGTGCATCATGCTTCAGTTCAATCTCTGCTACAGGCACTTATGTAATCACATATAGTTCTAGATGTGTAATCAAATATGTATGCCACTCTCCTTGTGGCACATGTATGTACTGTCTCCTCATGTAACAAGTTTGTAATTAATCACACTCAATTACGTAACAATTGTTTGTATTGTTCTACTCCAAGTTCAACCTACTGATTGTTGTATGAATACCCTCCTCCCTTGTACCCCCCCCCCCCCCGTCGCACCGTGAGACAAGCATCTTTTTGCTCAGTGTGCCTTTCCTGGTGAAACATTTTCAATAAATAATACATTTATGAAACGACAGTGTGTTCGTAATTATTACCCCAGGTCCCTTTCACAGTCAGTGCTCATAATAATTTTATTATTGATCATGTAGGATGCTTTGGTATTGTTGTAACCATATCACTTTGCACTTCTTTTCATTAAATCTCAACTTATGTTGTTTTGCCCAATTTTCCAGCTCTTGCAGTTGCTTCTGGAATTTCATAATGGATTCCACATCATTCACAGCTGCCCCCACCTTAGTGTCATCTGCGTATTTGCAGACCCATGCTCCTTTTGACACTTACATGGTGGAGACAAAAACTTTAAAAAGTATGGGCCCTGAAACCGATCCCTGGGGCACCCCACTAGCAACTACTCCCCAGTCTGAGAAAAATCCTCTTATCTGCACCCTCTGGTATCTATCCAACAGCCATGTCTATCCACTTGATAAAATATTGCTTTACCACAATCTTTATAAGGGAATTCAACATGATTTCATGGAACACTGAGTCAAAAGCCTTGGCATAATCTAAGTACACTGCATCAGCTGGTAGGCCATGATCCACTGCCTGACTCACACGTTCAAAAAAGTGTAACAAGTTGCTGGTACATGACCTACCAGATTCAAACCTATGCTGCAAAATGTCTACTTCTTTAAAGGGACACTGTCAACCTTTTTTGCATCATATTATTTCTAGTTAAAAACCCACATGTTTTGATTAATTACCTTCTCTAAAATTCATTAATGTTGCTGTTTGTTTTGTCTGTCTCCTTGTTCAGTGGAAGTGAATGCATGGTAATGTAAACAACTTTGTTTTGATTCAAATTCTGAATCTGTTCTACTTGAATACTTCCTAAACATCAGAAGCACACCCAAACAATGCAGTAACTCATGCGGCAGTAGCCACCTAAACTCCCACTTCATCACAAGTGGCCAGACTGTGTTGTGAGTGTTCCTAAGTTTAGGAAAGATGCAGTGGGAGTTGATCAAGGAATGTAAACAAACCTGTTTTTGTGTGGTAACACCAGTATTGTGGGCAGTCTGTTTTTTCATTTTTAAAAGAAAAAAAGAATCAGAATCAAACTACTAGCTACATCACCAATCTTTACAGAATGTTAACAATCATAAAATATGTTTTTTTTTTTTTTTTTCAAACAAGGGGCACTTTGAGGCCTAAGGGGGTTGGCAGTGTCCCTTTAAGTTGTCTTAAATTCTCCTCCAGTAATTCCTTAATGAAGGCCTCCATTACTTTACCTATCACAGAGGTTATACTTATTGGCCTGTAGTTGTCTACCACCGCCTTATCACCCGCTTTATATATCTGTGTAATATTAGCCATTCTCCAGACTTTTTAGACTCTCCCTTCTAGTATGGATTTATTAAAAAGTATAGCCAAGGCGCCAGCAATTTCTGCTGCCAGCCTGTTCAAAAACAAACGGTGCACTCCATCGGGACCGCAAGATTTATATTTATTTAATTTTAATAACTTCTCCCTTATCTTCTGTGGGGCACAGGACCCAAGGCGACATGGTTTCACAGCAGGAAGGTCGTATCAGATGAACCTAATAGATTTCTTTGACTGGGTGACCAAAGTAGTAGACCAGGTAGGGGCTGTGGATATGGCCTACCTCGATTTTAGCAAGGCATTTGACACAGTCTCACACAAAAGATTAATATACAAGTTAGCCAGTCTTGGAGTGGGTCCCAAGGTGGTAGCCTGGATAAAAAAAAATGGCTAAACAACAGGACGCAAAGTGTAATGGTAAATGGAGTTCACAGTGAAGAAAGGAGGGTAACTAGCGGGTACCTCGTGACATTGCAGAGCACCTAGAAAGAAAGGTATGTCTCTTTGCTGATGACACAAAGATCTGCAACAGGGTTGATACACAAGGTAGGGTGGAAAGAATGAAAAGGTACTTGGCAAGGTTGGAGGAATGGTCAAATATGTGGCAGCTCAGATTCAATGCAAAGAAGTGCAAGGTAATGCATCTGGGAAACAAAAACCCAGGGGAAGAGTACACAATGGGGGGTGAGTTAATAAGAACAACAAAAATCTAAAGAGACTTAGGAGTAATTATATCAGATGACCTAAAGGTGGGCAAGCAATGTGAGAGGGCAGTAAGGAAGGCTGGGGGATACTGGGATGCATAGGGAGAGGCATCAACAGTAGAAAACAGGAAGTTGTTATCCCTCAGTACAGACAGTTAGTGAGACCCCATCTGGAGTACTGCGTGCAATTCTGGAGACCCCATCTCCGCAAAGACATAGACAGAGTTGAGGCTGTTCAGAGGAGGCCAACCAAAATGGTGCAGGGTCTGCACCAGAAGACATATGAGGAGAGACTAAAGCAGCTTAATATTGTATACCCTTGAAGAAAGGAGGGAGAGGGGGGACATGATAGAAACTTTCAAGTATCTCAAGGGAATTAAAGTACAAGAGGGTAGTATCTTTCAGAAGAAGAGATGTGCAAGAATAAGGGGGCACAATTTGAAGATAGAGGGGGGACGGCTCTAGAAAGTAGTCAGGAACAGTGGCAGAATTCAAGAATGCATTGGACAGGTATAAGGCAATTCTAGTGGGGGGGGCAGGAGGAAGTAATCTGTTGATTAACTAGAATCTGCAGCTTATCCATCAGGTAGAGAAATGGGCAGACTAGGTGGGCCAAGCGCCCCTTATCTGCCATCAAATTCTATGTTTCTATGTTATGTTTCTATCTATGCAGCAGTGATTAAAGAGTCAGAACTCTGATCAGCTATTTCTCTCTCCTGCTTAATTCTATGCTCATCCGGGTCTTGGAATATGCTTAGGAAGTATTTATTAAAGGCATTAGCCATTTCTTCTTCATTTTCTATTAATCTATCCCCCACCTTTAGACTAACTAGTGATTTGTTGGTGTTTGTCAAACTCCCAACATACAGTAGCTGTACATTTTTATAGTTGTCGTTATTACTGTTAGCTAACCCCTGTTCCATCTTTGCTTTAGCCACTCGTATTTCTTTTTTCACACTTTTTAAGTAGGAGCTTATACAGGTATCTATCCTTATTCACTTCATTCTGGTTCTCCCTATATTTTCTGTACGCCTTATCTTTTTTTATCAATTTACGTATCTTTTTGTTAAACCATTTGGGGACTCGATCCGCCTTATCATATTTCTCTACCAGTGGGACAAAATCTGTTATACATTGTTTTATTTTGCTATTAATTTTTACCCATATTTCCTCAGTGCTGAGATCAGACAATTCCAAGTTCCACTCCCAGGCCTGCAGCACTTCTTTTATCTTGACATAATCCAATCAATAGACATTACTATAACATCACATCCTCTCCGTTTCATGTTGGGGAGCACAAAATACACAGATGTAAAAGTCAGAAATCTATTTTTGATTTTCTGAGAAACTGACTTACTTGTTTAGTATTTTGTACGTTGCTACTAGAAAATGTCTCCAGTTGCAGAGAGTCCTGGGTAAGAAATGCAACAGCCAGGTGGAAATAGTTGTTCCAGAGCTGAGGACAAGAGATGAAAATACAGTTACCCCAAAACAGTTAGTATTCACCTAAAATTATCTAAAATTTGAAATGCTTTGCAGAAACATCAGAAGCTAATAATACATTTTCATCAAAAGTGATTGGAAGGCAATGTCAAGAATTTTTGTACGTAACTTGCCAAATCCTTGCCTTAAATGATAACCTTTTTAGTCAGTGGTTCTAACTTAGAGGTGAGTATGACATACAGAATGTATATTTTTGAACTTTTTGATCCCAAACAAGTTAAGCCTCTGGAAATTATTAGAGACCTAATTCTCAGCTGCAGTCAGAGATGGCACCAAATGGGTGCTTTGATCCCACACAATTGCACCATCACCCAAACTAGCAGCAGTAGGAATGCTTCGTATCAGTGTGCTGTCTCAAAGGATAGGACTCTCTAGCTTGGTGTGGCATTTGGCTAGAATTGTTTCCTCCAGACACAGCAATGAACTGGTACTGTTTAATGGACCAGGTGCTTGTTGAGATCACAATTGCGGGTGATTGTGCAGACAGGCAGGCTGGCTGCTTATGGTGTGTCATTTCTCATTGCGAAATACAGTGAAACTGGCTTTTTTTAATATGTAGATGAAATAACAACAATTACATCTAACTCTGCATTTGGAGAGGACCACTGGGTATTTCAAAATCTATCCTGTACAGTACGTTTGAGAAAGGACAATTTTGGCAGGTTTATGGAAACAAAACAACACAATCATAGCCTAATGTTTATTGATAACCATAATATACATGTTAAGTCAAGAGTTTGACAATTTGGGTGATACTTATGTTAGAAATAGTCCATACAAAGTGCAAGTTTAGCACATGAAGTGCAATTTGCTCCCTGCCTCTCACTCTAATGATGTAACTACGCTTCATGTCCGGCAGCCATTTTAGGGATTAGACAGGGTGGGTTTTCTAAACTAAGAAGGCTGTTGTTTACACTTTTAAATGCTATGAAACTCCATTTATGTTAATTATATACAGTTTTGATATCAACGTAAACAGCAGCCTTTCCTTCACCTGTCTATGAAGTCAGATTTTGGAATATCTTATTGCCAAAAAGTTGTTTAGGTGTCCTTTAAGATAAATATTATGACAACAGGGGTGCTCTGCAGGAGATAACCATTCACAGCAGCTTTTTGTAACATTTGAACTGTGCACAACAATTTATAATGGCCTTTAAACAGTACACAGCAAATCTATATGACCTCTGAACTGTGCACAACTTCTGCCTATGCACAATATGGACTCTGAGTGTATGGAAATCCATAAACAACAATATGTAACCATATACCAAAAAGTACTATAATTTCAAGAAAAAGAATTTGACAATATTTTACATTGGTTTGGGCTATTATTTTAGGGAAAAGTGTGTGTGTGTGTTTTTACCTGCATTGTTGTTTTATAAAACAAAGAATACTATTCCTTTTACTTCACAAACATGGCTGATAGAAATTCTTGGAAGCATTCATACTCTGATGTGCTGTACCCTTCTTTCTGAAATAAGTCTAAAGCCATGAGTTTCATTCTGTAAACCACACAACTTCAGAATCTGCACAATCTGGACACAAGTATATCCCTACCCGTTTTAAAACATTACCAAACAAATGGCCACCAGCAGCATGAAATTAAAAAAAAGTTCCGATTCTTGCAGAAGAGAGGCTTCCATATCAATAACCCAGCCATGTTAATTTATAGACCAAGGTAAGCCAGTGCAGTGCAGTGTGAAAGTGTGCGTGGTGGCTTGGCTCCATGTTTAAAATTAATTAAAAACCTGAGACCACTGGTACTGAGATATCTTTTTTCTAGTTTAACTGCTTACATCAGCATGAGCGGTGACCTGGATAGCATCTTTTCAGATACATAGGATCAGTCCATCCCTGTCCTTGAGCAGTTTTGTTATAGACAAATTCTACTGCATCACAAGACAAAGGGGCAAGCTGATGCCTTTTCCTGCCAAGTACATGTACATAAATAGCAGTACTCTACCACAGAAGCAAATACAGGATCTGTAGTGAAGATGCTGCTTATGAAACAAGAGTTGGATATTTAGTTTTCATTTACCAGGTAGGTGCACTAGACAAAACATTTGCTTATTTCCAGGCATGACCTGGGAGATCACAGCAGTGGAGACTGACACAACATAAAAATTCAAGGAGGGTCTACACAATTGCCTAAAAGTAATACAGAGAAATAGACAGTACAGCAACAAATACAAATAACAAGTACAGGAATAGGTTTCATACATTTATAGTTGACAATCAGCAATACTCACAAGTGTAACAAAACTCAGATACTTTACTATAGCAAAGTGATGGTGCCAGCAAGGGCTGGCTCTAGTAAATGTGTGTTATATATTTTTTTTTTTGGGGGGTTAGGGTGTACACAAAGACACCAACATAAACAGGGAATTGCAGTCATTAACTAATATGCATGCATGGACATAGTCCCATAGAACCACACACACAGTTATCCACAAAAACACTCATGCACATATGCACTCATACAGTCAGATGTGCTTTCATACATACACTGAAACACACAGGCAAGCAAGCATATACACACAGACACACATGTACATTTTCTCTGCCCTTCATATTTATACACAAACTGACATACTGTACACTCGAATGCATCTACAGAAAGACATACAGTACCCAAAGGAGCCATTCAGCCTGCTTTCGTAACTTAATAGTTTATAAACTTCTGAAATCATTATTAGAGCAATATAATGATATAGTAAGTGTTGTCACTAATGCAATTTAGAGGAGAGGATGGAATCCATGCAGAAGTTTATAAAGTGACTGGCACTCATGCATAATGGTTAGACAGATTGAAGTAATAAATAACTCCCACAGATTCCGGAAGGATCGTAAGGATGACATTGAGGGACACAAAGTCAGGAAAACTGAGAAGATTGTTTCAGAATAATACATTGGAGGCATCAGGAAGACATCATGGACTTGGGCACTTTTCTGTTTTATTGTTCTCTCTATTTCTACTACACATATTATAGGTTAGATCTTTAAAATGGGTGATTGGGATTACCCACTTGCCTATAGCAATCAGCTTTACTGATAATACCTGCCACAATTTACTGAAGTCACAAGCTGGGTTCTACCAGAGAATCAAACACCTCAAACTTTTCAATCAGGTTCTATTTACACATTCATTGTGTGTAAGTGTACAAATATTTTTTTTTTCTTTACACACACAGAAGTAGTGTAAAACTGCTGCAAACAGATTAATAGTACACACCACCTTCCTAGCAGTTTTTCGATAGGAAGAGATGCGGTTTACTGTTTTACCAGAGACCACCTAAAACTTGGTCATACGTGTGGGTCAAAACTACAGTTAAGTAATGCTTGTGACAGCTCATGTAGCATGTTATGTCTGGAAAATGGACACACAAGTTACCAGTGTCCAAACCCTAAAAAAGTGTAACCTCTGTGAAGACACCAGCCATACATATAGGTAGTGCTCCTATGCTGTGCACAACAGACCGGCAGGTCTTCACAAGGTTAATTTGGACATGAAAGCTTAACAGAGAGGTTCAGAGAAGGAATTTTCCAAAAACAGCCTGAACAGAAACCTCCCCTGGGGCCTGCCTCTGCAGAACCCATAATGAACATGTACGGATTACAATTATAACAGAAGACAGGCCTATACCCCCAACCCCCACACCCAGGCAAAGGCTGAAGTTCTGGTGGATCTCTCCCCACAAAATACTGATATTGTGCAAGAAGTAAATGACACCCCCCTCCCCCCATTTCATCCTTAAACATGGAGCTAGATAGCCAGGAAAATGACCTGAATAACCATAGGATTCCTGCATCGATCAGTATAAGATCCACAACTACTAGAGGAGTTGGGCTCCTCCATGACAACAAGGAGGAAAAAGGGTAGACACAGACAGGCAAAGGCTTAAATGCCAAAAGTACCTAAAGTTGTTCCCACCCAGTTAAATCAGATACACTGTTTTACACAAATCTCCACAGTTGGGTGATACAGAGGATAAACAGGATTCAGGGGCCTTCTCTCTGCACTCTTCATCACAAAAGGTTTTATCAGATCAGGAGGATTTGATGTCTGAAACATCAGTTTCAAAAAAGGAAGGACTAGGTACAAAAATAAATGATTATGATGTTGTGGGTCTTCATAGCTCTCGTTATTATGACTGAAGTGGCATATCGTTTACACTGTGTCACCCAATATGTTAACTGTTTAAATAAATTATTAAAATAAAAACAACCATATTTATGGCTTTGCAGTCCTCTGGAGGTAATATAATGTTCTTATAGGTCACCAGACTTAAAACACTGTGTGATGTCTCTAGTTGACCAAAAAAAAAAAAAAATTGAAAAAAAACAAACACAATGGATGTCAAGACATTCCTTTAGTCCTAGTAGGCTTATACTAGCAATGGAGTGGCAATTCTGTTTAAGGGTTTCATTTTTCAGTCTTCCATTTGTTAGAAATGCATCTAGGGTACACTTTAATGCTTGATATGTCATAATAACATACGATATTGCTTGTTTTGTGTATACTCTCCACAGACCAAGGCTTTACGTACAGAGCTGTTCAAAGAAATACAGCCATGCCTTCATACCTCAAAACTGGTACTATTAGGGGGTGGTTTTTACTGTGGACTCACACTCGTTGACAGACGACTGCAGATGAGGAAAGTCTTTGTGACTCTACATTGTTAAGTAGGATCAGTCACACAGCTGACTTAGTAGATGCATACAGAGTAATTCACCAGGAGGGTGGGAACCATATGTAAAAGGAAAAGATCTACCAGGAGATTATCTTGGAACTTGGATCTCAATCACATCTCAATTCACAGCTGCATTAACCATAGTACCAGCTACAATATATAATCAGATGTTAGATACAGGGACACTTCTGAAATCTATGTCAGAGGCATTTATGATTTTTATTTTTAGAAATGGGATAAGACAGAGCTGAGTAAGGGGGAAGGAAAGGGAAATTGTTTAACAAGGAAAGGAACACTAAGCCAGAGTTTGTTTCCAGGTGTGACATGGGAGCACAAGGAAGTTAAGTGACTTGCTCAGGGTCTCACAGTATGCAAGTGGAGGTGGATGGGATTCAAACCCAGGTCTCCAGGTTTGCAGCTCAGTGCACTTAACTACTATGCTATACTGCCTCCCAAAACATAACAACATGTACTGTACTTATCATGCTGCACCACAGCAGAAGTCTATTAAACCTAGATCTGAAAATATTGGCTGCAATTTTGCCAACAAGACTGATGGGTGCATCAGAACACCTACTAAGTCAACAACAAGCTTGTGCTCTTCCTAATAGGTCAACTGACAATTTAGTACTGTTACCTGAAATTTGTGAACGTGGACGGATGGGACAACTATTAGGATATGTGTTATCAATTATCAGGCTAAGGCTTTCAACAGCCTGTCTCATGAATACAAGAAAAATAGAAATACCACAGACTTTTAGACAATGGATATTACTGCTGTACTCTGAAGCGATAGTAGTACTCATGGCAAATGGTTGGAAGTGTCTCCCAGTACAGGTTCTCAGGGGTCAGACTAGGATGCCCTCTGAGTCCATTATATATGTACTCTGTCTGGATCCTCTTTGCAACTCCCAGGAACCCATAAAGACATTCGAGGTATAGTTACAACCACATATTCCCTGCGATATCAGTCTTAGCCTATACGGATGACATACACTTGCTGCTCGAGATGAACTTTCAGGAGGCATCTTATGACACTTGTCAGAAGTTCACTAATACTTCTTGATCAGGTATACCTGAAGAAGTATGCTCCTTGCCTAATTCCCTGTTCTGGCAGGATAGATCCTCATCCAAGCGTGGAGGTGGAGTTGCCCTATTTTTCAAAACCACCTCAACATCTCTATTGTCCCAGCATCTGCCTCTCCAAGTGTGCTAATTCACAGGCAACTATTGTATTGGGGAAAAGAAGCTTCATATTATCTGTGCTTCATAATCCCCTGCTGGGGAATAGTAGGTCTTCAAGAACTCCTTGACATCACCTCCCAGACTGCAAATCATAATGAGGCTGTCATCCTGGGTGATCTTAACCTCAATTGGTTAGGATCAGCTCAAATATCCTTGCAATCACTCACGCTTAGTTATAATTTTCACTAGTTGATCTCTGGAAGCAACTAGAGCCCGTCATCCCATCATATGGGTCACTCCTAGACTGGGTGATGGTTAACTGTATGGAACATGTGTCAAAAGCATGAATCTTTGCAGATGTACTAACAGACCACTCACCCACTTTTTTATCCTATCTATGGCTGCACCTCCATCTCCTCCATCAAGGCTAATCATGTTTACAAATCTAGCTCATATTGACCAGGATGCATTTCTCTATGATGTCTCCAATATCGACTGGGCAGGTATCTATCAAACAAAGGATGTGGAGGTTGCTCTACAGATATTCATAAATGAATTTCTTACCATTCAATATAAACATGCCTCCAAGACTACTAGGAGGGTCAGAGGAAAACAGATGAGGTGGCTGGATAAAGACCTCCTTGCTAATCTGTGCCAGAGGGACAAGCTCTGGATTAGCTACAAACATAATGGCCTACAGTCCAGAGCTTATTGCCTATAGTGAACTAAGGAACAGATGTAAGAGACAAGTTGAGAGCAGTTAAAAGCAAATACGGCAGGACCTTCTACAAAGCTTACCTGCAACCTGAGGAAATTCTGGGCCCATGTCAAAACATTTATGGGTACCTCGCGATCGGTAATTCGATGAAATGATCATAAATGGGGCTACATTGTAATGACATTAGGATAATCTCAAACAGTTTTAACAATCTTTTCTCTGATCTGTCACATTATGCCTTGGCTTTACAATCTAGTGGATCGCATTCAATCGACCTACCACTACCATCAGACAACCATACTGTCCTATCGTTGATGCTCCTCCAGCGCCACCATTCTATTTCAAGACTATATCAACAGTGGAAGTTCTGAAATTACTGAGATCCATATCTGCCAATACCAGCTCTGGTTCTGACTCATTGGAACCTCATCTTCTTAAGCAAGCTGCTCCACTCATTGCCTCTCCAATTGCCAGAATCTACACTTTATCTCTTATCCATACTTCGTCCAGACCTATGAAATCTGCAAAATGCGCCCATCTTTAAAAAGGTGACCCAAGGACATGGCCAATTATAGACCTATAGCAATTCCCTCTGTCATTAGCAAGATCCTGGAGAAAATAGTTGCATCACAGACCACTGACTACCTTACATGCTACAATCTCCTCTCAGACACCCAGCATGGTTTCAGAAAAGGTCATAGGACCACCACGGCTCTTCTTCAACTAACTACTGATATTCTGTCCAACATGGATTCTGGAAAACTCACAGGTGCCATCTTCATTGACCTCACTAAGGCTTTCGACCTTGTAGACCATCCCTTGCTTCTCTCCACTCTCTATAAATTCCATTTCTCTACCTCTGTTGTGGACTGGTTCTGTAGCTACCTGTCAAACAGGTTGCAAGCTGTCAAATTTAACTCCTCCCTGTCCAGCACATCTACTATCAACCTTGGGGTCTCCCAGGGCTCTATCTGTGGGCCCCTTCTGTTCTCAATTTTTATCAACAATGCAGCTGAGGTCCTGGAATCCTGCTCAGCTATTCTCTACACTGATGACCTGATCATCTATACTAGTTCTTCTAGTATTGCCTGCATAAACACATCACTTACTTCAGACTTCAATATGGTCTTAGACTGGCTACTAGATCGCAAGCTTGTACTGAATGAAAAGAAAATGAAAGCCATGCTCCTAGGTTCCTTTTACCGAAGAGTAAGGCCTGTTCTAGTTTGCTAGATGTTCTTCACCCAGGAGGATTTCCACTTGAAAATGTTACTTCCTTCAAGTACCTTGGGATCCTCCTGGATTTTAATCTTCACATTCCGTCCTCGTGCAAAGCTATAAACTCGAAACTGGGAGTAGCTTAAAAAATGAGCTACATGCTTACACCCTTGGCCAAATTAGCAATTGCCCTAGGTATTCTGCTCCCAACCCTTACTTATAGTGTCTCTATTCTTACCTCTGCCCATAAAACCTCCCTACTAAAATGGGACGTAACTTATAACAATATATGCCGATTTACCTCTTCGTCGCCTCGACTCAAACATCACTGCCGTCTTTATAAGGATCTGGATTGTGTCTCACCCTCTGCCAGTAGACAATACTACCTTGGATCACTAATGGACTCCATAATCAGGAAAAAACCCATCCCAGCTGGCAGCGTTGCTGGTCCTTCAACCATCCTCATGGCCTCGTCCAGCTGCCAAATCCTTGCTCTATGTTCCGAGATGTCGGACGACTAAAGGCACAGGGGCCTTCCAGTTCTCCGCTCCCAGGGTTTGGAATGCTCTTCCACTCAACCTCCGGCTGTCTCAGTCTCACTTTGGATTTAAAAGTGAATATCGTCATTATCCATCCTTAGCTGATGCTTGTACATGCTTTGACCCAACCTGAAGCTCCTGAGACTTACCAGTAATGTCACCCCTGCTCTAATCCAGCTCCAAGATTGTCTCCTCTTCCCTTCCCCATATTTTTCCTTCTCTTTGTAAATAACTTCTTGATTACTAGCTCTCTTCCTTCTCGAACCTTGTTGCTGACCATCCACTGTTATTTTGCCAATTACCACCCTTGACCTTCCTTCTGTAAGTCTTTGTTATGTTTGAACATTCCTCACATTTTTCTCTATATAACATTACCATCTTATTAACCCTTTCACTCCACAGGTCGAGTCCATGGTTTCTGCACTTATTATATATCTAACTGCCATCTGTATAATGCTTGCCATTATTTTTTGCTGTTTATACCCATTGTATTTTTGTAGCACTGCTGTACTGTTCCTCTACTTGTATTATTGTACCCATGTTGCTGTTGTTCAACTATTCTCTTTTTGTTGTACTCTCCCGGGTTGTGCCTGAAAATAGTCATTTTATGGTTAGTGCACCTACCCAGTTAACAAAAACTAAATAAAAAAAATAAATAAATTAATTTCCATAGAAGTAAAGGTATTACCATAGGTCCAGTAAGCAAACTAGTACCTCTATCCATTGCCAATATTCCAATAGTAAATGCCTCTATAAAACTTTTAGAGCTGTTTCTGGAAGAGATTTGGGGAAACTGAATTAGGAAATTGTCAAACAAACTGGAAAGTGGCTATGTGGAAGAACTGGGGGTCTATGAAAAAAGAAAATAGTTATTTTTGTGAAAGCACTCCAGTTTGCTATTTTCTGTATGCGAGTGTGATATTTCCTCCACACCTATGATGGAAACTCATCTTTTTAGTATCTTTTACCAATTGATATGGGGAAACAGACTGAACCTAATAAAGTGGGATGTGACATTATAGATCTCTCCAAAAGGGTGGCCTAAGGATGATGAATCCAGTTATATTTTTACAGCATATTTATACACTGGCATTTCAGTCCTGCTCCATCTCAGAAACAAACATTAGGTACCCTTAGCGTATGGTTGAAATGTTCTCTGCCTTCTTGATAGTCACGTAATCTAAGTTACTCAAACCTTACCAACAAGTGTTGCCAGTATATATAAGTAACTCACTGAGAAAAGTAAGGTCTTGGAAGATTTCCCCAACTCAAGAACAACAAAATATAACAGTACAACTTTATAACAACATATTAAGTCCTATACTAGAACCAGAGGTAGATTTTCCATACTGTCCACCAACTGCCACAAACTCATTTTTGGAACATTTACAGGACAAAATAATCCATGTCTATATCTGGTATGTGGTGTGGCTTTCGTGTCATGGGAGATTCGGTGTAAAAAAAAAAAATGCACAAGCATAAAAGCACAGACAAGCAGCATGCCTGAGACCAGCGTGTACTTGGATATTAGAAAGACAGGACCATTCATTCCTGGACCTTTGTCAAAAGGTTTAGGGATGCTACTGCTATTACATGGAACAATTTGTTGTTTCTATCCTTAAAATATAGGGAACTGGTATTGGGAATTATCCCAGTTGGATGATTGAAATATCAGAAAAGTACAGTAAGGGTATTATTTGTACTACTGAAATGTTATATATGGGAGACCCACTGTGCCTTCACTCCACAACAGAAGGTGGGAGAATATGGGGATATAATCAGGAATGTGAAAATTAGGTTACAAAATGTATATTACTAAGATATCCCTTCCCAGTCTCCCAGGGGAGTAAAAACACTATTTTGTCTATGAAATCAATGAAGTGGTTTGAATTTGACTAGCTGGATGGAGCACAAACTTGGTTTAATTATTTTATATATATATCTTTTCTATTACCATTTAATTTTCTATAGTTCTTTATGATGTGATTAGTGATGTTTCATATGTTTATATTTCTGTGTTTTATTTTTAATAAAAATACCCCTACTCTTTTATAGGGTATGCTGAGGTCGTGGAAAGAATGGTGCCAGGACCACCTGCAGCTGTAAGAGATTGAGACTGAGTTGATTCGGCAAGCCGAGAAACGCCTGGATAAGGATCTCCAGAGGAAAAATACAACTCCTCCACCTAACAGCTGAAGAGGAAAGTAAATGTCAAAAAACAAAAACTTACGTTAAGAAAACCAAGTCCTCTTGTGGAAAGTGAGATGAAGTCTCCCTAGAAGTCCAGCAGTAGCCTTGACAGGGATGTGGGGACTGACAGTGCACTGCTACTAAGTTCCAGCTGTTCTCCAAATCAGCTGCTGCACCAGATTGGCAACAGCAAACACTGTAAGACAATGAGGATATAGGCGCTTGAGGAAGCCGAGAAGAGCCTCCATTTTCTAATTTGTCAATACAGCAGCAACTTTCTACAGCTGGCTGGAAAAAGAAGCTGGAGCACACTAGTTCCAGAACTTCCAGCACAGAATGTTAACCAAGACTCTGCAAATGAACTTACACCGGATCATTGACAGTATAACATGGGAGTGAGGTAAGTCTGCTGCACTCCCTGTCTCACTAGAAGTGATACAATTTCCGGAATTTCCTCTTGATTAGAAAACACACCTGAAGCTGGGCCGAGCTGGAAAACACTCCTATTTGAAGCACAGATGGTGGTAGTCCTAGTGTTAGTTTACCTGGAGCCATGTTCTGTTTTGAAGACTACCACATTCTGATACTGCAACCCTGGTGCTTGAAAACTCTACTCAGCCATCAGAAATGCCAACTGTAAGTAAAAAGCATTCCCCATCATGCAGTACTCAAATGACAGGCGACCTTACATCAGAGGGTGTCTCCTTAGAAGAAGAGAACATGGGGAAGGGGCTCCAGCGTTAATCTAGGGAAACAACAAGGCATTACTATGGATTTTGACAAAACATCTCAAGTCAATATCAATGTCCCTTATGTAACAGTTCATGTTGCAGTGAAACAGCATGTCCCTTCAGAACCAGACATCCAGATTATATCTGGTGGGAGCCCTCAGCCATCAATGATCAGGATATCTTTCCCAAGTCATATAAATAATAGATACAAATTGCCCCACTAGTATAAGAAAGGTTATTGAACAGCCAATCAGACAAGACCCCTCCCCAGTACAGAGCATCCTTCTGCTGACAAACAGCCTAGCTCTGACAACAACAGAACTGACACCCAGGGTGGAGAAGGTCCCAGATTGTTTCAGACTTTTAAAGCTGCCAAACGACACAATGCTGTGTGTCTCAAATATAAGAGAGGCATGGAAGAAGTTTCTGACAGGGTGTTTGTGGGACATACTATTCTGAAGGATACTTCATTTACTTAGTATGTTAGGACAAAAGAAGCACTTGTCCATCACGATTGTCCCCCACCAGTGGGACTTAACTAAATGTTGTTAGATACAGGCCATTGATCTAATCTGGCTTTAAATGTACCAAAGAGTTGGACTCAATAATCTTGTTAGGGAGACTATTCCGTACTTTTGCTGCTCTAATTGAAAAGGAGTCGTCTCTTTTGGCACAGTTTGCCCAATCGATGACTAGTCGTTGCTGATGGGGTCTAGGAACATGTCACCTGGCTGAATACTCTAGACCACATTGTTCCATTAGGTTCCCTGAGTTTAAAATTTTATAACTGAGAAGGTGGTCACCTCTGTACCTTCTTGTTTGGAGAAAAAAAAGTCCGGTTTTCCCAAGTCTATTTTCGTAACTCACAGATGATAGTTTGGGTACTAGTTTGGTAGCCCTTCTCTGGGTTCTCTCCAGCAGATCTATATCCTTTTTGAGAAAAGGGTTCCAGAATTGTGAGCCATAATCAAGGTGAGGTCTAACATATACTCAATATAATGGGATAATGCATTGTATAGCTTCAAGTTTTCACTGATGAACTCTATGCTCTGATTCACACAACTGGTGACACCACTTTTTATATCAGCTTTAAGAATGCAAGTGGCTTAGCAAGATTTTGGAAAACATGCTACGAACTGAAACACACATCTCTTTATTCCCGGTTTTTTGCTGTACCCATTATGAAACCTGCCTTCAAGATGGTTACAATTCTCTTTAAAAATGAAGGGGTGAAGATTACAGGTATTTTGTACTGGTTAAAAACTAAATGTACTGTTTTGCGGTCTCCAATAAAGGACTCAAAAAATCTTTGGACAGGAGGGTAAAGAGAGGAGTCCGATTGCCACAAACACTGGTCTACAGCACCACCAAACTGTTATTTAGGGAAAAAAATAGGGGTTTTGTATTTTAATCTGATCAGTCCAAGGCATGTTTCTGCTGTGGTTCCAGGTTCACCTAAACAACGCCTGTGACATGGTTTATGTGGGGAAGTAGGTCTTTTAAGCTTGTCCTGTCAAAATACCATCAGCTGTAACTTGCATGATGAAACAGGCCACTCATTTAAATCCTTTTCATGGGCATAACATATTAAAAGTGACCCCATGGATCAGGAAGAGCAGGATTTTTATGTAAATACAGCTAAAAACAACCGAAAACTGTACCCAGTCAAAGAGACAGGATGATGATAGGCTCCAACACCAGCACAGGCCCCACTAACACCAGAACATGACCACCTCCAGTATCTTCAGAAGATTCCAGGGGTGTCTGCTGAACCAGTAACTTCATTAGATCCCTCACCCATGGCAAGGGACAATATCCTTGGGGAACCAAAACCTGCTGCTTCACAGGATTCAGCTACTGAGATGTCTATAGAGCACATGCAGGTGGTTGTTACTACCCCTACTTCCTCCACAACAAAACAAATGCCCCCACCTCCAATAATAGAGCAGTTTCACATGGTTACTAAGAGCAGAGGAAGGAAGGGCCAATACAGGGCTAAGATAATTAAGTCAGACACAATGCAGTTATCCAATAAATCTGATGTCTTATCATCTCATAAGTCTTGGACAGATACTGAGGAAGACTCAGATTGTTCCTTAGTGATGTCCTCTCAACCTAATCACTCCTCTGAAACAGAAGGGGCATTCACTGATTCTGAATCCTCTAGACCTAGAAAATCAAACAAAGGAGAGGTTCTCATGGGGTAAAACCTAAAATGGACAGTATTTTTCTGGTGTGCAGCTCTCCTTATTTGTGTATCATCACTAAACGTAAACAGTATTAAAACCAGAACTGTTTACCAACCATACCCTCAGCACTCTAGTCTTTTATAGTGACAACTGTTTGCAAGATGTCAGACTCTATGCTACATCTGATATAGGCAGAGGGAAGGGGGATTGTTTAACCAGGAAAGGCACCTAAGCCAGAGCTTGCTTCCAGGTGTGACCTGGGAGCATATGGAAGTTAAGTGACTTGCTCAGAGTCACACAGTATGCAAGTGAGAGCTAGTGGGATTCAAATCCAGGTCTCCAGGTTTGCAGCTCAGTGCCCTTAACCACTATGCTATACTGCCTCCAGAGCAAAATGGTACTGGGAAGCAAGGCTGTCTTTTGAGTCAACTGAGAAGACACTTGCTCCAGGAACAGCATTTGTTTCACTCTTAAGGGGTTTAGGTACATAGACTGATTGAACTTGCATGTGGGAGAGTACTTACTGTAGGTGGACACTGACTACAGTATGACATGAGTATAATTATTGTGTATGCCCCCCAGACAAAGCTGCCAGGACCAAGCTCTTTAAACAGGTACAACCATTTTTGTTCACTAGTAAGGTTGTGCTTTTAGCAGGTGATTTCAACTGTGGTCTCACTTTATCAGATAGCGGTGGCAGCATGAAAAAAATCTTGAATGATATTCTGTTTCAGAAAAATATGGTAAAAACTGTTGGGTTAATAGATGCAGTCTCCTCTCATTTCCGTCAACCTGAAAATACTATACCATTCAACTGTACCACATTACGAGGAACGTTCCTCATTTAACTTCACAAAATCTCCTTGTTCCACATTGTGAGGACTTGTCCCACATTCAGTGTTAACATTTTAAAGGAAAAATCTCTAGTAAATGATGCAAAACATATATTATTCAATTAATAACAGACTTTCTGAACAAAAATGGAAACATTTTAACAGTGTTCTGAGCTTCTTAGGAAAAGATTTGATTAAGTGTTCCACATTTTGCTCATTTGTTCCACATTTTGAGAGGCAAGTTCCACATTTGGGGACAAAGGTTGAGAGATATGGAACATACTTTTGTAAGGCAGCTCTTTCATTCTGTATTCATTTCTGCTTCCTCTCCATGGCTCCCTTTGATAGACACAGACACTGTCTCTCTTCCATTAGAGACCTCAGATGACAAAATTATCACTGCAGCAACAGGTACTGCTGTAACCCCCCAAGTAAAACCAGAAATCTGGAGACTGAATGTTTCCTTATTAGATAATCCAACTCTGCAGACTAAACGTCAATCCCTGCTGGTGGCCTGACAAATGGACGTAGTATGGAAGGGCCTCATGGAAAGATGTGAAAAATGATTTGAAACTAATTATTTTAAATCTAAGTCTAGATATATCTGTCACCAGCCCACTCCCATGGGGCAGGAGTTTTCTCTGCATCACAGCAAATCCCTCCAATGATGGGGGTGTCAGGGGTACCCTTTCTCCATCCTTCTAGTAGGTTAACTGTTTTACAACTGAACGTGCACCAGAGAATCCCAGGGCACCCTCTCTTCATGCAAGGAGATACAAATACAGTCTTCAGTCTGTGTTACCGGTAGAACCCTCTCAGCCACTGCACCACAAATCAGAAAGCCACATCGTGTAAAGGCTCCAGGAGGCCCTATACACCCTATTATGTGGCTTTCCCCCAAAATGCAGAGCTCAGTTCAAATCCTCCACAGGCTAGTCCCGAAACCCTTTGTATTTCTTCCCCTCCTTTCATCATGGAGTTCCTGGTGGTACTTCACTTTGGTAGTGGTTGGCCTTAAAACAGTCACACAGGCATAGTATCGTTTGAACAAAACTTACCAAGGCAGCACAGACACAAACAACATAGGCAGAATTATTTTAAAATAAGCCAAAGGCTTTACTAATTAAATTAATAAAAATAGTACATAACAAAGACAAATAAGTTTAAGACATTGGTTACAGGATATTGAAAATAAAATGAAAGGTATTCAAAAAAACAAAAAAACTTTGAGAATTCTAGTTTTTAAAGTTCTTCCTCTGTGTTCTTAGAGATCTCAGCTCCCAAATCCAATTTCCAAATGCTGGAATCGTGGTTTGAGCAGAGCAGGCTCTTGCTGAACTATAAAAAAGCTTTCCACCCTCCCACAAAATAAGAAAAAATATGGGCCTCTTATAATCAAGAGCCACAAAGGTGAAACAACTGAACAGGTCCCCACCTTTAAGTGTCTGGGGAATACACTGAGATGATACCCTAAACTTTCAACTCGCATATTCAGCATGTTATAAAATCAGCGAACACCAAACTAGGAGTGCTGTACTGCCACAGACAGTCTATGACACCAGAAGCTCTGAAACTCATAGCTTGTAGTTCCATACCATCAACCATAGATTATGGTTTGGTGGTTTATGGGGCAGGCACAGAAACTGGTCTAAAGAGGGTAAAGACCCTCCTAAACAAGGCTTGCAAGCTGGTTTTGGGAGCAGACTACTTAATACATTTGTGTTCGCTTTACAAGGACACTGGGTGGCTTCCACTGCAGCAAAGATTAAAATATCAGCGCTATCTACTAGGGAAGAAAACACTGTTTGGCCAAGCAGCCGACTCCACCAGCAAGTTCTTTAAACCTATTATGCTTGCCAAGAACACCAGGGGGTCAGCAAGCAGGGTGCTGCAGGTGCCACACATGCGTATCTCTTTTGCCCAAAGTTCCCTGGAGTACCGAGGTCCCAAGTGACTAAACGACCTCCTGGAGCACCTCCTAGTAATAAACAAACTAAGCCCATACAAAAAGGCTCTCTGCCCCTGGCTCTCATTCGATAACAACTGTAACTGCTTACATCCACCTTAGGTAGCCAATGGCATATATCCTCAACTTACTCCTCCCCACAATACCACTCTTACCTGAGACACTACTATGCCATTCCCCAATTATCCTGCCTGCCACTGAAGCAATACTGACAAAGACCCCTCTGGCTACAAATTATACCCACACCCTCCACTAGTAATCCTCACTTACCTCTGTACCCCAACTTGCTCTTGATAAACTGCTCAAACCTGCCTAAGAATCTGCACCACTCTACCGCCACTTCTTTTCAAATCCGCACTTAGCAACTGTAACCTGAAATGCCTAATAGTTGTATTCAATGTCAACATATTGTCTCTTACCTCAGCTGATGTATTTGTTTATACTGAACCCTCCCTTATCACATAATCGTATGTAACACACGTGTTTTTGTCATGCTTTGTAATGTTATATAGCATATCGACCTGTGTAATGTCACGTCTTTTTTGTTTGACTTGGAGCCTTTGAAAAAGAGCCTTTCCGGCTCAAAGGTTGTAATCCAAAACTTCAATAAATACAATTTGAAATGCAAAGTGTACTTTAGAAGTAGCAGCTGAGGTCTTGACTCTTATCCAGGAGAAATTGTCTCTGCTCTCCAAGCAGACAGGCAGGGTCCCAAAGGCTAAAAGCTTAAAGGCCCCAATACCCCTTTGCATTCTTATTTTAAGAGGTTTCAAAGAGCAGGTCCAGTGGATAGTGGCTGGCCCTGTGATTGGCTAGCATTCTGTTTCTATGGCTACACAACCAATTAGATTTAATATTTTATTACAAAACACATATGCAGTTCTGAATATGAGAGGGAAAAAAAACTCAGAGGTCAATCAGTTTAAATCAGAATTCTGGGGGAAATTCCAGCCTCCCACTTTGGAAATGACAGTAATTAAGCTACACTTTACTTAAGTAGTAGCCCATTCAGCTAGTAACAAGATTAGCTTTGGTAGCCTTGCAGAGACAAAGGAAAGCCAGACATCCAGGCACCTCTGGATGTTGCTGACCCATTCAAACATAAATGGATGTGCCTGTTGGTCAGCTCTGCTTAAATAATTAATTTGTCTCCTTTTAAATGATTTAATTAACTCTAGACCCTGGCTAGTAGCTGACAGATTCTCTGCCCAGTAACAAGAATGACCACATAATTCCACAGAGCCCATGAACCTGTACCCATGATCCCTTGCACTTATACTGGTCACTATATACATAAAATTATATAAAACATGACCAAAACAACAAGGTATGGCATTATCTCACCACAATATCTATAATGAGAACTATTTAAAATACCTGATATTAAGATACCACTTTCAGAAAATGAAATTACGTAATCACGGTAATTCTTGATCTTCCAGAATATCTTCACCATTCATTACTGTATGGATCTGTACCAGAGGCACTAGGATCCCATGGTTGCTTTAAAAGCTTAGAGCCAGGGGGTTGGCAATGGCACCACCACAAGGCTGACACATGTTGTGGCACTCATGGACTGGCCAGTAACTGATGCTGGCTCTCTGCTTCTTTCGGTTCCATTCGCCAGGACAGGAAACAAGTGAAAGAGAAAAGAAGAAAGGGGGTAAGGTAGTCAAAGGGATAGAACAAAGGATATAGGATATAAGAGGAACAAAATAATAAAACTTGTCTACCAGAGAAAAAGAGGGGTTTGGAAAGGAGGGCCTAGATAGCAGGTTGAAAGGATGACCGGAACAATCTGGGCAGGAGGAAATACATTTCCGTAAGGGAAAGGAGTTGCGAGGATCAACATGTTCTCAGTAGCAGACGTGTTTCCAACAAAAGGTGACTCAGGAGATCAGAGAGGTGCCTAAAGCTTGAGTAACAAGTAGACAACCTGCAAGGGTAGCAAATAAGAGAGAAGGTTCAAGTGTTAAATTGTGCAGCAGCACACAGGAACTCAGTTCAGCACCTCTTCTAAGAGACTGTTGGACAGTTCCACCACCTCTGTCATTCTCCTCCGAAGACTAGTACAGGAGAGTTCCACCACCTAGATATGACAGCTGCCTCACTCATAAATCTAGATAAAAGCCAGAATATTTCACAACTAACCACTGAGAAGATCCCCACTAAGAAAGAGGGAAGGTACAACCGAGAATTTTAAAAAGTGAATATCCCTCTGCATCTTTCCTTTGTCTTCACTCCTTATTTATTTATTTTTTTTTAATTCCCCTCCGCAAGGCAAGGGAGAATTGGGGAGCAAGCTGACTGGGCTGGCAAGAAATAAAATCTGCTGCTGAGGACAGGAAGGGGCAAAACTACTATGTTAAGGAGTCTGAGCTTATGACCATAAGCTGCCCCCCCCTTTTTTATGTTTTGGCTAGGAAGTGAAAAAAATGCCTCCTATGAAAAGCTATCTACACCCCCTTTTCTATTTAACATATGACATTTTTTACCTTTTAAAAAAAGGTGAAACAAAGACTGCCTATCAAAAAGCCCTGCCCCCAATTTCTAACTCGAGAAGGAGGTAAGGAAAAGACAGTAGGAAAAAGAGGAAGATAGGAAAAAGAGGAGAAGGCTTAGCTGCCTCAGATGTCTGGCCATAGCATGGGATGGTGGGCAGGCTACAGCAATGAATGGTAAAGATATTGTGGAAAATCAAGAATTATGGTGAGTACATCATTTTCATATCTTCCCAGAATAAATCTTCACCATTCATTACTGTATAGGTCTGAGTACCAAGCTTATTACCACAAGGTGGTGCTGGCTTACCCTGTGGGAAAAAGTTGTTCCCTCAGCCTTCTGTGGGGAGAAAAAGCACAAAGCGGTAGGGGCCCCTTAGGGGCCTCATGAGGCCCGAGACTGTTAAGGGGCAGGTGGAGGCTCATGTGGCCTGGGAGCAGACAGGTGCTCCACCAGCTCGTGCCTGGCCCTGCAGGAGAAGAAGTGAGCCCCCTGGAACTGTAAGGCAATCACCCTATGCCGGGCAAAGGGTGACAACCGGGAAAGATGAACCCCCGCCGTCCACTTCATACAGGCTGTGGTTCCTGCCAGCCTGGAGAGTACCTCGTTAGTGTCATAAGGTGCCCTGCCAGCCATAGGCCCTGGGCTGAAGAACGTATGGCCCATGGTTGCCTCACATTGGGCAAAACACTAGGAGTTATTCCAGTGTTGATTACAGGTGCCTGTCATAGGTCACCTAGTGCACCTGGTGTGCCGAGATGCACAACCAGGTGTGTGCCATTGAAAACACTCTTCAACCCCAGGCATCAAACTTTGCAGTGTCTAACACTGGGAGACAGTCATGCACTGGTTGCCTATGTCCAGAGAAGGTGTCAAAGAGCTGGACCCCAGAAGATGGGTGTGGCATGGCTCCTGGAAACTCCATGGGTGCACAATATCTGTGCTCTGTGTTCCTTGGAGCTAGAGAGAGATGGAGCCAGATGTCGCTAGATGCCTCCACAAAGGGTCTAGGCCATGGAGGTATGACCACAGAGTCATGATCACACTCCCTAAGGAAGCAAGGACAGCATCAGATGGGCAGAACTGCAGCCTAAAAAATGGTAGAGTTGCAGCTTCCTCGTCATCTCTGAAATGAACTGCTGGTAGCATGGGTACTCAGCATCTGAGGAGCTATGTAGGGAAGCGACCTCTTCCTCAGAGGAGGAAGACATGGAAGACAAAGAGCTGGACTCAGGGGGTGGTTGGTGCTGGGATCTCAGGCTGGAAAATGGCCTGGTCTAATGCCCTGAGATTGGTGGGAAAAGCACTCGCTGATGCACTGAACTAGTCCCAGGTCAAGGGGCCCGAAGGATCGGAAATGTCAGGGAGAACAGGAGGAGAAGGCAGAGGAGGAGGCGGTGAAGGAGGTCCATGGCGGACAAATCCAGGTGCTCTGCCAGGGCGTCGAAAGTGTACAGAGGACCTCACCCAAGGGGTGAGCCTGACAAACTCATCCAGCGGGGAAAGCTCAACCATGAAGGAACTAGGTAGGTGATGCCCTGGGGGGAACCCCCAGGTAGGTAGATTGGAGTCATGCAGGTCCCCATCCCACCTACAACAAGCTCAGAAGATTCTGGTGAAGCCAGAGATTTGAATCGACACTATGACTCCTGCCAGAGTTGCGCATTCTCTGGACTTGAAGTGAGACACTGAGCGAGCTCTACCAATCCCATTTCACCTGACAGGGCTCTGCTCCTTGAGTTAGGTGTAACAATGGGCTCTACATCAACTGAAGGAGCTGAAGGAAGGACAGGTCCACAGAACATGCCCTGGCACTGCAGCGACACCGAAACCCTGCCCAACATTGAGAATGGCACCGGGTCCCCGTTCTCCACCGTGCCCATCACTGACTCTACTCCCAGCACAAGAATCAGCACCAAGGCCATTGCCAATGCCACAAGAGGTGCCAGAGAATGGAAGGGGGACACCACCATGACCAGCGCATGACAGAGGAGCAGCTCCGGATGATGACAGTAAGCCAGACTGTGGCCTAGAACTAGGCTCAGAAAAAAATATTTTCTCATCAGAGCCTGGCAGCCAATCGGGATCATCCTGACTCTCATCCCCTTGCTCATCTGACCGCTCACAGAATGAGACCCAGAAGATTTCCACAAGACGTCTAACTCCAGAGGCTTTCCCTCTCTCAGCACCACAGGTGGTGTCAGGAGGGAACCCAGCTGTGCAGATGGCACTGCCTCGCTCACCAGCACTGGCTGTAGTGCCAAGAGCTGAAGCAGCACCAAACAGCAACATCAAGGAGTCCACCAGTGTTGGCTAAGCGTATAGCTCCAACCTCAGCACTAGGGACATCTGTTGGCCCCAAAGTGGCCGTGGATGGGAGGAGTGTGCAAGCAACCCCCTGGAGGGGGCTGGCTGTCCTACAGACCCGCTCCCCAGGCTCTTCATCTTGATGAGGCGAGGACTGAAAAAGCCTGGTGTCTCTCCAGTCCATATAGTACTGGAGAAGGGCTCAGGGGAAGTGCCCCATGGGTCCAGCAGGAGACACAATGGTCCTGGATGGTCACAGACCTCCCACAGGGGCTCCGACGCATAGGGGGAGTATCTGTCTTCTTTCTGGACTTGTCCTTCTTTTTAGGCCCCTGGGAACCCAACATGACTTCAGGATCGGAAAAAAGAAATAAACACAAGCAGTAAAATGGCTCACTGTCATACAAGGGACAGAGAGAGAAAAGGTGGTGCCGAAAAAAGGCAAGCAAAATACAGTGCTGAGCTGGCGGCGATGAACTGTGACACAGTGGAAAATGGAGAACACTCCCATGGAGTGCAGCCCTGATGGCAGGAGGAACAGAACTCAGAAATGCAGGGGGCTGGCATCGATTACTTGACTGACCAGTGCATGAGCGCCATGTCATGCATCAGCCTCATGGGCAGTGCCGTTACTGATGATGGCCCCATGGATCTTTATTTTTAAAGCTCCCACTGTAACACAGTCCCTCCGGCAACAGACCCATAGGGTTATATTGGTGAAGACGGATTCTGGGAAGATTTAATGTCTATGACAAAGGAATTTGCTATGGATTATTCCTTAAAAATCACTAAAATCCAGATATGAAAATTTATCAATATGAAAAAGCCAGTTATTTATTAATGTAACAGAAGTTTGGCACCCAGGGAAAGGCCCAACAGCTGAATCCTTTTGAAAGCTGTGCTGACAGGGTATGTAGTAGATTTTTACTAGACTGTTAAACATGTAAAGGACTTTTTGGGCGGAAAGCCAGCATTAGAGGAGAACTCAGTGAGGGAATTTACAGGAGACATGGTGCTTCCTGCCCTCTCTAGTGCAGGACAACAAAACTTTAACTGCACAAATCACTGCAGAGGAGGTGCAGAGGCCATGCAATCTTTAAAGAGCAACTTAGATCTATTGCCCCAAGAAGCACAAAGAACCTTACCTGCCCCCAAATCAAATTATTCTAATGGTTTCTTTATTGAGTGACCCCATTTAGGAAGGGAAGAGATCGTATTTTTGCTCCATGGAGCTCTGGTGTGCCGATCCCTTCCACTTCCTTCAACTCTGCTGACTATGATCCCCCCCATCCGCCCCTGTGCTACTATGTTTTGTGACATCACTATATGAGGAGCACGGGGGTGAACGTCCATTGACATGAATGGGTAGTTTAGATGGCCAGTCAGAATAAATCATGGCCACCACTTAACTAACAAGGACCTTGTTAGTTGCTTATGCCATGAATTATTCTGACTGGCCATCTTACTAAAATTGAACTTTTAAAACAGCCTCATTCATGTCAATGGTGCTCCACCCCTGCTCCTCATATAATAATGTCACAAAATGTAGTGGGGGGCAGATCGGGAGGATCACAGTCAGCAGAGGTAGTAATGAAGTGGAGGGATCAGCATGACGGAGCACCATGTAACAAAAATATGATCCTTCCCTTCCTAAATTAGGGCACCTATTAAACAAACTATTAGAAGAATTTGATTTGGGGGCAGAAAAGGGTTCTTTGCTCTAACAGAGAAACATAGACTTTTACGGCAGATAAGGACCGCTTGGCCAACCTAGTCTGCCCATTTCCCTACCTAGATGATAAGCTGCAGATCCTATTTAACTAACAGCCTATTTCTTCCTACCCCCCACACAAATTGCCTTATGTCTGTCCCATGCATTCTTGAATTCTCCCACAGTTTTAGACCCCACGAACTCCTCAGGAAGGCTGTTCCATGTGTCCACCACCCTCTCTGTGAAAAAATACTTCCTCACATTGCCCCTGAGCCATCACCCTCTATCTTCAAATTGTGTCCTCTTGTTCTTGCACATCTCTTTTGCTGAAAGATGGTACCCTCTTGGACTTTGTTGATTCCAATGAGGTACTTAAACGTTTCTATCATGTCCCCCTTCTCCCTCCTTTCCTCAAGGGTATACATATTAAGCTCCTTTAGTCTCTCCTCGTATGGCTTCTATTGCAGACCCTGCACCATTTTAGTTGCCCTCCTCTGAACTGCCTCCATCCTGTCTATGTCCTTGCAGACATAGGGTCTCCAGAACTGGACGCAGTACTCCAGATGGGGTCTCACCAACTGTTTGTACAGGGGGATAACAACTTCCTGTTTTCTGCTGGTGATGCCTCTCACTATACATCCCAGTATCCCCCCAGCCCTCCCTACCGCCTTCTCACATTGCTTGCCAACCTTAAGGTCATCTGATATGATTACCTCCAGGTCCCTTTCCATTTTTGTTGTACCTACCTCCCTCCCCTGTGTAATCGCCCCTGGTTTTTGTTTCCCAGGTGCATTACTTTGCACTTCTTTGCATTGAATCCAAGCTGCCATACTTCTGACCATTCCTCCAATATTGCCAGTCCCTTCTCATCCTTTCCACGCCTCCTTGTATATCAACCCTGTTGCAGATCTTTGTGTCATCTGCAAAGAGGCATACTTTTCCTTCCAGTCCCTCTGCAATGTCACTTATAAAGACATTAAAAAGGACTGGACCCAGTACTGAACCTGCGGTACCCCTCTAGTAACCCCTCTTTCTTCAGAGTGGACTCCATTTACAATTACCTTCTGTGTCCTGTTGTTCAGCCAATGTTTTACCCAGGCTACCACTCTGGGACCCACTCCCAGGCTGGTTAATTTGACTACTAATCTTTTGTGTGGGACTGTGTCAAATGCCTTGCTAAAGTCTAGGTAGGCCATGTCCACAGCCCTCCCTGGTCTACTACTTTGGTCACCCAGTCAAAGAAATCAATTAGATTCATCTGACATGACCTTCCCGCTGTGAACCCATGCTGCTTGGGTCCGTGCCCCACTGGCCTCTAGGTACTCAACAATTCTTTCCTTCAGAAGTGATTCCATCACTTTCCTATCTCAGAGGTCAAACTGAAAGGTCTGAAGTTTCCTGCCTCTGCCTTGGTCCCACTTTTGTAAAGGGGAATCACATCAGCCTTCTTCCAGTCCTCAGGTGCCACACCATCCTCCTTGATTTGTTAGAAAGGTAGTCAGTGGTGTCACTAGTTCTCCGCTTAATTCGTTTAGAATTTTGGGGTGAATTCTATCTGGCCCCATTGCTTTGTCCACCTTCAGTATTAAGACTTCTTTCAGAACTCTTTTTCCAGTGAAAGGACTGGGATCGACCCCCAGAGTGCTTCTGTTAACTGGATTAGGCACCTCCTCCACTTCCTCTTTTGTGAATACTGAACAGAAGTATTCATTCAGTATCCCGCTTTTCACTGTCACTCTGCCCACCCACCATCCATTCTACTCAGCCTCACTATCCCTCCTTTGTCTTTCTATGCTCCTGATATACCTATAAAAGTTTTATCCCCCTTCTTGACTGAGTTGGCTATCTTTCCTCAGTTTGTGCCTTTGCTATTCTGACTACCCTCCTGCTTCTTCTGCCTTAACTGGTACAGATCTCGTCCTGCTTCTTCTGTGTTTCCTTATACTTCCTAAATGCTGTCTTTTCTCCTAACCTTCACCGCCACCTCTTTTGAGAACCATAGTGGCTTTTTCTTTCATTCTGATTTATTTATTTGCTCCACACAAAGGCTTGTTGCCTCTGTGATGGCAGTTTTGATATTTCCCATTGTTGCTCCACCCTTCCTTCTAGCCTGTTTGTTAGTGCTTTTCTAAGGCACTCTCATCTTGCCAAAGTCACCCATCCTGAAGTCCAGAACCCTCACTTCTGTATGGCTGAGTTTATCATGAACCACACTGTTTGGTGGTCACTTGTTCCCAAATGGCTACCCACTTCTAGATTTGAGATCCTCTCACTGTCCCCATTTGAGAGTATGAGGTCTAAGATTGCTCCATCACGAGTAGGTTCCAAAACTAGCTGTCTGAGGCATGCCATCTGAAGGGCATCAAGAATGGCCCTGCTTCTGGATGTGGCTGCAGCAAAGGTGCTCCAGTTAACATCTGGCAAATTAAGGTCCCCCATCAACAGTATCTCCCCTTTTTCTGCCATCCTAAGTATGCCTTCTATCATATCTTTTTCCATTCCCTCCCCCTGACATGGGGGTCTGTATACAACCCCTGTGTAGATTGTGGTGCTATTTCCAGTCTCCAAGGTGACCCACAGTGCCTCCTCTCCTCCCTGTTTACTCTTTTCTTCAGTTGCTTTTATCCCTTCCCTTCCCTTACATAGAGAGCTACTCCCCTCCTCCCCTCCCTGTCTCTCCTGTAGGTTGTGTACCCTGGTATGTTAACATCCCAGTCATGGTTCTCTGTGTACCATGTTTCTGTGACTGCTATGATATCCAGGCATCCCTCTTCCATCAAGGCCACCAGTTCAGGGAGCTTGTTGCCCAGACTACGGGCATTAGTACTCATTACCCTCCATTTCTTGATGGCCTTACCCCTTTTTGCCCCATCCCTGTCCTTATTGCATTTGTCATTTTCTCCATTTACCCCTGCACATCTCCTTATTGACATCTCTATGTTGGTGTCTACCTCACTTAGTACCCTGCTTATTTTGGGGGGGACTAGGATTTTCCTGCTCCTTTCCAGTGCCTCCCCCCTTGGCTAGTTTAAATGCTTGCCAATGAAGTATTTAAACCTATCACCTATGATCCTGGTTCCCCTTCTGGACAGATGCAGACCATCATGACAGTATAGGCCTGCATCCCTTCAGGTGGCCCCCAGTCCCCAATGAAGCCAAATCCCTGAGCTCTGCACCAGTTTCTCAACCACTGATTGAATCCCATGGTGTGGAGCACCCTAGCCTCACCCATGCCATAGACAGGCAGCACCTCCAAGAAGGTTACCGTGTGTGCTATTTGTCCAAGGCCCCCTCCATATCTCCACAAACACTTCTTGCACTGCTCTGATCTCTTTCTTAGCCGTATCATTTGTCCCTAGGTGGACAATGACATTCAGCTCCCTCCCCTGTGCAGCTGCTCTTGTGATCCTGAGGATTCACTCCCTGTCCCTCCAAGCCATTGCGCCAGGCAGGCACCTTACCTCTCTCCCCCCTTCCTCCCCCAGTTCTACTTTCCTAACAATGGAGTCCCCCACCAGGAGTTGCTTCCTTCCCCCTGTGGGGTCCCATGCCACCCTCCTGTGGGTCTCCTTTGTGGAGGTTCCCAGCATCTTCCTTGGTCTCCACTGTGGGTGTCTCCATACAGGAACCACACTTTTCCACAACAGCACAGAAATTGTGGAGAGGTACAACTGGAGGGATGTGCCTCTGTTCCACCACCCTCACTCTCCGTGAGCCCACTGTGGTCCAACCGCTCCTCTTTCTTAGCAACCTCTGAGGCAACAGCAGTGACTCTGGTGGTCCCTGGGTGGGAGAAGAGGTCCCACAAATCCTGGCAAACTCAGCCTGGAGATGAGCAACGTCCTCCCTCAGCCCAGAGAGGTGCCTGCAGATGGGACAACGCTGCATCCTCCAGAATGTCTTCTGGAAGACTGCTGCTCCACAGCTACTGCACTGCACTGCACCACTCCCATCATGTCTTTTTGCTGGCCCCAAACTGTTGTTTGGAATACCTTCTTTCCTCTGTTTATTTTTTCTCTCCCTACTTACTTACTGCCTCTGTGCCCTTTTAGCTCCTGATCTTCCAATTCTGAGACAAGAAGTTCCTATATTTCTCAGTAATCTCCTTACTTGCTCCGAGTCAGACCTCCAGCAGACCTCCAGCAGCTAGTGGGGACGGAGAGCTACTTTTGCCCTTCTAGGATTCTCAGTTTTAAATCTGTGTATTTTGTTCCTTATCCGAGGGCATTGGGAATTTCACATAAATTGTTCAATCTGTAACATAAAAACTACTGGACTAATTGTTTTGAAAAATGGAATGCATTTAGGGACAGAGAAGAAGCATGCCCTAGATCAGGGGTTCTCAAATGGTGAGGCCAGCCTCCCTGGGAGGCCCAACCTGTTCCAGGGAGGCTCGAGCAAGTCTGAAAAAGTACTGTATTAAAATTTTGAGTTTTATGTATTTTGTGTGAAGAGATGAAGCAAACTGAAGAAGGATAATAGTAGGTGAATTTAATGTATTTATTTACTAATAGGTGACAAGGAAAGGTGAATGAGCCAAGGCTCATTTCAGGTGTACCCAGGGAAGGGTAGGGAGTGAATACATTTCAAAAGGTAACTGCAAAACAATCAAGAAATACACAGTGAACAATAGTGCAAACAAATACAAACAATAAACTAATAATGAGTGGTGGCAATTGATCAATTTGTAGCCTGATGGCAGAACAGCCCAAATACAAGGGTTGAGCATAGAAGTGCTAAGAGCAGTAGCAGGAAGGAGCAAAGTAATAAGCTGAATAACAATATTTGTTTATTTTGTTATTCAGATAACACCTTGAGCACAGGAGCTCTTTTCATAGGTTTCACATCAGTATAAGACAAAGAACTGAATGTAAGCCAAGTACTCTAAAGGGTTTCAATATATTCATGGTGTACCGCAGAAAGAACAGTGTTATTTTTCTTAAGGGCCTAAGATTATTTCAGTTTTTAGGGAGGCTCAAAATATTTTCCATGGATTGGGGAGGCTCACTGTGACAAAGTCTAAGAACTGTTGCCCTAGATGGCTGAGCTATAAGCTGTCAAAAATAGGAGTTTTGACACAAACACTGACACAACCATAATGTACAGGTACTACACTGTGAAACAAGCTATACAATAGATATATGAATATAATATGGATATACAGATATAGGTATGTAGATATATGCAGATCCACATACACAGTGGGAGATTTCATTGTTTACTGCTTGACAAATTGGAGTAATTGGATTACACTGAGCTCCTGCTGTATCCTGCAAGATATCACAGCATAAACTGTGATCAAAGCACTTGATCATGGCAGATGGCACTGTATATATAACTGTTTCATGATATATGTGACAGTCTATGTACTATTTACCTGTAACTCAAAATTTGCTTGATCAAGGAATCTTTTGTTTAGCACATCAGCATACTGATTGATTGCTCGCAGGAAGACTCTGGAAGAAAAAGAGAAGAGATTTAATCTAGTTATTTTTGAAATGTACTTCTGCTGAATAGCTCTGCTGAAATGCAACATCTCTTTTTTTTTTTTTTGCGTTATTTCTTTCTACCCCCTATGTGCTCCACGGTAGCCACTCCTTCGGGCTTACCAAGGCAATCCTCCGACCCATCCATCCTCCGAGATTCCGCCTCAGATTGCAGCCAATCCCCAGGGTGACCCAGCATAACCCTTCGCCGGATAGGTCCTCCTCCTCCGAGGGGGAAGTCACCAGCCAAGTGGGCAGACCAGCACTCCACTTTAGCCCCAGGTATGCTGCTGAGACAGAGAGCTCAGTAGGACCTTGATGGCCTCAGAGCACCAGGCAGCCATCATCCAGCTACCATGAAGCAGTATTTCCGCTTTTCTAGTTACTCCCTCTTTCTTGCGTGCGTCAGCAGTGCTCCTGGTCTCCACCAGAGGCCGCTGCCACATGACAAGAACCCACTAACCACCACCAGGAGAGGAGAGCAGTCCTACGGATGCTCGATCCTCTCCTGCCCATGCCAGCCCCCAATCACCCGAGTCCGTTCCCGAACCCGGGTCGCCGGCATGGGATGAGGTAAGGCACCAGTGCCTCAACCCTCTGTGCCACTGGGCCGGCTCACAACATCTCTTTTTAGCAGTGTACACCTTCTATTCATTTTTACAGCTGACAGGACTGAAGACAGGATAATTTAATGACTTGCTCAAGATCACACGGTGAGCAAGTTGCTCTACTGGGATATGAACCATGGTCTCCTAGTTCCAAAGCCTGTACTGAAACCACTAGACCATGCTGCCTTCTGTTTTTCTGTCCTGTTAGGTACACACCATTAAAATGGAATCAGGAGCCAAAATCTGTTTATGAAATATTTCAAAAAGAATCACCTTGTCTTTATGTTCTTGACCACAGTGCCAATGGCTTACCCGTCAGGCCATAAGCTTTCTCAAAGTTGAAACATACTCAACTCTAACATTACCAGCTACAGTATTTGATGTAAGAGTAGGAATACTATAGTCAAACTGCAGCAGAGTTCGCTGTGTTTTCGAGCAAACCAGAGCTGAACATGAGTGGCAGCTGCAAGAGTAATAATTGTTTAAATATTTCATTAAATTACCACAACATTTGTATTGGGTAACTGCACAGATTTTAGCCTGTAAAAGTAAAATGATTTGCAGGAGCATATCCTGAGGGTAGATTTGGGGTTGGATCTCCTCGAACTATATATTCTACAGAACTGTAAATATCAGCATGTAAGAGTGTCGGGGAAATGACAGCACTCCTAGACAAGTCAAGGCTCCATTTCATAACACAGGCTTCTTTCTCCAACTACATCAACACTGCAAATTGATTCTTCCCTCTGAGAAGGCTCACAAAATGATGGGTGAGGTATAAAGAGAAATTAAACCAAATGATATTAGTAAAGCACAGGGGAAATCTACTTGTCTTGAGACTCAAAATGATTTATAGATCAATTATTTGCTATGTAGGGGACATCAACATGATGACATCACCATGGGTAGCCCCAGTTGTACTGCTAGCAAAAATGTGTCCATGTGGTCTTGGCGTCTGATGGCTATAGTTCCGAAGGTGTGAACTGCTGTAAGAAATATCCTCGAAGAAGATCTATTATTTTTGGAGTCATTTCTGTGGCTTGTAAATCAGTGACCTATTGCAGATGTCTTTAAAGTAAAATCTTATTTTTAATTACTGTTTGAAAATGTCAAGCTGTAAAAAGTAAAGCCTACTAATCTTCCATGCTTTCTAAAATCTCATACAATGTTTTGGCATGTCAATGGGAAAAGACAATCATTTTGGGACACATCATGTGACCATGGCCCGACATATCTGAAGAGTAGAAAAAATGTGGTTTATTCTGTGCTGCTTTTTTCTTTTGACCTTTAGGACATACCCATGATGTTGTTAAAATTTAGGCAAACTAAAAGAAATGATTACAATTCATTTTATGCCATTAGCAATTTACAAAGCAGAGGTAAAAATATTCTTAACCTCAGGTTAGCAAGAGCAAAAGGAAGAGGAGACCATTATGGTTTTCCAAAGAGGTAGCAAAGAAAGTGAAAGCCAAAAGATTGCATTCAGGCAATACAAAAAGACACAGGCAGAAGAGGATAGGAGAAGTACCAGGAGAAGCAAAGGGAGGCAAGGAGGTCAGTAAGGAAGCCAGCTCAGACAGAAGAACACATTGCAAAATCAGTGGGTAGAGGGACAAACCTTTTACAGGTACATAAGTGAAAAAAAGGCAAAGGGAGGGATAGTGAGACTGAAGGGGAGGATGTGGGCTGCATGGAGGATGACAACAGTAAAGCTGACATATTGAACAGGTATTTCTGCTCAGTCTTTACTGAGGAAGAGGAGGGTAATGGGTCTGAAGGGAGTACAAGGGTGAGAATGGTGCAGAAATGGACACAAGTCCTTTACACGAGAAAGGGTCCTGAAGGAACTGGAAGTAATAAGAGTTGATAAAGCAATGGGCCAGATGGGGGCATCCCAGGGTCCTTAAAGAACTAAGAGAGGTGGTGGCTGAACCTCTGGCTATCCTGTTTAGCCGATCACTGGAAACAGGGATGTACCCAAAGACTGGAGGATAGCAGATGTAGTCCCCTTATACAAAAGTGGGAACAAAGAGGAAACGGGGAACTACAGACCAGTCAGCCTCACCTCAGTAGTGGGGAAGATCATGGAAGCACTACTGAAGAAGAGATTGGTGGAACATCTGGTTGTCAATGGACTACAGGACCCAAGGTAGCATGGTTTCACCAGGGGGAGGTCATGTCAGATCAACCTCATTGAATTTTTTGACTGGGTGACTACGGAGGTGGATCAGGGGAGGGCATGGACATGGCCTAGCTGGACTTCAGCAAGGCCTTTGACACTGTGCCACATAAAAGACCATTACACAAACTGGGGAATATGGGTGTGGGCAGAACAGTAGTGTAGTGGGTAGGTAACTGGCTGGGTGGCAGGACACAGAGGGTGGTGGTAAATGGCTGTCACTCCACAGAGGGAAGAGTGACCAGTGGGGTACCACAGGGATCAGTGCTGGGACTGGTCCTATTCAACATCTTCATCAGTGACATTTCGCAGGACCTAGAAGGCAGTATTTCACTGCTCGCTGATGACACAAAGCTCTGTAACAGAGTAGACAGAGGGTGTGAGACAGAATGAGAAGGGACCTGCAGAAACTTGAAGAATGGTCAGGGTTTGGCAGTTGAAATTCAATGTAAAGAAGTGCAAGGTAATGCATATGGGGCACAAAAACCCTGGCACAATGTATCAGTTGGGGGGTGAGGATATAGCATGCACCAATCAGGAAAGGGATCTTGGGGTTATCATCTCTGATGACCTCAAGGTAGGGAAACAGTGTGACAAGGCAGCAGGTAAAGCAAATAGGATGCTGGGATGCATAGGCAGGGGCATCACCAGCAGGAAAAGGGAGGTCATAATTCCACTATACAAGACACTAGTGAGGACCCACCTGGAGTACAGTGTACAGTTCTGGAGACCTTACCTCGTAGGGCGTGAGACAGGGTAGAGAAGGTTCAGAGGAGGGCAACAAAGATGGTGCATGGATTGCATCCAAGTCCCATGAGGACAGGTTGAAGGAACTGAACATGTACTCCCTGGAGGAGAGGAGGGAGAGAGGGGGATATGATAGAGACAAACAAGTATCTTACAGGGAGGAACAGGGTGCAGGAATACACTATTTTTAAGTGAAAAAGATGTTCGAGGACTAGAGGGCATGGGATGAAGTTGGAGGGAGGATGATTCAGAGGAAACATGAGGAAGAATTTCTTCACAGAACGTGCGGTGGACAAGTGGAACACCCTGCCAGAGGAAGTGGTGGGGGCTGAAACAATCACGGGATTTAAGAATGCATGGGATAGACATGAAGGAATTCTGGAGGTCAGGGGTAAGGGGCAACAGACTTCTAGGAAAACATAAACTGAACTTACAAGCTCAAATGGGCAGACTGAGTGGGCCACAGGCCCTTATCTGCCGACACTGTCTAAGTATCTATGTAAAATTATTTGCATGACTTTGCCAGGTCATTAACAGTATATCCCAAGTAATGATCTATATCCTTCATCTGAATTACACATGATCCTTTTATTATCTTGTGTGCACACATATAAAGCTCTTCCACAATGTCTTCATAAAGGTAAATGACACAATCCTTACAAAGTAACACCAACCAGTATGAGGAACTTATGTCAAGACACAACAGAAAATAATTGCGTTTCTCGCAACAAGGCTAGTGAAAATAATGGGCGTTACCCAACTCAAGCTGATGCTTGTATCTGTTATACAAACTGAAAAGAGAATTAAAAAAAAAAGAACTAAGTAAAGCTGCCTGCCAGCTCAGTTATTTTATACAGCTACTAAGAATGGCATGAATCTTTTTAGCATTATAAGAGATTTCCCATTTTCCAGCAATGTACACAAAATACTTCCAAAATCTGAATTTCAGGATCTTCTTTTCTTTACTACTGAAGATATTTTCATTACAACAGTGCCTTTTTTCCATTGGATTCATCTGTTTGTGTTACTAATGCCAGCTGTGAAACCATCATTCTCTACCTGTAACATAACAACCTGCTGCCCCAGACATGATTCTGAAGTCTCAGAGGAGTACGACTTTAGAACAGGAAAAGCAGTGGGGACAGATGAATTCTCTGGGGCTAGAGTCTGTTTTCATGCAAATGCCTTTAGTATTAATGAAAGTAACACCTAGAAACTGATTTTTTTGTTAATCTTAAAAAGGTCTGAGTCCTGCCAAATGCCAACAGTAATTGTTCTACAGAAATCTGAAATACCACTTTAATGATGCAATATACTTGTGCTTGTGCTAATAAGCTTAATGTGTAACAGATATGACATATATCCTGCATTTTGTTTTTCAGTTTCTGTGTCTTCTTTTCCTGTTGCTTTAGGGGCAACTAGTCTGTGAACCCTACTAAGCAAATATGATTGGTTTCCACAAAGAACAACATGGTATCATCATTTCAGTTTTAAACCTGTCAAAGTAAAGGTAATACCAAAATGAAAGATAACACTACCCTTTCTGTTTTGTGGCCTAGATTCTCTAACATGAACTGAATACAACCAAACGGATGCTCCCAGGTATAAAAAAGAAAAACAACACAGAATTGCTCCTTCTGAGCACAGGATACCTCATTTAGTATCATAACAGTAAATCTTCCCAGAAACTGCAATATGGTTTTATCTGTTATCAAGAATGATAGTTTCTGAGGTAACTAAGGTAAATCCTGCACTTGCAGGAATTGTGTATATTTATCAAATATGTTGAAGAAAAGTTAGGAAAGAAAATTTTAAACAGTGACTTTTTGAAACCCAGGTAACACTGGCACATCTTATTTTTATTTTATCTGTTTATGGTAACCATTAAGGTATGCAGGCATTTAGACTGAATGACAACAACTAACAGGACCCCAGGGTAAGTGGCAAAGGACAGATTCTTTCAATGAATGTTACCTCCAGGACAACCCTGCTTCTGAAGCAGTGCTACACTGAAGGCAGACATTACAGACATGGCTGCCTCCCAGGCAGGGCTTTAACCTGTACGGCTACAGAGCTGAGCTTTATTGCTGTGCCATCTTGGTGATGTAGTGGAAAGTTGTACAGCCTGATAAACAAGAAACTAAGTCTGAATCCAGACAAGACCCTCTCAGTTTTCTTTCTTCAGAATTTCACTAGAGTGGTGACCTATGGTAGTGTGGAGTCAGAACAGTATATCTATAAGAAAAAGAGCTTTAAATAAGAGAAAGAAAAAGTGTAATAGTAAAGTGCTGCCTTCGAGGCAGGACCGCCCTGGAGGCAACATTCATTGAAAGACACTGCCCCTTGTGAGTAAGTGGTATATTAATCAGCATTAACTAAACTGGTGGCACGGATAGACATTATGACAACATATTACCATCTCCACTTTATGGCAGCACCATAAAAGCAGTCAAGGAATCCAAGAATAATGTTAGCACTACAGATACCTTTTAATTGGGATCATAAAGATGGCCAATTAACTTTTTTTTTTAAAAAGATACTAAACTAACAACTTAGGAAAGTTATCCACGAGTAGGATGTTCTTATAGTTGCATGCTTAATGCTGGTTGAACAACCACAGTTTAAAATAGAAATATATAGAGATTTAATGAAAAACAAAATCACACATACCCCATAATTATAGGATTTAATTATATTTTATAGGATAATTATGGGACTTAATGATTTGTTCTTATACAGTATCTAGCTTTCTATTCAGTGGGCTGTACTATAATATGGATCAATGATATCCATCTAATCAACCTCAGATATTTTTTATATATCATATTCCCTTCTAGAGCAGTCTTCAGTCTTCACACAAAAATTATCATTCCAATACAGAACTAATGATTTCTAATGTACACTGCTTTCTTCAGATAACTCATGGTTTAATACATGAGGGAGCATGAACCACTGTCTCTAATTAATTATGTTGCCCTAAGATATTTCCATAATGGATTCAATCTACTCCATCTAATTAGGTCCACCAACAATTTTTATACATTACACAGATCTTAAAAATATGACTGTGAAACCCCAACTACATGGTCTTATGAATTTTAATACTTTGCACTATAGCTGTCAAATATATTGTTATGCCTTAGGGCTAAATGTTTTAAACAGCATTAGGGGTTTCCATACATAAAACAAGAAGGCAATGTAATTAAAACTATGAAAATGTTAACAGCATTATATAACACAAACGTTTCGATGAAGGAATTCTTATTTCTGCAGAACAACACATTTTGCAAGGAATAGAGTTAAGTGATGATTGGTTACACATTCAATATGAATAGAAATAATATAACATACTCATATTATTCTGGACTGAACAAGCTATATTTAAGATTGTCATTATACAGGCTATGTTAACAAATGACTCTCTTCTATAATTCAAATACTTTAGTCCAAAGAAGTGTAACAAATATTATTCGTACATCAGGAGTGGGGTTAAAAATGACAAGATAAAAATATATCTTAGCTACTGACATCCGTAACAGCAACATATAAAAAATATATTCCTGTTACTGTTGTTGCAATGTATATTTTTAAGGCAACTGTTACCACAGTGCAGGAGTGTAGCCAGGGATTTCAGATCTGCACACCAAGTGGACTCACTGCTACCCCGGGTGTAGCCAGACAATATACAAATGTACACCAGGACCATGTTTGTTACCTCATTTGGCACAATAAATACAACTTTTGTATCTCATGACAATGGTTGTTGCCATGCATGGGTAAATACAAATGCTATGCATTGTTCCCTAAGACACCCACATACCAGCCCAGAGCCTGTCAAGTTGCATTGTCCTTGGGATGCAAAGAGAGTATTAGTGACCAGTCCTAGTTTAACTCCTATGAATAAAATTACAGAAAGGTTCAGTATTTTCTTTGTTAGTTTTCATGGAAAAAGGAAGCAGTTCAGAGCCTATTTGCTACCCTCTTAAATAAAATTGCACACCATACAGTGATTGGAGTATGCCTGCCTACGACCTTGCCACAGTGGAATACTGAACCAATCAGGGAGCTTTCACAAGGCTGATGACATCACAGTGCCTAGTGCAACACTGAAGCCAGCTGTTCAAATCAAAGAAAAACAGCAACATCTTCAAACAAACTGCAGATTTAAAAACTATAACTTGTACACTGCTGTTGTATATATCAAATATACAACAACCTGACTCAAAATAGACAGTTTATCACTACTTGTGAGTGGGCAGGACCTTCATAACTCACTCGTGGCTCTGCTACTCCTGCATTATGGTCCTGCCCCCTCATCCCTATTTATACAACAGGTATACTAGACAAATGTGCTATCTTGGCACCCAGTTTATAAGATAACATGTTAACTTGCAAGTTGGATATATCATAATCGCTATCTTCTATTAGAAGTGGTTTGTATCTGTATATTCTATGTCTGTACAGTAACGATTAATTTTTCTACGTGTTCTTAACAAGTAAATTTGTACTTTCTATATTGTATTTAATTTTTGTATGGGATGCCACTGGAAATAAGCTCTGGCACAATGGCTTGTGATCTCTCCCAAATAATACACTTAAAACTAATTTGATGGTTGTGGGTACATCATAATGGACTGCAGAACCTAAAAGAGAGCAGCTTTTACAACACAGATGACACATACTAGCTTTTTGCAGCACTGAAGACAGCAGTTTTACTGACATATAAACTGAACACGCAATGGCCAGACTCAAAACACACAGTTTAAAGCAACGTATGGAAGCGTGGTGGTACTTGATGGGGATGGCAGACCTACAGCAGTTTCCTTTATAGACCATTCCCATGAGGGCCATGCTGCCTAGGCTCCTGCCTGTAACCTTTGGACTAAACACACAATAAAGATTTTGATTAAACTACGCTGCACAACAGATACCCCAACCACCTAAGGCCCAATAATACTCATTCAACACTATGATGATTTTCTTCCAACACAAATTGATACAGGCTTTAGATACTGGGAGGCTATAGGTCTCACTAGGTTTGCTCAGTCACTGGGGAACATTGTCTATCCTTCCTGGAGCTCCAGAATAACTATAGATTGAGGGGAGAAGATCACTGTCATTTTCTGCAAGTCTGACACTATATTACGCAACACCAACCTTTGCTTGCAATAAACAGACCACAATTTAGCCATCCCACCAGCGCAGAGGCAGGGCGTCTAGCTGTGATGCCAACAATGTGAATTCAGGAATGGACCTGGGACGTCGGAGGGGGAGAAGAATTGAGTGTCCCAGGGACTGCTCTCCTCTGGGGGTAGAGTATCCGGCATGCTATGGACCTCCAGTGGAGGCTGAGGGTTCCACCATGCTGGCACTGTTACTTGTGGAGGAGGGGGGCGAGGCTGGATGTGGGATGTCATTGCATATCCCAGCCCCCAGGGATAACGCAGCATCCGAAAAATTTGCTCCCCTCAATATGATGCCCTGCTCCTCTCCTGCCCCATTGCCCTTTCTTGTCCATCGAGGGGTCCTGCTCCCAAGGCCCCACTCCAGTGGGTAAGTCAGGGTTTGCCCAATAGTGTCCACTGTGGAAGGAGCCCTCCCGGCAGCCCAGCCGGTGGGGCAAACCCCGGCATGGCGGGTGGAGCAGTGCAGGGCTCAGCCTCCTCGGAGTAGAGGGGGTTCCAGGTAACAACAAAAAAAAAAACAGACCACAATCTAAATTAGAGGAATAGTTTTCTCAGTTATTTTAAATGTGAAATCCAGGCCAATATCTGGCCTATACAAATTGCTAAATCACACAGACATTCCATGAAGAGAACATATACGTGCCAGCTGGGAGAAAGAGGCGGGGGTTACTATCACCCCAACACCCTGGGAATGCAGACTGAAGAGAGGCTGGGCAGTTACTGCCTCACCAACATGGAGAGAATTTAATTGGAAAGTTCTCGTAAAATATTTCCAAACTCCCAAGATAACACAAGACTTTGCCTCCAGCAAGCAGCAGAATAAGTAGCTCCAATGTGGGGGAACTGGCTCCCCCTTTCACATTTTTTGGGATTACACAGAGATTGTTACGTTCTGGCAAGCGGTACATGATTGCATGCAACCAATAATTCTTGGTAGCCAGATCCTGTTCACTTTCAAAAATGTTGTGTTGGGTTTTCCAGATCTTCTTCAGTGACCTAAAAAACCAAATGAAACTGTGTCAAATATTACAAACAGCTGTACTCAAGTGTTTGAGCACACAGTCGTGGAGTGGATCCCACTCAAGTGTTTGACACTGAATTAGTTATCCACCCAACCCCCCACATTTGACCAACAGAAACAGCAGATCTGAGAAACTGAAACCATAGAGTGCATAACAGCTGTGATTGGCTCCAGTTACCCAAGTTTTTGGCAGCCTTGGCATCAACTGGGGACCCCAGATGGTTCCAGAGTGTAGGCAATTCTTTTCAGTCAATAGTTCATTGAGGTCACTATCCTTCAGAGGAGGTTTCTGCTGCAACCCACCAGATTTACAAATCTCTAAATGCCACTCACTCCTCAGCGGGCCTTTTCCTCTTTTTCTGTACTGTACATCCATTCTTATTTGAGTACCTTTGACTACCATTAGTTTTTGTGCTATATATACTGGATCCAGATTAGACTGTATTATAAGTTGTTGTTTTTTTTGGGGGTGCAGGTCTGCTAGTTCAAGTTCCTTTTTTTTATTCCTTTTTAGTTAATTACTATCTTGATGACTTATTTGTTATAATGGTTATCAAAAAATCTTTTAGTTAGTCACTGATGCTAGGCAGGAGTCTGTTTTTAAATTTTGCTCATTTTCAGATCTAATGTATTAATGGATTTTGTGATAGTCCTCTCCTGTAATACATATTAAAGTGGCTCAATAAATCTGAGTTTCAAAACAAAATTCCACAGTTTATCATTACTAGTGAGGGGTAGGACTTTCACAGGTCACCTGTTGCTTCACCACTCACTACCTACTGCATCTGTTCAGGAGGGGAACCAGTATCCTAGGTGATAGGTTTAAATACTTCATTAACAAGCATTTAAACTAGCCAAGGGGGGAGGCACTGGAAAGGAGCAGGGAAATCCTAGCCCCCACCCAAAAAAAATATCAAGGGTACTAAGTGAGGTAGACACCAACACAGAGATATCGATAAGGAAAAGGGCAGGGGTAAATGGAGACAGTGACAAATGCAATAAGGACAGAGATGGGGCAAAAAGGGGTAAGGCCATCAAAAAATGGAGGGTAATGAGTACCAACGCCCGTAGTCTGGGCAACAAGCTCCCTGAACTCGTGGCCTTGATGGAAGAGGGATGCCTGGATATCGTAGCAGTCACAGAAACATGGCACACAGAGAACCATGACTGGGATGTTAACATACCAGGGTACACAACCTACAGGAGGCAGGGGGGGAGTAGCTCTCTATGTAAGGGAAGGGATAAAAGCAACTGAACAAAAGAGTAAATAGGGAGGAGAGGAGGAACTGTGGGTCACCTTAGAGACTGGAAATGGCACCACAATCCGCACAGGGGTTGTATATAGACCCCCATATCAGGGGAGGTAATGGACAAGGATATGATAGAAGGCATACTTAGGATGGCAGAAAAAGGGGAGATACTGTTGACGGGGGACCTTAATATGCCAGATGTTAACTGGAGTACCTTTGCGGCAGCCACATCCAAAAGCAGGGCCATTCTTGATGCCCTTCAGGTGGCATGCCTTCGACAGCTAGTTTTGGAACCTACTCATGAGGGAGCAATCTTAGACATCGCACCCTCAAATGGGGACAGTGAGAGGATCTCAGATCTAGAAGTGGGTAGCCATTTGGGAACAAGTGACCACCAAACATTGTGGTTCACGATAAACTCAGCTACAGAGTCAAGCCATACAAAAGTGAGGGTTCTGGACTTCAGGAGGGCTGACTTTGGCAAGTTGAGAGTGCCTTAGAAAAGCACTAGCAAACAGGCTAGAAGGAGGGTGGAGCAACAATGGGAAATATCAAAACTGCCATCACAGAGGCAACAAGCCTTGCGTGAAGCAAATAAACAAATCAAAATGAAAGAAAAAGCCACTATGGTTCTCAAAAGAGGTGGCGGTGAAGGTTAGGGAGAAAAAGATAGCATTTAGGAAGTACAAGGAAACACAGAAGGAGCAGGACAGAGAACTGTACCAGTTAAGTCAGAAGGAAGCAGGGAGGGTAGTCAGAATGGCAAAGGCACAAACTGAGGAAAAGATAGCTAACTCGATTAAGAAGGGGGATAAAACCTTTCATAGGTATATCAGGGAGCGTAGAAAGACAAAGGGAGGGATAGTGAGGCTGAACAGAATGGATGGTGGGTGGGCAGAGAGTGACAGTGAAAATGCAGGGATATTGAATGAATACTTCTGTTCAGTATTCACAAAAGAGGAAGTGGGGGAGGTGCCTAATCCAATTAACAGAAGCACTCTGGAGAGGGGGGTCGATCCCAGTCCTTTCACAGAAGAAAGGGTTCTGAAATGACTCCTAAAATTGAAGGTGGACAAAGCAATGGGGCCAGATGGAATTCACCCCAGAATTCTAAAAGAATTAAGCAGAGAACTAGTGACACCACTGACTACCCTTTTTAACAAATCATGGGAGGATGGTGTGGTACCTGAGGACTGGAAGAAGGTGGATGTGATTCCCCTTCACAACAGTGGGACCAAGACAGAGGCAGGAAACTATGGATCTGTCAGTTTGACCTCTGTGGTAGGGAAAGTGATGGAATCACTTCTGAAGGAAAGAATTGTTGAGTACCTAGAGGCCAGTGGGGCAGAGGACCCAAGGCAGCATGGGTTCACAGTAGAAAGGTCATGTCAGATGAATCTAATTGATTTCTTTGATTGGGTGACCAAAGTAGTAGACCAGGGAGTGGCTGTGGACATGGCCTACCTAGACTTTAGCAAGGCATTTGACACAGTCCCACACAAAAGATTACTGGTCAAATTAACCAGCCTGGGAGTGGGTCCCAGGGTGGTAGCCTGGGTAAAACATTGGCTGAACAACAGGAGACAGAAGGTAATTGTAAATGGAGTCTACTCTGAAGAAAGAGGGTTACTAGTGAAGTACCCTTGCAGTTCAGTACTAGGTCCAGTCCTTTTTAATGTCTTTATAAGTGACATTGCAGAGGGACTGGAAGGAAAGTATGCCTCTTGCAGATGACACAAAGATCTGCAACAGGGTTGATATACAAGGAGGTGTGGAAAGGATGAGAAGGGACTTGGCAATGTTGGAGGAATGGTCAGAAGTATGGCAGCTTGGATTCAAATATCAGTGTCAGTGGCTCAGCGGGCATCACTCACCTCTGAGGCCGGAGATCAGAGGGCTGTGGGTTCAGTTCCCACATCTGGCACTTGGGTTAATATCCCAGTACTGACACTGTAGTGCAGCATAAGAGGGGTGCTGCACTTCTGAGGTGCCGTCTTTCGGATGAGACGTTAAATCGAGGTCCCATCTGCCTGGATTGGTGGTAGTTCAGGTGGATGTTAAAGATCCCATGGCACTTATCGAAAAGAGTAGGGGAATTTTTTATTGAAATCAAAACAATCATCACAAATTATGTACAAATTCATATTACAACATACATAACCATAAAAAGGAAAGAAACAAAAACATAAATAAGTTTTAATTCATGCAATAACCCTGAGCATAAAGAACTCGCCCCTTCTCCTTCCCCTCTTCTTTTTTTTTTTTTTCTTCCCCTTTTCCTTCCTTCCCCCTTTCTTCTTCTTCTCTTCCCCTTTTCCTTCCCCTTCTTCCCCTTCCCCCTTTTCCCATTCTTTCCCCTTTTTCTCCCTCCCTTCTTTTTCTACTACACTGTATCCCAAGAAACCCAATCCTACATACCCACATAACCCAAAAAAACCCCACACAATAATCCCAATAACCACATTACTAATTAATTGTTAATAAAAAACAAAATTACACCAGAAACTGTCCTGTTGTGAAGAAGACAAATATGTACATTCCAAACGTTTAAAATTCTGCAATTCAGTTACAATCATGTGTACCAAATTGATAACAGCAATATCTTGTTGTTGCAGAACTAAACGGCATCTACTAAGCAAAACCCAGTACAAAAAGTGAACATGAATAATTTGAACTGTACTGGTACAGATCCCTACTGGAAAAATAGGACAGATACCATAATATAAAAAATCCGGTGAAGGAGGAAGCGTCAACCAATTCATATGGAGCGACCATCTATTTTTCAACGCATCCCAGAAACGAACCGCATATGGACAATTGAAATATAAGTGATTCATAGTTTCCAATTTCCCAGTGCAACTTAATCTGGGGCAAAAACGTTCAGTCAATGCCTTATGTTTCTGGTTATTCTTAACGTTCACCCTATCATGAATGGCCAATCGGGCAGTATCCCACATATTAACTGGGATTCTATGATTCGCAATATAACCAGAAATCTGCTGTTGGTGGGAGACAGAAAATTCTGTCCAAAGGGTGTCAGTAAAAAGGAATCCATAATCGAAAAATAAAGTGCTTTCCGGGATAGTTGTAAAATGCCAAGATATTTTACATTCCATAATTTAATTTTATCGAAAACCAAACCCACATATCTGATAATCTCGGTTTACGCTTATTCTTTATAAAAAGAACCCAGACGCCTATTCTTTCAACACATGTGCAATTTTACAAGATCCAATATGAATCCACCACTTAGAGTCACCTCTGATTAATGGAATCAAATTAACAGAAAAAAATATTGTAAAATAAAAAACAACAGGATTTATCATGTTCAAGCCACCATCCTTAATTGATCTATACAAGGTATTCCTCTTAATGGGATTCAATCTACTCCCCCAAATACAAGTAATAAAAATCTGCAACACTGAAGCCTCCAGCTGTTTTTGTAAGCGGAAAACTGTGCTTAAATACAGAAATAATGGAATCAAAAAGGTTTTTGTGTAATACACCCTCTTTTTTTTTTGTCGTTTTCCATCGATTCCACATGTCCACTCTTTTTTTTGCCACCTCTATGGCCCATCCCCAATTCAAGAGGGACAGATCCCCCATACCCCAAAATTTTACAACGCTGTTGGGCCACCAGAAAAACACCAAAAAACAACGGAGTCATTATACCCTCATGTAACATTAAAATATTCGTTTTGGACAAATTTAAAGAAGCCCCTGCAATTTTCCCCAATTCCTGAATAAGGTTCCTTGCCAATACAAAGGAATATTCATTTGACAAAAACAGGCAGATATCATCAGCGTATGCCAATACTTTATATGCAGCAACTGGAAAAACAGACAAACCACGAATCAAAGGGGATCTATTCAGGACCCTCAAAAGAGGGTCCAAAACAAACACATATAGTAAAGGGCTTAAAGGGCAACCCTGTCATAAGCCAATATAAATAAAGTGAGGGGCACCTAACCAACCGTTCTCATATGGACGGACATATGCTAAAGCGTAACAAAGCTGCAACCACCCTACAAAAACCGTAGGTAACCCAAAAGCCAATAAAACGTCCCATAAAAAGGAATGCAATACTGTATCAAATGCCTTGGCCTGATCTAGGCTAACTAAATATCCTGGCAACTCAGCAGCAAGCCGAGAAGAAAAAATAATTTCTCTCATAAACAATAAAGCATCTGAAATGTTCCTCCCTGGGACAGCACAAAATTGCATGGGTCTAATCAATGAGGGCATAAGATCTGCCAATCTATTCCTTAAAAGCTTCGCAAAAATCTTAAAATCTACATTTAATAAAGTCAACGGACTCCAATTCCCCAAATTCGTAGTATCACCAGATATGTATAAGAAAATTAATAATCCTTCATACATATGGGTAGGTAAAGCATTATCCTCCCAAAAAAAATTATACAGACGTAAAAAATAAACTGGAATCACAGACCATATTATTTTATACAATTCGCACGACATACCATCTGAACCTGGAGCTATATTATCATGTAATAAGTGAATAACCCTGTCCATTTCTTGTGAAGAGAAAGGAACAAGCAATAATGAATTCTGAAAATCAGTAGATTGAGGGAGTGCTGCCATTTGTAAAAAAATTGGCAGATGAAAAAGCAGAACTCGATAAAGTCCCAAAGGTATTACTAACATGGTCCTCAACAACCCCCATAATACCCGCATTATCCCAATGTTCAATACCTGCAGAGTCTACTAGACTCAAAAAAACCCGTCTCTCAGTCCTAGATTTACATGCTAAAAATGGGTTAACTTGTGCAGACTTCCCCAGAGTACCAAACAGCTGTTCCTTTCGTAAAGACTGCATTCTAGAATATTGAAAATCCGACATCTGTCGCCGAACATTATCAATATGATCCTTCAAACCAATAACCCCCAAGCTTTGTTGTGAAATCAAACTACCCAATTCAGCACGAAATTTTAAATATGTATCCCGGCTTGTTTGAGCTCTGTATGAACCCATTACCTTAAAAAAATCAGTGATACATGATTTTAAATCAAACCACCAATGACCCAGATTATCATATAAGTCCAAAGTGGATGATTTATCACGTAAGATCTCCTGTAAATCATGTAAAATGAGCATATCAGACAACAAAGCCACATTTAGCCGCCAAACCCCCTCTCCCGGCTGTCCTTTGTGGAGGGTAGTCAAACCGAAAGCCCAACAGCCAATGATCCGAAAGCTCAATAGGGATGAGTGTAGGAGAAGCTACACAAAATTTCTGGTTGACAAAAAATAATCAATACCAAGAAAGGGAACCCTTATAAAAGGTAGGCTTCTTAAGCAAGGGCCTAAAAAAACATTTTTAAAGTTGCCTGAAAAATAACCTGGGATAAAAAGTTTTATCACAATATTTTTTCATACAACTTTTGCAATTTAAAATTAATATTAAAATCCCCAAAGATCAAATGATGTTTGGTATACAAATAAGATTGCACTTTTTTTAATAAATCAATCCGAATGGCTTTTATCTCTGGGAATTATAAATATTAATCAAATGCAAAAAATTACCATGAAACTTAACATCTAGCAAAAACACCCTACCAGGCTCTATTTCTACCATCCTAATAACAGAGACACCATGGGTTGGAAAACAAAAACCCACCCCACTACAAGGTTCAATACCTGGAGACCAAATCAAAACACCCCAACCCCAATCTAAAGTGGCCTGTTCCCGTATCCTGTAAACGGATATCTTGCAAAAATAAAATATCATAACACAAGGAATGTAAAATACTAAACATAGTAAACTGTCGTTTCCTATTTTTTATGCTGTTAACATTTAGGCTAGCCACAGAAAAATTAACTATTTATGGGTTGTTGTTTTTTTTCGTTGTAACACGTTTTGCTGGAAAAGGGACACCGCCCCTTCCAACCGATAACTCCGAAATACCCTCAATCTCAGGGTCCGGAATAGAAATGGACTCTACCCCTATAGAATCAATAGGCTGGGATTGATCCATTTGGTCACTCCAAGAAGGCAGGGAAGAAAACCTGTTCGACAGCATGACTGAGGCTGGGGGAATCAAGGAATCCTTAACTCTCCGGGACCCAGAACGCTGCACTAACACAAATTGATCATTGGCATCAATAGAATCAGAAGAAACAAAATCAGCCACAACCATTCCCAATGCCTGAGAATCTACTGGTAAACTCTCCGTAGGTTCACAAATCACAGGAGACTGAACCTGGGAAGTGGAACCGAGAGGGGTAACAAGGGGGACAGGGACCCTACCTGGTAGGGTGAGATCAAGCACTGGGGTAACAGATTCTAAAATCCCAACATCTTATGAACAGTAGTTTGAAAAGGAAGAGAAGTCTTAACTAAACCCCTCAGAATTCTACTTCCTCTCTGACCCTCAACCAAAGGAATACCTAAAGGCAGGTCTGAAGAAAATGCTTAGCTTTATGTAAAAAATAAGCATGGTCAGATGCAGCATCCAAATCAGTTATATTCCATGGACAATCCTCAAAACCATGCTCTGATTCCCACATAAATTACATACAGGAGGGCCTCACACTCATTTGCCTCATGCCCAAGAACCCCACAAGAAAAACACTTTACAGCATTGCAAGCAGTGTTTAATTGATCCAAGAACCACATCTGTAGCAGCTCTTTGGTTGGCCTGCATAAAATTATCCCCTATCCCTTCCTAAAAAAAGACTAGGTAGATGTTGTAACCCAGAGTCATTTTGGGATAGTTGAACCCTAAAAGTCCAACCGCCTGTCCAGAACCCGTTATCAATTATAGGTCTAGGGTGTTCCATTAATTTACAACGTTGCTCCAACCAATAAATTATGTTTGCCACATTTACACCCTCATTATGGAACAGAACAGTCACTATTTTTATAGTAGGTTTGGTGACTGGGATCGCTAAAAAGTCTCTCCAGACCTCTAAGTCTTTCACTTCATAATAACGTTTCCAGAAAGTATCTAAGAGATGTATGGAACAAAAGCTTATATCAAATTGATGGTTCCCAGGAGAATGGATAAAGGCATAAACATCAGAAGGCACAAACCCTAAACAGTCCAGTAGGAGATTTTTCCCCACCCATAGTCTGTCTGGGACAGTAGGAGATTGCCCCCTGTAACAAAGCCGCACCAAAAATCTCCGTTTTGCCTCATGAGCAGGCCGACGAAATAGACCCGCATAAGATTTTGTTCTCCGAACTTCTGGTTGTGCAGAAGTAACATCAACAACCGGGGAGAGGGAAACACCATGTTTATCCAAAGAGGCAACAGCACCCGAAATAGAAGGTTCAACACTTACAGTATCTAGCGGTTTGTCACTCGAAGCAGAGCGGTCGAACACAGCATCTGACGCAGTTCTGTCCATGGGAGCCTCACCTTCAACTGACAGATGCGTAATGCTGTCAAACTGGGACTCTGAAATGACCAACTGGGAAGTAGGAATCACTAAAGCAGGCACATCCCGTAATACCGGACATGAAACATCAGAAGTTGAAAAATTCGGGTCAGGAATCCACATACCCTCACGCCATAACCAACCTGCTTTCGTAAGTACTTCATTAGTAAAGCGAAGTTCTGTACCATCAGTGAGTGAGGGGAGTGCACCATCCACCAACATTTTGTTACACACAATCGGAACTGAAGGTCGCAACAGGTCATTTGGAGTTGTAACAAGTGTCAATCTTTTATTACCAGACAAAATTGGGCTTGCATGTGAATGTTTGCATTTTTTCTTCCTCCAGACGCTCTTGGCATAAACCATAATCCTTTTCCGCTACCTGAATTAAAGCCAGTAACCGGTGTTTTTCAATTCCATCTCTCATATAAAACAATTTCATTCACAGTACTGAGAAGCGATAACTCCGTTGATAAATCATCCAGCAAAGAACCCTCACAGGGCTCAAATTGCTCCGACTCCTTCTCACTAGCTATACAAGCATCACGAAGGTTGCAGAGCTCCAGAGCTAGGACCGTCCTCCTCCACTACCACAGTCTGACTGAGAGCTTCCATCTCTGCGGACCAAGGGACAGCACCACCCGCCCACAGAGCAAGGGAATTTCCCCGGTGTCCTGGCCAAATTTCCCTCATTCACTAAAAATACCACCAACAGCTTACTCTCGTTCAAGGTCAGTTGGCATTCATCTGTATCCCCCTCCCCCGGGTCGTGCCTGAAAATAGGCAGGATTTGTCTAGTGTACTTACCCGGTCAACACAAACTAACTAAACTAAATACAAAGAAGTGCAAAGTAATGCACCTGGGAAACAAAAACCCTGGGGAAGATTACACAGTGGGGGCTAGTAATAACAAAAATGGAAAGGGACCTGGGGGTAATCATATCGCATGACCTTAAGGTTGGCAAGCAATTTGAGAAGGTGGTAGGGAGGGCTGGGGGGATACTAGGATGTATAGGGAGAGGTATCACCAACAGAAAACAGGAAGTTGTTATCCCCCTGTACAGACAGTTGGTGAGACCCCATCTGAAGTATTGCGTCCAGTTCTGGAGACCCCATCTCCGCAAGGACATAGACAGAATGGAGGCAGCCCAGAGGAGGGCAACTAAAATGGTGCAGGGTCTGCAAGTTAAGCCATATAAGGCGAGACTAAAGGAGCTTAATATAAATACCCTTGAGGAAAGGAGGGAAAAGGGGTCATGATAGAAACTTTAAGTACCTAAGTGGAATCAACAAAGTCCAAGAGGTAGCATCTTTCAGAAAAAGATGTGCAAGAACAAGGGACACAATCTGAAGATGGGGGACAGCTCAGGGCATTGTGAGGAAGCATTTTTTTCACAGAGAGGGTGGTGGAACAGCCTTCCTGAGGAGGTTGTGGGGTCTAAAACTGTGGAAGAATTCAAGAATGTATGGGACAGACATAAGGCAATTTTTGTGGGGGGGGTAGGAAGAAATAGGCTATTGGTTAACTAGGATCTGCAGCTTATCCTCTAGGTAGGGAAATGGGCAGACTAGGTAGGCCAAGCGGTCCTTATCTGCCATCAAAGTCTATGTTTCTATGTTTCTTTGTATGGGTCTGCCCCCTCATACTTGAAGATACTTTATTTATTGAAATGTTTCACCAGAAAGGCACACTGAGCAACAAGTTGCTCGTCTCATGGTGTGACCTGGGGGGAAGGGGTTACCTAGGGTTGTGAAGGATGTTCAGTTACAATAGTATGTGGGTAGTACAAACAATACAACATTGTAAAATTATGTAACAGCTGGAACACAAGGTATTGTACAATAAACAGTAGGGGAACGTTGGCTAAATTACAATACATGTCCAAAATCATACAAAAGAACATATAAATGTACAAAACAGTAATAATGCAACAGAACCATTATAGTGCATGAGTATACCAGGAGCAGGCTCAAAGTAATATGTAAGTGCTGTTGTAGTAAAAAGGACGGAGGGGGGGTTGGTTGTGCACACATACTTTGCATATTTGAGTCAGGCCATTGTATATCCTATAGATTGGAAAATATGAAGTTTAAAATCTACTAAGGTGCAAGCAGTGGCATGTGTGCAGAAGAAGGAGCGGGGGCAAAAATCATAACAAAGCTAGAGGTCTGGGGTATGCCCCAGACATTTTCAATCAATCAATCAAATCTTTATTTATCCAGGCGAACATCGTTGAGCACAGCTCATTTGCAAGATGGACCTGGTAAGGTCAGGGTTCAATCTACATAGATACATAAAAAATAATCAATATACACACACTCTAGGATACTACATAGAATATTCAGTATACACACAGTCTAAGGATACATTCTAATCAGACTATACATTAAATTCCGGTGTAGTGGTAATAAGGGGTGAGGGAAGGGAGCGGAAGTGGTGTGCCTGGCTGGTGGGGAGGAGGAAGATGGTGGGGGCCTATACTGTGGAGACGGATAAACTGTGGGCCTTATGAAGAGGGCAGGAGGGCGGCACTGGGGGTTTGTATAACAGGGTTATAGCGCTGTGATACATGACAAGGGATTAAGGGAGGTGGATGGAAAGGAGGGGTGCATGGAGTGTGAGGGGTGGTGACTCTTAGTAAAGGTGGATACCTTCCATGAGTTGGCTATCTGGGGAGGAGATGGATAAGATTAGGAATACTCTACTGTTTGTGAAACAATTACATTTTCTTTGATAAGCCTCGAATACAGATATTTAAAGGATTTAAATGAGATGTATCTGTTCACTTTCAGGGTCTTCTGCATCGTATTCCATAAGGCAGACAAGACATAGCTGATAGCATATCTACCATATCGAGAACTGAATTTGGGCACTTTAAACATGATGAAGTTTAGACTTCTTAGGGCATATTTACTTGATGTGATTTGTGTGAAGCAATCTGAGACATAATTTGGTGGCATCTTTGATATCGCTCTATAAGTCCATAGTGTGGCATTCCTGTCTCTTCTAAATTGGAGCGAGGTCCATCCAACTGCAGCATAAAGCGAGCAGTGGTGAGTGCTGAGAGGAAGATCTGTAATAAACCTGAAGGCTCTATGGTAAAGTGTGTCCAGTTTGCTCAGATATGAGTTGGGGCAATGACCATATAGGAAATCTGCATAATCTAATACTGATAGAAATGTGTCCTGGACCAGCTTCTTTTTAGAATCACTTGTGAGAAAGTGCTTTATTCTGTAATAGAGCTCAAGCCTCTGACGGAGTTTTTTTAGCAGATCTTCCAGATGATTTAAGTAGTCAAGTCTACTGTCTACCCAGATGCCCAGATATTTGAATTCTGTAACATATTCAAGATTTCCACCAAGGACAGTGGATATGTGGGGGAGATTGTTTGGGAAGGAGTGTCCGGCTTTGTGTTTGGGGAGAAAAACATTGCCTTTGTTTTTTTGCACTTAGCAGAAATTTTTTTCCAGTAGTTGGTGTTGTAATAGGTTGAATTCTGCTTGTAGCTCTGTGCATGCTGTTACGGGCCATACAATACGGGATTGACGTACAATACTGTATCATCTGCAAACAGGTGTACAGTGGCTTTGGTGAGGTTACTGTCAATGTTATTGATATACATGGCAAATAGGATTGGGCCGAGGATGGATCCTTGGGGACTCCTCTTTGGAGAGATTTGAGAGGTGATAGGTCTCCTTCAGCCTTCACCTGCTGGGTTCTTCCCGTGAGATAGTTATTAAACCAGCTAATGGAGGTTAAGTCAAGTCCTGTGGATTTCAGGGAGGAGAGGAGCAGTTCGTCGTCGACCGTATCGAATGCCTTACTCGGGTCTAAAAACACACAGACACAATTTTTTGTCCAGTTCGAGTTGACAATCATTGGTTACTTTAGCCAGGGCTGTGATGGTGTTGTGATTGGTTCTAAACCAGATTGCGCTGGATTTAAAAGATTAGCCTCTTCAAGATATCCTCTTAGTTGGGTGCTTACGATTTTTCTAGCAGCTTGGATAGCACAGGGAGGATAGAGATTGGCCTGTAGTTGTTGAGGTCCATGGGGTCCCCAGCTTTCAGTAGCGGGATAACTTGGGCTGTTTTCCAGATCGATGGAACAGATCCTAGTTGTAGTGAGAGGTTAAATAGGTGTGTTATTGGCACTGCTAATACTTGTATGGCAATTTAAAAAAAATAGGGATCAAGGGAATCTGCACCTGCACTTTATTTGGTGTCCAGCTGTGGTATTAATTCTTCCACCTCCTTCAGGGTGGCTGGTATGAAGGAGAAGGTGGACTCCATTACCCGTGCTTCAGTGTTCTTGATACCTAACTGGGAATGCATGTGGTTAGCCGGAGAGGTGTTGAATGCTAGACCAGTGGTTGTAAAGTGATTGTTGAATGATTCCAGGACTTCCAGTCTATCAGAGATGGTTCCTTGCCATTGTGTATTTTGGCTGGGAGTTGTTATGGGTCTTATCCTATTCGTCTTTTATGGTGTTCCAGAACTTGGCAGGGTTGTGGCAGGAGGAGTCTAGTTCAGACATATAATAAGCAGCCTTAGCATCTCGTACTTTCCTGGTACAGATATTCTAGCTTTTGAACAGCTCCCAATCAGCTATCTTAGTTTTCGTGCGTTTTCCATAACTTGTCTCTGTCAAGGAGGGTGGCTTTAAGGTCAGGAGTGAATCAACAGTAGGTTTTATTTTGATGCGTACCTGTAGAAATTGGAGCATGGATATTAAGGGCACCTGTAATAATGTCATTGCTTTTCGTCACGCTATCTCCACTGTGTTTGCTAAGTAAAACTCTTGCCATCGTGTGGAGTGGTTTATCTCTTCCAGATATGCCTCAATGTTGAATTTTTGCTTTGATCTCCTCATTGTGAACTTGGTGGGGGATGACGCCTTGCATACTGATCTTATTCCCGCAATAAGGCAGTGGTCACTGATTTCATTGAATAGTACTCCAACATGTGGGTAAAGGTGACCAGTATAACATCTAATAGTGTGCTGTTGCTTGTATTTTTTTTGTTGATTCTGGTGGGTTCATTCATGAGCTGTGTAAACCAATGTGTATGGCAGAATGATATTAAGGGTGCAGCTGCCTTTGAGAGCCAGTTTAGGTCTCCTATGATTATAGTTTCTTCTGTTCCCTTTTTGATTAGGTCACCCAGGTGGGATAATAGCTTGAGGTCAGCTGAGGGGGGCCTATAGCAGGCGATTAGCTGCAGCGATGTGCTGTGGTAGAGGGCCACTTTGAGGGATAGGCATTCAAATTCCTTTACCATGGATAATGAGTCGAGGCAGGTTACAGACAAGCTGTCCTTCACATATATCGCTACGCCCCACCCCTAGTTTGGTGGTCAGCTCTGAATACTTGATAATTAGGTAAGTTTATGCCTTTGTCAGCTGTGACAGGCCTGAGCCACATCTCAGACACTACTAGTACATCTGGTAGGGTATGGTTACCCAGACTTGGATCATTGTGATCTTCTTTAACAGACTGCATACATTAATATGGAGAAAGCTAGCCCTTGATCTTGGCTAAGTCTGTTGGTGCAGTGATGACCTCTGGGGGTCCTGGGTTAAGCTTCCACATTTCCTGAGCATATTAATAATAGTATCAATAGTTTCATAGTTGCTGCAAGAGATAGGTTAAAGATTCTTGCCGTTGCCCATTTTTTTAATTGGATACCACTTTGTTTGCCATCGGATATGGAGCTTTGGCCTCTTGTTAGGGTGCTGATCAGTAGTCTTGCAGACAGGCGCATTGAATAATTTTCTGTACAGAGTTGAAGCAAGGTCCCATAAGATAGTAAATCCACCTGAGTCCCTCCATGGCAACTGCTCCATGGGTTATGTTGTAGCATTGGGAGTCATATATACATACCCAGTCCCTGTGACTGTTGCAGTAATGCAGTAAGTCGAGTAATGTAATACATCTCCTGTGTGGCATCCTCTGAGAGATATCCTTTTTCACTGCGCTCAGGATACAGTAATAGAGCTAGCAGAATCAGAGAAATCCTACCATTATGAAAAGTATAACTGGTATGCAGGAGGTACTATATCAAATGTCTTTCGGTGGTGCCCTCAGTAAATTGCTAATATAAACGACTTATTCAGCTACTGTCCGGTGAGTAGAGTTTAAAAAGGGAATATAAATTAGAGGGAGAAGGATAGAAAAACACAATAGGGGGTGCCTAGCGTATGTATTTCTCACTGTGATGTTTAAGGGCAAACAATGGTCAAGCCTCGGCTCAACAGTGTGGGCAGCATGAGCGAGCAGAAAGGAGTCTGCTGATTAGGTAGCTAACAAGGGATATAGAGCAGGCTACAGGGCAGCAAGGCAGCAGGGGCATGATTTATGTTTTGGCAGGAAGGTGTTCTATATAAAAAGGCTACAGAGAGGGACAGAAGGGGAAGGCGGGTGGGCATAAAATTGCGGTTTTGCCATACCTTTCCCTGGCAGTCCCTCTAGTCTAGCCGGTTCCGAGCATCGGCTTCTGCGACTGCTGACCACCGCTGGCAGAGACTGGCCCAGAGCGCCACTGTGGGCACTGCGGTCCTCTTCTGAGGAAAAGACAGAGCACAGCAGGTTAAACGCTTTGCAATGGCAAGCATCAGCAGTGCAGCAGGGGCGAAAATTAGCACTTTAAAGGCAATGATAATGATATTGAGAATGATAATGCAGGCCATATTGCTCACGATTGAGTACAGTGATTTGTGTAGAAAGACCAAGAATCCCTAGTGGCAGGTCTGTATAACCTGCTAGTGGAAAACTAGCCACTAAAAAAAAAAAAAACAACAAGCAAATAGTACATTTTCCTGCATTTTGAGAGTCAAGCAAGATACATTACTGCTCACTATGATGAACCAACTCTCAACTTAGTGCGTTGCTGCTTGCAACATGCTTACACTGCATAGTTGGTAGGTATCTAAGCATACAGTCTCAGACAGTTAAAGGTACTGAAAGAAACTAAGCAGCAAGCAGTCTCACTAGCCCTTTTAATCAGTGACAGTGAGCTGCACTGTCTGTCAGACAGTCACAACGTAAAGGCAAATCCTATTTCCTGACCCTCACTCCCTAATGCAAATAATCCCCCACCCTGGTGCCTGCCGTGTTCTGTGCTGTAACTGCTGCAGCCACCAGCTGCTGTTATTCTGATTGCAGGCAGTATAGCGCAGTGGTCTAAGGCTCTGAGCTGCAAATCTGGTGCCATCCAGCAGGCCAGACCTGGGTTTGAATCCTACAGCTTCCACTTGCATACTGTGTGACCCTGAGCAAGTCACTTAACCTCCTTGTGCTCCCAGGTCGCTCCTGTAAAAAAGTTTTCAGCTTAGTGTGCTATACCTGGTTAAACAACTAAAAAAAAAAAAAAATATCCTTGATCCGAGCTGAACGTGACTGACGGTGCCATTCCCCAGCCCCCACCACTGCAGCTGCTATATTATTAAATAAACTAATGGGTCTATGACTCTCGGTGCCTGGTCAGTACAGCTACAGTGCAAGTTCTGTGCAGGCAGTAGTTGGGCATCCAGCAGCCAGAGCCAGGCACAATACCCCAGCCCAAGCATCTTCGGTGGTCCACCACCAGCTGCAAATGCTGTGAGGCTGTTCCTGCAACAAGTCATCATCATTTATCATTGTCACTGAGACAAGTCTCAACAACTTACTGTTTTTCAGTGACTCTCACTACTGCTCTGCAGTCTGCTCCAACCATCCTTCTCCACGACCCACTCCAGTCCAGATTTCACTCCAACCCTCACCTGACTATGAGTCCAACCCACTCTGTCTCCACTGCACCTGCCACCACAGTTAAACTTCTCCAGGCTCCGTCGCTCCAATGGAGGTGGGCCACCAGGACCTTTACAGTGATGATCTGTCTGAATCCGATCTAGGTGAGGTGATGATGGCCAGTATCAGCAAGGTAAGGAGAACTCCATCAGAACGGATGCACCTAGCTGGCCTGTTGGCGCAGCGGTGGACTTACCGCTTGCAGCGTCAGCGATCCGGGTTCGAGAACGGACTCGGGTAACTGAAGGGCCGGCCAGGGGGGAGAAAGATAGAGCACCCATTGGCCGCTCCCCTTCTCCGGGGAGGGGAGGATTGCCTGTCCTGCTACTCTATCGCCACCTGGGTGACCACGGGTGCCGATGCAGCTGGGACAGTCAGTGGGGAGGGGAGGATGCAGACCGAGAGTCGGGAGGAGATTGCACGTCAATACGTGCCTCACCCATTGGCTCTCCTTGTGTGTCTACATCCTCGGGGGGAAGGACATCAGAAAACCAGGAAATACCCCAAGGGACTCCCAGTAGACGGAGCTCCTGGCCACGATCCCCAATGCCCCTACCAGTGCCATTACCAGCATCTCCGACGAAATACAGACACATCGGGGTGTAAGGGCCCCACCCCATACCTGCCTGAGGGGTATAGCCAAGGCTCCATGGGGCGGATGGACTGCACTGGACACTGGTTAGTAGGGATGAATAAGGCCATTGGAGACTCCCGAAGGAATGGGAGTTCAGCGCCGAGAAGGGGGCATACAAAGAAAATAAAAAAAAAAAAAAGAACAGATGCACCTACTACTCTGCTCTAAATGGTGGATCAGATTTAGGCGATCAGCAGCAGTGGGATGGAGATCAACTGGAGGTGGACGGTGAATTGCCATCTTTGCTGATTTGAATCACCGTACAGAGTCATGGTGGGTCTGTAGCCATTGCCTCCAGGTCAGACACCCTACTGTGCAGACAGAAAGTGCTGTTTTGTCTAGTCAGAGTAAGAAAGAACACATCCATGTATGTGTTTATTTTAGTGGGGGTTCGGTAAGGTCAAGACTTCGACCAAGACAGGAGTTGGGACCCTTGGAGTGGGAGGGAGACTGGCGACTACTGGCATGTTGGCTGTGGCCAAGTGGTACTGGTAGGACTTGAGCAGGAGTCACTGAGTCTGGACTGACATGGGAGAAGAGGTTGGCTCAGCTCAGGTTGCAACCACAAGAGATTTTCAGCAGATTCTTGCAACTGTCAGTACAAATAAATCAAAAAAATATATAAAGCCAGGCATTTAACGGGTGGGGGGGTGGCCACTGTGCACGCCTCTGGGGCCGAGTAGAACAAAATACTGCAGTGATTTAAGGCTTTCAGCATGCTGGGGGGCATATCTATATAAACACAAACTCTGACCAGAGCCAACATGGCTGCATCAGAGCTCCTGAGGTGGATGAGGCTGCCGTGTACAAGATGGCCACCATGACAGCACAGCACATGTGCGATACACGCGCATGCACAGTCACAGCATGGCAGGCATCTTGCACACAGTGAAGTGTTCCTGTTCCTTCAGCAGACAGTGCCTCTGTGGGAGGGGGGCAGTGGGAGGTTCTGCAGCCATGGTGGAGAGGGCACCAGACAACCATTGCACCACCAATGACAGCAGCACTGTGGGCAGTCAGTGCGCGGCACTGTGGAAGCAAGCCGGTGACCTAATGCGAGTCATGTGCTTCAACAGTTCAATTAACAACAAAACATCTGCTGGGCTCTGTCCGCCCAGCTGTTACATGGATGTCTTACGCCTAATTTTCAAGTAGAAGAAACTCAACTTTAAACGGGGAGGATCCTCCTGAGTGCCTAAAAAAAAACGACACTTCAAAACCTGCTAAGGCTATATGTTACCACTTCAACATCAAGCATACAGAACTTGCCTGCAGTATAAAAAGAATTCCATGTGGCAGCTTGATAAATCTACCCTGTGAAAAATGTTCTCCGTTCAGCCCAGAAATTGTTCATTTACAATTCAATACCAAGAGCTTGAGTCTATATGACTGCAATTGAGGTTGGCTTAGAATCTCACATGCCTTTCGGACACAAAAGCTGATCCTTGCAAAAATAGTATACTTGCAGGCCTTCAAACTAAACTATTCTTCTGTCACAATAAGCAGATTATTTGGCTTTCAGCTGGGTCCATTCTCATCAAAAAATTCAGCACCTCTGCTAATAGTCAGGCAGAGCAGAATGGTGATTGCCAAGTATGGAAGATGAATAAAGAATGCAAGACAAGTTCTTGGTCGCCATAAAAGGCAGAGCTCACCTTTTAATGAACTACAGATTGGTCCTCATTCTGACTTACAGTATCTGTCAGAAAGGTTATTATGACTCTCAAAAGTGAGAAAATAAATGGCTGTCAAACACACGTGACTATCAGAAAATCCACCTTGTATGCCATTATACTCAGAATTTTTTATTAGCAGAGTGTACCAAGATACCCAGAAAATATTTTTCAGCAGAGTATAAGAATGTCTTGTGAGATTTGCTATGTACTGGTTGATTCAGAATTCTTCCACACTAGGTCACCCTTATTAGCTGCAATGTCTAAAACCCAAGATGGTCCTAGGTGGTCAGAGCAGTGGGAGCATATCTAAAACGTAGTATGACAACTTACTTACAACGTTTGAAGTTTTAAAATGCCTTGGAAGTCAGTTACAGTAAACACATAAAGGAACAGAAGGCACAAACACAAATGCAGGTCATATGCATTAGTGAAATAGTGGTATTTGTTGGTCAGCAAAAAAATATCACCAACTGTATATACTTTTTATTTTTTACAACAGCGTATTTCTGCTACTATACCCTTTTCATTTTATTTTATTCCTAAACTGAGATGTGGTTTTGAAATTTAAGGAAAAATGTTCCTGCTCTTAAGTCAGCCCATCAGAGGAGCAGCAGCTGTAGTAGCACTGGTGACTCAGGTTTTCAAATTAACCCAGGTCTTCCAAAGAGTCAGCATGGAGAGGAGGCTTGAGCATCCTACTGGATACTCGCCTCCTCTGGAGTGGGTAGATGACTATGGTCTGCTGTGCATGCAGCTCCTAGTGGCCGTATGAGGTCTGGAGTGACACGGCATGGCAAGGGGGAAGGGGATGAGTGGCCAGCCTCTGCTCATGCCCTTTGCATGATCAGTACAGACACACTGTCACCTTCCCAAGGGAAGAGGAGCAACAGGGAAAGTAATGTCCATTGGCAGACTGCATTGCATCCCCCATAGGCCTAACACTGTCAGTCAGGCTCACCTCCATGCTGGATTCTGTCTCCAGAGAGATTTGGCTCACTAAAATGGCCCCATTATGGGAGGTGGGGGGACAATCAATTTGGATTGGTACTATAAGTCCACTATAAAGAAATCACTAAAAAGTTCCTGCTCTCTTACCATAGCAACCATGAAAATATTACACTTCTTTATGTGATGATGTGCAGATGACCACCAGAAACATGTGCCATACATTATAAATATATTGTATGGTCCCTCTGTCGATAACTGGTTTGTGTAATGTCTCTAGGTTGCCATGGCGACGTAAACCTCTTGAGCTGCGCTCTTGAGGTTTACATGTCGCCCTGGCAGCCTCTTGATGAGTTAACATAGAGGGATAATGTATGGTCCTCTATGGTTAACGGTCAGTTAACAATTAGAGAGGGTTGCCGGGGTGACCATGTAAACCTCGGGAAGCTTCGAAGGTTTCGTCCTCATAACAACCTCGAGGCGGTGCAAAATTGACCGTTGCCGATAGAGGACCATACATTATTTTTATAGTGTATGGTCCCACTATCAAAAAAAAGGGCTTACGTTTTTAAAAAGTCACGCCTTTGCCCTTCAGTCCTTCCCGTCGGTTTCCCTTCAGTCGGTTTCCGTCGAAAAAGCGACGCACATCGCCAGACCACTGCTGTTGTTAACCTATCGGCGTGACGAGGATCCATAGGTTAACAACATATCTACGCTACATCGAGGTTAACAACCTTAGGAAATGATGATTTCTAAGGTTAACAGCGTTCTAACATACATTATAAACTGGTTACCAATAGAGGACCATACATTATCATTTTATTTATAAATGGGCTCAAGATTTTGAGCAGTTTCATTGGTTGTTAGCTGTGCGTTAGAACTGTCTTAACACACAACTAAAACTAGTCCTTGCCAAGTGGACGAGATTTAATAAAAATTAATGGGCCAGTAGAATTTTCAAAATACCTAATGCCATTTTTTCTACCAATTAGCAAGACTGTCATGGCCCAATTCCTAACATACTACTTATACTTGCATCATTCCCTTTCTACCAGAACTCATTACTCACAATACAAAAAAATTAATCCAACATCATTCTTGCTAATAAATATTCTTTTTAAATGTTTTTTCACTATTTTTCCTTTATAGAGATCTGCCTCCCTCCCTCCCTGTCCACCCAGTCCCATTTGACATTTGTTCCTTCAGTTTCACTCTGACCCACCGCCTCCCCCCTACCTGGCTCTATGCCCACTCCTCTTCCCCCAGCCATTACACGTACTGCAGGCAGCGTTCAACAGGGATGCTGCAGTAATCACAAACTGGAACTTTTATTTAGTTCATTTTTCCTTCTTGTTTCAAAACACTCACCAGCATCCACTGCAGTGCTGCGCTTGCGCCTTCTACTTCAGCGCATGCATGCTCACTCATCATTACCTGCTCCTCATCAGAACATACAGTACAGCTGCATAATGTCAAAATATGTAAATAAAATACAATAAAAAATACACACATATCCTCTGGATGGGGACATATATGTGTAAGGCAAGGCAGTGCACATCATCGAAAACTCAAGACGAGGGAAGCACGTCTGGTAAACGAGCAGCCATTGTTAACTACGATGATCAAAATGAGACAAAACTCCAATGGGCAAAAGAGAAAATAATGTACTACAGTGGAGGAACTATTTTACATCAAAAGACAGTAAGTATTCAAATTTTATTCTGCTAAACATAAAAATTATAACCTTTACATGCATGCAATATACAAAAGTCCATTTTATAAGCACAATAAGGCACTCCGGGGTGTGCATTAGTTCTAATGCATGGCTGGGGGGGGGGGGCTGGTTACACTTGGCCTACAGTCTCGTGCCTCACTATGCCCCCTAGCCATGCATTAGAACTGTCTTAATGCACACCCTGTCATGTCTTATTGCTTACATAATGTGCAGAGTGGTGTGTCATCCTTTCACACCCACAAGCAAGTCTACAGTCTACTGAATGACGGGGCAAGTTTGTGCAACAAAGTTCTGCTGGCTCCTCTGTAAACAATATCTACATATTCGAATATTAAGCTAAGGCTCCCGTGGGGAACTCCAGTCATCATCTAGAGTAACTGAATAGTGACAGTCCCTAGAAAAAACAGATGAGCACCGCCCCTCCCAATTCATCTGAATTTCCCAATACAATGGCTCTTATGGCAGACAACTGCATTCTTGAAGTGATCAGGCTGAGACTCTATTTAAAGTGTGCTTCAAGTTGTAAAACAAACAAGACCATTACTAGGACCGGTGGCTTTTGGCCATCCCAGGAACGTCTTAATGATGTGATGTGATGCTACAGTCTAGATGCTGAAGCCTTACAAGAAGGAATTAACAAATCAGTTCCCTCATTCTGGAGTACCCTCATTCCATCAGGTAAGCCTGTTCAATCTGAAATAATATCTTGCAGTAGGTGGCAGGTGAAAACAAAGGTTCAATGCCATCCTTACTAGATATTAAAACCAGAGTATCTTTGTCTAAAAGGATGCTAAAGAAATTCTTTTGCACACAGCATTCTCTCCTGATGTGAAAAAATACTGAAGGTGGAAACACTTCATAGAAAATCCAAACCCACCACATTGGCAGAAAAAAAGTACCATACTGTTGCTCCATTATCCTCATGTTTGGGGCAAAATCAGTTCATTAGAGAGAAACAAACATATTGAACAGAGACTTTCTCTACTTTATTAGAGAATTTAGAAAACATCTGCTTCAGGAAACATTTTCCTATATAAATACAGCAATGTTGCTGCTGTGCTAAGCTACTAATACTTTGGTCAAGTACATAATCTGGACTTCAGTCAATAACACTTTAAAAACTTTAGTGGGCCCAGTGGCTCTCAAAGTACTCATGCTGCAATTACTGCCCCCTTACCAGAGATGGTTAATCTCATGTTGGGGCTTTAACCACCCATTCAAAAATCAATCACGGTTTGTCTTGCCATGGATTTCTAAAATTAGAGTTTTTAAAGAATATTCTGTTCTGATTACTGTTGTAACCCTTAGGTGGCACTACTCCTAGAGTTACACCCCTCCTACTACTTAGGATGCAGGTTGAGGGGGTCTGCGTTCCCAAGCTTTACTTTTACAATGCGCAGTGCCTCCACTCAGGGTATACTTTTTATGTGGGCTAGCTGTTACCTGGTGCAATCACCGGAGATGTTATACCACCCACAATTACCTTTTGCCACCCCAACACATGACCCTTTGGCATTTTCCCACATTTCAGACATTTTCATAATTAAAGACTGTCTCTAATAATATGCTCATGAAAACCATTTGCAAAACAGTAACAATAATATTTATTTAGGAGATATGGGAGTTAGGAATGGGAAACAGGAGGAGTAGAGGTTATGCATTGATTCTGTTGTTTACAAAATGTGTACTTGATTGGTTTGTGCTGGTGAAACCCTCCAGCTGAGTGAATACCAGATTTTATTTATTTATTTTTAGTTATTTATTTGAGTCAAGGATTACAAGTACCTTTAAGCCAAGGCTGTTTTACAAAGGTTCCATGTCAGATGGTGTACAATACAATACAATGCAGGACAACTTAGTACAATGAGTTGCGGAAAAAAACATTGAATTACAGGTACATAGAGGATTATACTGTATTGTTTTGTCTGTGCAATAATACATATTGAAAACTTTACTAGGCAAGGATACAATAGGGGGAGCAGCCAGAGGCTTTGTCGGAAACACATTAGGAAAGTGCAGAGGACATGGAGTGGGGGAAGGAGGGAACAATGGTGGACGAGAGGGGGAGGTTGAAGAAAGTTGGTGGGGGAGAATATGAGTGCTGAGTAGAAGGCAGTGGCAAACAGAGAATGGTTGGGATAAAGGAGAGCTGTTAAGGGAAGCAGTCACGGATGCTAGAGGCTGAAAGAAGTAGACAGAGTCTGGATTTGAAGAAGCCTAGCTTGGGTAGGGAGGAGATGTCACTGCTGAGATCATTCAACCAGAGTGATGCCCTGTAGGCAAATGCTCTTTGCCCTTTTGAGGTACGGCAGTGAGGGATCTGAAGGAGTTGCAAGTCCGAGCCCCTAGTATGTCAAGTGTTCTGGGCAGGAAAGAGGAGAGCTTGGACTCTAGGAGGAGAAAAGCCAAGAGTTGTTTTCTTAGCCATTATGCATGTTTGGTATTTTATGAGGTTAGTAGTTATATCGAGCCAGTTTGGGCATAGATGTCACATGTATGGGTGAGACAGTGAGATTCAGAAATGAGTCGACAGACTTTGTTGAGGGTAGTGGATATCCATCGCAGAGCAGTGGCAGAGCTGTAAACGATCAGATCATAGTCAATTAAGGAGACCACAGAGCTCTGAACTGAACCTCTTATGGCTTCTGGGGTAAGGTATTGCCTGTGCCTGTAGAGAACTCCGATACAAGAATTAGCAGCTTTAGCAACATTTTTGATGTGCAAGCCATAGGATAGGTGACTGTCGATTGTGGCTCCAAGATATTTAAAAGAGTGTACCTGTTCGAGGGCAGTACCATTGCAGTCTGAGATGGTCAGGGGGTGATGCCTGTATTTGTTGTAAGGGCTACAGAAAAGCACTGTCTTGATTTTTTTATAGTTGAGGACAAGCTTGTGTTTAGTAAACTAGTTTTCGACAGACTTGAAGCCAAGCTGAAGTTTGCATTATAGGGGTTGGAGTTCCTTGTGGGTGGAGAGGATTACTGCATCGTCCATGTAGAGTAGTATTTGCTCAGGGCAGGACTGTGGAAGGCTATTCAGAAAGAGACTGAATAGAAGAGGACCTAGAATGGATCCCTGTGGGACTCCTGGAGTTGACTGGTTTGGTGTCAGAGGACATTACCAATTTTACCCTTTCTTGAACAGTTCTCAAGGTAACTTTTGAACCAGGTTGTGAACTTAGGTGGGAGCCCAGCATTTAATAAAGCAGCTGGTCAATAAGAAGGCGATTATGGATGGTGTCAAAAGCCTTGGTTAGGTCAGTGTAGACAGAGCCAGTGAGATGACCATTATCCAGGGAACTTTGGATAGCTCCGGTGTATTCCAATAGGGCTGATGTGGTGCTATGTCCCTTTCCGAACCCGTGCTGCTGTGGGCACAAGATAATATATTTGTCCAGGTAGTCAGTAAGCTGGTCCACTACAACCCGTTCAATGGTCTTGGGGGGGGGGGGGAGCAGTATGGAAATAGGCAGATAGTTTGTATGGAGTGCCCGATCTCCACTTTTGAGGACAGGAGTAACAGTTGCGGATTTCCATCTGTCGGGGAACTGACTGAGGCTTAGGGAGAGGTTGAAGATTTTTGGAAGTGGAGGCAGAACTTCATCAAGAGTGAGGGATAGCAATTCTAAGTCGAGAGAGTCCCCGCTTATTCTGGTTTTGGCAATTGCTTTACTAACATATGTGCAGACTTTGTGCATCAGAACTGCCTAAAGTAGATAGATGGGTATTTAGGGGAGATGGGGGTCTAGTGGCGTGTGATGTAGGTACATCACCATTGAAGAAGTCAGAAGGGAGAACACTACTGAGGTCTGTGAAGGCTGTGTTTAAAGTATTTGCAGTTGTAATATGGTCCAGGATAGTAGTCCCATAAACGTTCAGCATAGGGGGAGAGGTTTTGGGCTGTTTCCCAGTAACTTCTTTAATATTGTTCCAGAATGATTTAATTTAAAAAAAAAGATTAAGAAAGAAATCACATTAGACCAACAGGAATGACACTCAGAACCCTGGCTATCTAAACTGCATTAATCAGATGTTACACATTTAATTTCCCGCCACTAGTACGGTTACCAGACATGTATGAAACCTCGCAATCTCACACTATACCCAGGGTACCCAGTTACCAAAGTCCTGGATGGTTGCAGGCCTAGTGGATGTTGCAACTTTGGAGTTGGCCAGCTTTAATTTTAGAGGGGAAAAAGGATTTTAACCTTAAAGCACTTTAACAAACAACAACTTTAAACTCTTGGCAGAAGTGCAGGGGTTGCCCTGCTTTTGGCAGTGGAGCAAGGATTGCCCTGCTTGTTGCAGTCCGAACAATTCAGGTAGAGGTAACCAGCATGGTTACATTAGCTGGAATATGGATTGGCAATCCTGAATATTCAGCACATTCATAAGCTTGTAACAACCAGTACCTCCATATTTTAAGATATAATCATGAAGGGTGGAAAACTGCATTTCCAGGTTGTACCGACCAGTCTGACTTAACTTCGGGGTCTTAGTCCATCAGTGTAGCAGTGCATCTATGGCTGGCAGCTCCACAGGACATCTGGACTGGAGAATTGACATCAGTATATTTCAGCACATTTACTCGTCTGTCCTAGGCTCTCACTGGGTACCCCCCAGAACAGACAGAGTCAGCAAACAGTTCTACTAAAGGGGTACACCCACGCTGGGCTAAGGTTATGTGCAACTGTAGAGTGCAGACCCAATAGACAGTCACAAAGAAACAATGCAATACAGGTCCACACATGCTGGGCTAAGGTTATATGCAGCTATAGGGTGCAGATCCTGGAATGTAGTCACTTAAACAGCCACTTGGGTAAGACAGCCTAGATTTACTAAGCTTGCTTTCTTTCAGCACCAGTGGGGTACAAGAGTACTTACTCAGGCTCCTCATGGTTGGTCCCCACTATGAAAGCTCCTTATGATCTTCAGTTCTCTCACAGCTGCTTGATGTCATCTGTTTCAGGTCCACATCTTTCCCGTGGAAGGGAAGGCTAGCACCTAGGGGACATTCTGGCAACCCCCAGGCTAGCAGATTCAACATCAACAAAATTACTTTAAACTTAACTGCAAGAAAAAACCCTCCTGGGTGGAGGGGCTTAGCTGGATTACCAGGCCCATTTACTCTGCTGGGGCCTAAGCCCACACCTCTGAGGGAGCTCCACTTGAATCTCTCTCTCTTGTCGATCTGGCAAAATGCTGCAAACACAGTTTTTTTTTTGTTTTTTTTTTTTTTTACAGGGCTCTCCTGAAGCTCCTGATTGGCTGAGAGTTTTGGGTGCAAGGCCTGATTGGCAGGAGGGCCAGTCAGTCAAAAAATGAATTATGCATGAACTTCACTTGATGCACAGTTGGTCTGCTGTTTTGGCATCCCTGTAAGTCCCCATGAGTACTTGGCCTTTACCCATGAGCACTGGCTAATGTCGCATAAGTCCTGGCTTTCCGATTGGCTGTGGCTGCTTGCAATGGCTGTTTAACCACTGTTCTTTAAGCAGATTAGGTACAGTCTCAAATTAAAGTTCTGAGGCAATCAGAAATAATTAAAATATTTGCCCCAATGACCCATAGTCCATTAGCCCTGGTGGTGTACTTGCTCTCGCTGCACAGATGCAGAAAATTGCTCATTCCGTTTTCCTGTCACTGCTGCTGATATTTTAACTCCCTGACATGCAGCAGCAGACAGGCTGTTTTTATCTGAGTCCCAGATTAGTCTGGTGTAGCCAGGAGTAAAGCATTCAGTAATTTAAACACTTTCCCCCTTGCAATCATTTTCCCATAACATACACTGGCAGCTACAATATTTATTTAAAACAATTCCCTTTTCTTTCTCTTTCGGCCGCAGCTGAGAACAAGCTTCCCCAAGGGCAGACAGACCCTCATGAATATTCAACAGTGATCGGGGCTCTGGCTCATTAATATTCATGAGTCCCAATCGAAAACAGTTTATGGAACTCTTTGAATCCTCAAGCAAGCGGGTGCTCAGGTCCCTGTCCGTGGTCACCAGGTCCCACTTAGCTGATGGGGATCCTGAGACTGACAGAACACTCTCCAGTTCAACCGCAAACTCAAGCAGTCGAAGATCAAAGGCACTGCTCATGCCTGCATGATCCCTGCTGCCCAGAGGGAGATCGTGGTTTGGTTCTTGGAGCCTACATTGTGGGCTAAAAAGGGACACCAGAAAGGGCAGACAAGGATCAGGGGGGCCCAAAGAAATCTGCAGGCCATAGTGGGAGGTGCTTGGGAGAGAGGCTGGAATAGGAGCTGTAAGACTAAGGTAAGCCCCCATTTTGGCAGGTGGGGGGGTTACACTGTCATGGGTCTAAAACGTTCTTCTGTGTCTCTTCATTCCTGTGATGGAGGGTGGGTCAAGAAGGTCAGGCAAACAAGAGAGTAACAAGATGCCACCAGGTTTTATTTACTAAAAGACTGGATACCAGTTTTAATTCTTACACCACTTGTTGTCAGGACAGACCAAAGCATGTTCTCAGAGGTACTGTCCTCCAGCCTTTACAAGATTTTATGACCTATCAGGTTTTGTACCAGATTTCAAGGCAGCATCCCATCCACTCCCATTTCAGAAAGTAAGCCAATCACAGGATCTTCTACCTCACAGCATCCGACCTCTAGCTAGGCTTGGCTGCTACATATCTCCAGCAGAACTGGATTACCTACTGAACCCTGGCTATAACCATAGCCTTATATAGTTCTCCTAGCTCTTCCTTCATACCAGGTCATCAGATGGAGAAGCCAAATTAGGGCAATCAAGCTCAGCCAGTGTGTACACGTTTTTTTCTTTCCGATATTGTAGGCAGTTAGCATAATAACTTACTTCAAACCATTTATCTTTTCATCTCATTTTTCTTTTCAGGTTTTAATGGCTAATAGCATCATTGTGAGGTGATTTCTTTGCCCATATCTCTGCCTCTGACCCACCCCTGTGCACCTCAGGTAAGGTTGACCTTCCCTATGAGACTGAAAACAAGAACCAGGTCAAGTATGCCTTTAGTTTTATGATGGAAGGAAGGAAGGATGATTAATACAAATAAAAAATGCTTTGTTTTCTAGAGGATAAGTGGCACAGGACCTGATAACAGTGTACTTTGTGTTGTGTAGAAAAACAGAATATTTAGTTATTTACAGTTTGCATACTATAAGTCGTGGGCTGCTTAATTTTATCTATTTTCTATACAGATTTTCTCACATAGCACCGCTTGCCCCTTCCCCATTGTTCGACAACTCCTCATCACCCATCATCCCAGGGGCATATCGGGGAAGTGATCACCCCGAGATTTTCCCAACGGTGAGGTCATGGTGGACTGTCATCTTTGCCTCCCAAAGTACAAGCCAAATGACACCACCAAGGCCCTGCAGGTGGTGCAGGGGTTGCGGTCATCAAGGGATAGAAACATAGAATTTGATGGCAGATAAGGACTGCTTGGCCCACCTAGTCTGCCCATTTCCTACCTAACAGATAAGCTGCAGATCCTAGTTAACCAACAGCCTACTTCCTCCTACCCCCACTAGAATTGCCTTATGTCTGTTCTATGCATTCTGAATTCTCCCACTGTTTTTGACTCTACAACCTCCTCAGGAAGGCTGTTCCATGTATCCACAGCCATCTCTGTGAAGAAACACTTCCTCACATTACCTCTGAGCCGCCCCCCTTTCTTCAAATTGTGCCCCTGTTTTTGTACATCTCTTTTCAAAGAGCTACCCTTTTGGACTTTGTTGATTCCTTTGAGGTATTTGAAAGTTTCTATCATGTCCCCCCTCTCCCTCCTTTCCTCAAGGCTGTACATCTATAGTTCCTTTAGTCTTTCTTCATATGTCTTCTGATGCAGACCCTGCATCATTCTGGTTGCCCTCCTCTGGACAGCCTCCATCCTGTCTATGTCTCTGTGGAGATGGGGTCTCCAGAACTGCACACAATACTCCAGATGTGGTCTTACCAAGTGTCTGTACGGAGGGCCAACAACTTCCTGTTTTCTACTGGTGATGCCTCTCCCTATGCATCCCAGTATCCCGCCAGCCCTCCTTACTGCCTTTGCACACTGCTGGCCCACCTTTCACATACCATCTGATATGACTACCCCAGGTCCCTTTCCATTTGTCTTGTTGTCAGTATCTCACCCCATTGTGTACTCTTCCCTGGTTTTTGTTTCCCAGGTGCATTACTTTGCACCATCTTACACTGGCTGCGTTGTTTTCCCATGTTCTTCACCTGACCAGGCAGTATGCATGATGCAGCCATATGTGCATGTTGAGGCACACACATACAACAAGTTTGCTGCTGGCCATCTCCTCCGGACTTAACTCCCACTGACGTGCCACCACACCTCCACACCATTATTACTCTTTTCTGTTGTTGGCAGCATACAGTTAATGAAAAACATTAGGAACATTATAGTGGCAATTCTTTATTAGAATTTCAATGGATAAACGCTAGTGTACCCATAAACAAGAGAAAACGTCTGCACTGTATTTTCCTCTTCTCCTGTGATATGCTAGTCTGAGTGGATGGGAGGAGGGAGGGACATTCTTTTAAACTGAAGCTGTTTCTTTCCTGTAGGTTTAGGTTCTGCCCATTCACTTTTCAGTTCTGTTCTTTGGTTTGGTCTGCTCACAGCAGATAGTGTAACTGCTTGCAGCAATACAGCAGTGATGAACTACACTCTGTCCTTCAGCCATCTGAAAGGCATTCAGGGCTCCACAGCTGCTGTTAACCTGCTCTGCCTGCACTTGCAGCCACCTCGTGCATGAGTGAGAAGGAAGCAGAGACTATGGGGTATTTATGCGCCCACCCTTTTCATGTAGAAATCTCTCTCACTAACAGACTCAATGAGCTTGTCTTATAGGAGTTTTACTCTTACTTTCCTGGTATTCTCAAACAGACCATGCATCACATCAAAGAAGCTACATGCTGCAGTAGTGGTATGGTGTTGGGTGGGGGGGAGGTGGAGAAACATGCTGGCAGAAACATAGAAGCATTTGTGGGGAGGAAAGTAAATACAGGCATAAGCATTTCTTGCATTTTTTAAATACAGTCTCTGTCAAAAACTGCTATGTTGGGGGGGTCAGACACAGAGAAACCAACAGGCAGACAGGAAATCAAATCATAAACAGTGACACCAGCTCCCTGTACTGAGCAGATTCGATAAAGAAACAAGTAAAAAGAACACAGAAACATAAATGGGGGATGGAAAGTGCATGCAGTGTGTGTCTGTGTGTGTCCAGAGACTTCATTTAGGGATCCCCATGCTATTTCAGTCACCTCTGGACTATTCTTCCAAGCATGCACGTCAAGGTTCCTTGGGTACATCTACATTTCACCAAGATAATTTGAGAACTCAGACTAATTAATTGTATAACCTCTTGTCCAGCTGTAGCAATTAAATCAGGACCCTTTGACTCTGCAGAAGGTCTACTGGGATGAATACTCATGGACCACTTCTGAGCATAAGCACATTTTACAATGTTGCATGCGGCTTCCTTGAGTTTAAAGAGCATGTACTGTATCAACTTGGGCATATCATTTCATAACTTTACTGTGTTCAACTATTAAAATTCACTAGAGGACACAATTTCCCACTGTTGCATTTTCCAAGTTTTACAGTATGCTTTTTACATACTTACCCATGAAGTCAGTAAGAAAAATAATTCGCCAGGATTTTCTGACTTCATGGTGTACGTGTTAAGAAATCATAGACTGATGACACAAACAGAGCCACTGTGAGGTCAGTTGGAGATGGACTAATACTTTTTGAAACAGATAATGAAATATGTATTTGCTAATGCAAAATACTGCAGGGACGTATATCGGGATAAAGACTAAAGCCTAGATAACATAAAAATATGTGATACTGCTATAAACATAACTGATTCAAAACTGTTTATTTAGAAGAGCTAAGAGAAGCACAGGAACTTCTAAATGGCCTCCTACCCTCTCACTCCCACAGATTAAGTAATCTGTGTCAGACCCAACCCTTCCTCCCTAGCCATCCTCCGTGCACCAACTACCACCCATCATTTTAGCAGCATTGTTTATTACACCTCTCAGCTTATTCATTATATAAGCACAATAATACACTTTGAGGTGAGCACTATGCTAGTACAATGCACTTCCAGGGGCTGAAGGCACTCTACCTGCAGCACTGTGCCTCACTACACCCCTGCACATGTGTTGTGGCAGCATTACACACACCCCACTGTGTCTTATTGCTTACATATATACACAGATGCTGTTAGCAGATAAGGACCGCTAGGGCCATCCAGTCTGCCCATTTAAACTGCCTAACGAAACGCCCAGTGACCGTATCTGGTCATTAGCTTTTTCTTCCTATCTCTATTATTCCTTTGTTTCTGTCCCATGCATGTTTGAAGCCCACCACTTTGCAGGCTATTCTATGCATTTACCAACCTTTCCATAAAAAAGAACTTCCTGACATTTCCCCTTATGCAGTCACCCTCAGTCTCATGTCATGTACTCTTGTCCTAGCACTACTATTAATCTGAAATGTTGTCCCCTTCAGCCTTGTTAATGCCCTTTAGGTACCTGAATGTTTCTATCATGTCACCTCTCTCCCTCCTTTGTTCCAGCATGTACAAAGTGAGGTCCCTCACTCTCTCCTTGTAAGGCTTGTGATGTAATCCCTTCACTATTTTGGTCGCCCTCCTCTGCACCATCTCTATTTTGTCAATGTCCTTTCGAAGGTGTGGTCTCCAGAACTGTACAGCATATTCAAGGTGAGGTCTGACCAGGGTCTTGTACAGCGGAACTATTGCCTCCCTCCTTCGGTTTGTTATTCCCCTTCCAATACACCCCAACATCCCACTGGGCCTTTCCCACCACCTTTGCTGTCTGCCTAGTGGCCCTCAAGTCATCTGTGATTATGATCCCCAAGTCCCTCTCCTACTTAGTTAATGTCAGCAGCTCCCCCCAACCTGTAACTCGCCCCAGGATTCCTACTCCCCGCATGCATGATTTTGCACTTCTCTGCATTAAATTTTAGCTGCTGTGCCCCTCACCATTTCTCCAGCAGTTCCAGTCTTTCTCATCCTTTCCACCCCCCAGAGTATCCACCCTGATGCAGATCCACAAACAGGCAAACATTTTCCTCCAGTCCATCTGCAATGTCACTGATGGAAACACTGAAGAGACTGGCCCCAGAACTGACCCTGAGGTACCCCAGTGGTCACCTCCTCGCCTGATTGGGATCCATTCACCACTACCCTCTGTTTTCTGTCCCTTAACCAGTTTCCAATCCAATTCACCACCATGTGTCCCAACCCCAGGCTACCTAGCTTATTGATTAGTCTATGTGGGACTGTATCAAAGGCTTTGCTGAAATCGAGGTAGGCAATATCTACCGCCCCCCGGTCTACTGCCTTTGTCACCCAGCCAAAGAAATCTATCAGATTAGTTTGACAGGATCATCCTGCTGAGAGCCCATGTTGCCTGGGATCCACCAGTACATTGGCTTCCAGGTGTTCCACTATTCTTTCCTTAAGGAGTGCCTCCATTATCTTTCTGACTACAGAGGCTAGACTAACTGGCCTGTAGTTCCCCGCTTCTTCTTTATTACCACTCTTGTGAAGAGGGACAATGTTTGCCCTTCTCCAGTCCTCTGGGACTACTCCAGTGTCTAAAGACTCACTGAACAGGGCTGACAGTTCAGTTCTCAGTTACTTTAGGACCCTGGGATGTATGCCATCCAGACCCATGGATTTTTCCATCTTTAGCTTTACCAGTTCTTCTAGTACCCTCTCCTCTGTGAATGGACTGGTGTTTACCTCCTTATCCTTAGCTCCTTTTAAGTCCATCTGTGGGCCCTGCCCATCCCCTTCCACAGTGAAGACTGAACAGAAATATTTGTTCAGGATTACTGCCCCCTCCCGGCCCTCTAAGCTTTGCTACTCCCCCTTTGCCTTCCTTCTCTCACTAATGTACCTGAAAAATATCTTACATAATACATATGCCATTTTTAGAGCATATTTTGAATTCCAGAACTTGGAACCCTGCAAACTAAGATTTGGATGGGTCAAAAAAGTTGCAGAGTTCGAAGCCCAGCTGACAACCAGATAGGAAACATTAATAGACATACATGTACACCCTATAAAGCATGCTATCTGTTTTATATACACTACCGGTCAAAAGTTTTAGAACACCCCCATTTTACCAGTTTTTATTGAAATTTACGCAGGTTAATGTCTCAATGTACTCTGAAATTAAAGCATAGAACAAGTAAACAATTGGAGATAAAAAAGAAATCATAGAATCATTTTGTTTAACAAAATTTAATCTAAATTTTTGACTCATCAAAGTAGCCACCTTTTGCAGATATACTGTAACCGTCGAACACACTCGTGGCATTCTTCCTAAAATGGACATCAAATATTGTTCGGGAAGTTCTTCCCAACACTGTTGCAGAAGTTCCCACAAATGTGTTGCACTTGTAGGTTGCTTTGCTTTCATCCTTCTGTCCAGTTCATCCCAAACCAGCTCGATGGGGTTTAAGTCTGGAGACTGTGCTGGCATTCCATGATTTGAAGCCTATTGTCTTGTTCTTTTCCTCGAAGGTAGTTCTGACATAGCCTGGAGGTATGTTTTAGGTCATTATCTTGCTGTAGGATGAACCCCTGACCAACTAGGCGCAGACCAGAGGGTATTGCATGGCGCTGCAAAATGCTGTGGTAGCCCTTTTGGTTCAGGGTGCCAGTCACTCTGTGCTGTTGTCCTGTGAGCTGCCTATCACGCAAGCTGTTGACTCTCAGAAACTTGTCTTCTGATTCTTTTGTGGCTTTGGTTCTGCCAGACCTCTTCCTGTCAGAGTTTTCTCCAGTTTCCAAGTGCCTTTTGATGGTGTAGGAAACTGTACTCACTGACACCTTGGCTTTCTTTGCAATTTCTCTAAAGCAGTTTTTGCTAACGTAAACTTTTGTTTAACCTCTAGCAGTTTACCGCTTACCTTTGTACCATTTCAGGTTATTCACTGGACTGGAATTGCTTAAATTTCAATAAAAGCTGGAAAAATGGGGGTGTTCTAAAACTTTTGACCGGTAGTGTATTTCTAATTATTAATGAAGATTTTCATGTGTCTGTAAAGGCCCAGAGTAGCCAGTTTAGCGAAGCGTAACATGAAAATATTACTCCTGTTAATACTCTCAAATAGCATGGGTGGCATTTCCAAATTCTAGTTAACTGTCTGCTTAGAGTACTAATATTTAACTGAACAAATCACACACTGTTAAGTATGTCACCTCAAACATGAAATAACAGCAATAATCAGTGTCAGTCTACTCCTTTACCTGTCATCTGCAGAACCCCAGGAGAGTTCCCAGCAAATCTTCTTCAGTACATTTTAGTGCCCTACTCCACAACACGAGCTGGTTGGCTACCACCATTCTAAATCTTGAATTTTTCTACACACAGCTCCCTCAATACTGTCCTAACAAACGTCAACCCCTTCCCCCCCCCCAAACAACCTGAGGGTAATCTCCCTACACTGAATTCAAGTAACACTTTAAGTGCAGCCCTGCCATTGAGTATTTGTCATCGCTGGCTGCTCTCATTCACAGTCGGGTGGTGGTCATGGTGCTGGCAGCCCTACATTTCAGATCTCACATTGATCTACTAAACATCCCCGTCCTGTCTTACCCTAACCTGAATATAGCTGTACTCTGCTGGAATGGCCTCTTCAGTCCCTCTCTGGCATTCATTCTTCCTTCTGCTCCCACACCAAAAACTGGTGAGCTCACTACCCTTCTGCATCATGAATGCGGTTAGTACAGTTGCTGTGTCATTTTTACATATTAATAATAAACATGATCTTCTGGTAAGCCAGGCTGATGACAGCAGGGCACAAGGGCAAACATTTACATTCTTACCCATAAAAGATCTACTCCACCTATGATTAGGCACTATTAAATGACATGCATAATGACGTGCACACCCATCATTTAATAGTGCCTAATCAAAGGAAGCATAGATCTTTTAAGGATAGGAAAGCCTATGATTCCCCTTGTTCCTTGCTGCTATCAACCTGACTTACTGGAAAGATTTGCTTATTTTTGATATGTCAAAAAACCTGGGGACTGTACTACCTACAGTCATGATGCATAAGGGTGATGAGCTCACCAATTTTTGGTGTGGGGAGAAGTAGTGAGAATGAATGCCAGAGGGGGACTGAGAAGGCCACTCCTGCAAGGTACTGCTATGTTCAGGGAAGGGGGAAGACAGAAGGGGAGAAATACAGGCATGAGCAGATCACTGTGAGAAATAAGATGTGGGGCTGCCAGCACCATGATCACTACCTGACCCTATTGTCCTGGCCAATATTCCCCTTCCCATAAAACCAGTTCATGCAATTGTCCAAGGCTGTGTGTGGGTATTAATGTGTAAATTGGCTGCCACTACACATTCAGTCACTTCATGAAAGCACTATATAAATACTGATTCTTATTGTTATTTCCCATGGATAAAGAAGAGAAGACAAGACAAGCATATTTTTGATTTCCAAGAATGTATGAACTCTGACATTGGACTACAGAAGAACTTTGCTACAAACAAGGGGTGGATCTATGGGGTGGTGAAGGGTGCAACTGTAACTCCCCCCCCCCATTGTAAAGTACTTGCTTGCTGCTGCTGCGTTTCACTTTGTTGAAGAAGTCTGATTTATTGATTGTACAAAAGTTTACATTCAAAAATATGGATTACATTTGTAGTTTGTCAAAAACATACTAGAAAAGCATAATAGCAGAAAATATAAAGGTTTCATAAAAATGTTAAAAAGTGCATATCAAGTATGCACACACTCCCAGCACCCCATCCCCTTCCCGCATTGTAGCATCCTGGATCCGCCATAACCACTAGACCAACCGGTTATTCAAGATTTGTACTGCACTGTGGTTTGCCAAACAGAAAGTTGGTTGGAGTAAAACATAATTTCAGCATGTTAAAGTAAACAAAATGAACAGAACCATAGCCTAACATGTGCATTGATGTAAATAATGCACATGGATTTAATAATTTTGGTGAAAATTCTATACAAAGGGGGAAAAATAACTAATTAGCACTATAGAGAGCCATATAGCTTTCTGACTTTGGCTCCGATGATGTCATCACTTAACACATTTGGCGGCCATTTTAAGAAGCGGGTAAGGCAGTTTTTTTTGAAATTGGAAGGCTGAGTTTATATTTTTTCAAATGCTTTAGAACCACATTTAGGTAACATATATAAATATAGTTTTAGCATTAACGAATTCAGCAGCCTTTCCTTTAGTCCTGTTTAGGTCAGATTTTTGAATAGTTTGTTGTCAAAATGTTGTTTAGGTATCCTTTAATAACTTTGGCAGTGTTTGACAAAATTACCCCAAATCTGGCATGCACTGTCTGGGAAGCAAGTTACCAAGATGTAATAAGGTTTGTGTTAGTCACTTATCCAGTTTGAGAGTTCCATGTGTGTCATTTTTACAGTAATGTCTACATTTTAAGGCATTTTTTATTACAGTTTTTTGCTCACCTACAGCCTAGATGGCATGGAATTTCCTTTCCAAAATATGCAGGGCAGAAGGGGTCTTTTCCAAGGTAGTGCCTTTTGAAGGTTTCATGAAAAAAATATTAATTGGCTCCAGAGTTATTAGGATTGTAAGTTTTTTTGTTTAGTTTTTACTATCATGCTTAGTAGGGTTTCAGGATAACCCTCTGGTATGAAACATAAGTTTACCTATCGTGAACCTTATGGAAAATTAGCGGATATGTTTTTGGTTGTGAGAAAATTTTTTGGAGTCATGAAAGCCACTTTTTTTTCTTAACAAAAAACATGGAAAATACATAAAAAATTTATATTTTCAAAAAACAAACACATGAACCTAGATAAATGGGACCCATTTACCTAGATTCTAGTGTTTCCCTTTTAATATATGGGCCACAAATACATTTTCCAGGTACCACAAAATCATGAATGTCCAGCTTAGTAGAGGAAGCCGTTTTCAGGGTTCTGAGCCAAGAATTTCCCTATCGCACACAAACTGGTGAAATGGGGATTTTCGGCTTGCACCCATAACATGACATGCTGTTATGCTCCCGCCCACTCCCAGCTCAGCATGCCTCTTTCTTCCAATATTGTTTTCCCTCTATTTACTGTAGGATCCCGCTCCTCCCAGCTCAGTCAGCTCTCCCTCATCCCTTCTGATGCTTCTTCACTTTTTCATTTAAGCCTACCTGGGTACCCATCCACAGTACTGCTCACAACCTTCCATGACTCCAAATCACCAAGCCATCAAACACATAGGTGGTGACACCAGGGTGCCCATCCCCAAGTGCTACCTTACAGTATGTCAACACTGGGGTGCCCAATCCCCAGTATCAGTCTGGCCATACTGAAATAAAGAAAATTGACCCTTGTTGATTTTTTTCTTTTTGCAAAACAAACCTGAAAAGAAGAAAATTATGCCTCATCAATCTCTGCTACCCCACAGCCCCCACCAACCCCACCCTGACCTCCAACTTGGCACCCACCATCCTATACACTCTCTCTCTCTCACTCACTTAAAAAGGGTCTCATGTCATAGTTCCCCTCTCCAATCTGAAGGGAAGGGAACCGCAATTGAAATATGAAGAAACATGGTAAGTCTGGTTAATGCATTTTGAACTTTTACTCATAACTGTCATTTTTAAATATTTTTCCACCAAATTTTCAACATGGCCTTTTTGGGGCCCCATCTCACGAACGCAATATGTGATATTTTTCAAATCCATCCTGAAATGTGATTTCACAGTCACTATGTGAAATTACCTTTAAGGCAAGATTTGAACATTTTCACCTACCGGGCTCATGAGATAGGGTTATAGGAAGACTACAGTCAAAATGTGGGGTCAAAGTATGAAAAAAATATATTATGACTATACTTTGAAAATGTTCAATGCTTGCTTATCACTCTGATAATGTTCAATATTTTGACACTAAACATTCAATATAACCATTTTGTCACACCACCTCAAATGTGATGTGTTGTTTTTCAAATCCTGGCCAAAATTAGTTTTCACATTTGTGGCACGAACAGTGTTTTGGCCAGTATTCTAGAAATGCCACATGTCACGTTTATAGGATAAAGTCATAAAACAACTACAGAGAAAATATGGGGTCAAAAAAAAAAATTAAGAAAATTTGTTTGCAGGGCCAGCCATTGGCCCAGCAGGTAGCCCTTTGTGATCCTGTGCCAGTTAGCTGAGTTTGGAGTTGAGCTCAGTGAGGCAGCTGGATGGCCGAGGCTAGGGGGATGGCTCTGCCATGCAGCACCACCCCCCCATCCTGGACAAATAAGGTGCAGGGTTGGCTGCACTGGCACAAGTACCATATAGTGAAGAGAACGCTTCTCTTGGTATAAGGCCCTGCACCTATAAACCTGTGACTTCCAGAGGGCTCTGCACTTCAGCTGACAGATGGAGTCTTTGCCCTGTGCATCTGAATCTGTACTCACATGGAGGCACAGGGCTCAGAGATTTCTGCGTTTTTGCAGCCTGCCATAGAGCCCCACAATTTTTTAACATTCACTGCCATGCAGGGAACAGAGGGCACTGCAGTTTCACAGGCAGATAGACTCTTCCCTTGGCTTAGGGCCCAGAGGTCCCTGCACATCTACATCTGTTTAGGACCTGCATGAATGAAGATACAATTCCACAATCTGAATAAGAAAGGAAATTCATTGCAAAAAACTGTGTTAAAAATGTTCAGTTAAGGTTCAACATACTGCCATAAAAGTAGGGAAATGTGGCATTAAGTTTTCCTACCCTAACTCCCCACCCCTCAAGTAAGAAAAGGACAAGACCACACACGCAATCACAGACAGCCATCATCAGGTAAGACAAACAACTGTTTCCAGATAACACAAATGCAGTAGCACTGATGTGCTACCTTTCTGGTTTTGTAGCATGTCATACAGACTGCAAGACATGCCACACACTCACTTCTGGCTGCAGATGACATCCACGATACTCAAATCACAACATCAGTTTTGTGTGCAGATGCACAGGCCCTGCAGCCAAAGACACAAATCCAAGATATCAAAATCACAACAGTTCTTTTGTCTGCAGAGATGCCGGTAATGAAAAAAAAAAAAATTACTATATATATATATATATATATATATACACAGACACACACAATATATATATATTTACACACACACACACACACACATACATATATATATATATATAAATAGATATATGAAAAGGGAATGTCTGCCCCTGACACTAGGGATACTGCCTACACTTTCCGAATAGTGCCATGGGGTCTATCGGGGACATTGGCCTACTATCTCATCGGAAGAAAAGAATGTTCAATAGTGCAGTAACCCCCTAACACTGTACTATAATGTCAGTACTGGGTATTTGTTCAAGACCCTGGTGTGAAATGGGAACCTAGAACCTCCTTGTCCAGAGACAAGAGTGTTACCACTGAGCCACATTGATGCTTTCATGACACATTACGGGTCTCCATTATTGCTTACCAACATTATGGCCAAAGGTTGTTGTATCCAGTTATAGATAAATACAGTACATGCTCCAATAGCTCATAAAGAATATAGAGTGTTGTGTTTGCCAGAAACAGAATGTATTGGGTATTAACTTCAGAAGTCTCAAAAGCTTGTAATCTAACTCTTTACCTAGCCTCACAAAGTTATATTTTCTAACATGTTTTTGTTTGATCAATAACATGTATAATATTATAAAAGTGCAAGGCCACTGTTACAGCACATAAAAACATGTTTTAATGACATCTGTAAGAGCATTTATTGTTATTTAAGTGTACAAGTCAAAAAGACAAGATTTTCCAACATCTAGCTTGAGGGCATTTAAAAGGCAACATGTTTAACAGAGAAATACACAAAGAAGAGAAAGGGTATTGTTATATTTGTATTTATTTAAAATTTTTGCAACCAGGAGAGGCACACTGAGCTGAGGCCCATTTCCAGGTATGACCCTGGGCAAAGAGGAAAGGAAAAAGCACAATGGCAAACAACGTACAGCCAGTCTGGTGATGTGTTTACAATGACATAAAGAGTGTAAGTTAAGCACAGCACAGATAAAATGACAAAACACTGCATATAAAGGACAACCAAATTAGCATACACATATGTGCAAATTGGGCATCCTCAATATTAACAAAGAAAATAAAATGTAGCAATTTGGCTGTCAACTGAGTCAAATTGTGTAGCCTCAAGCATCTACTTATGTTATAATGTGTAATAAATCATGCAAGTGTACACCAACAGAATTCTGCAATGGAACGAAAGGGAGAATTATTTAAGCATAAATAAGTCTTAGATTTGTAGGCATAAAGCCCACACAGCAAAGCTACCTCAAAACTATACTGGTGGGGTTTGGAGAAGGTTGAGGTGGTAGCAAATAATCAGAATATATAATACAGTATACATACTCTAATCTGCCATTAAGAATAGATAGGCTGATAACTTCCAAGTAAAAGAAGGCTCCCTAAATAGCTAATGAGTCTATTTCATATCCTAAATTATTTCCTTTGCAGTTGTGGACACTGCCAAGAAGTCCACACCACTAATGGACTGAATATTAAATGCTTGGCACTATGAAGAGGTAGCTGTTTCTCAGCTAAGGCACACAGGATGACTACCATCTATCAGGTAACTGGCATAATTCATAACATAATTTACAGTAGTCAAATCAGATGAGACCATTGGTTCAGAAATGCATTCAGCCGCTTGGTCAGCTCTATAGTTCTAGTCCTTTTCTGTGCCTTCTCTTTAATTTCCTTTGATACCTTTCTCATTGGCAATTTCCATTATGGTGTCTGTCCATCTCCATCAGAGTCTCCTTTGTAACTTCATTCCAATTAGTGTCCGCATATTGATTTTCTTGGACATTTGTAGCTTTTCCATCCTCGTATATACCCTGCCAATCCTACGAGACTGTCCTTGGCAATATCCTTAAACTGTTCAGTATTTTGAAAAACTTTTAAAAAGATAATATTCAGACAGTACATGGGTACTATGCAGATGTTTTCTGGATTAGTTGATCATTGACCCTGAATTAGCACTAGAATTCTGTGCACATACAGCTAATTACATTTAATCAAACTCTAGTCTGCTACCTTAAGTGAAGCATGATTTATAGTTGCTCCATACTTTTCTGTATCTCCTTATTCTTTATTACAGGACAGGATTGCTTTAAAACAGGATCTTTGTGTCTTGGACTTTATTTCACCTCCATACATTTCCAAATTATAATTAAAACTGTTTCTGCAGCAACAGACTGGGATGTCACAAGCAGAGAATTATGAATTCAATGAAGGGTCAAGCAAGAGGCCGAAATAAAGTCAAGACACAATGATCCTGTTTTCATAAAACTATCCCTAGTAATTAAGAGCAAGGGGAGGAATGTGGGAATTAATGAAATATTAAACCGAATTGTGGCTGAATATTATATTTAAAAAGTTGTTTCCGAATACTTGAAAATCACTGAGACTCTTCTCTTTTTGTCCTTATATATACTTCTTTGTCCGTATCTCTCTCTCTGGCACTGTATGCAACTATTTTGATTTATATGTACACTAACAGAACTCTGCAATTCAGGAATCATATCAAGAGCACACACCCAACAAAACAGCACAATAAAACAATCAGTAACAAATACAAAATACGCAAAAACAGTTCCTAAATTAACCAAACACTAAAGAGAATAAATACGTCATCTGATGGGTTAAAAAAAACACAGATGTAGGCACTTGTATTACTATAGAAAAAAGTTCCAAATGTATGAAGCTACTACTGAAAACACCTTGTTCCCAGCCAATCTCAACTGAACACTAAGGATCACTACAAGCCTACCCACAACTATAAAGCTGATTAGGGTGCTGATCACAGAGGTGCACTGATGACAGTCAGTGAAAGGTGTATACTGATAATAGAGATGTGGTGAAGTTTAAATTTGCCAGCAAAGTTCACACAAACTGGCAAAAATTCACACTTCACAAAGCTTCAGGAAGTTTTCCCAGACCTGAGAAACTTCAACTTTGCCCAAATCGCAAAGTTTTTGCCGAGAACTGTAGAGTTTTGCAATGATGCGTGGAACTTGACCCAAGAAATTCCACACTTTGTGGTGAAATTTTACACTTTGTGGATTGATCTGTGCTCTGTGAATTGTGTGAAATTTATGAACTGGGCTTTGCAAATTCCATGAAATTCACAAACTAATTTGCAAAGTTTGCCGACTTTGCCCATCTCAACTGATAAACCAATGTTGTAGTAACAGACTATTGTGATGGTGGAATGGATGCAGGATCATCTTGCCCACTGCTTCAGTTACATGACAAGGACTATATTCCAATTTGAGTAGTGACAGACATCCAAGCTTAAGTGCCAGAATACTGCCCTACCATGCCAGCATCATAAAGTAATTCCATCCGCATACAAGCAGTCACTGCAGATAAGCCAAAGATACTGTTAGATGTGTATTGTCAGAGTTTCTCCTCTTTACCTTTTGCCCTCAAAACTTTGCTTAGTGAGCTGTTTAAGTCTAAATGTTACTATAGCTAGTTGCATCACACAAGTCTTCTGGAATCATAAGGAATAAACGTGACAGACTTCACCACATGTGCTATGTTGTAGGTCACAGTCCTTGCGTGTGCTGTCGTGACATATTGGCCTCTATGACTAAGTACTGTATTGCTCTATGAACAATAACTCTAATTGTTCATGAGGCATACAAAACAATGATTCGCTGTTCTATGATCCATTACGTTTTTAGAGATACCTGGTAAAAGACAACCAGTCCACAGTGTGCATCAAACAAAGTGAAGATAAAAGCACAGGGTTTAAACTACCAGTCACCAGCAGTCTCCTGTGAGCAATGTATTTATGTTTACTACAAAGTAAATAAGCCATACAAAACCTTTACACTTAAGTGCTGACAAAAAAAAAAAGAATCAATTTCTTTGCAACTTCAGTATATTAACACAAGTACATAATGATGCTCAGTGCCGGACGTAACCATGTCACAACAACACAGAAACATAGACAATGTCAAGAGAAAAAGACCACTGGTCCATCCAGTGTGTCCTGCTATACTCTATACTACTCCAGCACCTGTTGCAACAAAGGGATTCCCCCCTTCCTCCCCATGTACCCTGCCTTACCGCTACACCCCTGAGTAACTATAATGCCCTTAACTCTGTGTCTGTCATACAGGAAACCATTAATGAATTTTCCACACCCACCATCTCTGCCAGCACGCTGTTCCATGGCTCAACTACTCTCTATGTAAAATTAAACTTTACCATGTCCCTCCTGAATATTCCCCACCAGCTTCCACTCATGTCCCCATGTTTCTGACTTGCTCCTCCTGCTGAGCAGTGTCTCACAGTTTTCCCAGTTAATTCCATTCTGAAACTTGAAGGTCTCTATCATATCATCCCTCTCCCTTCTGGCCTCCAGGAGCTACATGTTCAGTGCCCGTGTTGATCTTCAGTGGTTCTCCGCGTTGACCCCAAATAATTTTGGTTACCCTATGCTGCACATCCTCCAGCATGTCTTTATTATTCCTTCAATAGGCACTCCAGAACAGGGCACAGTATTCCACATGGGGCCTCACCAGTGATCTAGAGACAGGTAATATTACTTCCTCCCTCCTGCTATCAAAGCTCATCCCAATAAATTTCAGTATCCTGGTTGCCATGCTGTAGGACTTGTTATATTGGCTAGATTGAGTAGAACATCTAAAAGCATGTTCCAACTTGTTAGCTATGTAATTTGTGATTGTAAGTCTGTAATTAGTCTTAAACAGTTTAATTACACAAAACCCTCACAACTGGATATTAACAATCTGCTGGTATTAACCTCATGGAAATGCCATTTTTTTCTGGCATTAGTGCTTACTTGTAATTGCACTATCCATTTCACCTGCCTGTTACATACCTACCCTGTTATGCTGCTAATGCCTTGCACTTCAGCTGGTACTATGACATCAGTTTGTATCTTAATCCATTTTGCACTGTATTATATACTTTCTGCTTCCATTTGTTGTATCACTATTCCCTACCATCTTCCCCCAAATCAGAATATGTTTTATTACACAGGTGACCTTTGTTACTGCAGTCGAGGCTTACGTCAGGAAGCATAGGAAGACCAGGATCAGTTGTAAAATTTGCAAGTAGTGTTTTATTATTAGCAATGACAGTAAAATAAAGTAAAACTTGTTTGGAATAACTATTTACATAGGCAGTACAAAGAGAAAACAAAATCCTTCATTTGAAAGTATCTTTAATTCCAAGTTTCAGTCTCTCCCCAGCAAAAGTTTGCTGCTCTTTTTATAATAGGTCTTTGCCTGGTAATTAACTTCTGCAACCTCAGCTTGTTAACAAGCATGGAGTGCCCCAGGGCTCTTCCTGGGGCCCTTACTCTTTTTAATATATACTAAAGATCTTGGAAAGTTTGTGGGGGAAGCTTCTTACCACTTGTACGCAGACAATACAATACTTAATGTTTCCAATCTATCTATAGAGGAGGTCCAAGCATATCTTTAGCATAGTTTTACAGACTATTTTGCCAAAATATAACAAAGTAAATATCAGTAAGACTAAGTGCATGCTTTTTGGGGCCACTTGTTTGATATGGCAGGTAAATGCTTAAATATTGCAGATGGACAGGGGATTACTCTGGAGAATGTTGATTCACACAAATACTTGGGTTTTTGGTTGGATCAACTTGCAACAGGTAGCAAACATGTTGATTACCCAATAACCCAAGTGAACAAAAGGGTGGGCTTTCTCCTTCAAAATAAAAATAATATGGATGCAGAAACATTAAAATTAATAGCTCACACACACATTTTTCCATTAACTGACTATGGCAATGTTTTGTATGCAAATGCCAAAAGTGATAGGTTGCAAAGGCTAGATACTATTTATAATCATTTAGCAAGGCGTATACTAAACGAATCTATATATATTCATCGCTGTGAACTTTACCAGAGGCTAGATTGGATTTCGCTAACAGCCAGAAGGGAAATAAACACTTTAATTTTCTCATATAAGTGTGGATTGGGAATGGTCCCGACATATTTGAGTAACAAACTTCAGTTTAGGGACTGTAATTTTCCTCTTAGGGAGGGCCTTAGAGGGAGTATATGTAGAGAAGTGGTAGTCCCATTTACAAGGACAAAATGTGCTGACAAATTTTTATTTAGTAAAAAGATTCCAAAAAGCTAGCATGTTCTTCCAAATAAATTTAGATATAAAAATATTAAGGCACCTTATGTACAAGTTTCAAAAGGGCACCTATATTCTTTGTCGAGACCTTGTGTATGTTTTAAATGAGTGACTGTATTTACTAAATGTGTTTTGTATGTATGTATGTTTTGTATTATTTATTTGTATATGTATATCATGCTTATATGTTTATGATTTTTGTAAAGGTCACCATTGTAAATGAGTTTGCTCTATGGTTTAACCTATAATAAACAAACAAGCTTGTTAACAGACATCTTGTTTTTTTCAAGATTTATTAGAAATTTGTCAATTTTCTTGCAGGTGCAACAAAACAGAACATGCTGTCCTAAAACAGACCTTCTGTTGACAGCTCTGGAAAAGTTTCTGTTGCATCTCAAGGTTAACCCCTTGAGTTCCAAATAGCTTTCTGCAAGTATTTCAACAGTATAACTACAGTATATACAGTTTAAACAAAGGGATCCCAGTATCACTTACAGGTTCACACAAAGATTCACATATATTCTTATAACTGCAGATATGCAAGGGGGAAAGAAAAGATAGAAACACAAAGTGAATGCAGAGAGATAGCGAGAGGCAGAGGATCACGAGACCATCAGTGTTTTCAGTTCCTAGGTCTCACGGAACATTTGGTTGCACAACCTTATGGGGTGAATAGGATCATCGTTCTCTGGAGCATCACAGCCCACACCCCTCACCAAATGGAAGCACACTGGGTCCACTGTACCTGTAACCAACTTACAGAACAGAGGTCCCATCATCCAAAGTCATTACAGCCTACACCATGCACCACCGGAAGTGCATAGCGATCATCTGCCTAAGCAGGGAAGATGTCCCTATGGAAACAGCATCAGTCATCATATAATGTTTGAGAGTACTCTGTTTTACCCACAGATCTCATCATTCCTATTTAGCTAGCTGGATACTTTCTGGGCATTCCTGTGTGTCAAGTCCACAGCTACAGCTTATTGATAGAAGCAACCGTTTTACCGTCCATCCAACTATGTAATTTGCCAGTCAGCAGCTGCAGCCAACAACTGAATTTACACAGTACCCATGCCTAAGGTCCAAGTGTTAGAGGCCTGCAACTCTGCATCTATGTGCACACTGGAACTGTAAGAGGCAGCTCCCAGACAGACTGTGGGGTTAACCGGGGGACTATTGGGAGGAGAGGTGTTAAGACACATCTTACAGTGGGGGGGTGAATGCAAACTGCTGTCTCTGTTTATTTCTGCTTTTGCTTCTCTTGTCCCTTGCCTTGTTCTTCAACCCCAAAATAAATCCACTGGTTTTATTTATTTGCAGCTGTTGACACATTTTGCTATTATTGCTTTGCTGTTTATTTGCATGCTTAAGAGTCATAAGTGGGGATGATACTGTGTTATTGTGTTCCCCGTCACAGAGGTTGGTGGTTGTATTTATTTTCTGTGGGGAAACACCCTGGAAGCACTCCGTCATACAGACTCCCATAAGTGGATGCACCATGCCAATATCCAAGCCCATTTCTAATCATAAGACCAGATGCCATTCACCCAAAGGTGTAACACACTTTGCCCTTTACTATCTCCATGCTTAATCAGCATATCTCTCATGTGAGGGTGGACACTGTAACTACTACTCCCAACTGGCAGTTATACAGCACACCAGGCCACTCCACATGCACCCAAGAACACTGCAGTACATTCCGACCAGGTATTCATTGATACATCACCCAGGAGTATATTTGGGGGCGGGGGGGGAGTGGCAATATCTTATAAATCAGACTTGAACCTTACAGCCTTCCTGGTAGGAACAATGGGATCCTTCAAGTGTGTGGAAGTTCAAGGGTTTGCAGGTATAGGTTGCAGGATCCTTCTCATCTACCTACCTCCAGGGGATGGGAAGGAATTCCTGCAGGAAGTCACAGAATTTATCACTGCTTTGGCATTGGAGTTTCCCAGATGGATTATTCTGGGGGACTTCAATGCCTGGATCAATGAAGAACTCTCACAGTTTGGACATGACTTCTTCCAACTTGTGTGTTCGTTTGGCTAACACAGGTTGTTTCCTCTGCAATCCATATTCATGGCAATTTGTTGAATCTCGTCTTCCTGCTGGGAATGGAGGTCTTTGACCTTATGGTTGAGCTGGTCACAAGGTTGGACCATCATACTCTGAGGTTCTCATCTGAGGCCCCCCAAATAGACCTCCCCCTATGGAGATGGTCTGGTTCTGCCCATTAAGGGATGTTACCCCAGATGGTCTGATGGCACTGCTGGACCGGGCAGGTGTGATGAGCGCGTGCGAGGAGCTGATGGAATTGGTGGTGACCTATAATAGGGTCATGACCGAGGCCCTTGACTCCACAGCACCAGTCCACATTTGACCCCTCACCTCACACCAGAGATCCACTTGGTTTGATGCGACACTCAGGGAGATGAGGAGGAGGAGTCGAAGGTTGGAGCGGTTTTGGCGGAGGACTGTCCTAGAGGCTGACAAGGTTATATTGGTGGCCCATTATAGAGACAATCAATCAGCAATCTCCTGTAAGAAGGCATAATTCCTCAATCATCAGTCCAGAGTTCTTTAGAGACAGGGTTTTTCCCAAAACCCATGAAAGAGGCGGTTGTAAAACCACTCCAGAAAAATCCTTCACTGGACCCTGACTGCTTGGTTAACTGCAGACTCATCTCTATCCTGCTTTTTGTGGGTAGGGTTATTGAGGAGGTGGTGGCTGCAAAACTGGAGGCCCATTTAACAACTCACAGTGTCTATGATCCTCTCCAATCTGGTTTCAGGAAAAGGCATAGTACTGAGACTGCCCTTGTTCGGGTGCTGAATGATCTCCTGATGGCATGGGATCAGGGAAGACATACTACCTCGACTCTCCTTGATCTCTTGGCAACATCTGACACCGTGGATCATGGGGTGTTGATGGAGCACCTGTGGATTTGTTATGGACTGGTGGCTACAGTCCACAATTGGTTTAAATCATTCCTCAATGGCAGGTCTCAACGGGTGGTTTGGTTTTTTTTTGTTTTTTTTTCTTGGCACCAGTCTCCCTATCATGTGGGGTAGCACAGGCCTCTGTCTTATCCCCCATGTTGTTCAAAGTGTATTTGCTATCATTAGGGGATATTCTAAGATGGTATGGCCTGAGTTTTCACTGCTATGCAGATGATACTCGGCTGTACCGGTCTTTTGCGCCTGAGCAGCAGGAGTCAGTCTTAGTATTTAACAACTGCTTTGATAAGATGCAAGGTTGGATGAGGTCCAACTGGTTGAAGTTGAATCTGGACAAGACTGAGGTACTGGTGTTGGAACCTGGTCACAGGGGGCTTAAGGAGCAATCTGGATAGATCTCCGGGCTTTGGCTAAGAGACTCACAATTGTTTTCCTCAAATCGGGTGAGTAATCTTGGTGTGGTGCTGGATGGTGGTCTGATGCTTAAACATCTGGTGTCAGCCATTGTCTGAACCTCATTTTACCACCTGAGGAACATTACTAGGATTAAGCACCTGAGTCCCTCTGGTGATCTGCTAGCACTGGTCCATACCTTTGCAACCTCTCATCTTGATTATTGCAATGCCCTTTTACCTACGGCTGCTGGGGGTAGATCTCCACTGCCTGCAGCCAGTAAAGATTGTGGTAGCTAGGTTGTTGACCAGCCTACCTAGGTCATGTCATATTACTCCTGTGCTGTGCTGTCTGCACTGACTGTCAGTTAGGTGGCAGATCTCCTTCAAGGTCGGTTTGCTGACCTATAAGGCCCTAGACGGACAGGTACTCAGCTATCTGCAAGACCTTCTCCAACCCTACCACCCTTCCCGCCCCCTCTGCTCCACAGATGAGGGACTGCTGGAGGTTCCGGGAATTCATCTGCAGTCATCAAGGGCCCATACCATTGCATATATGGCCCAAACCTTCTGGAACTCTACCTCGCCATTTTCAGGAGTGTCAAAATCTGGATCATTTTACGAGGGAGATAAAATCCTATTTATTTAATGCAGTATTCCCAGAATAGAAATAAAAATGTTATTGATTATATTGGTTATTTACTGTTTTTATATTTGTGATGTTTAAAATGTTGTAATGTAAAGCGCATTGGTTCAAAATGAGATTTGCATTTAAGAAATAAAAATTGATTGATTGAAATCAAGTAGGAGCTATCAAGCCTTAACCCCAAAGGTGCTAGCAGGCAGCCCTCACTAAATATTAGGACCCTGTGGATTCCCTGGGGTAACACTTTCTTTTTCCTCATTCAGCTGTCTTCTGCACTATTTGATCTCTTATCCCTAAACCCATTCAGCAGTAGCAACCCCTGTTGAGCGTGATCCTGAACTCTTTTGCCTCTCCACTGCTTGGGCAGTGATGTGATTGGATGCCTATACAGCAATGCAAACAGGTGATTTGGCATTGATATGACTGTGTGCTTCAGAAGTTTTGTGAATGGGTGCATGGGTAGGGATGTGACTGGGTGCTTGGGCAGTGATATAACAGGGTGCATGTGCACTGTTGTGACTGGGTGCTTAGGCAGTGATGTGACTGGGGGCTTGGACAGTGTTTTGACTGGGCACTTGTGCAGTGATGTGACTTGATGCTTGGGCAGAGTTATGACTAGGTGTGTGAGTAGAGTTGTGAGTGGGTGATTTGATGGTGATGTGACTGTTCACCTCTGCAGGTAAGTGACTGTTTACCTGGGCAGTGAAATTACTCTAAATGTGTTTAGTTTTGTTGTTGTACACTTTTGCAGTGGTGTTAGTGCATACATTAGCAGTGATGTGAGTGTTCACTTCTTCAGAGAAGCATCTGTGACCACTATCCAAGTTTCAGAGAACTGAGCACTAGCTCAGTGATGTTTTGGTGCTTAAAAAACCCCTCTATAATGTTGCCTTCATTTACTAAAACCTTGAGGGCAAGGGCTTTCTCCATGTAACTCAAATACTATTTCTATGTTCTTATAAAAAAATTACTGGAATAATGAGTTTTCTACAGAAATAACTCTACAGAATTTAATTTGATCCATTTTTTTCCCCATTGGGCCATTTGAAACTTGTTGCTTCATGTATGAGCTCACACTTTGGACTGACCCCTCTCGAGGAATAATTACAGAAAGGATGCATGTCCAACAGTTGAGAAGCCCTTCATCCAGAAGTTTGGTGAAAACCTTTGAAAATAATTATGGGTTGCCTTGCATTTGTGGGGACCCCAACTCAGCTGGTGGGTTGCCACAGCAACCATTTCTGAAACTAACTCAGAAACAACGATTAGAAGTTGTTAAACTGAGATATGACACACAGCACAGCATCTGTTTTTTGAAAGCCCCAAAACAAACATTACTGTATTTCTCAAACATGGTCCTGGACATTAGGAAGGTGGATTTTAAAGAAACAGGTGGACTACGTTGGAAACTTCCTTGAAAAGGGTATTGCCAGGGAAAAGTGGAGGCACAGTGGGTGAAAATAGCAGAGGGTATAACTAAAACAGTTAACCTCAGCATGAAGTAAGTGAGAAAAGGCAGAAGGAAAAAGAGAACATTATGATTCTCTAAGTAAGTGGCAACTATGGTAAAGGAAAAAGGTGGCATTCAGGAGGTACAAGGAAACACAAAGGGAGGAGGACAGGGAGCTGTACCTAGTAAATAAGATGGAAGCAGACAAGACAGTAAGGGAAGCAAAAATGCAGACAGAGGAAAAGAATCACCAGAGGGGTTACTAAAGGGGATAGGAAGAGAAAGGCAAGGGAAGGGATAGTGAGGATTAGAAAGTTGGAAGGAGGAGACTGCACAGAAGAGGACAAAGAAAAAAGCAGACATCCTGAACATATATTTATGATCAGTCTTCACAGTAGACAGAGGGGGCAACAGATCACCAGGGAATAGCAGGAATGGGAGGAGCTGGATACAAGTCCATTTTCAGAAGAATCTAGAAGGGACTTGCAGTTCTGAAGGTGGACAAAACTAAGGCATCAGATTGGTTACATTAAAGAGTTCTAAAGGAACTCGGGGAAGGTGGGGTGAAGTGGCCCTTTATGTCAATAAAAATATCAAAGATACAGAAATTCAGAACACACATAAGGAGCCAGAAGAACTGTGGGTCACCCTGGAAACAGGAAATGGGACAGCCATACAAACTGGGGTTGTCTACAGGCCTCCAGACTTGGGGGGAGGACACAGACACATTACTGTTAGACAATATACAAAACATGACAGCTAAAGGGGAGGTTCTGATAATGGGAGACCTAAACATGCCAGATACAGATTGGTCAATACCAGCAGGAACATCTGCCAGAATTAGACACATAGTGGATTCCCTGCAGGGGGAGGGCCTCAAACAACTGGTACAACAACCCACAAGAGACATGGCTTTCCTAGATCTAGTACTGACTAACAGGGAAAGGATCAAAGATCTCCAGGTAGAAGGTCACTTGGGGGCCAGTGACCATCACATGGAATGGTTCAATTTGGCCACTAGAACTAAATCATCCCATTCCAAGGCAAAAATATGGGATTTCAGAGGAGCTGACTTTGATAAGATGGCCAAGACAGTTAAGCTAGCCTTGGCAAGAAGAAACACAGTTGAGGGAGTACAGGCAAAGTGGGCAAACATTAAGGATGCAATACTTGAAGCAACATCCCATTGTGTTAGAGAGAAAGGAAGTGCAAAAGAAGAAGGAAGTGCAAACGAAGGAGGAAACCACTTGTGTTCTCAAAAACAGTAGCAGAAAAGGTCAGAGCCAAAAGGCTGTCCTTCAGGAAAGATAAGGGAATGCAGCGGGATGAAGATAGGGAGGCACACCAAACTTTCCTAAGTGAAACAGGGATGGCAGTAAGGCAGGCAAAAGCCCAAACCGAGGTAACACTAGAACGAACAGTAAAAGAAGGTGACAAGACTTTCTATAGATACATTAGTGAAAGGAGAAAGTCCACAGGGGATATTGCTAAGAACAAAGGGGATAAGGAGGCGTGTGAGGAGGAGGACCATGTAAAAGGATCTATCCTAAATAGATACTTCTGCTCAGTATTTACTGAGGAGAAGGTAGGGCAGGGCCCACAGCTCAGCATCATGGACACAGGGGGGAAGGAGGTGTGCACAAGTCCCTTCACAAAAGAAAGGGTCCTACAAGAGCTTGATAAGCTCAGGGTGGACAAAGCAATGGGACCTGGTGGCATACATTCCAGGGTACTAAGGGAGCTAAGGGTGGAACTAGCAGAGCCATCATCAGAACTGTTTAGTGGGTCTCTGAGCACAGGAGAGGTCCCAGAAGACTGGAGAAGGGCTCATGTGATCCCACTCCACAAGTGTGGTAGCAGGAAGAAGGCAGAGAACTACAGACCAGTCAGTCTTACCTCAGTAGTGGGCAAGATAATGGAGGCACTCCTTAAGGAAAGGACAGTGCAACACCTGGTATTCACAGGAGCACAGGATCCAAGACAGCATGGGTTAACAACAGGAAGGGTCCTGTCAAACTAATCTCATAGATTTCTTTGACTGGGTAATCAGAGTGGTGGACCAAGGGGGAGCAGTTGATGTCACCTACCTTGACTTCAGCAAAGCTTTCAATACCGTTCCACATAGAAGATTAATAAGCTGGGTAGGTTCAGGGTGGGTCAGAAGTTGGTCAACTGGGTGGCAAACCGGTTGACAGGCAGAAAACAGAGTGGTGGTAAATGGTATACAGTTAGAAGAGATGCAAGTCACAAGTGGGGTACCTCAGGGATCAGTGCTGGGGCCAGTCCTCTTCAAGATCTTCATCAGTGAAATTGCAGATGGACTGAAGGGTAAGGTTGGTCTGTTTGCAGATGACACCAAGATCTGTAACAGAGTAGATGATCCAGATGGAGTGGGCAGAATGAGAAGAGATCTGGATAAACTGGCAAAATGGTCGGAAGAGTGCCAACTGGGGTTTAACACAAAGAAGTGCAAGATCATGCACAAGGAAAAAAACCTGAAGCCACCTATCGTTGGGAGGAGTTGCTGGCAGTCACAAGGAAGAAAGAGGCGTGGGCATCACCATCACAGATGACCTGAAATCATTCAAACAGACCACTAAAGTAGTAGGTAAGGCTAGGGGATGTTGGGTGTATTAGTAGGGGCATCAAGTTGTAAGAGGAGATAATAATCCCTCTTTACAAGACAGTGGTTAGGCCCCATCTGGAGTACTGCATGCAGTACTGGAGGCCACACCTTTACAAGGACATTAACCAAATTGAGGCAGTCCAGAGAAGGGCAACCAAAATGGTGCAGGGACTGCATCAGAAAACATATGAGGACAGATTAATGGAGCTCAATATGTATACCCTAGAGCAAAGGAGGGAGAAAGGTGATAAGACTGGAACATTCAAACACCTTGAGGGCATTAACAAGGTGAAAGAGTCGAACATGTTTCAATATAAGAAAAATAGCAGGACAAGAGGACATAGCATGAGATTACAGGGAGGCCAATTAAGGGTTAGAGAAAGTTATTTTTCACAGAAAGAGTGGTGGATGCATGGAACGGCCTACCTCAGGAAGTGGTGGATATGAATACAGTGCAGGGCTTCACGCAGGCATGGGATAGGCATAAGGGAGCAATACAGATGAGCATGAATAGATAGGCCATTGACAGAGCAAAGGTTGATGGCACATTCATAAGGTAGAAAAAGAAATGGGAAGACTGGATGGGCCTTGCGGTCCTTATCTGCCATCAACTTCTACGTTTCTATGTTCTATGTTTCTATGAGGTGCTTGCTGACACATAAACAGCCTCGCTCAAAAGCTCTCTGGAGCCAGGCATGGTTTCCAGAGGACTGGAGAAGAGCTGACATGATCCCACTACACAACAGCAGCAGTAGGGAAGAGGCTAGGAACTATAGTCCGGTCAGTCTTATTTTAGTGGTCGGGAAATTAGTGGAAAACATGGTAAAGAAAAGACTGGTTGAATTGAATACAATGGGCTGCAAGATCACAGGCATTGTGGATTCATGGGGTGTGGGGGATCATGCTAAAGAAATCTAATGGATTTGTTTGACTGGGTGACCAGAGAAACAGATCAGGAAGGCAAGTGGACTTGAGCTGTACTGGACTTTATTCATGATAAAGGAAATGTTATGAATAAGGCAGGCTACAAACAAAAAACGTGCACCAACAGTCCAGTAATTTACTTTTTTAAAGCAGGGATGAAATCCCGCTCATGTGCAAGCGGGCATGAGTAAAGATCCCACATATGCACAAGAGCATGCCACTTTTGTGCATGCGCGGGACTTCAGCCCCCGTTTAAAGAAAGTAAATTGCTGGACTCCTGGTGCTCGTTTTTTGTTTGTATACACCGACAACAATTCAGGCAATCAAAATGCTCCAGATGAACTTGATTTTCCATGCTGCATGTCCCAAAACTGCACTTCGGGACTGTGCTTGTGGCAGACACGTGGTCTCGTCCAGCATGTGCTTCCGAGTGGTGGGTGAGTTTCTGTCGGTCCAACCGACAAACCAATCTTTCAAAAATAAGCACAACTGGCCAGATTAACTCTGTTTATGATGTATAAGGGCATGATAGACTCAATCTTTGATACGTGTGTGCCAAGAGGCACACTACTTGCATGTAGACAAAAACGGATGACCAAAGCGGACAGTGCCCCTTTAAGATTTATTTGAGACAGAAGGGATGCAGGAATAGGGTTGTGACCTAATTTAAGGTTGGGATTAAGTCAGAGATGTTGCGTGAGATCCAGAAAAGGTGTGTAACCTAAACATTTACAGAGCTGTAAACTAATTTTAACAGACCAGCCAATGGGGGGGTGTTTTGGAGTCTAGGTGGAAGTTCTGTCCAGGTTATGTGGGGAAGGGCTTTATGATCAATACCACTCTCTTGACAGAGATACATCTTAGTATCTATCCAGTGTGGGTAATATGAAGTGGTGGATATCCCCTTGCCATAAATGCCTCAGGCAAGGAATATGCTTGCTTGGGCCTCAATATAGTACCAATGGAGATTCAGAAGCTGTAGGCCACCATGGTGCTTTACCAACGTTTGTTTAGAGTATGCTGCACATGGGGTTTTTCCCTTCCATAGGAAATACAAGAGGAATCTCTGTAATCTGATGAACCACATGTGGTAAAGAGTACCCGTCATGCTAAGGGGATATATCAGTGGTACTCAGTCTAGACTCGCTCAGGAACCACATGAGTAGTCAGCGTTAGCCAAGGAGTCTCAAGGAGCCACAACATTTACTGTATTTACTAACAACAACTGCACATTTTTACAGTGGAAAATACTCTCAGTATAATAATTATAATATGAATAGCTACAGAGAGACTGCAGTGCTGAAGTATTGCTTTATTTAAGTGATAACATTCGGCAAGCTGAGGTATTACACTTCTTAACAAGCGACACCTTCACATATTTAATCAAAATAAAAAGAGTACAGCAAAGTGCCACACACAGCACTCTGTTTTCTATTAAACTATGATTTTGTTATTTAATCATCTGATGCAATAGTGAGTAAAATCAAACACCACCATAAATATAATTAAAGCCATAAATTAGTTTATTGGAAACCATCAGGGAGTTCTACTGAGATGAGGGAAAGAGCAAAATTTAAACATAAAATACATTTATGTCTCCATCACAATAGTCATCGTACCTGCCCTTATTAGTGCCTTCTCCCTCGAGAGATGACAGATCATCGTGTTTTTGACCAAAAGCATTCTATTGCTTAAAGCTGCCTATCAAGCAAATCACACCATTAAAGCCTCCGAGCACCAGTGCCCCTAAAAGAAACCCATTTATTTCTAATTTGAAGACACACGGGTGATAACTAGGTGATTACATTTTCACACCTCCACATTAGTTCAGCGTGAGTTTGACCGCAAAACCATAGTTTTCCAAATAAAAAGAGCCGCATATGACAATGATGTTATTATGTGTTAAAAGTGCCACAGGTTTTATTGTGAAGAGACACTTGTGGCTCGCGAGCTGTGGAGTGAGCATCACTGGGATAGAGTAGCCGAGGTGGGACATTCATCCGTATAATGGACATCCTGCCCCAAAGCAAGAGCAGTAGCGCTTTTCAGCACTGGAGAGCCTCATGGAGCATTTGAAGTAATAAGGAGAAATTCCAGGTTAATAGTGAAGTGACGTCTCTAGCTAATTGGATGCCCAAATAAGTGGGACAGTGAGGGGGCCAGATTCCAGCATCTTTGGGTAGGAGGACCGATTTGAGGGTTTTGGGTTTAAGGGGCATGATTACCATTTTAGTCAAATTAGGTGTGTAGCCAGGCAGTGTAATGAATTCAGAAAGGGCTTGAAGAGCTACAGAACATGATTAAGCAGGGTGGGTAAGATGACAAAGAATATCATTTGCTTATGTTGAGATTTTGAAGGAATGGGGGCCTATCTGGATGCCTTTTATCTTTGCCTGCTCTACGATGTGTCTGGAAAGGGGCTAAAGATATAAATTAAAAAGATAAGGGGACAAGGGGCAACCTTGTCTAGTACCTTTTAATAAGGGGAGGGTTTCAGATAGTACTCCATTGCAGACTATCAGGGCCATCAGATTAGAATACAAGTCAGATCCATTTGATGAAGTCATTAGGAAAGTCAAATCCTGAAAGGGTTTGGAAAAGAAATCTCCAGGTTACTCTGTCAAAGGCTTTCTTAGCATTCAGGGACACTAAATCGGATGCCTCATTTGAGTCCCTAGGTGGCGAGATAAGAGGGAAGATTTTACACGTGATCTGAGGCAAGCCGACCTTGCATGAAGCCAGCCTATTCTTAACCAATCAGGGGTTGCCATACTTTACTAATTCTATGGGTTACGATTTCTGCTAAACTTTTAGTATCAACATTTAGGAAGGAAATCAGTCTGTAGTTACTCACTTCAAAGTGGTCTTTTGCAGGTTAGGGATTAAGGGTAATATGTGCCTCTGGTAGTGATGGAGACAGATGACCTGAGTCATAACAATGACTGTAAAGGTCAGCCAGTTCTGGGGCTAGTTCTGATTTGAGGGAAGTGTACACATTAGGCAAAGAGTCATTGGGCCCAGGAGCTCTGTCCGGGGTGAGAGAGGTGCCGCCATTATCTACCTCTGCGATGAAATAGGAGCTTTAACTTGAGTCCGCAATGTGGGGATCTAGTTTGGGAAGGCTGGCCCTAGTGAGATAGTCTTGAATTAGGCTGGATGTTAATGGGATGTGCTTCGATGGCACAGAGTTGTTCATAAAAGGCCTTGAACTCAATTGCTATATCCCTCAGAGCAGTTAAAATATTAGCACCATTGGCTGATCGAATTGCTTTTATAAGATGGGCTTTCTCCTGTTGCTTAATGCGCATGGCTAGAAACCTGCCTGCATTTTCTCCATATATTTATAGCCAAGTTTAGCCTTGAAGAGTGCATACTCTGCATGTCCTCTATTGAGTTCTGAATATTTGATTCTTTCTTGTCCCAGTTTTATCCAGTCTTGATTTGGGGAGTAGGCTTGAAATTTTTTCAAGAGCATGGCTTCAGGCAAGAAGCTCCTGGGCTTGACTTTCTCTCAGCCTTTTTATATTAGTCACTATCCTTATCAATTCTCCTCCCATAGTGCATTTGTATGCATACCACATAGTGTCAGTGCTTACAGCATCTGTTTTAATAGTCTTAAAGAAGTCAATTGTTTGTTTTAGTTTAGAGGTATACCAATCATCTTTGAGGAGGTGACTGTCTAGTTTCCAGTTTCTGTCTACCTCTGTAGAGCGGATTAGGCTGAAGGAAAGAGAAACTGGGGCATGGTCAGATATGACCAAGCTCTGGATTTCACAAGACAACATGTTGAGTATGAGGAAGGAGCTATCAGGACATAATCAAGCCTAGACTGCTACCATGGGTAGGGGAATGGAATGTGTATTCCCTTTCTGTGGGGTTCAGAACCCACCACATGTCTACCAGGCCACTAACATCCAGCAAATCCCTGAGGGCCCTCTGTGCAGGGGAAAGGCCTTTATGAAAGGGGTAAATTTTAACATTGCTTTACTAGCCCAAGACCTAGTGCAAATTGACCCGGGCTAGTGCAGCTACCTCTCTACGTATCTATCTTGACTAGTGCAGGTTTTTCACGGCTATTAATAAAGTGAAAAAGTCCCTACTTTAGCAGGTTCAATTCCTCATGCTAACTTCTCTGTGTTCCAGATGGCCTGGTGTAATTATCAGCACATTAAGAGCTGCAATTATCTGGCAGTTCAAGAGGATATCCTACAAAAGACTCGATGTGAGTTATTACCCTCCACTGTTAGGACATTCAACCAGTGTCCAGTCTGTGATCAAGAGCAGAGTGCTGTTAACTCACCATTCCAGTTTTCTGAATGTGTCTTTGTCTGACAGTTTGTACCACATCATTAAGACTAGCCTCCCTCATTCCCTACATTGTGAGTGTCTGTATCCAACATTTTAGAAACAAAATGCTAAGATGTATACAGAGTCCGTCCTGCAGCAGGTGGGTTTATTCCCAGCCTCAACACAGCTGCTCCTCTCCCCTTCAAATTATTATTTTTAATTTCACCAGGAGAAGCTCCATTGAGCAAGCTCATTTTCAAGAGGTCCTGAATGGATAGGATTATACAGACCGACAGTTTACAACAAATAAGTTTACAAGTCGTACTAACTAGAGCAAAGGCCGATGGCACATTTTATGACAGAGCAAGGCCGATGCACATTTATAAGGTAGAAAAAGAAATGGGCAGACTGGATGGGCCTTGCGGTCCTTATCTGCCGTCAACTTCTATGTTTCTACGTACAGAGCACTGAACAAAAAGTGCAACATTCAGAGGAGAACAACATAGGTAAGCAGTACATTACACATAGAGACAGTTACATATTTGGTAGACGAGGCTAGGGATTTAGCAAAGAAGGTTTAGAAGGGGAAAAAGGGGCTGAGTTAAGGAGAGGAGGTGAAGAAGATAGATAGAGACAGGGGTAGGAGTGACACTTGCATTTTTCTTGGATAGCTTTGTCTAAGAGAAATTTGAAGGCCCCTATACAGATGGTAGAGACTAGTTTAAATGACCGTTGAAAGTTATTCCATAGTAAAGGGAGGGAATGTCTGATAGCGGCTTCACCATAACGTGAAGCGACCCTAGGTGTTTCCAAATGAAGGCAGGAATACCTCCTCAGTGAGTAGGCACTGGGGGACTGGTTAAATAGGTCAGTAATGTAATAAGGAAGTTTGCCCATGATGGCTCTGTAGGTCCATAGCAGAGTATTTTTTTAGTCTTCTGCTGGAAAGTGAGGACCAGCAAATTTGGGCATAGAACATGCAGTAGAAACATGGAAACACAGAATTTGATGGCAGATAAGGACCGCTTGGCCCACCTAGTCTGCCCATTTCCCCACCTAATGGATAAGCTGCAGATCCTAGTTAACCAACAGCCTACTTCCTCCTACCCCCCACTAGAATTGCCTTTTGTCTGTCCCATGCATTCTTGAATTCCCTCACTGATTTGACTCTATGACCTCCTCAGCAAGGCTGTTCCATGTACCCACAACCCTCCCTGTGAAGAAATACTTCCTCACATTACCTCTGAGCCGTCCCCCCTCTATCTTCAAATTGTGCCCCCTTGTTTTTGCACATCTCTTTTTCTGAAAGATGCTGCCCTCTTGGACTTTGTTGATTCCCTTGAGGTATTTGAAAGTTTCTATCCTGTCCCCCCTCTCCCTCCTTTCCTCGAGGCTATACATCTTTAGTTCCTTTAGTCTTTCTTCATATGTCTTCTGATGCAGAGCCTGCATCATTTTGGTTGCCCTCCACTGTACACAGTATTCCAGATGTGGTCTTACCAACTGTCTGTACAGAGGGCCAACAACTTCCTGTTTTCTACTGGTGATGCCTCTCCCTATGCATCCTAGTATCCCCCCAGCCCTCCTTACTGCCTTCTCACATTGCTGGCCAACCTTTAGGTCATCTGATATGATTACCCCCAGGTCCCTCTCCATTTTTGTTGTTGTCAGTATCTCACCCCCATTGTGTACTCTTCCCTTGGGTTTTTGTTTCCCAGGTGCATTACTTTGCACTTCTTTGCATTGAATCTAAGCTGCCATACATTTGACCATTCCTCCAACCTTGCCAAGTCCCTTTTCATCCTTTCCACCCCACCTTATGTATCAACCCTGTTGCAGAACTTTGTGTCATCTGCAAAGAGACATACTTTCCCTTCCAGTCCCTCTGCAATGTCACTTATAAAGACATTAAAAAGGACCGGCCCCAGTACTGAACCCTGCAGTACCCCACTAGTAACCCTCCTTTTTCACTGTGGACTCCCTTTACTATTACCCGCTGTGTCCTGTTGTCCAACCAGTGTTTTACCCAGGCTACCACCCTAGGACCTACTCCCAGGCTGGCTAATTTGTTTATTAATCTTTTGTGCGGGACTCTGTCAAATGCCTTGCTAAAGTCTAGGCCAGCCATGTCCACAGCCCCTCCCAGATCTACTGCTTTGGTCACCCAGTCAAAGAAATCAATTAGAGTGCAGTGGTGGGTTCTGGCTGGGGCGTTTGTTATGAACCAGTATGGCTCTATGATAGAGCACATCCAGTCTTTTAAGAGCAGAAACCGTGTTGTTGCAATATATAAGGTCAGCATAATCGAGAGAGGAATGAATGTGGCTTGTACCAGTTTTTCCTGTCATCCTGCAAAAGTAGGCATTTATTTCTAAAGAAAAAGCCCAGTCTCTTTTTTAGTTTTGAGCTGAGCTCATCCAAGTGTATTGCGAAGGAGAGTTGGTAATCTATCCAGAAACCTTGACATTTGAACCTATCCACCACCTCAAGTGGTTCATTTAGCAAGGTTACTATCTGACGGGTGGCAGGGAGGGTGGCTTTGGCTGCTTGAGTGCAGGGAAGAAGAACATAACCTTTGTCTTTTGCATTTAGCAACAGTTTGAGATGGAATAAGTTTAGCTGGAGCTGGTTGAAGTCATCTTGTAGATCTTCGCAGACCATAGCAAAGGAAGGCCAGATACATATAGTACAGTATCATCAGCGAAAAAGCGTATGCTAGCATTGGTGACATTGCACTAATGTTGTTAATCTAGATTAGAAACAGTAAGGCCCAAATCTCTCAGCTTTGTTCTTTCCCTTTACACCACTACAGACCAAACTCTGAAATGACCATCCATAGCTGCATTACTGGCACATGTAAGGGTCCCCAGCTCTTCTAAATGGACCATGCCAGCCAATGCCATCCATGCAATGCAACTCTTATCCCACCCAACATGTCCTTTCATTCTAAAAACAATGCTTTGGAGCATGTAACGTACAAAATATACCTTAATAAAATACATAATTTGAAAGGTTAAAATAAGCATTCCTATGGTGTCTAGATACTCCAAAATAGAGGTAGTATAGTGCCGGGCCTGGATACTGGTTCCCCTCGGCTGATGAAAGGACAGTGTTAAAAAAAACTGCTTTTGTTGGGGCAGAGCATGTTAAAATCAATACTTTTAAAATTAAAAATGTCAGGGGCGTGGCCTAACCGTTGACAAGATGGCAGAGTAATTTCTCCAGAGCTACCCACCTCGAGGACATATCTGACTGAATCCATCAGAAAGAGCCCATCTGGTGTAAAACAAAACATAAACTACAACAGCTCCACACCTGAGGATTACAGCTGGCAACTTTTTTGGCGGTGGAATACAATCCCGAACCATGGAAATTGGCAGACCCGGAGGAGGCACATTAACAATGGTGCCTACCCAAGCCAAGATTTGGGACCCAGTGGTGATCGAAAGCATGTTTGCACAATCGATGACCCAAATGGCAAATGTAATGATTGCCTTAAACACCACCACTCAGGCGATCCAGAACCTGGAGGCATGTATTTAAAACACAGAGTACGCTGTATGCTCCCATGCCACCACAATCGCTGATTTAAACAACACTGCCAGGTAACAAGATTGGGCCTCCATGCATTGATGGACAAGGTGGATGACCTAGAGAACCAGAGTAGAAGGAACAACCTCAAGTTCGTAGGTGTTCCCAAGGGGCAGAAATGAGGGACACTAGTGGTTTCTATAGCACGTCCCGCCTGGCATTATTGGATGGAGCCCACACAGCTGCTGGAGATTGAGCAGGCCCCCACTCCCTGCCCCACCACCCAAGGCCAGGGACTGACACAGACTGATACTTGCTCGCTTTCTAAACTTCAAAACAAAACAAGCGATCATGGAAGCGGCCAGGAATCAGGGACCACTGTATTGACCACACTGGATCTATATTTACAATGACTATTCCAAAGAACTGTCCGATAAAAAAAAAGCCTTTACAGAAGTGCAGAGAGTCTTGCACCATGTGGGAGTAAAGTTTGCTCTTTTGTTACCACCAGTTATGTGGTTCACACATAATGGGATTCTGCTTACCTTCCCTACTCCAGAGGCAGCCATGGACTTCCTAAGCTGTACCTGGTCAAGGGAGGTGAGCCTAGTAAAGCAACAAATGATGCAACAGAGACAACCAGGAAGACAGGAGACAGCACTGAATGCTGCAAGTGAGAGATGATAAACTGCATCAGAAAGGGCCTGATCAGATGGGGTATGGTCTCTCCCCCATTGCAACAAGAAAAGACACCTCTCCACTACCAATGACAGGTGGGAGCACCCCCAAACAAGAGAGTCACCTGGAAGCCCCAGAGAACCAATACTGGGCCAGGAGACTGAAGAATCAATGGAGACTTTCCACACGGTAAACTGCTTTGATGTACTGTGGCCTGAAACTCCAGGGAGCACAAACCAACAGCCCACCGAGTTTTCATCACAGCAGGCACCAGGGGTATGACTGCAGAACTTAAGCACTGATGACTCCTGCGTTTTCAGACTCAATGCAGAGGAACTGGGCCTTTCCGATGAACTTTTGCAGCAGCCCTCTACACCGGAGATAACTGCAGTGGAGAAGCTAACAGATCAGCCTGCCAATATTGCAGCAACAGAAAGAAACTAGTCAGATAAGTGCCTTGTGCTTTGTTATGGAGGGTTTCAAGGGGAAGTGGGGAAGGGAGGCTAAGGCTCGACTGGGGGGCTGTACCATAAGTTGCTAGATTTTACTTCCCCATAGCATCGATGACACACAAGGGGAACAGAGGTGCAAGGGTTTCCTCACTGCCAGTTGCAGGTCTAGTGATCTAAGCCCCTTCCTTCATACAGGGAAGGGGGCTTAGGAAATATCAAAGACTTGAGGACAGCAGATGTAGTCCCCTTATACAAAAGTGGGAACAAAGAGGAAGTGGGGAACTACAGACCAGTCAGCCTCCACCTCAGTAGTGGGAAGGTCATGCAAGCACTACTGAAGGAGAGTTGGTGGAACATCTGGTTGTCAATGGACTACAGGACCCAAGGCAGCATGGTTTCACCAGGGAGAGGTCATGTCAGATCAACCTTGTTGAATTTTTGACTAGGAGACTAGGGAGGTGGATCAGGGGAGGGCAGTGAACATGGCCTATCTGGACTCACAGCAAAGCCTTGACACTGTGCCACATAGAAGACTATTACACAAACTGGGGAATATGGGTGTGGGCAGGACAGCAGTGTGGTGGGTAGGTAACTGGCTAGGCGGCAGGACACAGAGGGTGGTGGTAAATGGCTGTCACTCCCACAGAGGGAACAGTGACCAGGGTACCACAGGGATCAGTGCTGGGACGGTCCTATTCAACATCTTCATCAGTGACATTGCACAGGACCTAGAAGGCAGAATTTCACTGTTAGCTGACACAAAGCTCTGTAACAGAGTAGACACACCAGAGGGTGTAGACAGAATGAGAAGGGACCTGCAGAAACTTGAAGAATGGTCAGGGGTTTGGCAGTTGAAATTCAGTGCAAAGAAGTGCAAGATAATGCATATGGGGCACAAAAACCCTGGCACAATATATCAGTTGGGGGGGTGAGGATATAGCATGCACCAAGCAGGAAAGGGATCTTGGGGTTATCATCTCTGATGACCTCAAGGTAGGGAAACAGTGTGACAAGGCAGCAGGTAAAGCAAATAGGATGCTGGGATGCATAGGCAGGGGCATCATCAGCAGGAAAAGGAGGTCATAATTCCACTATACAAGACACCAGTAAGACCCCACCTGGAGTACAGTGTACAGTTCTGGAGACCTTACCTATGTAAGGACATAGACAGGGTAGAAGGTTCAGAGGAGGGCAACAAAGATGGTGTATGGATTGCATCACAAGTCCTATGAGGACAGGTTGAAGGAACTGAACATGTACTCCCTGGAGGAAGGAGGGAAGAAGGGGATATGATAGAGACATACAGGTATCTTACAGGGAGGAACAGGGTACAGGAATACACTATTTTAAGTGAAAAAGATGTTCCAGGACTAGAGGGCATGGGATGAAGTTGGAGGGAGGATGATTCAGAGGAAGCGTGAGGAAGAATTTATTCACAGAGCGGGTGGCGGACAAGTGGAACACCCTGCCAGAGGAAGTGGTGGGGGCTGAAACAATCACAGGATTTAAGAATGCATGGGATGAGACATGAAGGAATTCTGGAGGTCAGGGGTAGGGGCAACAGACTTCTAGAAAAAACATAAACTGAACTTACAAGCTCAAATGGGCAGACTGGGTGGGCCATAGGCCCTTATCTGCCGACACTGTCTATGTATCTATAATTGCACAAACTCCCAAATATGGACTATGCTGGGGAATGCTGCACAACTCAAGTAATGGCCCGCAATGCAGAGGGCTAATTATTACTAAATTTACATCTGAATGTAAATAAATGGATGTCGATCATTGAGCCAGTAGGCTCTAGGAGAACAACTGACATAAACCTTGTTGTACAGGGGGAGAAGGTTTTCCACAGTATACACAAAATGTACAGAAGACAACAGGGAGCAATCAAAGTACTATGCTAAGCTAAGGAAGGACTATAGGGAACTGGGGGAGACCTCCCTCTCACTCCTCCATGGTCACTCGAGCTGGGACACTGTGTCTCCCCCCCACCCCATGGCTCCCTACTTCTAGTCCACGGGGATGGGGAATAAGGATGATGCCTCTGAAGCACTATGTTAACCCAACAAGTGCCCTAGGAGCTGAGGTCACCAATTCAGGTCAGAGTTTGGGGCCTCTAGGCTTATCTCACCCCCCCCTCCAATCTTCCCCTCCTCCAGGCTCACAGGCAACACAAGGTTCATTCACAGGCTAATCATGAAACTAAACAGTCAGAGCCCCCCATGGGAACCTGTGAGACCATGGAGATCAAAGATACGGGACCTAGCCTCTCAGAATATATAATGCTATGGAGGCAGGGAATGGGTCCTTGGGTTTATAAGGGTACAATGGAACCTTTAATGATGCAAACAGTACCAATGACCTCGAGAAGGTCTGGAGAAGGAATGTGCCATCTTATCCTTGTCTGTATGCCAAAGGATGTGCAAACACTCTGTGCAGAGACTGTGCAAACATGGGCAGTCTGGTACCGAGAGTTGGCGTGCCCCAGGGCAAGAAAGCTGGCCTTATGCAGCCATCTGCTGATGGCTAAAGGTTTCCACTGTCGTTAAAGGGAACAGGGAAGGCACAGAGATTTCAATGTATATAGTTATGGTTTCTGCACTGTGTTAAAAGGGGACTTGTATTTCACGAAATGGAAGGCAACTGAGGGAACATCGAGGGGAAACAGTATCTATCACATTAAGATGCACGTATATCAGATTCCAAATGCAATGCAGGAATAGCAGGTCTGGCTCACAGCTTTCTGGTCCTTTCATTTAGATGCCACACATAAGGCCACCTTAGAGGATCATGAGTGAGATAAATCTATATTCTTGGAATGTTAGGGGGCTTAATACCTCGATTAAACGCAAGCAGGTACTTTCACGACTAAAGAAGCTGTGAGCTGACCTGGCCTTTCCGCAAGAAACCAAACTAAACAGAGAAGACAATATGGAAATGAAGAGGGAATGGGTAGGTCAAGTGTTATGTGCATTGGCCCCTACCCAGAAAAACGGGGGTAGTGATACTGGTGCACAGAGCACTTCCATGGACAACAGCCAAAACTACTAGTGACATGCAAGGTAGGTGGGTACTGGCACTGATGAATACCACTAATGGGCAAATACTTCTAGGGAATGTGTATGGCACCAACGAGGATGACCTAACATTCTTCCACACCATAGCCCAGAAAATTGGAACCCTGACACAGGAAGGTACCCCCACCCCATTAAGAGGTGATTTTAACCTTGCCTTGGTACCAGCAATGGACCACTCAGGGACAGGTGCTAATCCCATACCAGAGGTCTTCAGGCCCTGGGACAGCTGATGAAAGGTTCAGGGCTGGAAGATATTGGGGAAAAGAGGGTCAGATGGGTGGAAAATTGGCTGAAGGACAGAACCCAGAGGGTGGTTGTGGGGGGAGAGTTATCTGGCACCAGACAGGTAACCAGTGGGCTCCCGCAGGGCTCGGTGCTGGGGCCGGTGTTGTTCAATGTCTTCATCAATGACATTGGAAATGGCATTAAAGGCAAAATGTACCCATTCGCGGATGACACCAAACTCTGCGGGAGAGTGGTCACAGCTGAAGGGATACAGGACCTACAGGAAGATCTGGAAAAGCTAGGGAGGTTGTCCAGGATATGGCAGCTTGACTTTAATGCCAAGAAATGCAAAGTTATGCATATTGGAGCCAAGAATCCTAGGACAGAGTACTACCTGGATGGAGTCCGAGTATCTGCATCAGAGAAGGAGAAGGACCTGGAAGTGATGCTCACTAGTGACCTGAAGCACTCCACGCAGTGCAAGAAAGCAGCACCAAAGGCAAACAAGATACTGGGATGCATATCTAGGGGATCAAGTAGAAGAGAGGTTATACTGCCCTTGTATAGGTCACTGTAGGGTTGCATCTAGAGTATGGAGTTCAGTACTGGTGCCAGCACCTCAAAAGAAATTAACCTGCTGGAGAAGGTCAGAGGAGGGCTACAAGATGATGCCTGGTCAGTAGGGAAGGCATATGAGAAGAGTTGAGGGCACTGAACATGTACCTCCTGGAAGACAGGAGAGAGGGAGATGATTGGGACCTCGCGCCTGAAGATCCCAATAAGTTGAGAGAAACCATAACAGAGGTGGCACAGTCTTAAGCTGGAGGGTGAGAGGTTTAGGAGGGAGGTCAGGAAGCACTTCTTCACATAGAGGGTGGTGGACACTTGGAATGCACTGCCAGAAGAGGTAATCTCATTGAAGACAGTGGGCAGCTTTAGGAGACACTGGGACAAGCATAGGAGGAGGGTAAGGGTCATGGGTAGTGAGGATGGAAGGAGTGGGGGGAGGGGAAGGACATTAGCTTAAGCTATGGAACCTGCAATAGGAGTAGACTTGATAGATCAAATGACGTTCTTCTGCTATCTTCTTCCAATGTTCGTATGTTCATATAAGGTTACTCCATCCCCGTGTAGGGGACCTTCTATTAGCCAGTCCATGGTACACATAGCAGGCTGGATTTCTGGCTAACATCCCCACACTCACAAATGAATAAAGAAGCCAAAATACTCCCAGTACTGATCTCGGGACCATGTCCCCTTCAACTGCTCCTCTCCTGGGGTCCCAAATCCCTAGATCTACTTAATGGGGCCTAGATCCTCTTCTCCTAAGGGACCCCGAATTTATAGCATGGATAAAAACAGAAACCTCTCACTTTTTTGCAGAGGACTCCCTAGAGGAAACCACACCAGGGAACACCTGGGAGGCATTTAAGTCCACTCTTTGGGGAGGAATTATAGTATATGTGACAGCTCACAGGAAAAAAAGGGAACAACGTCTTTTGAAGCTGAAACATGAACTTCAAAAAGCAGAGGCTGAGTTTAAGGCCCTCCCCCACGCCAGTCATCACTCCCCTCTAGGACGCACTATCCTGGGCTTTCATATAGAAATAAATGAGCTCCTGTCAAGGAAAGTGGAAAAAATCCATTCTTAGACTTAGGCACAAATACTGGGAAGGAGGGAAAGGTTTTCGCTACAGGCTACGGAAGCAACAGGCAGAAAGAACCATTTCTGTCCTACTAGATGGAACAGGATGGGTCCTAACTAAAACAAAAAATAAATAATATTATGACTACATTTTATGCCACCCTATACACCTCCTTAAGAGAACTAGACAAATGGACCTGGGCCACTTTCTAACATCCATTCAAATTCCGAGCCTGACAGAGCAGCAAGCCACAGTCTCGGACTCCCCAGTCACAAAGGAAGAAATTAGGCAGGCCATTCATGACCAAAACAAAGGTAAATCTACAGGAGGATGGATATCCTGTAGAACTCTGGCAAACCTTAGCCTCAGAAATTTCCCCAGTACTTTGTCAGTCTATGTGGAGGCCCTGGTTAACAGCGTGTTCCCCCTACACTTAGAGAAGCTGTGATCACCATACTCCCCAAAAAAGGGAAAGAGCCCACCAAGGCGAGTATTTATAGACTCATCTCCCTTATCAACACAGACAGCAAAATCTTTGCCAAGGTGCTCGTCACTAGGCTCAATCCCCTATTGCCAAGCCTCATGCACCCATCCCAGGCAGGCTTTGTCCAAGGAAGATATGGGCGGACCACATTAGATCCCCAGTAAATTTAATCCATGTAGCTCAAGGCCTCCCTACATCAGCAGCAGCGGTGGCTGTGGACTTTGAAAAGGCCTTTGATTCTAACGAATGGGACGATCTACAAGGAGTACTTAGCCACGTGGGATTTGGGCCCACATTTCAAAATTGGGTGGGGACAATTTACAACAACAACTGCATGAGTCCTCACAAACTCCCCTCCTATCAGATCTCTTCCCATTGCAGAGAGGTACTGCAGGGTTGCTCACTCTCCCATTGTTATTTGTGCTAGCGGTAGAGCCCCTTGCAGCAAAAAATCAGCCAACATGTGCAGATAAAGGGATAGATGTGGGCACACACCGGTACTCAACACTCATGTATGCATTCGACCTGCTAGTCCCACTGCAAGATATAAATACATCCCTTAAACCCTCCTGGACCTATTTACTCAATTCATGGTACTGTCTAGCCTAAAGATTAACTTCACAAAGACAGAGGTTCTCCCCCTAAACTCCAAATGCAAACCTGGTGTGGTAGATCAGCTAGGCCTGAAATGGGCACCAAAAGCCATCAAATTCCTTGGCATCATCATAACCCCCTGCTTGCCCACACTGTGGAAGCTAAACCTGGACCCCATACTGACCGAGATATGCAAACCAAATCTGGCAGGTGGAAAAGGCTAAATCTTACAATGGCAGGGAAAATTCCATCTATTAAGATGGACAGCACTCCTAAGCTTTTTTACATACTATCCCTCATCCCCCTAGAATGACATGTAAAGTGGGTTACTAAAATTGACAGGGCCATATGGAATGTCCCATTGGAAAACAAGAATCCAAGATATAGCAGAAACAAACTGAGGGTGCACTGGACCATTGGAGGATGGTGCTTCCCTTGGCGGGAAGGTTACAAATGGCCCTTTCAAGCATTACACACCCTGAAATGGTTCGCAGGCCAAACACCCAATGCACCCCAGTGGCTAGCTAGAGAGGAAGCCCAAAGTAAGGTACAACACTTAACAGTGCTATATACAGCCCTACCGAAACTCTAAAAGCATACCCACAAAAGAACCATTGGTTACACACTGGGATAAGCTCCACAGGAAATAATTAAAAAAAACATCAGCCTAACCCCATTATGGGGAAACCCTAACATAACAGTGGACAAAACCCCATAGTCTGGAAAGGATGGAGGACCTGAGGTATAAGGCAAATGGCAGATATCCTGGAGCAAAATACCTTAGAGGTAGCCACTTTCCAAGCACTCCAAAAGTGCTGGGACATCCCCAGAACCGACTTTTGGAGATACCTCCAAATCCGAAACGCAGTACACATACCCCTTAGAAGGGCAACACAATCCCCCCAGATGTCTTAAATTCAACAGTGGCTAGCTATAACTAGAGGGGTAGCCAGCAGAATATACTCAGGAATCAGAGAAACAATCCCCTCCCAATCGATAGACTCTAGAACCAGATGGGAAAAGGCGCTGGGTCAAGTTATTTCAGATCAGCAGTGGAAGGCATGCTGGAAACTGGAACATCAGGCCTTTACTGATAGCAGAAGCAGGCTCATACAGAACGAAATAATGTACTCCTGGTACAAAACCCCAGCAGTTCTGCTCCAAGCTAAACTCCTAAGTAAAGAACTATGCTGGAGACGTAAGAAGCAGAAAGGGGATCTGTATTATATCCTTTGGGGATGCCCCGAAATTCTGCCCTTATGGCAACAAGTACAGGTCTGGAGTACTGATGTCCTTCGCAAAGACATACCACTTCTGCCAGAACTAATGCTGCTGGAGTAACCACAGTGGTGCCTTACCTTACCTCTGCAGAAGTGCGATGGCTAACACTGCTCAGCATGCAGGCCAAAAGACTCATACTGAGCAAATGGCGTACACCTGAAATTCCCACTATCCAGAATTATTCAACTCCCTGCTCAAAATTAACACTCTGGATCATATAACCCATGTCACGGCTAACACCCTACCCACCTACTACAGATGTTGGAACCCCTTCCTAACCTTCACCAAGCCCAGAGCAGGAATTTGGGTGAATCCCTCCCTCCCCACCACAGGAAGGATACTCAAAAAGCCATGACCCCCCTGAGAAGAAAGGAAGTGTGTCACAATAGGCAGAAATGTTCCCAAAAGTTGCCTTATTTTTTTTATTTTATACTAACTTATTCCTTTTTGACATTACACTACCCTACTGTTATTGCTGTGTTCTATGGTTCTTTGTGGATCTATGTTTTATCTCTGCCTAGGGCAAATGCACAACCACCTAACCTACTTAACAATCCGGTACAGAGAAGTCAACTCTTAGAGCTGGCAAACTCCATTCCCAGACCGTACGGTGGAATTCCCTGCTGATGGACATGGAGATCCATTCACCACTTAAAACCTGAACTGGTATGTTTTGTCTGTAATTACACAGTCACCCTGTTAAATATTGTGTTTTTGTTAATATGCCGCCTTGTAAAATGTTTCTTGTTATCTTCTGTAAAACTTAAAAATCAATAAAAAGTTGAAGCAAAAAATAAAAATGTCAAAGTTTTCTATTTCCCCAAGTCCTTTAGGTCTGTGCAGCCCCACTCCCCAAAGAAATCCTAGATAGAAACATAGAAATTGTTGGCAGATAAGGACCGCTAGGCCCATCCAGTCTGTTCATAGATCCTATACATGTATGCATCCACTCACCCTAAGTGGTCCCTGGCTCACTTGACACTGTACTAAAGCTTCCAGAAGTGCAGGTCTCCAGTTGATCACAGGGTGGGGTCTGAGAGTGTCCTTCTCTGCCAGATTGTTTTCATTGCCCTGTGGGTGGGGGTGAGAGCGTGTCGAGCTACATGATGATGTTGGCTATTGTGCGTGCAGAGCTAGGCCTGCTTGACTGAACATTTGCTGTTGTGGTATCCTCTGGTTCTGTGGGGTGGGGGCAGAAAGAGGAATAGAGTGGACTAAGATACAAAACAATGGTGGGGCACACTGTGATGGCATTGCATTCTATTTTTTTGCTGGGCAGGAAGTGATGCAGGAGCAGAATAAATGTGCAATAATCAGAGTATTTCTTAACTTGCAGTTTTCCAGTATAAGTGAGCAAAATGTACCGTTATAATTGTGGGCTAGTGCAACCATCTGTGGGCCAGTGCAATTCTGAATCAACTTGTCCTGCTGGCTAGTGCAAAAAGATTAAGGTTGACCCCTGCTTTATGAGTCCTACCAAACGATCTAGGGTATCATCCATAGTGAGATTCTAGTCCCCATGAATATTTTTGGAAATGAGTTATGACAGGAAATTATATTAACGAGTTGGGTGAAAAGACCAGCAAGTCAGAACTGGAACAATAAATGCATCCTAGGAACATTTCCCACAGACCCACCATAGCTCTAAGAATTATGTAACAGCTGTCACGATCTACATATTCTTAAAGGAACTGAGAGGAGAGTGCTCTTCTGACTAAGATAATGACCCCCACCCTATTATTACTGTTGCCTGCTCCGTGAACAGTCCCAACCCACACTCTATGAAACAGATGCACATCCAAAGTTAAAGTATGTGTCTCTCTTGGAGCATGGCCAGGTCCACTTCTAGGATTTTAAGGTGACAATGAACTTGCATGCTTTTTTGTTTTGTGGCCCTCTTTAATGTTCCAAGTGATGCATTTAAGATGTGTTAAGGCCTTATACAAAAAGTAAGCAGATATCTAGCAGCCTCAATTACAATGGGAGAAGTGACATACAATAAAGTAATACCCTTCCATACAAGTATAACAAAGGTATGCATATGTAACCCCCCTCAGGGGGCTTACCTCACTGCTGGGGGCTTATGTTCTGTTTTCCACCCTAGATGGGCTGTAGGGGTTTCTTCAGTGTGGCCTGAGACCTCTGGATTTGTTTACAAGATGTCCACCGGTCCGTGCTTGCATGGTGGCGCTATAGGCAGCTCTGTTGAGTGGCTGTTTTTATGCTTCCTGGTGATCTCGACCCCCTGATTGAGCTAAATGGGGGTCAGATACCTGGGGAGACCAGTGGGGAGAGAATATGTTTACAAACAGTGCCAAGTATACTAAAGAAATCAGGGCTCTTTTATGAATATTAACGCCGCTTATGAATATTAATGATCCAGCTGCTGATACTGGGATGGTTAAGAATGGGGCTAGCGACAGGCTCCAAAGGGTCCCCTTAAAATACTGGGAGTACTGTAAAGCAATTAGCAATATATTGGCTGCATGGACCCTTTGAAATTGGGACTGTACTTGAAGGTGTATCAGCAGCCATTTCCTTAATACTTTGACCCCACTACAGCAGCCAATCAGCTGTTTCAGCACCTGAAACTGGACCCAAAGAACTTCTGGGAGAGGGAGTCTTCTTAATTCAGGTGCCTAGAGCATGCTCCATGGACAATCGGGAAATACTGATCTCTATGGTGATCGATGATTGATAGGCTTGAACAGCCAATCAGGAGGCTGTATTCTCGAGTGAAAACCCCAGGACTTGCTGGGTTTTCTTCAGTCTGTTCCTGGGCTCTTCTCAAGTTAGTAGGATTCTGTGTGAGAGGGATTGGACTGTCAAAGGCCTTGCTCAGGTCTCAGCTGTGGATTGTGCTGCAGAAAGTGAGTTAAAAGGAAAGAGAGTGAGAGACTGGACTGAATTTTGAAACCTCCAGATACTGTGAATTGTGCTGTTTTAATTGGAGGAAATATCTGCTCGAGAGACCCTGCTCTAGTAAACTGAACTGTGCTGCTAGATCTGTGTTGCCTCGTTTTGGAAGTTAATCAGTTGCTGCAGAGGACTCAGGTTGCAGATCAGGACTCTGAAAGTAATTCTGAAGAGGCCAATCGCCTCGTCAGGGTGCTAGGCAGGTTCTGTGACTTTGCTGTGTGGACTGAACTGAGTGGCTGAGAGTTGTGTCCCAGCTGAAGCTGAAAGGAATCTTTATGTGTAACCCATATGTCCATTTTTATAACATAGATATACATATGGTATCTACAGGTTCGGGAAGGATGAGGTTACCTCACACAAGAGACCTAGGTTTGGCTACTCTGCACAGGGGCACCCAAGTAAATCCAACTACAGGAAGCAATAACTGTAATGTCCAGAACCAGAATTGGGATTTTTCAGTGTGGCTTTATTTATTAACTCGCTGGAACATAAAGCACTGCATGGTCCCCCAAAGGGCTACGAACTGTAATGCAGCTTAGAGGTTAAACACAGCGGTCCATTTGAGGAATGAACACAATACAACAGTTGTCTGGCTTTGGACCCACCAGGCACTCAGCCCGGACTTTGCATGCGCATTGGATACACAGCCCGACTGGCCTGCCCCTGCCGCCACCGCCGAATGAACCCAAACTCTACTTGGAAAGACATCCCATCAAACAAGGAGGCTCCCAAACTGTGGCTCCTCACACCACCTGAAGTCTGGCGTATCCTAGAGAGATTTTTGTATTCCAATCTAGAAACTCCCATCCAACAAGGAGACTCCCATCCAACAAGGAGTAATTTTCCTATCCTGTGGCTCCCACACCACTTAGAGTCTGCGATGCTAGAGAGATTTTCTAGTTGCGACTCCACGCTCTGGGCACCCACCCCATCACTGGCCAAGCGATGAGGCAAGTAGCAAAACACAGAAGAAACGTGAGAGGTGGACCTTGGTTACTAAAGATGGGGGGTTTTCCCACCTCCAGCTCCCACAGCCCATACCCGGCCATTTCTCTGGACACACAGAACTTTAGACTTTAAAATGTAGATTGACGGTGGATGACCTGAAGCACCCCCTCTACAGTGAACTTTAAATCCATTAACACTTTAAACAGATGACTGCTCTATTTGTTTGTCCTAGTTGACATAGTCCTCCCAAATAGCAGTCCCCAATACTTGAAATCCAACTGAAGAAAAGAAGTTGTTTGCCCCTTCCAATGGGGCCAAACACTCACCCATTCGTTGCAGGTGCCCCACAGGCGAAAACTGTAACCTTTGCTGTTATACATGAACAGACTGAACTTAAATTAAAACAGGCAGCTTTCTTTCTCAGGGTGGGAGAAGGGATTGCCCTGGAACCCACAAAGAATTTCCTCACCCCCACCAAAGGGAGGGGGTAAACAGACAACTACTGGTGTCCTTCTTGTTTGCTAAAGGACAAACTGAAGACTGACTTTGAATTCCGTTCTAAACTTACTCTGAGCTGAAGATTCCAAATGTGGCTCATGCAGCTGCGACAGTTCTATTATGATGTCATCTCTCAAGTCTCAGCTGTGACTGAGTGAGAGAGTGTGAAACCCATTTAACTGGAGTTCCACAAGCTGCCTTCCCTGCCTACCACTAGGTCTTACTGGGATTCTAGTAACCCCGGGTAACAAAGGGGTTACATATGGATAGTTAGAGCTGTAAGCACTGAAGTGAACAGGGGTTTGACTATTCTTGGACCTCCCCTGCGGATTTCTGCAGTCTGAGTGCAAATTGGAAGGCTAGCACCCATTGACACACTGGTACTGCTGTTTAGTTGGAAGCACTGCCTAGTTGCCACCGTCTCGTGGCTTCAGTGCAGGGACTGCAAAGGGCTCCTACTGTTCCGAGGTCCTCACCCAGAGATAGGGAGGGAACTAGTTAACCCCTTCCAAGTGGGACCCACTGTCTCAGGAGGTTACCGGCACTTGCTGGGCACTACGGCACATATGACCCTTGTGGGAGCCAGGCTGTGGAACCACTCCCGGGTCTGTGCTTTCTGGGCGGGTGGACCTGCCACCAAGGTCTGCAATGGTCCAGAAGTGGCTGAAAGTGACAAGCGGCCAGAACTCCAATCAAGGGGACAAGCTGCAAGATCTGTATGCAAGATCCAACCTGCAAAGGGAACAGAGTCCATCCTCTCTTCTGCCCATTGCTGTATGAGTTGTGCAGAGCTCCGCACTCCAGGACAACTGGCAATTGCTACTCCAAACATTATTGAGATCTGCAAACCGTGAGTTCCTGGGACCTGGTTCCTGGATCCTGAAACGGGGGAGTGTGACCCTAAATTAAAACCTTTTTCCAGCCTTTCAGGGCCCCAACAGCCGGCCAACCCACAGCAATGTCCAGGCCTGCAACTGGTGGGTACTTCCAGGGACTCCTCAGGGTGTAGTACTGGTACCAGTGGGGGTGGGCAGCCTGCGGGCCCTTATGATTAATGTTTTGCCATTTGCCACTAACTCTTCCTCTTTTATTCCACAGCTGCTCCTCGTCCAGGTACCCTCTCCTAGCCCTTACCCCAATAAAGCTGTGGAGTTTGATTGTTGAAGTTACTGTGTCCACAGAGGCTCACTGCATTTTCACTTTCTGACAGATTTATGGTATTTGGTGGGAGAAAGTTGTTGGGGATATCATATGCAGGGTGGTTGGTCAGGGAGGTGGGCATGTGCAGTATCCCAGGGGCTGTACCAATCAGTCACATGAGCCACTTACAACTTACTCTGGGTGGAGGCACCATGCTATTAGTCATAACTTTGGGAAAGAACCCCAATTGCCACATAACAGGACCCAGGTCACTTAACCTGTACCAGGGTCAACAGGTGGGGTAGTAGCCTACTGGCACAAGGCACCTGGGCTACATATAGAATCCTGATCAGATGTACCAGGTCTATGTGTTTTTTTAACAAATAGAAAATATTAAACTTCTGCAAAAGGTAAACTAGAATGAACAATGGTAACATATAACAAAACATTTTTGAAACAAGACTAATCATACAACAAGAGGAAAATATACAAGGGACCCATTTTCTACAATCTACAAAAGATGGAGGGAGTTGGGGAATGACCCCCGAGTGATGGCAAACTGCAAGGTTTCATTAGACGGACCATGGTAGTGCAGCGAACTCTATACGCTCTCCACGGTGGCTACGTCCCGGACACACTAATCCCTGTCAGAGGTTACCAGCCAGAGATGATAAGAGGTGGAAGGGAAGTGATCCAGGGGATAATCCTTGGGTATAGAGAAGGGGCAGGGGCACAGTTAGATGAGCCCATCACTAAAAGAGGGGTTCTCAGAGAAAGTGTAGGATATGGGTAAAGGAGTGGTTAGTGAACCTATTATCCAGATCAAGCTCAGTGCTGCCATACCACCAGCAGTCAAGGGGAAACCAGCAACCTTCTTCTTGATCACTGTCCCTGAGCCAGAGATTTTGCTACTTCTTGGACTAATCCTCTTGTTGCCACCTCCCCAGCACCCACCCACATGGATGCCACAGATGTGGCAGAGAATAATTTGGCAACATGAATGCCACCACCCCATCTCCACCAACTATTCTTTTTGTTGTTTTTTAGGCATAACTTGGTCAGTTTTTGTCAAATTTGTCTGAAAGTTGGTATGATTGTAGTCCAAGATGAGATGCACATTTCAGCATCTGTGATGACTATCGAACCTAAATTGTGGATTTGGAACCATGGTGAAGCTGGGAGGTACAATTTTGGGGTTCTGTGCATATGCCATGAATATTTTGGGGGTATTATGTATTACTATTACAGTACTCATTGAGACTTTTGCTTGGATATATAGTGTCCCTTATCTCCAAAAATTGGCGGAGTTATGGCGTGTTAATGTTGCAATGTTATCCTATTATGGTTAGGTTTAGTGTGGTCACTTGCAACCTATACAAAAACATGTCCCGTGAGGGATAAGCAGGGGGTCCATGTGCACTGGAGGCCAGAGGACCCATCTCATGGCAAGTCACTGGGCTGAGTGGGAGGAAAAAGCAGAAGGAAGTGGCGAGTGGGGTGGTAGAGATGATGGCCCATCCTTGTCGGCAGCAGTTTCTGGAGGGTGTGAAGAAAGTTCTCATGTCACGGTGTGGTGGTGGGCACACCCTGTGGAAGTAGCAGCACCCTCTGTTAAAGTTCAAGCTCCTCCAGAACCAGCAACACCCACACTGCCACCAGTTTGTTTTTTTTTTGGTTTCTTTTTACACAAACAATACACAGCAAGGATTTTAGCGACTAAGTCGACATACACAAGATGCAACAACTCAGGTAATTACAATGACATTACTGTGCATGAAAATGGCTAACTTCAATCAATAAACAAAAATAAATCAATATACAGTAATCAAACTACAATGACTAAAATCATTTGGTAAAACACACCTAACTGTTCTACAGAACTAAAATTACAAACCACAGAAAATGGGAGGAGGAGAATCACACAAAACACTGACTACAACACTAGTACTGCTAAGACAGAAAAGGCTGTATACTCACAACACTACCTCATTACACTACACAATACAGAAAACAAAACTACAACTTTGAACTAACTACATCACAAAACATACCACATACAATTAGTGACACAGGAGCACAAGACACAGCAGACACTTACTGGAGTGATTTGTTGGAAAAAAAATTGCATGTTTTAAATGCTTTCCAAAGCTTTTCAGGCACAAAGATACAGAGCACACTCAACATCAGTTGTCCCTTCCTCACACTGCACTGAATTCAGCCTATGCATGGCACTGCAGCACCATGTGATCTCCAATCCTATGGATCAGGGCAAACTACACCTTAGAGACAAAATTCGCCGGCGAAGTTTGCAAATTCAGTAAAATTTGTGAATTTTCCATGAAGCAAAGTTTTCTAACTTCATCCACCTCTACATTTAAGGCTTAATTTTGCTTCAGAACACAACTTTTGAAAACTTTATAGGGCTCCTCATCAGCCACACATTCAGGATACTACGATGTCTTTTAGGTCTGCCACCAGGTTTCTATCAGACCAGATATACAGTAGGAGCATAGGCACTTTTTCCTCCCCATTCCACATTACACCCAGCTCTATTAACCAATAACAACTGTAAAACAATGATTGTTTTAAACTCACCTTTAATCTAGGTACTTCAGCCAAAACCTGATACCTGAACTGCTGAATCTTTGTCATGACTACATAGTAATCTGCACACTGAGGGTAATCACCATCAGAGAGACAATAGACTCAGTTTCTTCCATTACTTGCAGTAAACCCCTCCCCGGCTCAATCACATCACAAGAATTTGTACATAGGTGGTTTAGTGGCCTACACAAGGTTTGGGTGGGAGTTCTCATTCTTAGCAGATAAGTCAATAACAATTTATAAACTATGTCCAGAATCAAAAAGCACCATCCTATGGCATCTGTAGGGTGTAGGCCAGTGCTTATGTTCATATGAGGCATTAATCAGGAATCCTGTTAGAAATGGATGTAATGAATCAGTGTGGTCCAACTGAAACAGCTAAAATGATTGCCCTGGAGCTCAGCTCTCCTCTCTGATGCAACAATATCATTTAGCAGTACGTGCTCTTGACAGATGGGCCACTGGATTGCTTCAGTTGTCATGTTTATGCTTGGTCTTCACCAGGGACCATTAACCTACCACACTTCTCTGGTTTCTCCACCCGCTGGTGTAGATTCTCTGCTCTGCCTTTTCTGTAGCAAGGACACGGCCAGCTCTGCTGAGCTGAAATCATGTGCTGTGCCACTGTAGTACCCCTGCATCACAGCTCGGTACTTCATGGCATCTTTAAGGGGCTCTTGCTGTAGGACATTTTTAAAGGGTTCAAATGGGTCCCTTACTCAGTGATACCTTGGAAAAAGTCAGGAAAAATTTAGATTTTTTGTCTTTTCCATATTAGCTGTTTCATTTCCTGTGTTTCTGTGAAAATGTGCTACTGTATCGGAAAGCACAGGACTTTTGTAATAACTGCTTAGGATGCTCTTCCGCCTCCGGGGGAAGGGGAGGTGCTTGGTGGCCCACCTGAACTCCATAGAAGAGTACCAATAATAATTCAGCGTTATGGGGCAGGGGTCCTGTCATCTGGAGGAATACTATTATATCTGGTCCTTCTATAGTTTTAGGCTAGTTTATAGTTCTGATGGTGTCATTTCTGCTATGGTTATTAAGATCAATAACCCTACCCCACAGTGCTTTGATTTCCTGCACACTCTGTTATGCTTGTCACCTTATCTAATCTGCCCTCAGTTTGCCTGAAAATGGCTCTCCACCTTGTCTATTTGATCTGGAAATTTCTTTAAATTACCCATGCAGGGTTTGTAAAGTGCCAGAAACTGAGTTCACATTTGCAGTCTGTGAAGTTTACCTATGGCAATGTCATGCATCAGGGTGGTATGGGTCAGCACCTCCGAAGCCATGTCTGACAAGGCTGGCTGGGGCTGATGGCAGTGAATGTCCTTTTGTAAGAGGATTATAAGCAACTTGCACATCCAGCCTTTACTTGTACTGTAGATACTGCTCCACGTCAGGTTCCTGGTGCTAGGCAAGTGCCATAGGTATGATGGTATGGCAGAATGTTAAAAATGCATTTTAAAACATTGGAAAGTGTGGAGATAAGATGCAAGACAGCCATCTTGCCACCTGCTTACCATGTAATATTTTTAACAAGGTATAACAAGTAAAGTGTGTTTTGAGTGCCAGTACCTGCAAATACAAATAAATTTCAAGTGATAGTAATTTTGAGGTATGCACAATTGTACTGGAGAAACAGAACTCGGCTTATTGCAAAAACCTTTAAAACTGTTTCAACGGTCATGCTTTTTAGTTACTCAAGGTTGGAAACAGCAGGGTACAGACTGGACAAACCCTCTGTAGTGCAGAATCTTAGAACAGTTTCATTTTTCCACTGACAGGTTTTATTTACTGTGAAATTCAGAATATAATTCAGGCAGTTCAAACCCCTTGTCCAGAGATAAGCAACGTAATCCCTTTTAGGCTGGAAACTGTACAAGTCTGTGACTTTACAATAAAAAAAAATTCTTTAGGGATATAGCAATGACATTGACACTGGTTATGAAGATTCACAGCACAACGTTTTAACTTTCCACACACAGCCTTGAGGAATTAAGTAATAAAGAATAAGTGTGAAATGGGATTAGACTAAGCATAAAGCTAAAGTGACTGTCAAAAAAAATCTAATTTTGTACAGCATTAACACTTGCTTGGACTGCCCTGACTTTCTAAAGATATAATGACATAAATCCTTATCCAATTTTATAATAAGTACCACAATCTCAGATAGAAAGAGGAGAACAGAATGTATAAAATATATTTTTATAACAAACATTATTACTTGTGTGTGCAGACTTAACTGACATGACAATGTCTTGAGTAATAGGAGAGACATGCTGTAAGGTACATCTATGCTTTTACCTTTAAGTAGTTGTTTATGCCTCAAATTGATTTTTTGATAATAAATCTGCTGTGGTAAAATGACTATGAGACATGGTATAAAATGTTGACATACTACTGAAAGCTTGAGCAAATCAAAATTTAAATATCTGTAAATTTTCTTTCTCCGGCCAGCTGGTCTCCCGGGCCTTTCTCCTGGGCTGTACCTCCTGATGCTGATCCAAAGGCAGGAAACAGACCTCTGCAGCAGGGGACATCCAGCCTCCACTTCCTGTTCTCCTCAGTTCTTCCTAAAGCAGTCCAATGTGGTAATACTAAAGAACTTGGGAACAAAAACAAGAATTTTAGAGCATATATGGCCATGAGGCAGACAACTATATCCATTCTGGGAGGAATCTGAAGCCTGGAGACCAGCCGTCGGAGAAAGAAAATTTACAGGTATTTAAATTTCGATTCTCTCTCTAAGCTGGTCTCTGGGCTTCCTTACTCCTGGGATATACTAAAGCAGTACATCCCAGATGTCCCGGTGGGAAGAATGTCAAGAGCCCATAAGGGTTCACCACCACTTGAAATACTCTGCTGGCCAAGGATGCTCTGCCGAGACATCACCACCAGTGAATTTTTTTTGTGCTATAGTGTATGAATGGATGATCAAAAGGCCACTCAGTGTGAGTGTGCTGTCGATGCTTCTCTGAATTACGCCCATGAAGGGGGCTATGGACTCTCACTGGGCCAGGCAAGTTACTCTGGCCTGATCATAAGCCGTAGAGGTGATGGATACAATCAGTTTGGCTATAGAGCCTATTGAATCTTTGCTGCCCCCAATTTTTTCCCTTTAGCTGGCAAGAACATAGCTGAAGTTTTGTGAACAGCGTCCTCTCTCTTAATGTACATTTTTCTCCCTCTTCCCAGGTCTAGTGTATGAAATTTTCCATCCTTGTTGCTTTTAGAGAGTGGGCAGAAGGAAGGAAGAATGAACCCTTGATTATAATAGATGAGAGACATAACTTTGGCAAACAAAAATTGGAACTGTTCCAGCCTGATGAATGAGTGCACAGCTCTTGGGCAAGCAATGCTTTTAGTTTGCTGAAACTCCTGGCTGGAATAATAACTTTGAGAAAAAGGGACCTTTATTTTGAGATACATGATGGATGGCTTGAGAGGCTCTAAAGGGGGCCTTGAGAACCATATTAAGACTCAAGGTGATAGCTGTGGTGGATTGAAGATGTTTTAATGCTGCTGCCTGAAGAACTACCAGACATGGGGATATGAGCCCAACAATTCCCCAGGGTCCGTCAGAGTGCCCCAGTGCAGAAACTCTACTTTGTAAGGTGGTTGGTTGCAGTCCTTTGTCCATCTGTCTTAAAGGAACTGCAGTAGTACAGGCGATTATATTGTGTTGTTCTGTATGTGTCTGGAATGAAGCCAGAACCAAAATTTCCTCCAGTTTCTATAATGCACTTTGGAGGAAGAAGAGACACACGAGTTCCCCATCATGTCAATATCAGGAGCTGTGCCACATAGCTCCTTGAAAGTTTTTCCACTCACTTTCCAGGTCTAGAGAGAGACCAGTTGTTAAAATGGGGTGCAGAACTGGACCTTGATGGAGAATGCCCAAGCTGAACCTGAATGTTCGAAGTGGTAGCCCTGACCAATGAATGAGAAACAACCAAGTGCAGAAAGAAACACAAGGGACAGACTAGAATCATGACTATCCTGTCCAAGGCCACTTTGTGGAGGACTCTTGATAGAGGCGGTATTGGGAGAAGGCATACAGGAGACCAAACAGATCCCAGTTTATGGGGAAAAGGTGTCCTGAGCCACCGCTGGTTCGTCCTTGGCCAGGGAACGGAATTGCTTTACCTTGGAGTTCTGCCAGCAGGCAAAAAGATCTGTTTGAGTATTGCCCCACTATTCTGTCTGAATGTGGGAGGCACTGTCCTTCAGCTGCGATCCCTTGGTTGACCCACCTTGCGGCTGAGACATTCTGCTATGACGTTTTTCTGTCCCGATACAAACATCGCTCAGTGCCGCTCAACCCACTGAAAGAGAAAGGATTCCTTTAGCATCTTTGAGCTTCTCGTTTCGCCCTGATGGTTGGTGTATGTCAGTGTTGCCAGATTGTCAGTTAGAATCAGGCTAGCCTGATTGAGGAATTGCTGTTCAGCGTGTCACGGGGCATGGCCTACTGTTCCCCCCTCAGAAACGCTTATACTGTAGCATGTGTCCAACAGCAATCCCCTGCCCGGTGCCAACAGCTGATGTAGGTGAGTCCTTCCCAGCTCCTGAGGCTTGCATTGGTCGCGATTCCGACTTAGTGTGGATGGCCTAACTTGTGGCCCTTCGTGACCTCTGGGACCATCCCTGGAGGAAGGGCTTAATCCGTCTTAATGAGCTGTGTGAAAAATAAGCAGGCAGCTGAGGAGCTTACAAAACTCCTTGACGAGCAATTACAGATCCCAAAATCTAGTTTTCGGTGGAGAAACCTTGTGTCATGATGTGAGCCCCCAGGAGGATCAAGGTCTGGTTTGGAATTAGGGAGCTCTTTCTCCAGTTGATGGGAAACCATGTGCCATAGGGGACCCGACTACCTCTGCCACTGCCTGTAATGCTTGGTTGAGCTGTGGGGCCTTTAAGTGAACTACAACCACTACTAGCACCTTAAATACTGTCCATGTGTCTGAAAAGACAGCAATGGTAGAGTTTGATTTGGAAGTACTGCTCTCCTACTCTGAATCTGGGATAGTGCGTGCGCCATTACTACATGGAAATAAGCAAATAGGCATCTTGCAGAATTATGGGTACCAGAAAATCCCCTGCATGTATTGTTCTGTCAAGCTGTGGGGCCTTTAAGTGGACTGTTTCCACTGATGGCATCGTTAATAATGCCTGTGGGTCTTGGGAATACTCAAGATGTCAGAATTTTGAATAGAAGAACTGCTCTCCCACCTTGAATTTGAACTGGTGCTTGTGTAGTTCCTGAATAGGAATCTGCCGATGGGTCTCTTGCTTGTTCAATCCTTTGAGATGTAGGAGGGGCCTGAACCCCCTATATATTTTTGCGCCCTGAAGAATAGGGAGCAGCCCCTTAGTTAATCTCTGTGACTGCACTTTATTCAAGGGGGCACTTTGTACAATATCCTCAGACTGCAGAGGGTTTGCGTTTTTGGATGAGCCACCATAGAGAGGGAAGGGCACGACATGAAGCAGGGGCCTGTTGGTGATGCATAGGACCCACCTGACTGACTTGGTTTGGACCCCTTGCTCGAGAAATATGAAGGTCTGCCCACTACTCGAGAATGGGCCCAGATAGCTTGTGACTACTTGTTGTTGATCGCTGTCACCCTCTCCACTAGATTCATCCCTTCTGACATCACATTGCTTAGGTAAGGAGATCCGTACTCACTTTTCCTTGAGAAGTTGAGTTTGATCCTAGTTATAAGCTTGGCCATGAATTCTGTGTCTGAGGTCTCTGGACCCTGAATTGCCCTTGCCCAAGACTGTGATGTGCATTACCAAACACCTCCTGGGAGAGGACCCTACCTGCTAGGGCCAAAGCCAGGAGTTGTGGTGAGCCAGGGATTGAGTATCACCCCGTGCAGCCTCTTCTGACTGGTTTGCTGCATAAGCAAGGCCTCTACGGTCCTGTCTAGTGACTCACTGTTTGGTTTGAAATCAGAGGGTAGCTTCTACGGCAGTTTTAGCCATTTTTCCTGTTGCTGCATTCCGAGCCTGAAAAGCTTAAAATTTGCTGGGGCACTGGATAGGGGAGGAAGCTTAGAGAGTTGCCACTCCTTTTTTGGCCATTTCCCTGTTGGTAGAAAGAGTGTGAAAAGCTGTGGCTGGTTTGACAGCAGATGACAAGCGAGAAAAACCTGTTCTTGTTGGCTGGGAGCCACCGGGTGAGAACCAAGGGAAATCTCGACAGTGACTTCTATTTAGACAAAAATTTGGCCATTCGCTCCCCCTCCAGAAGATGATAACCTGGGGTCCTATGAGTGCCAGAAATGCCACCTGCAATGCTTTAGGTTACCCTGTATACCTTATCTTCCTCCTAGAGGCGGAATGTTGATCCTCCCAGGTCAACTGCCTCTCGGGGTGAGAATATGGATGGTCCATTTTCTTGTATCCTCTAGAGAGGTCTCATATCTGGTCTTATTTAACTGTTGGGTAGTATTTAACTGTTTTATGAGGTGTGGTGTCAGAGGAGGCTGCGGATTGCTGAGTCCCTCTGGAAGCTGTCAGTTAATATGATCCGTGGGCTATGTTACTGAGCCAAGGAGGATCTTCCTCTGTGATGTCTTCCCCATTCACAGACATTGCCCTCCGGACATTACAGGAGAAGCTACCTAGCCAAGGTCATTAGCAGCGGGGACTATACACGCTGACCTTTCTGCCTTAGGAAGGCTTGTGCAAGGCCATAATACCACAAAAGGCCCTACTTCCCTTAATTCAGCTTACTCCCCCCTTCCTGATGTCCTGCTGCTGAAGCAGGTAGAAAGTGTGCTGGCCCTTTAAGAATTGTGCCAGTCCTGTAAAGGCCATCAGAGCTGCCCTTGTGCTGTAGTCCTTTTTCTAAGGTTTTTTATTTTACTCCCCCTAGAATATGCAGGAATCTGAAAAAACCTAGGCAGCTGGCTCACTTCTTGACGGTTTGGGGGGGGGCGCAGCACAGTGAACAAAAGGCTCCATGATCTTCCGCTCCTCCTGCGCTGGTGCTCGTCAATGGAGGCTCCATATGCGCCCTCCCCGTGCTGTAGTGCTCATCAATGGAGTCGCTAAGCCATGCTGCAGGTCCGCCATCGACAAGTGTCTGAGGTAATCTGATTGCCTGTCGATGACGGTTGCCTCATATATGATGATTTAAGAATGCCGTCAATGGGATAATAAGAAAAAAATACGGTGAAAAGATACGGGACTGCCAGCGGAGGGGAGATGTAGTCTCCCTAAGTCCTTGTGCCGTTTATTCCCTTGCGCGATCCTTCGCAGGTAGCAAGGCCGGGAAAACAAACACACACGCAGTTTCTGCCCAAAAGCTGAGGGGAGATGTATTCTCCCTAACGCCTCATACCGTTCACACCCTAGAAAGCGCGGGGAAAACAGCTTCACGAAGAGATGGAGCCCATCCTGTTCTGACCCCTTAAAAATAGATGTTGCAGGTTACTGAGCACTCCGGGCCCGTTCTGATTCCCTGAAAATCAAATCCTGGTGCCTGTTTTGATTCCCTGAGAAACACTTTCCACTGCACTAAGTAGCATTTCAGGCCTAGTGCAGGGTGTGCAGGGAAAAAACAACCCAGTGAAAATGGGGCCAGACTGTGCAGCTTGCAAGGCTGAGACTGGCACCCACCCTGGGATTCCAAAATACAGCAGTGATTTCTGATCCTCTCTGAAACAAAATTGCTTAACTTACAGTCTGCTGTCTTCAGCTCTGCCACATGGCAGAGCTCTGCTTGCAGAGTACCTGCCAGACTGAAGGCAGGAAGTAAACTGAGGAGAACAGGAAGTGGAGGGCTGGATGTCTCCTGCTGCAGAGGTCTGTTTCCTGCCTGTGGATCAGCATCAGGAGGTACAGCCCAGGAGTAAGGAAGCCCGGAGACCAGCTTAGGAGAGAGAAAATCAAATTTACTCATTCATTTAACTAGTATAGTGGCGAGTTCCTTAATTTAAATTATTAAGACAAATTATAAAAATAACTAGATAAGGGCTATGTCAATGTATGCCCCCAACACAAGATTTTTTTTTTTAAATAATACATGGTCAGGTGTTTCTCCCCATAAGAAAAGTACAAGTTTACCAGGCCTTAATACACTCCATGCTAGTTAAATGTATACTGTAACCACTGTATGGGTTACTGTGCCTGCAAGACTCCTTGCTGCTCAAGGATCAAAGCCAATCGCCGTCGATGGAGCTGACATTGTCATGGCCCCAAATGAACTCAGAATTGCCCTATCTCATGTGCTGACTGAACCAGACGTGAGTTGGAACCCATGCAGGACTGGTTCGTGTAGAAGTCTATTTGGACTATGTGTTTTGTGTAGATCAGGACTTCTGTGGAAACAACCACTGAAACTACAAATTGACAGTCATGTCCACTGACTTTCGACCTTAACAGCGGGGGATGCTTTGAACCCGTCAGTTCTCTACAAACTCTGGAGGAGAGCAAATCTGACTACTGCTTTCAGAGTTGTGCTGCAACAAACTGCGCAACTGTCAGTAATGAACTGTGCGATTTCTGAGCATATTCCCTGCTGTGGGAACGAGGCCTTCTTGTGCTTGCCAGGCACACCCACGGCACCATTCAATGACAGCCGCAGATACCAAGAACCAGAGCTGATGGATCACCCAGGATGCTGCTGGAACTGCTCAGTGGAGGCCAGAGTGTGCTACCAGGCTGTCTCTATCATGAGGACTGTAAGCCTCGACATGGAGGGTGGCACAGATCCTAGTGACTTAATCCAGTGGAGGACACTCATACCTCTGAACTGCATCAACATAACAGATGCATTATGAGACAAAGTAAAACCAAAAGACTTAGGAGATTGACTGACAGACTGACGGAGATCACTGCAAGCTGTGATAGTGAACCCCTGCATAGTGAAAGAGATCTCAATTCACCAGAACCATGACTAAAATCATAGCTTGCCCCTGCAACTAAGACACAGTATAATAGTTTGGACAGCTTTAATGAATTTGGCTAGCCAGCAAAGAGTTTACACATCACTTCATCTGAGGTCTGGGTTTTAGTCATTTGCAATTGCATGGCCTTTGACTCTGGTAATTTACAGTTTTACTGAACCTGCTAATCTTCGGTTTTAGAGTGCATCACTGCTGGCCATTGCCATGCAACAAAAGCAAGACTATGCCAGTATCCCAGCTGGGTACACAGTGACATTTGGGAGCTCCTTAAAGAGTTTTAAAGGGTAGAGCATATGTACTAGTGGGGGCAGGGTTGCATTTCCACTACAAGAGAGTGAAAGTGTTCCCCTGCATTACACATACATTCAGCCTCTCTTATGACTATCTTAGCCCTTCCTGCTAATCATCACCTCACAGCTATAGACATGTTCCTATTCACTGCCCACCCACCCTTCCTGATATGCTCTTCTCACCTATCCAATCATAATTTTGAAACAATGCATCATAGTGTATATAAATGCAACTTATGTTGCTCCGTTTGCTATTCGCCTGAAGAAGGGACATGTGGGGCCCTGCAAGCTTGTGTACTATACCCCCTTTGTACAAGACACATGTTGGTCCACTAAAAGGTATCAAACAGGGTACCCATAAAATCACACAGTCGGAACCCATGCAGACAGTGTAATGTAGCATGACTGAAAACTGCGCTAGATTAGATAAACTTTGACCATGCGTGTTTTCCTGTGTGATCTTGATGGGATACCATATCAAACTATCCAGTGACTTCTGTATTACACACTGTGGTGTGGGGGCAGGCTGCAGGTTAGAGCTGTGCCTGGATAGTCATTTTTACTTCAGTCCAGGGAAATCATCTGACTTGGCTGTGCCTGTTCAGGGCAAGTGAAGAGCCATCTGCACATGTTATACCCCCTTTGTACAGGACATATGTTTGATTTAGAGCACTGGAAGATCAGCTATATTATACTGTCTATAAAGTTTTGCTACTGACTCCTTTTCTCCATAGGGTCTGTTGTCCCAGTAAAGCAGAGTCTACTGTTTGAAACTGTCTGCAGACAATCTGTTCCAAATGCATGCAAACTAGGGATTGTACAGCCACTGTGCATGTCCATGGCTGCAGTGATTACAGTGGAAAGTGGCAAGATATGGCATCCGGGGGTTACTGCACTGTCACGTCACCAGGCCCAACATATTCTTTTTCTGGGTGAAGAGAGAGCAGAGTTTCTAAATATCAGTGGATACAACCCCACCTCCTTTCACATCCACACAGAAACACTGTGAAGCCAGGAACCACTGTGACATCTACAGAAACCTGGTGGTGTTCTGAAGTAGTAGTTCCCCATACTCCTAAGGCATCAGTAAGGGCAACCACCCCAGGAAGACCCTTCCCCCAAGGGCACCTTACATTACATATAGAATAATGAACGGGCTGGTGTGTTTAAAGAGATTTTACACACACTCTGAGGTTTTGGATGCTACCTAAACCCCAAGAGCAAAGCTCGAGGGGTTTATTTAAGCATCCAACACTGAGGGGTGTGTGTAAAATCTCAAGTTAAACACACCACCCCATGTTTTATTTGATGTAATTGCTGGGTATTGTTTTTTTGCCACAGCAATTATATAAAATAAAAGAGTAAGACATCCCTGTGCCACGGCAGTCCGGTCGGGGAGGGTTCAGTGCGGTCGGAGGTAGCTGCCGAAAAAAAGTCACTTTTTTTATTGTTGCCATTGGTAATATTTATTTTTGCACATATTTCACTGTTCAAATAATTTTTAGCCCAGTGATTTTGTTAAAAACTTACCACCGAATCAGAGTGGCGGTGAAGTCAGTCTCCAGCGTAAGGAAGGGGGCCAGCGTTAAGAAATGGGACAGCAGCAGCTGGCGCATCGCGAAAACAAGGGAAACCTGTGCGTGTTGCTTTTTAACCCACGGGTTATAAGAGCGAATTATAATCAGATTTCGTTAGGGAAAAACAAGACCCAGTTATTACGTATTAATCAACTGTGACATCATTAACCTTTAATTACTCAATCACAAAATCAATTGACATGTTATAAAATGTTCTGCCTCAACCACAAAACCAGACTTACATATACTGTATAGATATGGATACAAGGGACAAGTTGGGGTTCCACAGTGATCAGTTCTGGGACCTATATTGTTCAGTATATTTATAAATGACCTAGAGATGCATGCCATTAACTGGATCACCCGGTCTGCTGATGACACCAAGATAGAGAGAGCAGCAATATAACAACAGGAAAGAAATGAAATGCAGAATGATCTAGACAGATTTGGAAACAGGGTAGCAAAATAGCAGATGCATTTTAATGTTGAGAAATGCAAGGTCAAGTGTAACCCCTAGATGGCGCTATCCCAGGGGCTACTACCCCTGCCTGATTTGCCACTAACAGGTTGAGGGGCCTGGATCCAATGGCGGGTGCCTCCACCCAGAGGTCAGGGTTTGCAATAGTTAAACTAACTTGGTCACAGCCCTCTGGGACACTGCAACCTCTTTCTTCCCACTAGTGGCCCACACAATATATCAGAATTACCTTCACAGTATACACTTACCCCAGGTCTGGTTCCGGCACTGGGACCTCCTGTGAAATGAGATACAGTGCAACAATCACAGTACAGTACTTTAACATAGACAAATACCTCAGGCAGTATACTTTGCTGAAACAAGCAGCTCTGATTTATTTAGGGGATATAACAAGGACAGGAAATCAGGTTAATTAGCTTATCACTCTAATAATCTACCTATGGCTCTGTGCACAGGCCTATCCCTATCAGTTACTGTCCTAGTACCCCAAGCCCTAGTGGCTAGTCCAAACCGTGGCAGCTGGTAGGGGCCCTTTCACACAGAAAAGGAGAATTAAACAGTCAGCAGTACAGTAATTCCATTTTGGATTTAATGTGGCAATTCAACAGGGAGCGACCCTGAATTAGTACTCACGACCTCCAAATAAGATAGGGTCCTTCAATGTCAGCAGGGCTCACTTGAGGTACACAAACCTCTTCACACATCCACATAAAAGAAAGCACTATACCAGGCAGGCTGCATCTGTATCCCGATCGCAATTACTGCACAATACCCGGGAGAACACACAGCAGATTCAGTTCCTGACAGACAGAGTGCAATTTTCAGCAATTCCTCCAGTCTTCTACAGGGTGAGCCTGGTTTCTACTCTTCAGAGATCCTTTGATTCTTTTCACAGGACGGATTCAGTCCTAACAAGCTGCAGACCGGAACTCTGGGCCTTACACGCGTTTTTTGACTAAAACTGCACACTGAAAAAGCACAGGGCTCCTTCCTTCTTCACTGCCAAAGCTCAACTCAAACTCAACCGACAAAACCGAGCACTTCCTTTGAGTTCCTCCCAGTTCTTGACTGGATTGGCTGTCACTCACAATAGACTGCTGCTGTTGGTCCAAAAGGCACTGAAGTCTAAACTACATCTCCCAGAGTCACTGCCTATACAATCCTCTTGTGGCTGGCTCAGATTATGAGTCCAAGTTCTGATTCGTCAAGGCACCATTTTAGAGCTAGCTTACCCACACTGATTGGTCCAGTTCAGCAGTTCAAAACTAGAATGGGAACTAGCAGACACAGTTCTGACTGCAAAGAAAGCAGGTTAGACAAACTGTAATTTCATTATTACTCTAAATAATTTCTGGCAAACAGTTACATCTTTCAGATAGGTTCCCTTTGCACTCTAGTGACTGCAAAATGAAGTGAATTGGCAGCAGCTCGAGTGGTACTCAGAGAAGCACACAGTCCCCCATACAAACTAATTATGTCTGCAAGCAGACAGCTCTTAAAGAGACAGTACCAGAGGCTCTAAAACACTCACTGATAAATGGCTTAAATGCCAAACCATTCAGGCTTGGAGCATTCAAGCAAGCTCCCTGGAAGTCTTTTGGGAACCCCCATTTGCAGGGGTTACACCCTTCCTGGTTTGGGAAAGCTTGACGTCCGCGACAAGCAAGTACCCATAAGTTTCAACTGCAACCATATACATTTGCATTAGGCTCGCACATGTAATCATCAGTCAATATATCATTTACCAGAACACATTCTGAAACATTGCAGTACGTCACTCTTTACACAGTATTACATACACATTGTACCATAACTCAAGTTATTACCTCTTGTACATGAAACCTGAAGAGAGGGGCCCGTGCCTTGCAGGCGTGGCCTTCATAAAGGGACTGTTTTTGAATTCGGATCTCTCTCAACAGTTCGCCCCATTATGACATATCTTTTCCTTGTCAGAGCACTCATTGACTGCCAACCTCTGCCCCTGAACTTCCTTGATGGGTCACCCTCAGTCACTCGGTCGTAGCCGCAGCTTATTGGTGCAGGTCCCTCCGAGGTCGTCTTTTCTCAACTCTCAATTTCTCTCATTAACTCATCATAGGAGGGTGGGGATTCCAGTCGATCTGCCAGGCGTAACTGAAGCAACAGCAGTTCTGAGAAGGGGCAGACTTAAGGATCCTGTCCAGCCTGGTTCGGTCCAATTCAATCGCTGGCAAACTACCTTTTCTGAGGCATTCGTGCAACAATTTTTCCAGCCGAGATACATACACAGACAACAACTCCCCTTGGTACTGTTGTGCATCTCTTACTCTCCACCATAGGTCCTCATCAGAATCTGGGCTCCCATACACATTCTCCAAGGCCTCAAGATAGGCCTGTGCAGTCGCTTCAGGGTTACTGGCCCGTTTAGCACAGATGGTAGCCAGGGCAGGACCTCGGGCTCTCACTAACCCTCTTCGCTTTTAGCCTTCGGCGTTCCATTACTAGCCTAGGGGAACCTTAGTCCTATCAGGTCTCCAGTCATCCTCTCCTTGGGGGTGGGGAGGTGCCAGAGAAGATCCTCAACCTTCGGTAAGAGTCGTGACTAATGGCAAGTGCAGAATAGGAGTCTGCATTGGTTCAGCCACCATTACGGGCACTGGAGCAGGAGAGGGTGTTGGGAAAGAACACCCCAGGTGGCAAGAATAGTTTCTTCAAGTCCTCCACAGTTTCCCTCTCCCAGCAACCATTCAGCAAATTTCTCCTCAAAAGTTTCAGATAGTGGTGGGGCTGATTCCCCGGGTCTTTACTGTCCTTAGTTATCACTCTCCAAGCAGTGAGGGCTCCCTCTGGGGTAATGGTCTGTGGCACTTTGGAGCTATCTATGGGATCCTTAAACTCTACTAGGGCCAGGAAAGTGTGGGTGAGCAGATTAGCATGCCGACCCACCACCACAGGGTTTGTAAACCTTCCACCTTGGAAAGTACTCCCTGCACAGTGTCCATTATTGATACCAGGGGATGTCCAGGATAACATAGCATTTGAGAATTGATCTCCTCCCAGTACACCACTCCACCAGCAGTTACCACAGCCACTTCTGTCGGGGTACCCATTTTTTTTCTAACAGTGGTTCGTAAATATGGCCACTAGAGGACACAATCCAGCGGTGAGCCTCAAGATGTAACCCCTAGATGGCGCTATCCAGGGGCTACTACCCCTGCCTGATTTGCCACTAACAGGTTGAGGGGCCTGGATCCAATGGCGGGTGCCTCCACCCAGAGGTCAGGGTTTGCAATAGTTAAACTAACTTGGTCACAGCCCTCTGGGACACTGCAACCTCTTTCTTCCCACTAGTGGCCCACACAATATATCAGAATTACCTTCACAGTATACACTACCCCCAGGTCTGGTTCCGGCACTGGGACCTCCTGTGAAATGAGATACAGTGCAACAATCACAGTACAGTACTTTAACATAGACAAATACCTCAGGCAGTATAACTTTGCTGAAACAAGCAGCTCTGATTTATTTAGGGGATATAACAAGGACGGAAATCAGGTTAATTAGCTTATCACTCTAATAATCTACCTATGGCTCTGTGCAAGGCCTATCCCTATCAGTTACTGTCCTAGTCCCCAAGCCCTGTGGCTAGTCCAAACCCGTGGCAGCTGGTGAGGGGCCCTTTCACACAGAGAAAGGAGAATTAAACAGTCAGCAGTACAGTAATTCCATTTTGGATTTAATGTGGCAATTCAACAGGAAGCGACCCTGAATTAGTACTCACGACCTCCAAATAAGATAGGGTCCTTCAATGTCAGCAGGGCTCACTTGAGGTACACAAACCTCTTCACACATCCACATAAAGAAAGCACTATACCAGGCAGGCTGCATCTGTATCCCGATCGCATTACTGCACAATACCGGGAGAACACACAGCAGATTCAGTTCCTGACAGACAGAGTGCAATTTTCAGCAATTCCTCCAGTCTTCTACAGGGTGAGCCTGGTTTCTACTCTTCAGAGATCCTTTGATTCTTTTCACAGGACGGATTCAGTCCTAACAAGCTGCAGACCGAACTCTGGGCCTTACACACGTTTTTGACTAAAACTGCACACTGAAAAAGCACAGGGCTCCTTCCTTCTTCACTGCCAAAGCTCAACTCAAACTCCAACCGACAAAACCGAGCACTTCCTTTGAGTTCCTCCCAGTTCTTGACTGGATTGGCTGTCACTCACAATAGACTGCTGCTGTTGGTCCAAAAGGCACTGAAGTCTAACTACATCTCCCAGAGTCACTGCCTATACAATCCTCTTGTGGCTGGCTCAGATTATGAGTCAAGTTCTGATTCGTCCAAGGCACCATTTTAGAGCTAGCTACCCCACACTGATTGGTCCAGTTCAGCAGTTCAAAACTAGAATGGGAACTAGCAGACACAGTTCTGACTGCAAAGAAAGCAGGTTAGACAAACTGTAATTTCATTATTACTCTAAATAATTTCTGGCAAACAGTTACATCTTTCAGATAGGTTCCCTTTGCACTCTAGTGACTGCAAAATGAAGTGAATTGGCAGCAGCTCGAGTGGTACTCAGAAGCACACAGTCCCCCATACAAACTAATTATGTCTGCAAGCAGACAGCTCTTAAAGAGACAGTACCAGAGGCTCTAAAACACTCACTGATAAATGGCTTAAATGCCAAACACCATTCAGGCTTGGAGCATTCAAGCAAGCTCCTGAAGTCTTTGGGAACCCCATTTGCAGGGGTTACACAAGCATATATGAAAAAATAAGCAAGAATGCAAAATACAACATCAATAGCGCAAAGAATACTGAAAGCAGGCAGAAAAAAATGAGGATTACTTTTCAGCAGCAACTTTACACAGGAGAAGCAGTATCAGGCAGCAGTTAGCAAGTAAAAGAAAATCATGATATGCATTCATCTGAATGGTCTCCAACTAGCTTGCACTGCACTGGGAAGATCAGATTGCTCCTTGTGAGGAGTGACTGGCAGTTATTGATTTTAAAATGCAGTCTGAAGATCCCCTACACTGACAGGGTTCAGCGAAGGCAGAGAGAGAAGTTCCCATTCTGTTGGGTAGTCCACAATGGACAATTGACTTTTCAATTTCAGCTGTCTTCTGCGGTCAGGAGCCACCTTTATCATCTTAAAAATATTGCCAGATTGCACCGTATCTCAACAGAGCGGACTTCTGCACCTTGGTATAGGCTTTTGTCTCATTTAGACTTGACTATTACAATGTGCTCAATAAGGTAGCGTCAGGTGGTTTGCAGGTAGTCCAGAATGCTGTAGAGAGGTATTTAATTTCCATTCAGAAGATGGAACATATTACCTTCTCACTCCATGTTCTAAGCTGGCTACCTGTTAGGTGGCATGTTGACAACAATATACTCTTATTAGTATAAAAAGCCCTGAATGAGCTAGGTTGTCAGTATCTCAGTCATCCATTAAACCCGAGGGGCACATGCAAGAATTTCTTTTGGTACCACCCTCTCATTTAAAGTCAGCCAGTGACCTGGCTTTTGCAGTGGCAGCCCCTGCCTTTTGGAAATTGCTCCATTACTCTCTCTTAGTTACCATTTTCAAAAGTAAACTGAGGGAGTTTTCACCAAATCAAGCTTTTCTTTCTGTATGATGCTGCATATGTTATTACAAGTGGTTCATAGTTACATAGAATGTGTTGGCAGTAAAGGACCACTTGGCCCACCCAGTCTGTCCAGATGGACCCTGTCTAACTGGTCTCTGCAGACCCCAACTAGTCTCTGATGACCCTTGTAGGTCTCTATCATGTTCTCTCTCTCTCTCTTCTCTGCCAGGGTGTACATGTTGAGATCCCTCAGTCTCTCCTTATAGGGCTTTTGATGCAACACCTGCACCATATTAGCTGTCCTCTTCTGGACTGCCTCCACCCTATGTCTTTTCTGAGGTGTGAGCTCCAGAACTGCACACAATGCTCCAGGTAGGGTCTTACAAGCAAACAATTTTGAGGTAAGACAACCTCCCTCATCCTGCTGGAGATACCGCTCCCAATGCATCCCAGCATCCTATCGGCCCAACCCACTGCATCACCACACTGCTCTGCTACTTAGAGGTCATCAGATATGTTAACCCCAAGGTCCCTTTCCTGCTCATTGGCTATTATAGAAACATAGACTTTGATGGCAGATAAGGACCGCTTGGCCCACCTAGTCTGCCCATTTCCCTACCTACAGGATAAGTTGCAGATCATAGTTAACCAACAGCCTATTTATTCCTACCCCCCACAAAAATTGCCTTATCTTTATCATTTCATTAATTTTTATTAAAGTTAGACCATTGAGTAGGAACTCATCTGAAATGGTGACCTACGTTTTCCTTGCAAATAACAACACTACACATAATAAATGAATAAAAAATAAATTTATTTGATATAGTGCCTTTCACATATCAAGGCACTGTACAGTTGAATAAAAACAAAGCACAATAAATACAGATGAAATCAAGAAAATACAGAGTAAGCTTTTCCCCACAAAAAGATCTTCAGTGCCTGCTTGAAACACTCCACTGTCCTGCACTCCTGAAGCTGACGGGGCAGAGAATTCCAGAGGGTAGGTGCTATAAACCCGAAGGCATGTGCACCAGATTACTTTAAACTTAACCTCGGAATCTCCAGCAACCCCTCGTCAGCCGAGCAGAGCTGTCACAGAGGGGTGTAAGGAACCAGGTTAGTTCCACACATATACAAAATAATCATAAAAACAATGACAATATATTTACATTTCACATCTTTGTTATGTCATGCTTTTGCTGCACGGCAGACTTTTACCAAACTTGCTGTTTTATCCAGAAACCACTGTTTAATGATATGCACAGATGGGAATTGTGTGATCAAAACTCAGAATTCAGTTGATAAACTGTTCCAAAATGTAGGAATTAAATGACTAAAAAAATAACTCTACATTTTCAATCTTGTACGGGGGACAGTGAGTTCACAATAAGCCGACTTTCTAAGTCTGTACCTCCCCACATCATCCTATACTCCATTATTGTGTTCCTATGTCCTAGGTGCATGATTTTGCTCTTTCTGGCACTGAACCCAAACTACCATGGCTTAGCAGTGAACACCAGGAGGAAGGGTGCTTTGTGACTGGTCTTCTCTAATGGGACTAAAGTAGTAGAACTCTTCTACTGGGATCTTCAATTTAGGGTAAAAAAACACAAACAAAAAAAAAACTAATGCGTTTGTCTGAATTAGCTGAAGTGAATGGTTATCTGAGTAGTTACCTAGGTGTAAATCTCAGGTGGCTGAAGGGGATTGTTATCTGTGCAATTTAATTACATGTAGAAAGATCTATTAAGTAGGGGGAGTGGATTAGCTAGAAGGAAGCTAGATTTAAACACTGCCCTAGATAGATTCTGCCAGAGGCTTGGCAGGGAACACCAGGAGGAAGGAGTGCTGTGTGACTGGACTTCTCTACTGGAACTATATTGCCCTCCTTCCCTCCACCCAAAGCTAGTTCTACTTTTATAGGCACAGGATTTGACTGACAACAGTAACTTCCTGTTTGGGAGCAGGAAGTGAGTGATCACAGAGCCACCAAGACTACGCCACCCTAGAAGGGCTAGAGTCGCCTCCAGTCCCCCTAGCTGCTGGTGGTCTGCTTCTGAGCAAATAAGGGTCTATTGAGAATATAGGATCTTCTTGTCTCAGAACAGGATGATCCACGAGCTTAAAGGGCACAGAGGCAGTAAGTAGGAGAGAAGAAAAAACAACAACAGAGGAAGAGTAAGGATTCAAAACAACAGTGAAGGGTGATGGGAATGGTGCGGTGCAGTGCAGTGCCTGTGAAGCAGCAGTCTTCCGGAGACATTCTGGAGAATGCGGTGTTGTCCCATCCACAGGCACCTCTCTGGGCTGAGGGAGGAGGTTGCTCATCTCCAGGCTGAGTTTGCCAGGATTTGTGGGACCTCTTCTTCCATCCAGGGACCACCAGGGCCACTGCTGTTGCCTCAGAGGTTGCCAAGAAAGAGGAGTGGTTGGACCACAGTGGGCTCAGGGAGGGTGAGGGTGGTGGAACAGAGGTGCATCCCTCCAGTTGTACCTGTCAACAATTCTGATGCCATTCTGGCAAAGTGTGGGTCCTCTAGGGAGGCACCAGCAGTGGAGATCAAGTAGGATGCTGGGAACCTCCACAAGGGAGACCCACAGGAGGGTGGCATGGGACCCCACAGGGGAAGGAAACAACTCCTGGTGGGGGATTCCATTGTTAGGAAGGTAGAACTGGGGGAGGAAGGGGACAGGGAGGTAAGGTACCTGCCTGGCACCATGGCTTGGAGGGACAGGGAGTGAATCCTCAGGATCGCCGGAGCAGCTGCACAGGGGAGGGAGCTGAATGTCATTGTCCATCTAGGGACAAATGATCTGGCTAAGAAAGGGATCAGAGCAGTGCAGGAAGAGTTTGTGGAGTTGGGGAGGGGCCTTAGACAAGTTGCACACATGGTAACCTTCTCGGAGGTGCTGCCTGTCTATGGCGTAGGTGAGGCTAGGGTGCTCCACACCATGGGATCCAATCAGCAGTTGAAAAACTGGTGCAGAGCTCAGGGATTTGGCTTCATTAGGGACTGGGGGTCCACCTGGAGAGATGCAGGAGTATACTGACATGATGGGCTGCATCTGTCCAGGAAGGGAACCAGAATCCTAGGTGATAGGTTTAAATGCTTCATTGGCAAGCATTTAAACTAACCAAGGGGGAGGCACTGGAAAGGAGTAGGGAAATCCTAGCCCCCTCAAAAAAGTCAGGGTAGTAAGTGAGGTAAACACCAAGATAGAGATGTCAATAGGGAGAAGGGCAGGGGTAAATAGAGTAAACGACAAAGGCAAAAAGGACAGGGATGGGGCAAAAAGGAGTAAGGACATCAGGAAATGGAGGATAATGAGTACCAATGCCCGTAGTCTGGGCAACAAGCTCCCTGAACATGAGGCCTTGATGGAAGAGGGATGCCTGGATATCGTAGCAGTCACAGAAACATGGTACACGAAGAACCATGACTGGGATGTTAACATACCAGGGTACATAACCTACAGGAGAGACAGGGAGGGGAGAAGAGGGGGAGTAGTTGCTCTCTATGTTATGATAAAAGCAACTGAACAAAAGAGTAAACAGGGAGGAAAGGAGGCACTGTGGGTCACCTTAGAGACTGGAAATGGCACCACAATCCGCACAGGGGTTGTATACAGACCCCCATGTCAGGGGGAGATAATGGACAAGGATATGATAGAAGGCATTCTTAGAATGGCAGAGAAAGGGGAGATACTGTTGATGGGGGACCTGAATATGCCAGATGTTAACTGGAGCACATTTGCTGCAGCCACATCCAAGAGCAAGGGCCATTCTCGATGCCCTATAGATGGCATGCCTCAGACAGCTAGTTTCGGAACCCACTCATGAGGGAGCAATCTTAGACCTCATACTCTCAAATGGGGACAGTGAGAGGATCTCAGAACTAGAAGTGGGTAGCCATGTAGGAATAAGTGACCACCAACCAGTGTGGTTCATGATAAACTCAGCTGCAGAGTCAAGCCATACAAAAGTGAGGGCTTTGGACTTCAGGAGGGCTGACTTTGGCAAGATGGGAGAGTGCCTTAGAAAAGCACTAGCAAACAGGCTAGAAGGAGGGGTGGTGCAACAATGGGGAAACATCAAAACTGCCATCACAGAGACAACAAGCCTTTGTGTGAAGCAAATAAACCAATCAAAACAAAAGAAAAAGCCACTATGGTTCTCAAAAGGGGGGGGGATTCAGGGAGAAAGATAGCATTCAGGAAGTATAAGGAAACACAGAAGGAGCAGAACAGAGAGCTGTACCAGTTAAGGCAGAAGGAAGCAGGGAGGGAAGTCAGACCAGCAAAGGCCCAAACTGAGGAAAAGTCAGCCAACTCGGTTAAGAAGGCAGATAAAACCTTTTATAGGTACATCAGGGAGCGTAGAAAGACTAAGGGAGGGATAGTGAGGCTGAACAGAATGGACAGTGGGTGGACAGAGAGGACAGTAAAAAGCAGGGATACTGAACGAATATTTCTGCTCAGTATTCACAAAATACGAAGAGGGGGAGGTGCCTAATCCAATTAACAGAAGCACTCTGGATAGGGGGGTTGATCCCAGTCCTTTCACAGGAGAAAGGGTTCTGAAAGAACTCTTAAAACTGAAGGTGGACAAAGCATTGGGGCCTGATGGAATTCACCCCAGAATTCTAAAAGAATTAAGGGGAGAACTAGTGAAACCACTGATCACCCTTTTTAACAAGTCATGGGAGGATTGGCGGTACCTGAGGACTGGAAGAAGGCAGATATGATTCCCTTCACAAAAGTGGGACCAAGACAGAGGCAGGAAACTACTGACCTTTCAGTTTGACCTCTTTGGTGGGGAAAGTGAAGGAATCACTTCTGAAGGAAAGAACTGTTGAGTACGTAGAGGCCAGTGGGGCACAGGACCCAAGACAGCATGGGTTCACAGCGGGAAGGTCATGTCAGACAAATCAAACTGATTTCTTTGACTGGGTGACCATAGTAGTAGACCAGGGAGGGGCTGTGGACATGGCCTATCTAGATTTTAGCAAGGCATTTGACACAGTCCCACACAAAAGATTAATTGTCAAATTAACCAGCCTGGGAGTGGGTCCCAGGGTGGTAGCCTGGGTAAAACACTGGCTGGACAACAGGACACAGAAGGTAATTGTAAATGGAGTCCACTCTGAAGAAAGAGGGGTTACTAGGGTACCGCAGGGTTCAGTACTGGGTCCAGTCCTTTTTAACGTCTTTATAAGTGACATTGCAGATGGACTGGAAGGAAAAGTATGACACAAAGATCTGCAACAGGGTTGATACACAAGGAGGCATGGAAAGGATGAGAAGGAACTTGGCAAGGTTGGATGAATGGTCAGAAGTATGGCAGTTTGCATTCAATGCAAAGAAGTGCAAAATAATGCACTTGGAAAACAAAACCAGGGAAGATTACACAATGTGGGGAGGTAGTAACAACAACAAAACTGGAAAGGGACCTGGGGGTAATCATATCAGAGGACCTTAAGGTTAGCATGCAATGTGAGAAGGCAGTAGGGAGGGTTGGGGTATACTGGGATGTATAGGGAAAGACGTCACCAGCAGAAAACAGGAAGATGTTATCCCTCTGTACAGACAGTTGGTGAGACCCCATCTGAGTACTGTGTCCAGTTCTGGAGACCCCATCTCGTAAGGACATAGACAGGATAGAGGCAGTCAGAGGCAACTAAAATGGTGCAGGGTCTGCAAGAGAAGCCATACAATGAGAGACTAAAGGAGCTTAATATATACCCTTGAGGAAAGGAGGAGGGGAACATGATAGAAACTTTTAAGTACCTAAGGGAATCAACAAAGTCCAAGAGGGTAGAATCTTTCAGAAAAAGAGATGATGCAAGAACAAGGGGACACAATTTAAAGATGGGGGGGCAGTTCTAGGCAATGTGAGGAAGTATTTTTCACAGAGAGGGTGGTGGACGATGGAACAGCCTTCTTGAGGAGGTTGTGGGGTCTAAAACTGTGAGAGAATTCAAGAATACATGGGACAGGCATACGGCAATTCTTGTGGGGGTTAAGAAGAAATAGGCTGTTGGTTAACTAGGATCTGCAGCTTAACCTGCAGGTAGGGAAATGGGCAGACTAGGTGGGCCAAGTGGTCCTTATCTGCCATCAAAGTCTATGTTCTATGTTTCTATGCCATGCTCTTAACCCCACCTTGTGTTTCCCAAGGTCCTTATACATTCTCTCCACCCCTCCTGAGTATTCTTTCTTGTTATTTTGTTTTCCCAGAGCTGTCCCCCTTCCACCCCTCGCATACACACTTTGTATTATCTGTTCTCTGGTTTCTATTTTTGTCTACTTTTGTAATGTGTAACATGCTCTGAGCTTTAGAACTGCACACCATTAAGATAAAACCTACCTATAGTATGAATAAGAGAAACTTTGTAAGAAAATCGCGTGACATTATAATGACATAATACAGATCCTTGGTCAAGCCCCATCTTGAGTACAGTGTGCAGTTCTGATGCTCATGGCTAAGAAAGGATGTTGACACAATGGAAAAAGTAAGAGGAGAATGACACAGATGGTCAACGGCTTGGAGAACATTGGGTATGATGGCTGACTGGCAGAACAGAGAATGTTCTCAGACACACTTACAGTATTGGAGTATCCAAAGTGGAAAATACCATCGGGCCAACTGCAGCTCTTCAAGATGCACAAGGATATAATGACAAGAGACAATCAATGTCACTGAAGGGACACATCAGAAGGAACTGCTTCTCAGAATGAGTGGTGAACACTTGGAATAGACTTCCAGTGTGTGGTATCAGCTGATACTCTCAAAAACCACTAAACTGAGATTCGGGAAATACTTGAAAAAAACAGGGTGACAGAGTACGTCCCACTGAGCTGGTTGCAGGGAAGGACTTGATGGATCACTGGTCTTCTCTCTTATGTATGTAAATATAAGTATTCATTACCCAGAGATCAACTTACTGTTATAAAAGTAGTGAAATATGATGTTAGGGTTTCCATTACTAACTTCCCAACCCCCATGCAACAAAAGGACATGACCAGACAAGTAACCACAGATAGTGATCATCAGGGAAGACAAACATACAACTGTTTCCAGATGACACAAAAGACATCCATTATCAGGCCTTTCTGCAGCCATGGACACACATGCACACTGAAACCCATATACACCCATTTCTAACTGCAGACAGAAATCCATGATACTCAAATCACAACACTACTACTCCCTGCAGAAGTGCAGGCCCCTGTATGGCCAGCTGTTCTGCAGCCAGAGATGCTCATGCATACTGCAAGACATATACACCCACTTCTGTCTGCAGACACAAATCCACAGCACTCGGGCTACAACACTACTTCTGGCTACAAAAGCACAGGGCCCTGCAGAGCCAGTGCTTCAGCAGCCACAGACACACATACAATGTAAGGCATACACATCCATGTCTTGCTGAAACAGCAGATACAAATCTACATTACCCAAATTACACCACTACTTCTGTCTGCAGAAGTATAGTCTCTATGAGGGGCCAGTGTTTCTTCAGCCACAGATATACATCACACAAAAACACCCACTTCAGCAATCAGACTGTTACATTTCTAAATAGCACTGCTGGAGTATGTTTTCTAAAGTTCAGCATGTTGTATGCATATTTTCAAACACTCCACATCAGTGCTATTGTATTTGTGTAATCTGGAAACAGATGTATGTTGTTTATCTTACCTGATGATGGCTGTCTGTGGTTGCTTTTGTAGTCTTGTCCTTTTGCTTCTTAGAAACCCTAACACCACATTTCCCTATTTTTATGGTGTTAAGATGAACCCTAACTGATGCATTAACACAGTTTTTATTCAATTAATTTCTTTTCTTTTGAGCAAGTTAATACACTCAAATTATAAAACTACTTCTGGCTGCAGATGCACATACACACTGCAAGACATACATAGCCATTTCTGGCTGCAGAAGTGCAGGCCCATGGAACCTGCATTTCTGCAGATGCTGATAGAATCCACAATACCCAAAATGCAATCCACTTCTGGGTGCAGAAGTGTGGCTCTGCTCACGTGTTACATGGATATGGGATTTGGGTAGGGTCCATTATGCAAATATCATACAACAGCCTTACATACATTAGCTTAGTGTAAGTATGGGCCATTCTGATCATACACAATTTGCATAGTACACTTAGGTCCCTACACAAATACCTTACACGGCATTACACGATCTTCAGAATTGTGTAGGGCCCATAATTCCTATAGTCCAACATTATGTGCATTCCAGCAGAAGTGCATTGCAATGCACATCCCATTTTCAATACTTGTGTCCCAAATTCTCTGAACTTAATATTTAAAGCCTATATAACATCCACAAGAGTGATGGACCTGCAGGATCTTTAAAGTGGTTCTCAAGACGTTACAACATATAAACACATTTTTTGAGGGAACTGGCAGTTCCCACCCATTGTTGTTTATCTAAGGGCCTTAACAAATAAGGCCATTGAAAATGCGGTGAAGAAATGTTAAAACTAGCTGTGATATGAGAAATAGTTGATTTTGGGTATATACTCCAAATTTTTGTCACAGGAGTGGTATATGTTGTTCATCACACTGGCTGGCATGTCCTTTCTCTTTGAGAATCTTGCCAGAAGGTCTAAAAGCAGGCTGCTTCCACCCACCCGGGTGGTATATCCTTAGGCTCCACCCCTTGACACCAGATCTTGCCCACTGGAAGCAGAGGGTTGTGGGTTGAAGCCAGGGAGGTTGGGTGGGTTTGTGTGGATGAACAACATATACCACTCCTAGAACTACTCTTACAGGTGAGTAACCTGTTCTTCTAGGATTATGGATATGTTGTTCTATCCACACTGTTTGGCAGACTCCTAGCAGTTCTCTGGGAGGAGGGAGGCAAGGCGCACACCCCCTTAATACTTACTTGGGGAACAAAGACTGGAGAACTGAGGCCCCAAAACCAGCATCCCAGCATGACTCAAGGTCGATGTGGTAATGGGAAATGAAGGTGTTTGCTGACTTCCAGGTAGTAGCCCTGCAGATATTCTGGATAGGGACATCCCTAGAAGCAGCCACTGACGCAGTAGTATGGCTGTTGGAAATGAGCTCTAATCTCTATGGGAGGCTCCCTACCCACCAACCTATAGCTTCAGCATAGGTGACAAACATCTGGCGGACCTCTCCTTGAACTTCAGCTGTATGCTCCTTGTAATAAGAGAGCGTTCATCTCAGGTCCAAAGTATGGATCCTGTACTTGGTCTCTGAGGTGTAACTGGGGAAGTACACTGGTAAAGTCATCACCTGATTCAGGTGAAAACTCCAACACCACCTTTGGAAGGAACTTCAGGTTGGGGCGCAGGACAACCTTGTCCCTGTGGAAGACCAGATAGGGAGATTTGAGAGCACTTAGAGGTCCCCAGTCTTTCTGGCTGACGTGATAGCCACCAGGAAGGCAGTCTTCCATGACAGATGTGACATCTCACACCTGTGCATTGGTATGAATAGCTTGCCCATGAGCTTTGCCAGTATCAGCAGTAGATGCCACGGTGGTGGTGGTGGTTCACACACCGGAGGGGAAATGTAGTCAAGGTCTTTAAAGAAGCACCAGATCACCTTCTGTAGTGCCACTATCTGCTGCCCGGCCTGCACCCGATAAGCAGAGATGACTGCAAGGTACACCTTAAGGGTCGTAGACTAAAGACCACCTTTGGAGAGAAACCAAAGGTAGTCGAGGATGCTAGCCACTGGACAGGACGATGCATCCAAGCCTTTGTCCTGACGCCACATGGAGAATTTCATCCATTTGAAGGCACAGCACCTCCTGGTTGACTCCTTTCTAGAGGCCTCAATGATGTTGAGGACATCATCTGAGAGATCTAAAGTCTGGAACTCTAGCCACTCAGGAATCAGGCTGTCAGGTGCAGGGATTGAAGGTCTGGATGGAATACTTTCCCCTGATTAATCAACAGCAGGTCTGGGCGTGCTGGAAGATGCCTTGGAGGCCTGCTGAGGAGATCTGGATACCATAACTGGCGAGGCCAGTCAAGGGCTACCAGGATCACCTGTGCCTTGTCCCTCCTGACTTTGTGGAGCACCTTGTGAACTCCCCCTGCAGTGAGCCTTGCTGAGGGGGGGTGGGCATGGAACAGCCTCAGCTTTGCATTCTCCCTGGAGGCAAACAGGTCCACCTGTGGTTTGCCCCAGTGGAAGAACAGTCTGTGTACTACCTCTGATTGGGAGACCACTCATGGGATGCCTCGCCCTGCGACTGAGGGTGTCTGCCATTTGATCGAGGCTCCTGCCACATGGATGGCTAGATCATCTGCCCCCAGATGGCTCATGAGGGTCCAGATGCAGAGCACCTCCTTGCACAGAGGCCGGAATGCATCTTGCCCTGTTTGTGCAGATAGTACATGGTCATGGTATTGTCCGTCTGGATCTGCTCCACCTGATCCCAAAGAGCGGAGCGAATGCAGTCAGTGCCAGCTGAACTGCTTGGAGCTCCAGCAGGTTGCTATGACATCAGGATCCCTCGGGGTCCAGAGCCCATGGACTCTGTGATTCCCCATGTGGGCACCCCAGCCTGTGAGAGAGGCATCGGTCGACAGAATGGCCGTCAGCTCGAGTGGACAAATGGGATCCCCTCCTGCAGATGTTTTAATGCGGTCCACCATTGGAGAATGCCCCACATCTTCTTGGTTATAGTGACCAGCTGGTCGAGTGACCGTGTCACTGAGTCCACTGGCAGGCCAGCTCCTACTGGAAGGAGGCGAGATATGCCACTGTGCCCGGCCAGACCACGGAGGTGCAGGCCGCCATGTAACCCAGAAGGTAGGAAGTCCCAGGCAGGAAGCAGGTGCCCATCCAGAAATGATTGGGCAAAGGAGGCGAACCTCTGCCCTGTCCGCCGGGAGCCTGGCTCTGCCTCGGCAAGAGTCGAGCTCTGCCTCAATGAAGCAGACCACCTGAGAAGGCTCGAGTTCTGACTTGGTTTCGTTGATCAGCAGACCAAGTTCAATGCAAGTCTGAATGGCCCAGATCCTGGACCTCTCCACCTCCTGTTTGGAGGGACCCGAATGAGCCAATTATCAAGCTTAGGTACATTCTGACCTACTAATGCTCAAGATGGCCACCACCACTGCTATGCATTTGGTGAAGACCCTGGGGGCCAATGACAGGCTGAATGGCATGGCTCAGAACTCAAAGAGGGTTCCTTCTGCTCAGAAATGGAGGAACCTTTTTTTTTTTTTTTTTTTCATGCTCCCTCCCAGCTCCGGGCTGGCCTCTCCTTTGGGCCACCTATGCCCTCCGAGCTGCACTGCCTCAGATCAACCACTTCTTCACCCCCCATACAGCAGCCCCCCCCGAGTGACCCCTGGACATAACCCTTCACCAGGTGGGTCCACCCCTCCGAGGGGGATGGTGCTAGTGGGGGGACCAGCTCCAAACCTGTTCCGGGGTGCTGCTGGGGATGGTGCGTGCACTGTCCTCGGACTCGCAGCTACAGGAGCCAGTGACTGTCATCCAATCAGCTACAGGGCTCTTTTTCCATTTGCTCCATGGTGTGCCACAATGTATGGCTGATGCCAACGTTCACCACGCCTCCTTAGTGAATGGGATCCCGTGCATTGCCATGCCCCCAGCCTCCACTAGGGGTCAGCAAGTGCCGGGTCGCATCCCCACCCTCCCTGAGAGAAGGCGAGCCATCAGCCGACGCTCAAGCCCTCTCTCCCTGGCCGGCCCTCCAGCACCTGAGTCCATTCCCGAACCCACGTTGCTGGCGTCACAAGTGGAAATCCAACCGCTGTGCCGACGGGCCGGCTATAGAGGAACCTTTGATAAGATAGATGGATAGGGATGTGAAAGAATGCATCCTGCAGTCCAGGGAGCAAAACCACATGTTCTGCTTGAGACATGGTATGATCTGAGACAGTTACCATCCTGAAAGTGCGAGACCTGAGAAATTGATTCAGGTCGTGCAGGTCTAGAATGATGCGCCAGCCCCCCCCCCAAAAAAAAAAACATTTGAACCAGAAAGTACCTGAAACAAACCCTGGGTTTCCAGGGATCCGCACTTGGCCACTATCTCCTTATGGAGGAGTTGGACAATGTCATTTCGAGAGCTGACCGAGTGTGCATGGAAACCATTTCCTCCCGTGGGGCATTGGCTCAGCTCGGTGGGTACTGCTTGAATTCCAGAGGCAGCCCTGACTAACCACTTCCAAGACCCACCTGTAGATTGTGACAGCGGACCAAGTGGAAAGGAAGTGGGAGCCAGCCCCATGGAAGGACCCAGAGTTGGTGTGACAGGTATGGGGTTGACAACCCTCATCCCATCACTGTGCAGGCTCGGAGAAGGATCCAGCCTGTGGACCGCTAGTATCTTTCCCTCCAGCTACGGGCTGCCAAGGGCCCTGACCTGGGCTGGGGTGCCAAGGCTGAGCCTGCTGCTGTTGCTGCCCCGAATGAAATTGGGTCTGCTTGGCAGCAGGGGCAGAAGACCGAAAAGGCTTTCTCTTCCGCTTTTTGGAACCTTTGGATTCCTTCTGAGCAGAAGTCACAGAGTCCAAGGTGGCACTGGACTTCTCTATGCGCTGGAGGTGACATCCACTCCTGGGCCAAACAGATCCGTGCCCAGGAAGGGGACAACTGTCAATTTGTGCTGAGTGTCTGCCGTGAAGGAAGAGACCCTCAGCAAGGCCCTGCAGCACATGGCAACCGTGGCCGCCACCCAGCAGGTGCAAGAGTTCCTAATGTCCAGGGTCATCTGGAGTTGCTGTTTTGCAACCGCCCAGCCCTGGTTATGGACCTGCTTGACCGTGGTCTGGAGGTCTGTGGGGAGATGAGGAAGGACCTCATCCAGAGAGCCCATGAGGGCATGAGAAAAATGCGCTATGATGACAGCCGAGCTTGCCTGACGAAAGCCAAGCAAAGAGGCAGCACAGACTTTCTGTGCCGAATGATCCCGTTTCCTGGACTCTTTGTCTGGGGGTCGATCAGTTTTACCCAAATTTTCCGAGTGCCTAAACACAGATTTGGTCACCAACCCCTCAGCTGAGGGGTGCTCTATGAATCCTGAGAGGGAGCAGATAAGGACTGTGTACTTGCGGGCGATCCGGGACGAAGGCGCAGGGCAGGAGGCTGGGTGCTACCACAGCTCCAAGGTTAGGCCAACAGGGAAGGCCTGTGTGTGAGAATCATCTCATTTGAGGATATCAGTGAGGGGATATTCAGTCCATTTCTGAATGGGCTCCAAGGACATCCCCCTGAATTCGGAGATGAGAAGGAGGATACCTCCTTTATGGACGGCAGTAACAAACTTATTTGAAGGTTATCCTATGATCTCAGGACATATTCAGGCACACACTTGCATCCTAGGACATTTTGGTAAAGATATATTTTGGTCATATGAACAACGGCAAACACTATTACTATTAGGAGTGTCAGTGAGACATGCTCTTTTGAAACACTGGCTAGAAGACACTGTTCCAACAGTTCAAGCGTGGAAAAATAGTTTGATAGAAATTCTGAGAACAGAGAAAATGGCATTAACCTTAAGAGACCAATCAGCCAAATTTACCAAGAAATGTAATACTCTGTGCAAGGTGCTGTTTGGGACAGAAATACAGGTTACTCACCTGTAATAGGAGTTCTAGGAATGGTATATGTTGTTCATCCACACTTATAGGCAGGTTCCTTGCTGCTTTAAATCTTGCCAGAAGGTCTTCAAGCTGGCTCCTCCCACCCACCCGGGTGGTAAAACTCTCGGCTCTGCCCCATGATGCCGGATCTAGCCCGCTGGAAGCCAGGTTGTGCGTCAACGCCGGGGAGGTCGGGTGAGTCGTGTGGATGAACAACATATACCATTCCTAGAACTCCTGTTACAGGTGAGTAACCTGTATTTCTAGGGACATGGATATGTTGTTCAATCCACACTTATTGGCAGACTCCTAGTAGTTCTCCGGGAGGAGGGAGGCAAGGCGCACACCCCCTACTTAGGGAATAGAGACTGGAGAACCGAGGCCCCAAAACCAGCATCCCGGCATGACTCAAGGTCGATGTGGTAGTGGGTAATAAAGGTATGTGCCGACTTCCAGGTAGCAGCCTTGCAGATATCCTGGATAGGGACATCCCTGGAAGCAGCTACCAATGCAGCGGTATGGCGAGTAGAATGAGCTCTTATTCCTCTGGGAGGCTCCATGTCCACCAACCTATAGCACAGATCTATGCAGGAGGTGATCCACCTGCTTATCGTCTGCTTGGCTGCAGGTCTGCCAGATGCAGCATCAGCGTAGGTGACAAACAGCTGGCGAACCTCTCCCCGAACTTCAGCAGTCCGCTCCTTATAATAAGCGAGTGCTCGTCTAGGGTCCAAAGTATGGAGCCTATATTCGGCCTCCGAGGTGTGATTGGGGTAGAACATCGCAGAGTCAGCACCTGGTTAGGTGAAACTCAACACCACCTTCGAAGGAACTTCGGGTAGGGGCGAGGACAGCCTTGTCCCTGTGGAAGACCAGATAAGGAGACTCGATGGAAAGCACCTGGAGCTCTCCATCCTTCTGGCTGACATGATAGCCACCAAGAAGGCGGTCTTCCACGACAGGTGGGAAATATCGCACCTGTGCATTGGTTCGAATGGCTTGCCCATGAGCTTGGCCAATACCAGCAGTAGATCCCACAGAGGTGGAGGTTCTCACACCGGAGGGGAAATGTGGCCAAGGCCTTTGAAAAAGTGCCCGACCACCTTCTCCTGCGCCACCGACTGCTTCCCGGTCCGCGCCCGGTAAGCAGAGATGGCTGCCAGGTGCACCTTAAGGGTCATTGACCGAAGCCCTTGCTGAAAAGGGACCACAGATAGTCCAGAATACTTGCCAAGGGACAGGCGGAAGGGTCCAAGCCCTTCCCCTGACACCAAATGGAGAATCTCTTCCATTTGGAGGCATAGCATTTCCTGGTCGACCCCATTATGGGATGCCTCAACGATGTTGAGGACCTTGTCGGAAAGACTCAAGGCCTGGAACTCTCGCAGCTCAGGAACCAGGCCGTCAGATGCAGGGATTGAAGGTCTAGATGGAATACCTTCCCCTAGTTGACTGAGATCAGGTCCGGGCGGGCTGGAAGCCGCCTCAGGAGCCTGGAGCTGAGGCTGAGGAGATCTGGATACCAGAACTGGCGGGGCCAGTCTGGGGCTACCAGAATCACCTGCGCCTTGTCCCTCCTTGCCTTGAGAAGCACCTTGTGGATCAAGGGAAATGGCGGAAAGGCGTAGAAGAGGCCCGGGGTCCACAGCCTCGAGAAGGCATCCCCCTGCAGCGAGCCCTGCTGAGGGGAGCGGGCATGGAACAGTCTCAGCTCAGCATCTCTCTGGAGGCAAACAGGTCCACCTGAGGCGTGCCCCAGTGGGAGAAGAGATCTTGTACTACCTCTGGCAGGAGAGACCACTCATGAGGCGCAGCTCCTATCCGGCTCAGGGCATCGGCCAGGGTGTTGGAGGCTCCTGCCACGTAAGTGGCTGGAGATCTGCCCCCAGGCTCGCATGAGGACCATATGCGGAGGCTTCCATGCACAACAGCATGGAGTGCATCCTGCCCTGGTGGTTTAGATAGTACAGGGTCGTGGTATTGTCCGTCTGTACCTGAACCACTTGACCCCGTAGAAACAGAGCAAAGGTGGTGAGAGCTAGGCGGACCGCTCGGAGCTCCAGCAGGTTGATATGGCATCGGGACTCCTGAGGGGACCAGAGGCCATACGCTTTGTGCTCCCCCACATGGGCACCCCAACCCATCAGAGATGCATCAGTCGATAGAGAGACCATCGGCTCAGGGTGGACGAACGGGATGCCCTCCTGCAGATGTGCCAGAACGGTCCACCACTGGAGAGCATTCCACATCTCCTGGGTCACTGTCACGGGCTGGTCCAATGGATCGCAGCGTTGTGACCACTGGCTGGCCAGTCCCCATTGAAGGGGACGCATGTACCAATGGGCCCAGCGGACCACGCTGGTGCAGGCCGCCATGAGGCCCAGGAGGTGCATGAAGTCCCACGCAGGGTGTGATCACCCAACCAGAAATGATTGGGCAAAGGAGGAAAGAACCTCGGCCCTATCCACCAGGAGCCAAGCTCTGGCTCGAAGAGAGTCGAGGTCTGCCCTGATGAAGAGTATCACCTGCTTCGGCACGAGTTCCGACTTGGCCTCGTTGATGAGGAGGCCAATCTGAGAGCAAACCTGGAGGGCCAGATCTCTGGACTGCTCCACCTCTGCTCTGGAGGGGGCTGCAATCAGCCAGTCGTCCAGGTAGGGGTACACCCGGATCCTTCAGCGCCGCAGGAATGCTGTCACCACGGCCATGCATTTGGTGAAGACCCTAGGAGCTAGGGAGAGGCTGAAGGGCATGGCCTGGAATTCGTAAAGGGACCCCTCTGCTCTGAAGCGGAGGAATCTCTGATGAAACGGATGGATCGGGACGTGAAAGAATGCATCCTGGAGGTCCAGGGAACAGAACCACATGCCTCATTCCAAGGATGGTATTATCTGAGCCAGAGTGACCATCCTGAAGGTCCGAGACCTTAGGAACCTGTTCAGGTCGTGCAGGTCGAGGATGGGGCGCCAGCCCCCCATCCGTTTCAGGACCAGGAAATACCTGGACACAAACCCTGGGTCTGGAGGAGGATCCGCCACCTTCCTGATCACCTTTTTTCGAGGAGCAGGGCAATATCGCTCGGCAGGCCAACAGCGAGGCTATGCGGACCCGTGGCCCCGGTGGCAACAGCTCGAAAGGGTGGGGCCTGCTCGAACTCCAGAGGCAGGCCCTTTCCTACCACCTCCAACACCCAGCGGTCCGTGGTGATAGCAGACCAGGTGGAAAGGAAGTGGTGGAGCTGTCCCCTCACGGGGGAACCCAGGAGGAGTGACGAGGCTGGGGGCGGCACCCCTCAACCCGTCACTGGGCAGGCTTGGAGGAGGAACCAGCCAAGGGACCTCCTGGGCCTTTACCTCCTTGCCTCCTGTTGGAGGAAGCTGCCGGCTTGGGTTTGGGATGCCAAACGCGAGCCTGCTGGCCCTGTTGCTGGTGCTGTTGGACCGGTCGAGCTGCAGGGGGCCGAAGGACGAAAGGACTGATGCTGTTGCTGACCGCGGCCTTTGTCCCTCTGGGCGGAGGTAACCGAGTCCAGAGTGGCATTGGACTTTTTGATCCGCTGGAGGTGACCCTCCACTCCAGGGCCGAAGAGGTCAGTCCCCAAGAAGGGGACATCCGCCAACTTGTGCTGGGTATCCGCCGTGAAGGTGGCTATCCTCAGCCACGCCCTGCGGTGCATGGCCACTGCGGCCGCTACTGACCTGGCACAAGAATCACCTATGTCCAGAGCAGTCTGAAGCTGCTGCTTCGCCACCGCCCTACCTGGTCCTGCACCTGACGGACCGTGGTCTGCAGGTCGGCCGGGAGATGAGGGACAACTTCATCCAGGGAGCCCAAGAGGGCGTGGGAGAAGTGTGCCATCAGCACGGCCGAGCTGGCCTGTCAGAGGCCAAGGGAGGATGCAGCGTACACCTTGCGCCCGGCAAAGTCCAGCTTTTTGGACTCTTTGTCGGGGGGCTTATTCATGTCCTGAGCATTAGCGGAAGGCAGGAAGACGCTGTCGGTGACTAACCCCTCGGCAGAGGGGTGCTCCGAGAAACCGGGCAAAGAGCCGGTAGGGACCGCATACTTCCTGGCCATCCTGGCCGAGGGTGCAGGACAGGAAGCAGGCTGCTGCCAAAGCTCCAAGGCTGGGCTGACAATGGCCTCAGCCACTGGAAAGGCCTCCGTGGGGGAATCCCCTCAGTCCAGTATCTCCGTCAGGGGATACTCGGTCCATTTGGACATGGGCTCGAGCTGCATCCCGGTGGATTCCGAGATGAGTCAAAGCAGACCCAAGAAGGACAATGGGCTATTGTCCAGTGACTGGCCCCCGGAGGACTCCAGGTCGACCTGCCTGGAGAACAGGGAGGAGTCGTCATCGGATTCTGAAGAGTCTGCGAAGAGCTGCCTTGGCCCTGAGCCACCTCTACCTGCCGAGGACGGTCGGGAGTGAGGGTGACCAACAACCTGTGGGGCAGGCCGTGACCCGACCGAGAATCCTTGGTCGGTGCCCCAGACTTCGGTTGTGGAGGCGGAGGTTCCACCAGGATCGGTGGAGCAGCCGGTTTTGGCCAAACAACCGCCCTGGGACGGGCATCTCGACTGGGGCGAGTGGTTGTTTTGGTCGCCGGGCGACAGCCACTTGATGGCCGGGGGCTGAACCGAGTCGGTTTAGTCCCGGACAACAGTAACTGCTGCCACATAAGCTCCTAGTAACATCGACGTAATTTACGTCGAAGCCTCCTCATCCGAGGAAGAGGACAGGAGGAATGGTGTCGCGCTACTGTACCGACACGAGACCGGGCCGACGCCAGCGGAAATGACTTGACCGAGATGAAGTCCGAGACCAAGACCTCGGGAGACAGAGGGTGGGTCTGGGAAGGGGCAGGGGACACCTGCTCTTCCCTCGGCTCGGGCACTTTAGCCGGGGACTGTGGCCTCGAAGGCGCAGGCAGATCCTCGGTCTCCACCAGGGGAACTGGTGAAGGAGGACTGTCGGCTTCACCAGTCAACAGCCCATCCGACGGGCTGAGAAAAATCTCGACTGCATCGACGGGAGTCTCGGCAGGCTGGCCGGACGGGGACACCGTGAAGCCAGTGGCCTGAGCCGCAATTTTGACTGAAGTCGACGGTCAGCTGTCCGGGGAAGGAGACCACTCCCGCTCCCACGAATGCCGATGGTGGGACTTACCCTTCGACTCCTTTTTCTTGGGCCAAGAAGAATGTCCCGAAGGCCCCTCTCCCTTCGTGGAAAGGGACTGACAAAGCTCCTTGAATGAAGCCAAGTACGAGGAACTCAGAGAGAGCGGGATAAATGCCGCGGCCGAGGAGGAGGAAGATGCAGCCTGGGCCGCCTCCTCCTCGAGGGCGATCATCTGCTCGAGCTGCTCGGCCGAGCCAGCCACCGCGGACACCAGCCAACGAGTCTCTTTTGATTTTACCGGCGGGTAACGCTTCTCGGGGCACCCGAGCTTCAATCAGGCAGTGCGATCGTCCAGGACATTGGCGAAAGGGGAGCGGCATAACTCGCAGGCCTGTGGGTCGTGATCTAGGCCTAGGCAGTAGATGCACGTGGAGTGCAGATTCGTCCTGGACATTTTCTGCCCGCAAGGGCACCTCTGAAAGCCGGGAATAGATTTGTCCATCGCAGCCGCGAGGGAAGATGAAGACCGAAGTTTAGAAAACTTCAAAACTAGTTTCGGACGAACCGAAGAGTTAGGATCCAGTCTGAAACGCAGAGCGCTAAGGAGGGAACCTGAGCTTCCAAGCAGTAAGGAAGATCTGGCGTCATGGGGCGCAGCCGAGAGTTTTACCACCCGGGTGGGTGGAAGGAGCCTTCCGCAAGATTTAAAGCGCAAGGAACCTGCCTATAAGTGTGGATTGAACAACATATCCATGTCCCTAGAATAAACATATATGTTCTGTAAATCTTACTGTGGATTTTTGGACCCCTGACATTCCAATCTTAGTAGAAATTAGGTATTAAATGTATACAAGGAAATCAGATTACGCCTTCTCATTCTCACTTTTCCTCCTTCTTTTCTCTCCATACCTATCCTTTTCGCTCTTCTCCTCTCTAACTTATTCTTAACTAAGTGATATTTTAAAAATAATTCCACCTTTTCTAATTTACTGTCATTGATTCATATTAGAAATACATTACTTAATTGTTATATTTAACAATTTGTGTATAATAACATATATATGTTGTATCTTATTCTATTATGTTTATTAGATCATTTGTATTTGTAGCTGTGACTGTATGCATACTTTTAAAACAATAAAAATATATTGATAAAAAAAATGAAGGAAGTGGGACCTTCCTCCATCGAGAGACTCCTTATGGATTTGTTGTCCAAAGCACGGGAATGCAAGTCAGAGTCCTCGGACTCCAGATAGATCGGCCGGCCACCTGAGTCACCTTAAACCCGCCTACGATGGTCGGGAGTGAGGGTGACAGACAGCCTATGCGGAAGGCCCCTAATGGGCTGAGACTCCTTGGTAGGAGCCCTGGAGATAGGCTGTTTAGGTGGCGGGTCCACCAGAATTGGTGGAGAGGCCAGTTTTGGCTGAGCTGGGAGGGTCTTGACCGGCTCCGCAGGTGGAGGGACAGTATCAACTTGTTCCTGGGGAGTCAGTGTCAGCCTGGAGGGAGACAGCCAAGTGATGGCCGGGGTGGAAGCCAGAGTCAACTTCAGGCTGGCCATAATCAGCTGCTGCCACATCAAGTCCTCATCGAGCCTCTCCTTCCAAGGAGGAAAAGGAAGAATGGTGGTGGCGCCACTTCTTGGAGCTTTTATGTGCTTTCTTCAGCCTATCAGTCGAAGGGGTCTGAAACCTCAACTTGGACTATTGGGGGGATCGACAGGGTCACTCAGAAGGAGCCAGGGAGAATCACAGCTCTTCCAGGTCAGGGACCAGGACCGTGAAGAGGTTCCCAGCAGGCTGGGTCTCCTCTCCAGAGGATCAAGCGACAACGGGTCGACAGGGTCAATTATAATCTCGACTGGGTCATCATCCCACATCTTGGCTGGCTGGCCTGATGGGGGTACCATGAAGCCAGCGGCTGAGGTCGCAATCTTGACTGAAGTTGAGACAGAAGATTCCTGCGACTGAGATCTCTCATGATCCCAAGAACGTTGTCGATGAGACGAACCTTCTTTTTGCTCCTTGTCCTTTTTACAGGAGTGAGAGACGTATGCACCCGAGGGACCCTCTCCTTTGGTGGGGAGAGACTGACACATGTCCTTAAAGAAGCCTGAAAAGGTGGAGCCCAGATTAAGCAGAACGAAGACAGACAGGGAAGAGGACCAATCAGCGGCCCACATCGCCTCCTCTTCAAAGGCCTTCATATGCTCAGCGGACCCCGCAGCCACGGGAGACCACTACCGGGCCTCTTTTCTATTTGACCGCCGGGTTCCATTTTTCCGCGTCTGCCCAACTGAAGTCATGCAAGTCGATTATCCAAGACACTGGGTTGGAATGCTAACAGAAATCGCAAGCCTGGGTGTCGTGAGCATGGCCCAGGCAATAGATGCACGGCATGTGGGTTGGTTCGAGACATTTTTGCCTGCATGGGCAGTGGCGGAAACCAGGTGAGGACTTGTCCTCCATCGCAGTTGTAATCTCAATGGTAGGGAAAATGATGGAATCACTTTGAAGAGAAAGAATTGTTGAGTACCTAGAGGAAGGTGGGGCACAGGACTCAAGGCAGCATGGATTCACAGCGGAAGGTCATGTCAGTTGAATCGAATAGATTTCTTTGACTGAGTGACCAAAGCTGTAGATCACTGGGGGGCTGTGGACATGGCCTATCTAGACTTTAGCAAGGCATTTGACACAGTCCCACACAAAAGATTAATAAAGGAATTAGCCAGCCTGGGAGTGGGTCCCAGGGTGGTAGCCTGGGTAAAACACTGGCTGGACAACAGGACACAGAAGGTAATATTAAATGGAGTCCACTCCGAAGAAAGAGGGTTACTAGTGGGTACCGCAGGGTTCAGTACTGAGTCCGTCCTTTTAATGTCCTTATAAGAGACAATGCAGAGGGACTGGAAAGAAATGTATGCTTCTTTGCAGACGACACAACGATCTGCAACATGGTTGATACAAAAGGGAGGGATGGAAATGATGAGAAGGGACTTGGCAAGGTTGGAGAAATGGTCAAAAGTAAGGAAGCTTAGATTCAGTGCAAAGAAGTGCAAAGTAATGCACCTGGGAAGAGAACACGGTTGGGGGGGTTAGTAACAACAACATAAATGGAAAGGGACCTAGGGGTAGTCATATCAGATGACCTAAAGCTTAGCAAGCAATGTGAGAAGGCAGTAGAGATGGCTGGGGGGATACTGGGTTGTATAGGAAGAGGCATCGCCAGTAGAAAACAGGAAGTTGTTATTCCTCTGTACAGACAGTTGGTGAGACCCCATCTGAGTACCGGCCCAGTTCTGAGACCCCTTTCTGCAAGGAGATAAGACAGGATGGAGGCAGTCCAGAGGAGGGCAACTAAAATGGTGCAGGGTCTGCAAAAGAAGCCATATGAAGAGAGACTAAAGGAGCTTAATATGTATACCCTTGAGGAAAGGAAGGAGAGGAGGAACATGATAGAAACTTTTAAGTACCTCAAAGGAATCAACAAAGTCCAAGAGGGTAGCATCTTTCAGAAAAAGAGATGTGCAAGAACAAGGGGACACAATTTGATGATAGAGGGGAGACGGCTCAGGGGCAATGTGAGGAAGTATTTTTTCACAGAGAGGATGGTGGACACATGGAACCGCCTTCCTGAGGAGGTCACTGGGTCAAAAACAGTGGGGGAATTCAAGAATGCATGGGACAGACATAATGCAATTCCTGTGGGGGGTAGAAAGAGGCTGTTGGATAACTAGGATCTGCAGCTTATCCAGTAGATAGGGAAATGGGCAGGCTAGGTGGGCCAAGCGGTTCTTATGTGCCCACAAGTCTATGTTTCTATGAAGCAATCTGGAGAACTGAACGGTTTAATCTAGGTAAATCCAGAGATTTGTTCACCAGGGCCTACTATAACACGTGAGCTTATAAGGAGAGAACCGGAATCTTCCAGCGGAAAGGAAGATCTGGTGTTAAGGGGCGGAGCCAAGGGATATACCACCCAGGTGGGTGGGAGAAGTAGGCTTTGAGACCTTCCAGCAAGATTCTTAAAAGGAAAGGAAATGCCAACCAGTAGGGATAGAACAACATATCCACGATCCTAGAAACTTCTTTGTTTGCACTTTTTTATGTTGAAAACAAAAATTTCTTTGCACTTTTTTTTTTTACACTGCAACAAAGAATTCTTTGTTCACACTTTTACAGTTTGTGGTGGAAGTGACAGTTGTTACTGTGTTCACGTAAGGGCCTTAAAAACAAGACTGATGAAAATTTAGTGAAAAAATATTACAAAATTATTGAAATATGAGTATCAGTTGATTTTAGTTACAAAGTCCAATTTTTTATGTTGTGAACAAAAACTGTTTGTGCTTTTTTTTGTAAACAAATAATTATTTGTTCACCCTCTATGTTGTGAGCATAGAATTCTTTCCACTTTTTATCTCACAAACAAAAAATTTTTTGTTCTCAAGATTCTTTGTTTGCACTTTCTTACAAACAAAGGATACTCGGCTTGTGACACAAGAATCAAAACCCTCGCTAAGCTGGTTATCTAAGATTTTTATGGTACACAAAAACATATTTCTGGGTCATTTTTAGTAGTGGTAGGAGTTTTATTTATAAGGCGCCCTTCACTAAAGGCTCAGGGTGCCATACATAATGACAGCAAATGAAAACAATAGCATGAATTACAAATAAAATAAATAACATTTTCAAACAGACAAATCACAGATACAATTTCAATTAAAACTGACTGACACACTAGAGACGAAAAAGATCACTAAACCCCAAAGGCCATAACCCCTTTTAAAGCCATCCACCAAGGGGCTCACCAAGTCCCTACAAGGCAAAGTGTTGCATAACAGAAGGCCAGCAACTTCAAACAAATGATCCCCAAAAGACTTAAGCTGAAAGGACAACCTCCTTGGTAGAGCGAGGGGCACACAGACTGGACAGGGTACAGGAGCTCTTATAAGTAGTCAGGACCCAACCCATGTGGACTTTGTACATTAGAAGACAAACCTTGAAGGTAACTCACCACTTCACCAGCAGTCAGTGCAGATCACACAGGATAGGGCTCACATGACTAGACTCGAATGGCCAGTCAGTAACCCGGCCGCAGCACTCTGTACCAATTGCAAAGCTCAGTGTACCTCCACTAACCCAAGATACAGCACATTATAGTAATCAAACCTAGATGTCATGGACACATGTACCAGGTTTTTTTGTTGGCTGTTGGTAGACACTGAGAGTGTATCTGATAGGTAAGTCGGTGTTGGATGATTTACGGCTTTATAAATCAAAGCTAACCAGTGAAGAGTGCATCAGGATGAAGGGGATAACCAGTTTAATTGGATGAGTAGGGTATAATGATGTTCATTCCATTTGGTTTTCAAAATAAACTGCAGAAGCTAATAATAACGCGGTGTCCACTAAAGAAAGGCTGGAAACATTGGCATTACGATAAATTGTGTCACTGTAATGCAGAATAGGTAGAATTGCCTGAGTCACAATTAGTTTTCAATCCAGGATGTCAAGCAATGCCTAACCCATCTTAAACAGCCCAGACATTGCCAGATTTGTGAAGTAGTTATATCAATATGAGATTTAAATGTTAAAGGAAAAGGAAGGTATTTGAATTCATGTACAAGCTGTAGAGGAGTGTTGTGTAGGGTAATGGAAAAGAAGAATGTGCTTGATTCACAACAGACTGGGGCCATAACAACATTATTTGAGTCTTTTCGGTTTAGGAGTAAAATGTTAGTAGAAATCCAAGGAAGAATCTTGTCAAAGTCTGCCTGAAGAGTGGTGGTTAAAGAAGAAAGGATTTCTGTGATCAAAGAAAAGAACAGTATCAGCAGAATAAAGTCAGACCAAACATCTGTTACCTATTGAAGGCAAAGGATCCACAAACAAGTTAAAAAGGATAGGACCCAGAATAGACCCACACCCCTGTGGATATAGGGAAGAGAAGAAGACAGACGCCCATCCCAAAGAATAAACTGAGATTTACTGTGTAAATAGGAAGAAAACCAAGTAACTACATTAGAAGAAAACCCATGAGAATGTAAGATGCCAAAAGTAACTGATGGTTGATAACATCAAAAGCTTCGGATAAGTCAATGAAAACAGTGCCAACACAGTGGCCCCTTGTCTAAAGCTCTAGAGACAGAATCATGAAAAATGGTGTGGAGCACAGGGTTTGGCTTCATTGGGGACTGGGGTTCCACCTGGAGGGACACTCAGCCTATACTGGCATGATGGTCTGCATCTGTCCAGGAAGGAACAAGTCTTTTGAGCAATCGGGTTTAAATGCTTCATTGGCAAGCTTTTAAACTAGTCAAGGGGGAGGCACTGATAAGCAGCAGAAAATCCCAGCCTCCCTACAAAACAGGGTACTAAATGGGAAAAAGACCGAGGTAGAAAGGTCAGTGGGGATGCTGCAAGAAAGTAAAGCCATCAAAAAATGGAGAGCAATGAGTACCAATGCCCATAGTCTGAGTAACAAGCTTCCTGAATTAGTGGCCTTGATGGAGGAGGAACATCTGGATATCATGGCAGTCACAGAAACATGGTACACATAAACCATGACTGGGATGTAAACATACCAGGATACACTATCTACAGGAGGGACAGGGAGGGTAAAGAGGAGGAGGAGTAGCTCTTACATAAGGGAAGGAATCAAAGCAACAGAACAAAAGGGTAAACAGGAGGAGAAGAAGCACTGTGGGTAAATTTGAGACTGGCAATGGCACCACAATCAACCGCACAGGGTTAGACATATACAGACTCTTCAGGGGAGGAAATGGACAAGGAAATGATAGAAAGTATACTTAGTATGGCAGAAAAGGGAAATATTGCTGATGGGTGATCTGAATATGCCAGATGTTAACTGGAGTGCAGTTGCAGCAGCCACTTCTAAGAGTGGGTTATTCTAGATGCCCTACAGGGGGCATGCCTTAGACAACTAGTATTGGAGCCCACTCGAGAGGGAACAATCTTAGACCTGGTTCTCTCAAATGGAGATGAGGAGAGGATCACAGATGTAGAAGTGGGTAGCCATCTGGGAACTAGCGACCATCGAACAGTATGGTTCACAATAAACACAGCAATAGAGTCAAGCCATACAAAGACAAAGGTACTGGATTTTAGGAGGGCTGACTTTGTCAAATGGGTGAGTGCCTCAAGGAATGCACTAGCAAATGGGCAGGGAGGAGGGTGGAAGAACAATGGGGAATAATAAAAACTGCCATCACAGAGGTAACAAGCCGCTGTGTGAAGCAAATAAACAAAACAAAACAAGGTAAGAAACCACTATGGTTCTCAAAGGAAGTGGCAGTGAAGGTTCAAGAGAAAAGAAAGCATTCAGGAAGTACAAGGAATCACAGAAGGAGCAGGACAGAGAACTCTATCAGTTAAAGCAAAGGAAGCTGGGAAGGCAGTCAGAACAGCAAAGGCCCAAACCGAGGAAAAGATAGCCAACTCAGTTAAGAAGGGGATAAAACCTTTATAGGTACATCAGGGAGCCAAGTAAGACCAAGGGGGGATAGTGAGGCTTAGTAAAGGGAGGAGGGTGGGCAGAGGGTGACTGTGAAAAGGCAGAGATACTAAACAAATACTTTTGCTCAGTATTTACAAAGGAAGAGGGGAAGTACCTAAAACAAACAGTAGAAACACTCTGGATACAGAAGTTGATACCAGCCCATTTACAGAAGAAAGGGTTCTGAAAGAACTTTAAAACTGAAGGTGGACAAAGCAATGGGGCCTGATGGGATTCATCCCAGAATTCTAAAAGAACTAAGGGTAGAACTAGTGACACCACTGACTACCTCTTTAACAAATCATGGGAGGATGTGGTGGAAATCGAGGACTGGAAGAGGGCAGATGTAGTTCCCTCACAAAAGTGGGAGCAAGGCAGAAGCAGGAAACTACAGACCTGTTAGTTTAACCTCAGTGGTAGGGAAAATGATGGAATCACTTCTGAAGGAAAGAACTGTTGAGTATCTAGAGGCCAGAGGGGCACAGGACCCAAGGCAGCATGGATTCACAGCGGAAGGTCATGCCAGACAAATCTGATAGACTTCTTTGACTGGGTGACCAAAGAAGTTGATCAGGGAGGGCTGTGGACATGGCCTACCTAGACTTTAGCAAGGCATTTGACACAGTCCCACACAAAGATTAATATACAAGTTAGCCAGCCTGGGAGTGGGTCCCAAGATGACAGCCTGGGTAAAGAATTGGCTGGAGAATAGGACACAGGGAGTAATAGTAAATGGAGTCCACTCTGAAAAAAGGGGGTTAGTAGTGGGTACCGCAGGGTTCAGTATTAGGACCGTCCTCTTCAATGTCTTTATAAGTTTACATTGCAGAGGACTGGAAGGAAAGTATGTCTCTTTGCAGATGACACAAAGATCTGCAACAGAGTTGATGCACAAGGTGGAGTGGAAAGGATGAGAAGGGACTTGGCAAGGTTAGAGGAATGGTCAAATGTATGGCAGCTTAGATTCAATGCTAAGAAGTGCAAGGTAATGCACCTGGGAAACAAAAACCCAGGGGAAGAGTACACAATGGGGGGTGAGATACTAACAACAACAAAAATGGAAAGGGACCTGGGGGTAGTCATATCAGATGACCTAAAGGTGGGAAAGCAATGTGAGAGGGCAGCAAGGAGGGCTGGGGGAATACTTGGATGCATAGGAAGAGGCATCACCAGTAGAAAACAGGAAGAAGTTATTCCTCTGTACAGACAGCTAGTGAGACCCCATCTGGAGTACTGTGTGCAGTTCTGGAGACCCAATCTCCGCAAAGACATAGACAGGATGGAAGCTGTCCAGAGGAGGGCATCTAAAATGGTGCAGGGTCTGCACCGGAAGACATATGAAGAGAGACTTAAGGAGCTTAATATGTATAGCCTCGAGGAAAGGAGGGAGAGGGGAGACATCATAGAAACTTTCAAGTACCTCAAGGGAATCAACAATGTTCAAAAGGGTAGCATCTTTCAAAAAGAGGTGCAAAAACAAGGGGGCACAATTTGAAGATAGAAGGGGGGCGGCTCAGAGGTAATTTAAGGAAGTATTTTTTCACAGAGAGGGTTGTTGTTGTATGGAACGCCTTCCAGAGGAGGTTGTGGAGTCAAAAACAGTGGTGGAATTCAAGCATGCATGGGACAGTCATAAGGCAATTCTAGGGGGTGGGGGTAGGAAGAAGTAGGCTGCTGGTTAAGTAGGACCTGCAGCTTATCCATCAGGTAGGGAAATGGGCAGACTGGGTGGGCCAAGCGGTCCTTATCTGCCGTCAAATTCTATGTTTCTATGTTTCTATGAAAATCTATTAAAGCAGTTTGAGTAGAATGGTAGAACCTAAAAGCAGACTGAGCAGCAGAAAGGACTTGATAGTGTTTTAAGTAATCTAAAATCTGTCTATGGACAATCCTTTCCATAAATTTGGAAATGATAGGAAGTAAAGAAATTGGACAATAGTTTTTATTAAAGATTTATATCCACCTCTGTGTAGGGGATAACTCTATAGAGAGTTTCCAAGCAGAAGGAAACATTTGGGTAGTGAGAGACAGGTTTAACATACTAGTCAATTGGGGGAGGTGTTATTATGTCAGCACAAGAGTTAAGCAAACAATTATCCAGATTGTCATTACATTTAACCGAGTCCTCTCTCAAGGAAGTAAAAAGATCAAAGACCTCCTCGAGACTAATATGTGAAAAATAAAATTTGGGTCTTGAAGGAGAAATTAGTGATTGATAGTCAGGGCACAAATTTGCAGTAGATAACCCAGCTTTTTCCAGTAACAGACCAGGGGTTTATGAAAAGAAAGTGTGTTGAACAGTTCACAGATACCTTCTTTGGAGTGAAGTGTGGACCTGTTATGTGATAAATTGAAAACATCTGATACAGATGAAACTTTCCAAATGGAATCAACCAAGTGCCAACATTTTTGGGGGTTGGTCCTAGAATCAGTTAAGCATGTCTTATAATAAAAGGATTTAGATTTTCTGATTAAGGTGACACAATACTTGCAGAATTTCTGAAAACACTGCCAAGCCTCTGAGGTATCCAATTTCTTGGCTTGATAAAGTTTGTCTTGAGCCTTTAACTGAGAAATAATAAAAGGGTCACCTAAGGACATGTCGAGACTTGACCCTTTTTCTAAAAAAAAAAAAAAAAAAGGACACAGTGATTTGTGAGTGAGCTAAATTGATGAAAAAGTATTCCCAGGCATCTTTGACATTTGTGGTTGAGAATAAATCTCCAAATTTGTCTCACATGAACTGCCACATAAAGCTTCCAGGTTAAAGTTGTTAAAATCATGAACTTGATGGTATTAGGAATGGATCTGGGAAGAGAAAATTAAATGCACAATAAGTAAGGGCATGATCACTGAGGAGATTTCTGTGACAACCAGAGGCAATAACTGGAAGGTCATAGGAAACAAAAATGAAATCTAAAATGGTAAAAACCTTTGTAGCGGGATCATAACATGTTGGCTCAGTACTTAATTGATTTAAACCTAAAGGGGCAATTTGTGATTTTATCCTAAGGCCCCTACTAGGGGACCAATTTGCATTGAAGTCCCTCAGAAGAATGGAATGTTGAAATTTCCAAAGGGAACTAACTAAAGATTATAAGTTTGAGAATTTAGTTACTTTAAGTTTGAGGGGCAATAAATACTACCGACTAACACCTCTCTTCCTGGTAACTTTAAAGAAAAGAATACAGCATTGATCAAAGCACGCATAGTATCAGATTTAATAAAAGAGCATGAGATAGAGGATTAAATAAAAAGAGCAGAACCCCCACCATGTCTGTTTCTAACCGACCTGCAGACTGCATAATTTGGAAAATTAATTTCAGAGTCAGGGATGGAAGAATCAAGTCAAGTCTCAGTAGCAGCAAAAACAGAAGGGCAAATGGAAGCAGATCAACTTAACAATAAGATTAATTTCGGAAGAAGACTCTGAACATTGGAATGAAAAAACATTTACATTATGAAGAGAAGGGCCAGGGTTAATTTCGATGTCTCCTGCAATTAAAAGTAAGGTACCAATGAAACAAAGACAGAACCACAGAAGAGGATGTTTGGAATTTCTTTTAGGGGGAACAAGTTCATCTAGGGTGAAGGGATGAGAAATTTAAAAAAAATAAAATGTAATACCTCCTCAAAATAGAACGATTTGGAGAAATCGTCGAGGGAATATCTGATGATGGGGTGGAAATGTTCTGAGAAACAATGGGCAAAGAGTAATTAGTGAAAGAAAAAGAGGCAGAACTGTAATCAAAAAAAATAATAAAACCATATTTGTAAAACAAGAAGAAAGCAAATATGACATGACATTTTAAGAAAAAAAACTATATATTGGTAAAATGATAAATATAATAAAACAAAACACAAAATATGTACACAACAGTGCTTAAAAAGGTAGTGGTTAAGGAACATTTAATCTCCTTAACTCTCACCCCGGGAGAGGAACCGAAATATAAGAGACTGGTAACCCACCAGCTGCCACCAGGCGGGAGACCAGAATCAGACTATTGTTAGTGGTGTAGTGTTTAAAAATTTCAATAAGCAAAGAAAATTAAATCTCCTTGTCTCTCACCCAGGGAGGGGAACTGAAATATAAGAGACTGGTAACCCACAAGCTGCCGCCAAGTGGGAAACCAGAGTCTAGATACTGTTAAGGATGAAATAGGTTAAAAATTCTATTGGCTCTCACTCAAGAAAAAAAAGAAAGTCTAAATGCTGTTGAACAAGATAAAACAGATCAAAAGCCCTCTTGGCTGTCACCCAGGAGGTAGATTAAACCAGCCTACCCTGCCACTAGAAGGAGGCAGAAAAGCTTTGAAAAAAAAACTGGTAGTAGTGCTAAATGAATGAGCTGGTACCTAATAAAACGAGTGTTACAAATGATATGTCAAGTATAGAAAAGTACTGCAAACACTAAAAGAGAAGCAGAAAAGCTTTGAAAAATAAAACTGATGATAAGATAAATTAACTGATTTCTACTAAAAAATACAGTTACATAAAATCTTACCATAACAGTAGATCTTTGAGGAGTGTCTCTGCAGCAGGTAATACACTTGGGTCATCACCAGAGGTCACTGTGGCGCACGGCAGCTCTTCTAGCAGTCTTTGCAGGGCCGCCACACCACATCAGCTTCCTGTTTCCTATATAAGTGTGGAGGCCCCTGTAACTCTCTAGTTTCCCCACCAGATTCAGGCCTCAAGTAGGACCAAGGGAAGCCGAGGTACCAAAGTATCCTAACCTATAAGTCATTGGACCAGAATTTGTTCTCTTACAGAAGGAGGGGACGGAGAGAATTGCACTGTAAGAGACCTCAAAGATCTACTGTTACGGTAAGATTTTACATAACTGTATCATCTTCCATGGAGTGGTCTCTTGCAGCAGGTAATACATTTGGGATAAATCCCAAGCAGTAACCCAGAAAGGGTGGTGATTATGACAGGAGGCCTTGTAGGATAGCTCAGCCTAAGGTCGCCCCACAGTGTGGAAGCAACATCTAAGTTGTAATGCTTTGTGACAATATGACTTGTGGACCAGGTAGCAGCACTGCAGATATCCGTGAGAGAGGCCCTTTAAAGCAGGTCACAGTAGTGGCCATAGCTCTAGTAGAATGGGCTTGACAGGTCCAGGTAATGGCTTGTTGTGTTTTTGAATAACAAATGTTATGCAATGTGCTAGCCAATTGGAGAGAGTTAATTTAGTGACTGAGAGACCTTGCCTGCCTGAGGCAAAGATGGCAAAGAGTTGAAAAGTTTTCTAACCGCTTTAGTTTGATTAGTCTAGTATCATAATAGATGATGGACATCGAGCACGAAGAGGTGTTCACCTTGACTGGAGTGTTCAGGATAATATACCAGTAACTGCAAGGACTGGTTTAAAGTGTGTTCAGACACTACCTTAGGTAGGAAGGAAGGGTTGGTATGAAGTGCCAGCCTATCTTTGTAAAAATCAAGTAAGGTTCTCACACATGAGGGTATGGAGTCGGAAATATGTCGAGCTGAAGTGACAGCCACTAAGAATAGTGTTTTCCATGAAAGAAAACAGAGGCCCAAGTGGCAACCGTTCAAAGGGTTCAAGAGTTAATTTCTCCATTAGGAACTTGAGATCCCATGGAGGAGTGGGTCTTCTGATAGGTGGCTTAATATGTAACATTCCTCTGGGAAACATTTTGGCTAGATGATGTTGATACAGTAATCTGTCATCCAGTGGTTCATGGAAGGCTGAAATACAGGCCAAATGGACTTTGATGGAGAAATAGCTTAATCCTGTCTTGGCAATCGAGGCTAGGTAATCAAAGACTTTCGCAGTGGACAGAGTAGGGATCCAGTGATCAGTAGCAGCCCAAATGTAAACGCTGTTTCCATTTAGCATTATGTTTCCTGGTTACTGGTTTAAATGATGCCAGCAATATATTGGCAACAGATGAGGGCACTTGTAGACATGCTATGAAAGCATTCTCAGGAATCAATGTGAAGGTGAAGTGCCTTCATGATGGGATGTAGAAGGGTCCCTTGATTCGAGTCAAGAGATCTGGTCTGATTGGCTATGGAATGGGTTCCTCTACAGAGAACTGCTGGAGTAGGGGAAACCACTCCTGCTGAGGCCACAGAGGGCTGTGAGAATCATGGTGGCAGGCTTGCATTGTAGTTTCAGTAGAGTCCGTTGCAGGAATAAGACGGAGGGGGAAGAAATAAGAGTCCTGTCCACGCTTGGGACAGGGCATCTATAGACCGTCCCTTTGCTCGGGATAATGGAATAGTATCTGGGAGATGGTGGTTGATCGAGGAGGCAAATGGGTCCAGTTGCAAGGTCCCCACAGATGAAAGATTTTCTGGAGCACTTCATAATGAAGTGTCCATTCGTGTGTGGATGACTGGTGACTGAGAAAGTCATCAGAAGGTTGTAACATCCTGGTAGATGGACGCTGATAGTGTGAGGTGTTGCCGAATGGCTTCTTGCCAGACTGCAATTGTCTCCCTTCATAAAGTATGGGATTTCATGCCTCCTTGTTTGTTGAGGTAAAATACTACTGTGGTGTTGTCTGACTGAATCAGCAATTGTCCCGAGACAGGTGAGTTTGAAAGCCTGGAGGGCTGGCTTAACCAAACTCAATTCCAGAAGACTGATGTGAGGATGAGGGATAGAATTGGTCCACTTGCCTTGTGTCCTGTATAGACCCAGGTGTGCACCCCACCCTTCTAGGTATACATCAATGGTCAATGTCTGCAGGGCCGGGGGGGGGGAGTGGAAGGGCATGCCTTGACATAGGTTTGCTCAGAGCATCCACCAGACCAGGGCAGACAGCAACAAGGGAGTGACTCTGATTTTGTCTTCAAAATGTCCTGTCCTTTGTGACCACTGGTTTTGGAGAACCTATTGGACTGGTCTCATCTGAAGATGGATGAAAGCTACCATAGGGATGGTAGCGGCCATATGACCTAGGAGAGAGAGCATACATCTGGCTGTGACAACTTTCTGGGCTTGTATCTGCAATGCCAGAGACAGAAGTTTGTCCTGTCTGTCAGCTGGGAGGTAAGCCCTGGTGAAGACAGTGTCGAGGACCGCTCCTATATATTGAAGCAACTATGTAGGGGTCAGATTGGACTTTGGCCAATTGACAGAAATACCTAAAGCTTGAAACAGAGTTAAGGTTGCTTCCAAGGAAGAGAGCAGGGCTGTTTTGGATTCTGCTTTTATGAGCCAATCGTCTAGGTATGGGAAGACAAAGTGCCAGTCTCTTCGTAGGGCTGCTGCTACTACCACTAGGCATTTGGTGAATACTCGTGGGACTGAGGAAAGGCCAAACGGGAGTGCCCGAAATTGATAATGTCGACCCAACAGCTGAAAAGTACGGAACCTGTGGTGGATAGGATGGATAAGGATGTGAAGGTAGGCATCCTTCATATCCAGGGCACATAGCCAATCCCCTTGTTTTAGTATTGGCATGATAGAGTTTAGGGTGATCATGCAGAACCTTTTCTACTGAATATACAGATTCAGTTGTCTGAGGTCCAGTACTGGTCTGAGATCTCCAGTTAGAAGTTGACGGCAGATAAGGACCGCAAGGCCCATCCAGTCTGCCCATTTCTTTTCTACCTTACAAATGTGCCATCGGCCTTTGCTCTGTCAGTGACCTATCTATTCATAGTCATTTGTATTGCTCCTTATGCCTATCCCATGCCTGTTTGAAGCCCTGCACTGTATTCATAGCCACCACTTCTTGTGGTAAGCCATTCCATGCATCCACCACCCTTTCTGTGAAAAGAATTTCCTCATATTCCCCTTAATCGCCTCCTCTAATCTCATGCTGTGTCCTCTTGTCCTGCTATTTTTCTTATATTTAAACATGTTAGACTCTTTTCACCTTGTTTATGCCCTTAAGGTGTTTAAATGTCTCGATCATATCACCTCTCTCCTCCTTTGCTCAAGGGTATACATATTGAGCTCCGTTAATCTGTCCTCATATGTCTTCTGATGCAGTCCCTGCACCATTTGGTTGCCCTTCTCTGGACTGCCTCAATTTGGTTAATGTCCTTGTGAAGGTGTGGCCTCCAATACTGCACGCAGTACTCCAGATGGGGCCTAACTAATGTCTTGTACAGAGGATTATTACCTCCCTCTTACGACTTGTGATACCCCTACTAATACACCCAACACCCCTAGCCTTACCTACTGCTTTAGAGGTCTGCTTGGATGATTTTAGGTCATCAGTGATGATGATGCCCAAGTCTCTTTCTTCCTTTGTGACTGCTAGCAACTCCTCCCAGCCTATAAGTGGCTTCAGGGTTTCTCTTCCTATGTGCATGATTTTGCACTTCTTTGCATTAAATCCCAGTTGCCACTCTTCTGACCATTCTGCTAGTTTATCCAGATCTCTTCTCATTCTGCCCACCCCATCTGGATCATCTACTCTGTTGCAGATCTTGGTGTCATCTGCAAACAGACAAGCCTTACCTCTAGTCCATCTAGTAGGTCACTAATGAAGATGTTGAATAGGACTGGCCCCAGGACTGATCCCTGAGGTACCCCACTTGTGACTTGCATCTCTTCTGACTGTATACCATTTACCACCACTCTCTGTTTTCTGCCAGTCAACCAGTTTGCCACCCAGTTGACCAACTTCTGACCCACCCCAGCCTACCTAGCTTATTTATCAATCTTCTATGTGGAACAGTGTCAAAAGCTTTGCTGAAGTCAAGGTAGGCGACATCAACTGCTCCCTTGGTCCACCACTTGGTTACCCAGTCAAAGAAATCTATGGATTAGTTTGACAGGACCTTCCTTTGTAAACCCATGCTGTCTTGGATCCTGTGCCCCTATGGATTCCAGGTGTTGCACTATCCTTCCTTAAGGAGTGCCTCCATAATCTTGCCCACTACTGAGGTAAGACTGACCGGTCTGTAGTTCCCCGCCTCCTCCTGCTACCACTCTTGTGGAGGGATCACATGAGCCCTTCTCCAGTCTTCTGGGACCTCTCCTGTGCTCAGAGACTCACTAAACAATTCTGCTAATGGCTCTGCTAGTTCCTCCTTTAGCTCCTTAAGTACCCTGGGATGTATGCCATCAGGTCCCATTGCCTTATCCACCCTGAGCTTAGTAAGCTCTTGTAAGACCCTTTCTTTTGTGAAGGGAGTAGTGCTCACCTCCCTCCCTGTGTCCATGATGTTGAGCTGGGCCCTGCCCTACTTTCTTCAGTAAATACTGAGCAAAAGTATCTATTTAGGATAGATGCCTTTACAGGGTCCTCCTCCTCACATGCTCCTTTTCTCCATTAAGCTTAGCATCCCCTCTGGACTTTCTCCTTTCACTAATGTATCTATAGAAAGTCTTGTCACCTTCTTTACTGTTCGTGCTAGTGTTTCCTCAGTTTGGGACTTTGCCTGCCTTACTGCCTTACCTGCTTCCTTTAGGGCAGTTTGGTATGCCTCCTATCTTCATCCCGCTGTGTTCCCTTATATTTTCTGAAGGCCAGCCTTTGGCTCTGACCTTTTCTGCTACTGTATTTGAGAACCAAAGTGGTTTCCTTCTTCTTTGCACTTCCTTTTCTGTCTAACACAATGGGATGTTGCTTCAAGTATTGTATCCTTAATGCTTGCCCACTTTGCCTGTACCTCCTCACCTGTGTTTCTTTTGCCAGGGCTAGCTTAACTCTGTTGGCCATCTTATCAAAGTCAGCTCCTCTGAAGTCCCATATTTTTGCTTTGGAATGGGATGATTTAGATGTAGTAGCCAAACTGAACCATACCATGTGATGGTCACTGGCTCCCAGGTGACCTTCTACCTGGAGATCTGTGATCCCTTCTTTGTTAGTCAGTACTAGATCTAGGATAGCCCTGTCTCTTGTGGGTTGCTGTACCAGTTGTTTGAGGCCCTCCCCCTGCAGGGAATCCACTATGAGTCTAGTTCTGGCAGATGTTCCTGCTGGTATTGACCAATCTGTATCTGGCATGTTGAAGTCTCCTATTATCAGAACCTCCCCTTTAGCTGTCATGTTTTGTATATCTTCTAACAGTAATGTGTCTATGTCCTCCCTCTGGTCTGGGGGCCTGTAGACAACCCCAGTTCTTATGGCTGTCCCATTTCCTGTTTCCAGGGTGTCCCACAGTTCTTCTGGCTCCTTATGTGTATTCTGAATTTCTGTAGCTTTGATATTTTCATTAACATACAGTTCACTTGGGTACCAGGAAAAAGTGAGAGTAGAACCCCCTTCTGGAGTTCTGTAGGGATGACTGGGTAAATGGACTTCTTGGTTAGAAGAGCCTGTAATTCCTCCTGGAGAATAGGAATATGGTCGGGTGGGTAATGGACTGAACGGGGCAGGTGAAAGGGAGGTCTGGATAGGAATTCCAGAGCGTGACCCATCTGAATTATCTGAAGTACCAACTCATCCGATGTGATCGTTTTCCAGGCCTCCAGATGGAGGGCAAAACGACTGCCCACAGCTTCCGAGGCCCAGTCAAGGAAGCATGGACAGGACCCCAGTAGGTGACTGGGAGGCGGGCTGACCCGGCTGACCCACCTCACCTAGAGGATGTGAGCGGGAACCCTTGGCGGCAGAGGTGTTGGCTCTGGTAGGTTGGGAACGACCTCTAAAACTGCCTCTATTAGAGCCTCTGTATTTTCTACCTCTTTTGGTATAAAAGAGGATTGGGAACAATGTGATGGCTGTGAAGTATGGTACATGCCATGGACTGTGCATAGGGTTCTGCCTGAAGCTTGAGATCATCAATCAATGTTTGGGTACCTGGCCGAATAGTTTAGACCCATTAAAGGCGTTAACTTCTCTCTGTTGTACATCAGGTGTGAACCCAGAGATGCAAAGTGAAGTATGGCGATGCAAGGTAATACCTGTTGCTGACATACGGGCGAGATGTTAACTGCATCATAGCCGAACCGGAGTAGGTGATGGAAATGGAGTTGCCAGTGGCTATTGTAGCCAGTAACTGTTTCCTTTCCTGTGAAAGAGGGAGTTTGTTGACCAATTCAATGGCAGATGACCAGAGTATATGCTGGTATTTGATCATGTGTCCCATATAATTCAGGATTCTGAGATTCACAATACTGGATTGAAATATCTTTTTTCCCCAGATAATCTATCCTGCAGGATTCTTTATCAGGAGGCAAGGAACTAGTGTGCTTTGGTCGTTTAGTGCGATCATGAGTGGCAGCCATCACAATTGAATCCACTTCAGGAATAGTGGATAGAAAAGGGGTGATACAGAGCAGCTTGGTAGATGCGATCCACCTTATGGGGAACAGCCGTGACAGAAGAAAGTAGGTGCCAGGCTGCAAGCATAGCATTTTGGTAGGTCTGGATTAGTGGGGGTACCATTAAGACTGGCTCCTCGGGTAACTCCAAGTAGTCTGCCATATCCTGAAGTTGTTTGTCATGTTGGTAGTGGAGAATTCCATGACATTTTGAATTTAGATCACTTCATGGAAAGAAGGGTTATCTGGAGGAGAAGCAGCCGTATGTCTGGGCAAGTCCTCTTCTAATGAGGAGAGGTTCGAGTAAAGGAGTATGGGGAGCTGGAAATCCAACTCCTGGAATTCCTCAACCTCTAGATTTCCGGTAAATTCTGCTGGGAAGTCAGGCTCATCTGACAACTAGTCCACCATATGAGGGGGAGAGTGTCCCTGTCACTGTGAAACCATTTAGGCGGAGGTGTGGGTGAATGGGATGGATGGCTCGGCTCTCCTGGATCAGAGGGCTGAGCACGCCACATGGCATGCAAGACATGCTGTACACTACAGTACAAATGTCCAGTTCTTTTTGAGTAGGGGGGGGGGGCATCTGAGAAACCAAAGGGAGAATGGAGGGATTGGACGATAGTCTGAGCAGGTCTTGCCCCTGGGTTATAAAGACCAGGGTCCTGATCCCCATCCGCCTGGCCCCTATAGGTACCCACCTGTGAGAGTGGAGAGGCAGTAAGCATAGCAAAAGCAGTAGGTTTTCTTGTGGAATGTGGCCCATCGCCGACAGAGCCACTGGGGAAAAGAGTTATGCTGTGGAAATGACGGTTCCATCAACGGGCGTTGACAAACCCACAAAGGGCTCTTTGTAAACTGCCATCATCATGTTAGAAAGCACTGTTAATGAGAGGGTATATCTCCCTGTCGACAAAGAGGCAGGCTGAAACGCACTCATCAATGGTGGGGCACCTGTAACGGTGGACGCTGATTAGCTTAGGTATGGAGAGTGAGGAGGCTTCTCCTCTCTTTTTTATGCCATTGATGAGAATCAATGGGGGGGACTCCTGGGATGAGCCCTGAATCTCCATGAGAGACAATTTCTGCTCCATTGAATATTGTTTGATTTCAAGCAACCATCAATGATGGGTTGCTTGGTTGAAGTCCTGACAATGAATGCAGGAACTGGTGTTGTGTGTGGATCCCAGATACCTTACATAAGTAGAGTGGTTGTCGAAGCAGTAGATTTTTCTACCACAACGGCAGGAATGAAATAGCGCTATCTTGCTTAAAGATTCTTTGACATTCGCTTGGTTGCACAAATTCTCAGCGATGACTGTTGTTCTGAAGTTGCTCTAGCGGTGAAAGAGCTGAAGATGGTGGGAAATGAACATGAACTGAGGATACCAGGAACCACCCATACTTATATAGGAAACAGGAAGCTGATGTCATGTGTGGGCGGCCCTGGAAAAAGACTGCTAGAAGAGCTGCCATGCTCCATGGCGACCTCTGGCGACAACCCAAGTGTATTACCTGCTGCAAGAGACCACTCCTGTGGAAGATCGAATGTTACATATAACAAATAATATAAGTCAGATAAAGAAAAATGCAGCAGCATAAGTTAACACATTTTATAACAGTGCCAATGGAGTTATATCAAGATCAAATCTAAATAACAATAAACCTGAAAGTCGCAGATGAATAACAGTAGTAGTGAACCAGATAAACAGGATCTTGGAGGGAAATGTCAACAAATTGGTGAACCGTAAAGTTACATTTTTCCAAGTTGCGCTTGTGCCTCTCACGCTCACGCTTGTGAGTGGTGCGGGCTTTTGAACTGTGCCGCCCCGACCCCTCGGTAGCATGCTCCCAGTTGCTGGCTCCCCCAAGCCCTCACACACCGAGACAACTGAGGAATTGAGTTCTTCCACACACTGCACAGGAGCACAGGTGTACCTAAAGTCAGCAAGTAGGATAGCATCCTTGGGCAGCTGACAATGAAGGGGTCTGGGTCAGTGAGATGTTGTACTGCTGTCTGTGAGCTGTGTGGGCTTTTGAAGTGTAGCCCCACCTCTGCAGCATGCTCCAAACTGCCAGCCTCCTCCGAGCCCCACACACCAGGCAATCAAGGAATCAAGTTCTTCCACACAATGCACAGGAGCACAGTGCGCACAAAAGTCAGCAAGCAGGATAGCTTTATGTGAGGGGGATGCTACTCTTATCATTAATAAATTATATTTTTTATTGTACGCAAGCACAGAGTGTTTTTTATGCCCTCCTGGAGTTGAGGCTGAAAGTTATCTGTGCTCTCTCTAGACATGGGGTCACACATGGATAGGTGCTATGAAATCAAAGGCCTCAGCAGCACAGTTATTATAGGTCAGTACCACATTCTCTGGTCCTGTCTCACAAGCTGCCACCATCTCCAAGATGTCCAGCATCGCAACAGTCCTTCTGAGCCAAACTCTTTAAACAGCGATATTGGACCATCTCCTCAGGGGAGGACTGGGGGGACCCAAGGAGAACTTCACCATGCAACGATCCGACCAACTAACTAGCTCAATCTCTAGGTTATTCACCATGAGCCCAGGGAGAAAACCAAAATCAAAGCGTGTCCATGTTGAGGAGTCACAGAAGTAATAACTTGTGAAAAGGCCCAGTTGTTCCATCAACTGGAGGAAATCACTTTCAAAATGTGAGAATTCATTGTTGACCCAAACAAACCCCAGAATCTAGCTAAACAGTTCCGTTCAACTAAGTTCAGGCATTTGTTTTTTGAAAAGGTGTCATTTTTACGTGTTTCTAGAAAACCTTTTTGCCCAAAAGAAAAATCAAGATGGCAGAGCTAATGACCCACAATGTTTTTCTTATGATCATAAAAAACAATTCTCATTCAACAAAAATTGGCTCATGAACATAAATTCTTTGTTCGTGCCAGACAGCTATCCTGAAAATGCTACTGAGCATGCTCAGAAGCCAAATTTTAAAACCATATAACTTGAGACCCAATTGATACTTGTTTATGTAACCTTTGAAATGCACGCCCTTGGGCCAAGCCCCTTCTACCCTAAAAATCTGGTTATAAATTCCAAACCATTTGTGCTCCCCAGCTGAACAAACAAAACAGCAAAAGGTGCATTTATAAAGGATTTTTAAATTTCAGATCTAAGAATTCAGATCAGTGGTGATCACAAACTTCCCAAGTTTTAATAACATGGCACCTGGACCACATGCAAACTTTCTTAGTTCTGTTAAACAGCACCAAAATTATTAAGGTGCAAAAATTGAGGTTAACACTCAACCCATGGTGAGAAGCCAAACTGTTAAAATCTTATATCTCAGCATCCAATTAATTTTTTTTTTTTAAATCTTCAAAAGATACCTCCTGGGGCCTAGCCCCTTGTACCCTGAAAAGCTTGTAACACAGTTCCAAACTGTTACTGGTCTAGACGCGACCCAAGGAATTAGAGGGCCGGCCGGGGGGAGGAAGACTGCTCTCCTCCTCCTCCTCCTCCTCCTCCAGGGGATGGGTGGGGGAGCATTCGGTATGTGACCAACCCCTGGCAGAGGCCAGGGGGAGCAGCTGCCAGAGCTAAGTAGCTGGGGAGGCGTGCTGGACATCAGCTTTTCAGTGCCCTACGTCACTGCACGCAACATCTCCCGGGGGAAGAAAGCAACCAAAAATGCCGGCCCCATAGATGACACTCTGCTTCCCAGTCCCACTATACCCACCATGGCACTTGGTTGGTGACACAGCTTCAGTCCTCCATCAGGAATGACCTGACCCCATGGCCCCACCCTGGGGGGTAAGCTAAGGAGGAACACTGGTAGATGGAGGGCATACCTAGAACCGAGTACTGGCTGCGCTGGGGTGTGCCCACTGAGGCCCTGCCTCGGGTCAACCCTGGGAGGATCATCATCCGAGGTAAGTCCCAGGAGTGAGTGGGGACTGAGAGAGCAGGGGCTGAGCTACTGGGGATCCAGCACAAAAAAATACAAATAAAAAAAAAAAAAAAACAATAAGATTTAGAGCACATCTTAGCAAACCTATCCAAAATGCCTGTATAAAAAGCATTACACTGTCCCTAACTGACCTCATTGTGCTTGTTTATGGCATCATACCATAACCCTTATTGGTACGTGATATCACAAAAAACACATATGAGGTCAGTTGAGGACAGTCAATTTGTTTTTTGAAAGAAACCATTTAATAATTTCTAAACTGAAATATTTCAAAGATTAAAAATGGGAGAAGATAGAAAACTTGCAATACATTAAACCAGGACATAACTGTATGTTTAACAGTTTAAGGACTTTTATTTTAGTAGATACTCACTCTAAGTTATACTATACATATAATAACTCTCAAAAGAACTGGTCAAAGCCTGATAATACCACATGAATATTAATTTTTTTTAGTCAGTCTCATCTGTACCCTTTCGATATTTCTGGATGCTCCAATACTCTGAGGAGTATTAAAAGGGTGCTATACTCCAGAATCATCCTGGCCAGGGATCTGTACAATGGGACAAGGACATTATCTCATCTACTCCTGATATTTCGTAGAATGTTACCGATGACCCTGTTTGTTATATCATTATTGTGTTTATTATCCCTATTACCACCGGCGTTCCCCAGGGCTCAGTCCTTGGCCCCATCCTCTTCTCCATCCTACTAGATAATCTGCCAAAGTATTGCCCACTACCGCAATCCACATGTACGCCGATAACACGGTCCTCTTTACTTCTGGCCGCACTTGGCTAGAAGTCACCTCTAATCTTCAGACCAACTTCAACAAAGTACAACACTGGTTCAGCTCTAACCAACTCCCTAAATGCCAAGAAAACTGTCTCTATGTCTTTCAGCACTAGACAGAGACTATCCAGACTTACATCCCTCTGATCTTCCATACCCTAAACGACACTATCCTTGAAGACGTGCCCTCCTTTAGGTACCTGGGGGTTTGGCTTGATTGCCACCTCTCCTTTCACACACGGATGTCATTCTAACAAAACTTCACCCAAAGCTAGGTGCCCTCACAGAAACCACACTAGCCTCCCGCTCGTGAGATGTGAAATAGTCCAGAAAATGATTCCACCCTCCTTGACTACTGTGATGTTGTCTACAGCTCTGCCTTTAAGTCCACCTAACCAGGCTAGACCCTCTTCAATGCTTTCTGCCGCTTTGCCCTCGATGCCCCCCCCCCGCACCCATCACTGTGAGCTCTTCCATTCACTGGCCCTTCCATCCCTGAGCAACCGGCGCCTACTTCACAGTGCTAAATTTGTTTCTAACCTCTGGCTCGGTTCCTCACCTTGTATCCTCCCTATCTTCCCCCACCCCGCCTCGCCCCCTCAGGTCTACTGACTCCAGGGCTATTAGTAATCCTCACCGGGCGACCCTGCAGCCAATCAGCTTTCTTACCTCCTTCCTAAGCTCTGGAATGGCCTGTCAGCCCAAATCCGCCTCTTCCTCCAAACACTCTCTATCCTCTGCCCTCATTAACTTCCTTGCAGCAAACTGTACCTGCCCCTGACCTCCCTCCCGATTGATTTCTTCCCTCCTCGATCCTCCTCCTTATGCGCCTGACCAGCGGCTCGGCCTTCACCTAATTGACTGGCTTATACATTGCCGTAAACAACCTATGCACTTACTGTCTCATTCACTTCTGCTATTTCCTTCTTATTTCCTAATGACTTCTAACTCAACCCTCTTATCTACCCCATTGTTTACTATACAGTCCTGTCACCTCTCCCTGGCCCCAATCTCAGACTTCCATTTCTGTCAACTTGGTGCATCATGCTTCAGTTCAATCTCTGCTACAGGCACTTATGTAATCACATATAGTTCTAGATGTGTAATCAAATATGTATGCCACTCTCCTTGTGGCACATGTATGTACTGTCTCCTCATGTAACAAGTTTGTAATTAATCACACTCAATTACGTAACAATTGTTTGTATTGTTCTACTCCAAGTTCAACCTACTGATTGTTGTATGAATACCCTCCTCCCTTGTACCCCCCCCCCCCCGTCGCACCGTGAGACAAGCATCTTTTGCTCAGTGTGCCTTTCCTGGTGAAACATTTTCTTTAATAACAATACATTTATGAAACGACAGTGTGTTCGTAATTATTACCCAGGTCCCTTTCACAGTCAGTGCTCATAATAATTTTATTATTGATCATGTAGGATGCTTTGGTATTGTTGTAACCATATCACTTTGCACTTCTTTTCATTAAATCTCAACTTATGTTGTTTTGCCCAATTTTCCAGCTCTTGCAGTTGCTTCTGGAATTTCATAATGGATTCCACATCATTCACAGCTGCCCCCACCTTAGTGTCATCTGCGTATTTGCAGACCCATGCTCCTTTTGACACTTACATGGTGGAGACAAAAACTTTAAAAAGTATGGGCCCTGAAACCGATCCCTGGGGCACCCCAATAGCAACTACTCCCCAGTCTGAGAAAAATCCTCTTATCTGCACCTCTGGTATCTATCCAACAGCCATGTCTATCCACTTGATAAAATATTGCTTTACCACAATCTTTATAAGGGAATTCAACATGATTTCATGGAACACTGAGTCAAAAGCCTTGGCATAATCTAAGTACACTGCATCAGCTGGTAGGCCATGATCCACTGCCTGACTCACACGTTCAAAAAGTGTAACAAGTTGCTGGTACATGACCTACCAGATTCAAACCTATGCTGCAAAATGTCTACTTTTTAAAGGGACACTGTCAACCTTTTTGCATCATATTATTTCTAGTTAAAAACCCACATGTTTTGATTAATTACCTTCTCTAAAATTCATTAATGTTGCTGTTTGTTTTGTCTGTCTCCTTGTTCAGTGGAAGTGAATGCATGGTAATGTAAACAACTTTGTTTTGATTCAAATTCTGAATCTGTTCTACTTGAATACTTCCTAAACATCAGAAGCACACCCAAACAATGCAGTAACTCATGCGGCAGTAGCCACCTAAACTCCCACTTCATCACAAGTGGCCAGACTGTGTTGTGAGTGTTCCTAAGTTTAGGAAAGATGCAGTGGGAGTTGATCAAGGAATGTAAACAAACCTGTTTTTGTGTGGTAACACCAGTATTGTGGGCAGTCTGTTTTTTCATTTTTAAAAGAAAAAAAGAATCAGAATCAAACTACTAGCTACATCACCAATCTTTACAGAATGTTAACAATCATAAAATATGTTTTTTTTTTTTTTTTCAAACAAGGGGCACTTTGAGGCCTAAGGGGGTTGGCAGTGTCCCTTTAAGTTGTCTTAAATTCTCCTCCAGTAATTCCTTAATGAAGGCCTCCATTACTTTACCTATCACAGAGGTTATACTTATTGGCCTGTAGTTGTCTACCACCGCCTTATCACCCGCTTTTATATATCTGTGTAATATTAGCCATTCTCCAGACTTTTAGACTCTCCTTCTAGTATGGATTTATTAAAAGTATAGGCCAAGGCCAGCAATTTCTGCTGCCAGCCTGTTCAAAACAAACGGTGCACTCCATCGGGACCGCAAGATTTATATTTATTTAATTTTAATAACTTCTCCCTTATCTTCTAGGGGCACAGGACCCAAGGCGACATGGTTTCACAGCAGGAAGGTCGATCAGATGAACCTAATAGATTTCTTTGACTGGGTGACCAAAGTAGTAGACCAGGTAGGGGCTGTGGATATGGCCTACCTCGATTTTAGCAAGGCATTTGACACAGTCTCACACAAAAGATTAATATACAAGTTAGCCAGTCTTGGAGTGGGTCCCAAGGTGGTAGCCTGGATAAAAAAAAATGGCTAAACAACAGGACGCAAAGTGTAATGGTAAATGGAGTTCACAGTGAAGAAAGGAGGGTAACTAGCGGGTACCGCGTGACATTGCAGAGCACCTAGAAAGAAAGGTATGTCTCTTTGCTGATGACACAAAGATCTGCAACAGGGTTGATACACAAGGTAGGGTGGAAAGAATGAAAAGGTACTTGGCAAGGTTGGAGGAATGGTCAAATATGTGGCAGCTCAGATTCAATGCAAAGAAGTGCAAGGTAATGCATCTGGGAAACAAAAACCCAGGGGAAGAGTACACAATGGGGGGTGAGTTAATAAGAACAACAAAAATCTAAAGAGACTTAGGAGTAATTATATCAGATGACCTAAAGGTGGGCAAGCAATGTGAGAGGGCAGTAAGGAAGGCTGGGGGATACTGGGATGCATAGGGAGAGGCATCAACAGTAGAAAACAGGAAGTTGTTATCCCTCAGTACAGACAGTTAGTGAGACCCCATCTGGAGTACTGCGTGCAATTCTGGAGACCCCATCTCCGCAAAGACATAGACAGAGTTGAGGCTGTTCAGAGGAGGGCAACCAAAATGGTGCAGGGTCTGCACCAGAAGACATATGAGGAGAGACTAAAGCAGCTTAATATTGTATACCCTTGAAGAAAGGAGGGAGAGGGGGGACATGATAGAAACTTTCAAGTATCTCAAGGGAATTAAAGTACAAGAGGGTAGTATCTTTCAGAAGAAGAGATGTGCAAGAATAAGGGGGCACAATTTGAAGATAGAGGGGGACGGCTCTAGAAAGTAGTCAGGAACAGTGGCAGAATTCAAGAATGCATTGGACAGGTATAAGGCAATTCTAGTGGGGGGCAGGAGGAAGTAATCTGTTGATTAACTAGAATCTGCAGCTTATCCATCAGGTAGAGAAATGGGCAGACTAGGTGGGCAAGCCCCTTATCTGCCATCAAATTCTATGTTTCTATGTTATGTTTCTATCTATGCAGCAGTGATTAAAGAGTCAGAACTCTGATCAGCTATTTCTCTCTCCTGCTTAATTCTATGCTCATCCGGGTCTTGGAATATGCTTAGGAAGTATTTATTAAAGGCATTAGCCATTTCTTCTTCATTTTCTATTAATCTATCCCCCACCTTTAGACTAACTAGTGATTTGTTGGTGTTTGTCAAACTCCCAACATACAGTAGCTGTACATTTTTTTATAGTTGTCGTTATTACTGTTAGCTAACCCCTGTTCCATCTTTGCTTTAGCCACTCGTATTTCTTTTTTCACACTTTTTAAGTAGGAGCTTATACAGGTATCTATCCTTATTCACTTCATTCTGGTTCTCCCTATATTTTCTGTACGCCTTATCTTTTTTATCAATTTACGATCTTTTGTTAAACCATTTGGGGACTCGATCCGCTTTATCATATTTCTCTACCAGTGGGACAAAATCTGTTATACATTGTTTTATTTTGCTATTAATTTTTACCCATATTTCCTCAGTGCTGAGATCAGACAATTCCAAGTTCCACTCCCAGGCCTGCAGCACTTCTTTTATCTTGACATAATCCAATCAATAGACATTACTATAACATCACATCCTCTCCGTTTCATGTTGGGGAGCACAAAATACACAGATGTAAAAGTCAGAAATCTATTTTTGATTTTCTGAGAAACTGACTTACTTGTTTAGTATTTTGGCACGTTTAGCACTAGAAAATGTCTCCAGTTGCAGAGAGTCCTGGGTAAGAAATGCAACAGCCAGGTGGAAATAGTTGTTCCAGAGCTGAGGACAAGAGATGAAAATACAGTTACCCCAAAACAGTTAGTATTCACCTAAAATTATCTAAAATTTGAAATGCTTTGCAGAAACATCAGAAGCTAATAATACATTTTCATCAAAAGTGATTGGAAGGCAATGTCAAGAATTTTTGTACGTAACTTGCCAAATCCTTGCCTTTAAATGATAACCTTTTAGTCAGTGGTTCTAACTTAGAGGTGAGTATGACATACAGAATGTATATTTTTGAACTTTTGATCCCAAACAAGTTAAGCCTCTGAAATTATTAGAGACCTAATTCTCAGCTGCAGTCAGAGATGGCACCAAATGGGTGCTTTGATCCCACACAATTGCACCATCACCCAAAAGCAGCAGTAGGAATGCTTCAGATCAGTGTGCTGTCTCAAAGGATAGGACTCTAGCTTGGTGTGGCATTTGGCTAGAATTGTTTCTCCAGACACAGCAATGAACTGGTACTGTTTAATGGACCAGGTGCTTGTTGAGATCACAATTGCGGGTGATTGTGCAGACAGGCAGGCTGGCTGCTTATGGTGTGTCATTTCTCATTGCGAAATACAGTGAAACTGGCTTTTTTTAATATGTAGATGAAATAACAACAATTACATCTAACTCTGCATTTGGAGAGGACCACTGGGTATTTCAAAATCTATCCTGTACAGTACGTTTGAGAAAGGACAATTTTGGCAGGTTTATGGAAACAAAAACAACACAATCATAGCCTAATGTTTATTGATAACCATAATATACATGTTAAGTCAAGAGTTTGACAATTTGGGTGATACTTATGTTAGAAATAGTCCATACAAAGTGCAAGTTTAGCACCGCAGAGTGCAATTTTGCTCCCTGCCTCTCACTCTAATGATGTAACTACGCTTCATGTCCGGCAGCCATTTTAGGGATTAGACAGGGTGGGTTTTCTAAACTAAGAAGGCTGTTGTTTACACTTTTAAATGCTATGAAACTCCATTTATGTTAATTATATACAGTTTTGATATCAACGTAAACAGCAGCCTTTCCTTCACCTGTCTATGAAGTCAGATTTTGGAATATCTTATTGCCAAAAATGTTTTAGGTGTCCTTTAAGATAAATATTATGACAACAGGGGTGCTCTGCAGGAGATAACCATTCACAGCAGCTTTTTGTAACATTTGAACTGTGCACAACAATTTATAATGGCCTTTAAACAGTACACAGCAAATCTATATGACCTCTGAACTGTGCACAACTTCTGCCTATGCACAATATGGACTCTGAGTGTATGGAAATCCATAAACAACAATATGTAACCATATACCAAAAAGTACTATAATTTCAAGAAAAAGAATTTGACAATATTTTACATTGGTTTGGGCTATTATTTTAGGGAAAAGTGTGTGTGTGTTTTACCTGCATTGTTGTTTTATAAAACAAAGAATACTATTCCTTTTACTTCACAAACATGGCTGATAGAAATTCTTGGAAGCATTCATACTCTGATGTGCTGTACCTTCTTTCTGAAATAAGTCTAAAGCCATGAGTTTCATTCTGTAAACCACACAACTTCAGAATCTGCACAATCTGGACACAAGTATATCCCTACCGTTTTAAAACATTACCAAACAAATGGCCACCAGCAGCATGAAATTAAAAAAGTTCCGATTCTTGCAGAAGAGAGGCTTCCATATCAATAACCCAGCCATGTTAATTTATAGACCAAGGTAAGCCAGTGCAGTGCAGTGTGAAAGTGTGCGTGGTGGCTTGGCTCCATGTTTAAAATTAATTAAAAACCTGAGACCACTGGTACTGAGATATCTTTTTTCTAGTTTAACTGCTTACATCAGCATGAGCGGTGACCTGGATAGCATCTTTTTCAGATACATAGGATCAGTCCATCCCTGTCCTTGAGCAGTTTTTGTTATAGACAAATTCTACTGCATCACAAGACAAAGGGGCAAGCTGATGCCTTTTCCTGCCAAGTACATGTACATAAATAGCAGTACTCTACCACAGAAGCAAATACAGGATCTGTAGTGAAGATGCTGCTTAACGAAACAAGAGTTGGATATTTAGTTTTCATTTACCAGGTAGGTGCACTAGACAAAACATTTGCTTATTTCCAGGCATGACCTGGGAGATCACAGCAGTGGAGACTGACACAACATAAAAAATTCAAGGAGGGTCTACACAATTGCCTAAAAAGTAATACAGAGAAATAGACAGTACAGCAACAAATACAAATAACAAGTACAGGAATAGGTTTCATACATTTATAGTTGACAATCAGCAATACTCACAAGTGTAACAAAACTCAGATACTTTACTATAGCAAGTGATGGTGCCAGCAAGGGCTGGCTCTAGTAAATGTGTGTTATATATTTTTTTTTTGGGGGTTAGGTGTACACAAAGACACCAACATAAACAGGGAATTGCAGTCATTAACTAATATGCATGCATGGACATAGTCCCATAGAACCACACACACAGTTATCCACAAAACACTCATGCACTATATGCACTCATACAGTCAGATGTGCTTTCATACATACACTGAAACACACAGGCAAGCAAGCATATACACACAGACACATGTACATTTTCTCTGCCCTTCATATTTATACACAAACTGACATACTGTACACTCGAATGCATCTACAGAAAGACATACAGTACCCAAAGGAGCCATTCAGCCTGCTTTCGTAACTTAATAGTTTATAAACTTCTGAAATCATTATTAGAGCAATATAATGATATAGTAAGTGTTGTCACTAATGCAATTTAGAGGAGAGGATGGAATCCATGCAGAAGTTTATAAAGTGACTGGCACTCATGCATAATGGTTAGACAGATTGAAGTAATAAATAACTCCCACAGATTCCCGGAAGGATCGTAAGGATGACATTGAGGGACACAAAAGTCAGGGAAAACTGAGAAGATTGTTTCAGAATAATACATTGGAGGGCATCAGGGAAGACATCATGGACTTGGGCACTTTTCTGTTTTTATTGTTCTCTCTATTTCTACTACACATATTATAGGTTAGATCTTTAAAATGGGTGATTGGGATTACCCACTTGCCTATAGCAATCAGCTTTACTGATAATACCTGCCACAATTTACTGAAGTCACAAGCTGGGTTCTACCAGAGAATCAAACACCTCAAACTTTTCAATCAGGTTCTATTTACACATTCATTGTGTGTAAGTGTACAAATATTTTTTTTTTCTTTACACACACAGAAGTAGTGTAAAACTGCTGCAAACAGATTAATAGTACACACCACCTTCCTAGCAGTTTTTCGATAGGAAGAGATGCGGGTTTACTGTTTTACCAGAGACCACCTAAAACTTGGTCATACGTGTGGGTCAAAACTACAGTTAAGTAATGCTTGTGACAGCTCATGTAGCATGTTATGTCTGGAAAATGGACACACAAGTTACCAGTGTCCAAACCCTAAAAAAGTGTAACCTCTGTGAAGACACCAGCCATACATATAGGTAGTGCTCCTATGCTGTGCACAACAGACCGGCAGGTCTTCACAAGGTTAATTTGGACATGAAAGCTTAACAGAGAGGTTCAGAGAAGGAATTTTCCAAAAACAGCCTGAACAGAAACCTCCCTGGGGCCTGCCTCTGCAGAACCCATAATGAAATGTACTGATTACAATTATAACAGAAGACAGGCTCATACCCCCACCCCACACCCAGGCAAAGGCTGAAGTTCTGTGGATCTCTCCCACAAAATACTGATATTGTGCAAGAAGTAAATGACACCCTCCCCCATTTCATCCTTAAACATGGAGCTAGATAGCCAGAAAATGACCTGAATAACCATAGGATTCCTGCATCGATCAGTATAAGATCCACAACTACTAGAGGAGTTGGGCCCTCCATGACAACAAGGAGGAAAAAGGGTAGACACAGACAGGCAAAGGCTTAAATGCCAAAAGTACCTAAAGTTGTTCCCACCCAGTTAAATCAGATACACTGTTTTACACAAATCTCACAGTTGGGTGATACAGAGGATAAACAGGATTCAGGGCCTTCTCTCTGCACTCTTCATCACAAAAGGTTTTATCAGATCAGGAGGATTTGATGTCTGAAACATCAGTTTCAAAAAAGGAAGGACTAGGTACAAAAATAAATGATTATGATGTTGTGGGTCTTCATAGCTCTCGTTATTATGACTGAAGTGGCATATCGTTTACACTGTGTCACCCAATATGTTAACTGTTTAAATAAATTATTAAAATAAAAAACAACCATATTTATGGCTTTGCAGTCCTCTGGAGGTAATATAATGTTCTTATAGGTCACCAGACTTAAAACACTGTGTGATGTCTCTAGTTGACCAAAAAAAAAAAAAAAATTGAAAAAACAAACACAATGGATGTCAAGACATTCCTTTTGGTCAGCAGGCACATATACTAGCAATGGAGTGGCAATTCTGTTTAAGGGGTTTCATTTTTCAGTCTTCCATTTGTTAGAAATGCATCTGGGGTACACTTTAATGCTTGATATGTCATAATAACATACGATATTGCTTGTTTTGTGTATACTCTCCACAGACCAAGGCTTTACGTACAGAGCTGTTCAAAGAAATACAGCCATGCCTTCATACCTCAAAACTGGTACTATTAGGGGGTGGTTTTTACTGTGGACTCACACTCGTTGACAGACGACTGCAGATGAGGAAAGTCTTTTGTGACTCTACATTGTTAAGTAGGATCAGTCACACAGCTGACTTAGTAGATGCATACAGAGTAATTCACCAGGAGGGTGGGGAACCATATGTAAAAGGAAAAAGATCTACCAGGAGAGATTATCTTGGAACTTGGATCTCAATCACATCTCAATTCACAGCTGCATTAACCATAGTACCAGCTACAATATATAATCAGATGTTAGATACAGGGACACTTCTGAAATCTATGTCAGAGGCATTTATGATTTTTTATTTTTAGAAATGGGATAAGACAGAGCTGAGTAAGGGGGAAGGGAAAGGGGAAATTGTTTAACAAGGAAAGGAACACTAAGCCAGAGTTTGTTTCCAGGTGTGACATGGGAGCACAAGGAAGTTAAGTGACTTGCTCAGGGTCTCACAGTATGCAAGTGGAGGTGGATGGGATTCAAACCCAGGTCTCCAGGTTTGCAGCTCAGTGCACTTAACTACTATGCTATACTGCCTCCCAAAACATAACAACATGTACTGTACTTATCATGTGCACCACAGCAGAAGTCTATTAAACCTAGATCTGAAAATATTGGCTGCAATTTTGCCAACAAGACTGATGGGTGCATCAGAACACCTACTAAGTCAACAACAAGCTTGTGCTCTTCCTAATAGGTCAACTGACAATTTAGTACTGTTACCTGAAATTTGTGAACGTGGACGGATGGGACAACTATTAGGATATGTGTTATCAATTATCAGGCTAAGGCTTTCAACAGCCTGTCTCATGAATACATACAGAAAAATACGAAATACCACAGACTTTTAGACAATGGATATTACTGCTGTACTCTGAAGCGATAGTAGTACTCATGGCAAATGGTTGGAAGTGTCTCCCAGTACAGGTTCTCAGGGGGTCAGACTAGGATGCCCTCTGAGTCCATTATTATATGTACTCTGTCTGGATCCTCTTTTGCAACTCCCAGGAACCCATAAAGACATTCGAGGTATAGTTACAACCACATATTCCCCTGCGATATCAGTCTTAGCCTATGCGGATGACATACACTTGCTGCTCGGAGATGAACTTTCAGGGAAGGCATCTTATGACACTTGTCAGAAGTTCACTAATACTTCTTGATCAGGTATACCTGAAGAAGTATGCTCCTTGCCTAATTCCCTGTTCTGGCAGGATAGATCCTCATCCAAGCGTGGAGGTGGAGTTGCCCTATTTTTCAAAACCACCTCAACATCTCTATTGTCCCAGCATCTGCCTCTCCCGAAGTGTGCGAATTCATACAGGCAACTATTGTATTGGGGGGAAAAGAAGCTTCATATTATCTGTGCCTATAATCCCCCTGCTGGGGGAATAGTAGGTCTTCAAGAACTCCTTGACATCACCTCCCAGACTGCAAATCATAATGAGGCTGTCATCCTAGGTGATCTTAACCTCAATTGGTTAGGATCAGCTCAAATATCCTTGCAATCACTCACGCTTAGTTATAATTTTCACTAGTTGATCTCTGAAGCAACTAGAGCCACGTCATCCCATCATATGGGTACACTCCTAGACTGGGTGATGGTTAACTGTATGGAACATGTGTCAAAAGCATGAATCTTTGCAGATGTACTAACAGACCACTCACCCACTTTTTTATCCTATCTATGGCTGCACCTCCATCTCCTCCATCAAGGCTAATCATGTTTACAAATCTAGCTCATATTGACCAGGATGCATTTCTCTATGATGTCTCCAATATCGACTGGGCAGGTATCTATCAAACAAAGGATGTGGAGGTTGCTCTACAGATATTCATAAATGAATTTCTTACCATTCAATATAAACATGCCTCCAAGACTACTAGGAGGGTCAGAGGAAAACAGATGAGGTGGCTGGATAAAGACCTCCTTGCTAATCTGTGCCAGAGGGACAAGCTCTGGATTCGCTACAAACATAATGGCCTACAGTCAGAGCTTATTGCCTATCGTGAACTAAGGAACAGATGTAAGAGACAAGTTAGAGCAGTTAAAAGCAAATACGGCAAGGACCTTCTACAAAGCTTACCTGCAACCTGAGGAAATTCTGGGCCCATGTCAAAACATTTATGGGTACCTCGCGGTCGGTAATTCCTGATGAAATGATCATAAATGGGGCACATTGTAATGACATTAGGATAATCTCAAACAGTTTTAACAATCTTTTCTCTGATCTGTCACATTATGCCTTGGCTTTACAATCTAGTGGATCGCATTCCAATCGACCTACCACGCTACCATCAGACAACCATACTGTCCTATCGTATGATGCTCCTCCAGCGCCACCATTCTATTTCAAGACTATATCAACAGTGGAAGTTCTGAAATTACTGAGATCCATATCTGCCAATACCAGCTCTGGTTCTGACTCATTGGAACCTCATCTTCTTAAGCAAGCTGCTCCACTCATTGCCTCTCCAATTGCCAGAATCTACACTTTATCTCTTATCCATAGCACCGTCCAGACCTATGGAAATCTGCAAGAGTAACGCCCATCTTTAAAAAAGGTGACCCAAAGGACATGGCCAATTATAGACCTATAGCAATTCCCTCTGTCATTAGCAAGATCCTGGAGAAAATAGTTGCATCACAGACCACTGACTACCTTACATGCTACAATCTCCTCTCAGACACCCAGCATGGTTTCAGAAAAGGTCATAGGACCACCACGGCTCTTCTTCAACTAACTACTGATATTCTGTCCAACATGGATTCTGGAAAACTCACAGGTGCCATCTTCATTGACCTCACTAAGGCTTTCGACCTTGTAGACCATCCCTTGCTTCTCTCCACTCTCTATAAATTCCATTTCTCTACCTCTGTTGTGGACTGGTTCTGTAGCTACCTGTCAAACAGGTTGCAAGCTGTCAAATTTAACCTCCCTGTCCAGCACATCTACTATCAACCTTGGGGTCTCCCAGGGCTCTATCTGTGGGCCCCTTCTGTTTCTCAATTTTTTATCAACAATGCAGCTGAGGTCCTGGAATCCTGCTCAGCTATTCTCTACACTGATGACCTGATCATCTATACTAGTTCTTCTAGTATTGCCTGCATAAACACATCACTTACTTCAGACTTCAATATGGTCTTAGACTGGCTACTAGATCGCAAGCTTGTACTGAATGAAAAGAAAATGAAAGCCATGCTCCTAGGTTCCGCACCGAAGAGTAAGGCCTGTTCTAGTTTGCTAGATGTTCTTCACCCAGGAGGATTTCCACTTGAAAATGTTACTTCCTTCAAGTACCTTGGGATCCTCCTGGATTTTAATCTTCACATTCCGTCCTCGTGCAAAGCTATAAACTCGAAACTGGGAGTAGCTTAAAAAATGAGCTACATGCTTACACCCTTGGCCAAATTAGCAATTGCCCTAGGTATTCTGCTCCCAACCCTTACTTATAGTGTCTCTATTCTTACCTCTGCCCATAAAACCTCCCTACTAAAATGGGACGTAACTTATAACAATATATGCCGATTTACCTCTTCGTCGCCTCGACTCAAACATCACTGCCGTCTTTATAAGGATCTGGATTGTGTCTCACCCTCTGCCAGTAGACAATACTACCTTGGATCACTAATGGACTCCATAATCAGGGAAAAAAACCCATCCCAGCTGGCAGCGTTGCTGGTCCTTCAACCATCCTCCCATGGCCTGCGATCAGCTGCCAAATCCTTGCTCTATGTTCCGAGATGTCGGACGACTAAAGGCACAGGGGCCTTCCAGTTCTCCGCTCCCAGGGTTTGGAATGCTCTTCCACTCAACCTCCGGCTGTCTCAGTCTCACTTTGGATTTAAAAGTGAATATCGTCATTATCCATCCTTAGCTGATGCTTGTACATGCTTTGACCCAACCTGAAGCTCCTGAGACTTACCAGTAATGTCACCCTGCTCTAATCCAGCTCCAAGATTGTCTCCTCTTCCTCTCCCATATTTTTCCTTCTCTTTGTAAATAACTTCTTGATTACTAGCTCTCCTTCCTCGAACCTTGTTGCTGACCATCCACTGTTATTTTGCCAATTACCACCCTTGACCTTCCTTCTTCTAAAAGTCTTTGTTATGTTTGAACATTCCTCACATTTTCTCTATATAACATTACCATCTTATTAACCCTTTCACCCACAGGTCGAGTCCATGGTTTCTGCACTTATTATATATCTAACTGCCATCTGTATAATGCTTGCCATTATTTTTTGCTGTTTATACCCATTGTATTTTTGTAGCACTGCTGTACTGTTCCTCTACTTGTATTATTGTACCCATGTTGCTGTTGTTCAACTATTCTCTTTTTGTTGTACTCTCCCGGGTTGTGCCTGAAAATAGTCATTTTATGGTTAGTGCACCTACCCAGTTAACAAAAACTAAATAAAAAAAATAAATAAATTAATTTCCATAGAAGTAAAGGTATTACCATAGGTCCAGTAAGCAAACTAGTACCTCTATCCATTGCCAATATTCCAATAGTAAATGCCTCTATAAAACTTTTAGAGCTGTTTCTGGAAGAGATTTGGGGAAACTGAATTAGGAAATTGTCAAACAAACTGGAAAGTGGCTATGTGGAAGAACTGGGGGTCTATGAAAAAAGAAAATAGTTATTTTTGTGAAAGCACTCCAGTTTGCTATTTTCTGTATGCGAGTGTGATATTTCCTCCACACCTATGATGGAAACTCATCTTTTTAGTATCTTTTACCAATTGATATGGGGAAACAGACTGAACCTAATAAAGTGGGATGTGACATTATAGATCTCTCCAAAAGGGTGGCTTAAGGATGATGAATCCAGTTATATTTTACAGCATATTTATACACTGGCATTTCAGTCCTGCTCCATCTCAGAAACAAACATTAGGTACCCTTAGCGTATGGTTGAAATGTTCTCTGCCTTCTTGATAGTCACGTAATCTAAGTTACTCAAACCTTACCAACAAGTGTTGCCAGTATATATAAGTAACTCACTGAGAAAAGTAAGGTCTTGGAAGATTTCCCAACTCAAGAACAACAAAATATAACAGTACAACTTTATAACAACATATTAAGTCCTATACTAGAACCAGAGGTAGATTTTCCATACTGTCCACCAACTGCCACAAACTCATTTTTGGAACATTTACAGGACAAAATAATCCATGTCTATATCTGGTATGTGTGTGGCTTTAGTGTCATGGGAGATTCGGTGTAAAAAAAAAAAATGCACAAGCATAAAAGCACAGACAAGCAGCATGCCTGAGACCAGCGTGTACTTGGATATTAGAAAGACAGGACCATTCATTCCTGGACCTTTGTCAAAAGGTTTAGGGATGCTACTGCTATTACATGGAACAATTTGTTGTTTCTATCCTTAAAATATAGGGAACTGGTATTGGGAATTATCCCAGTTGGATGATTGAAATATCAGAAAAGTACAGTAAGGGTATTATTTGTACTACTGAAATGTTATATATGGGAGACCCACTGTGCCTTCACTCCACAACAGAAGGTGGGAGAATATGGGGATATAATCAGGAATGTGAAAATTAGGTTACAAAATGTATATTACTAAGATATCCCTTCCCAGTCTCCCAGGGAGTAAAACACTATTTTGTCTATGAAATCAATGAAGTGGTTTGAATTTGACTAGCTGGATGGAGCACAAACTTGGTTTAATTATTTTATATATATATCTTTTCTATTACCATTTAATTTTCTATAGTTCTTTATGATGTGATTAGTGATGTTTCATATGTTTATATTTCTGTGTTTTATTTTTAATAAAATACCCCTACTCTTTTATAGGGTATGCTGAGGTCGTGGAAAGAATGGTGCCAGGACCACCTGCAGCTGTAAGATTGAGACTGAGTTGATCTGAAGCGAGAAACGCCTGGATAAGGATCTCCAGAGGAAAAATACAACCTCCACCTAACAGCTGAAGAGGAAAGTAAATGTCAAAAAACAAAAACTTACGTTAAGAAAACCAAGTCCTCTTGTGGAAAGTGAGATGAAGTCTCCCTAGAAGTCCAGCAGTAGCCTTGACAGGGATGTGGGGACTGACAGTGCACTGCTACTAAGTTCCAGCTGTTCTCCAAATCAGCTGCTGCACCAGATTGGCAACAGCAAACACTGTAAGACAATGAGGATATAGGCGCTTGAGGGGAAGCCTAGAGAAGAGCCTCCATTTTCTAATTTGTCAATACAGCAGCAACTTTCTACAGCTGGCTGGAAAAAAGAAGCCGGGAGCACACTAGTTCCAGAACTTCCAGCACAGAATGTTAACCAAGACTCTGCAAATGAACTTACACCCGGATCATTGACAGTATAACATGGGAGTGAGGTAAGTCTGCTGCACTTCCCTGTCTCACTAGAAGTGATACAATTTCCGGGAATTTCCTCTTGATTAGAAAACACACCTGAAGCTGGGCCGAGCTGGAAAACACTCCTATTTGAAGCACAGATGGTGGTAGTCCTAGTGTTAGTTTACCTGGAGCCATGTTCTGTTTTGAAGACTACCACATTCTGATACTGCAACCCTGGTGCTTGAAAACTCTACTCAGCCATCAGAAATGCCAACTGTAAGTAAAAAGCATTCCCCATCATGCAGTACTCAAATGACAGGCGACCTTACATCAGAGGGTGTCTCCTTAGAAGAAGAGAACATGGGAAGGGCTCCAGCGTTAATCTAGGGAAACAACAAGGCATTACTATGGATTTTGACAAAACATCTCAAGTCAATATCAATGTCCCTTATGTAACAGTTCATGTTGCAGTGAAACAGCATGTCCCTTCAGAACCAGACATCCAGATTATATCTGGTGGGAGCCCTCAGCCACATCATGATCAGGATATCTTTCCCAAGTCATATAAATAATAGATACAAATTGCCCCCACTAGTATAAGAAAGGTTATTGAACAGCCAATCAGACAAGACCCCTTCCCCCAGTACAGAGCATCCTTCTGCTGACAAACAGCCTAGCTCTGACAACAACAGAACTGACACCCAGGGTGGAGAAGGTCCCAGATTGTTTCAGACTTTTTAAAGCCTGCCAAACGACACAATGCTGTGTGTCTCAAATATAAGAGAGGCATGGAAGAAGTTTCTGACAGGGTGTTTGTGGGACATACTATTCTGAAGGATACTTCATTTACTTAGTATGTTAGGACAAAAGAAGGCACTTGTCCATCACGATTGTCCCCCACACCAGTGGGACTTAACTAAATGTTGTTAGATATGAGCCATTGATCTAATCTGGCTTTAAATGTACCAAAGGAGTTGGACTCAATAATCTTGTTAGGGAGACTATTCCGTGCTTTTGCTGCTCTAATTGAAAAGGAGTCGTCTCTTTTGGCACAGTTTGCCCAATCGATGACTAGTCGTTGCTGATGGGGTCTAGGAACATGTCACCTGGCTGAATACTCTAGACCACATTGTTCCATTAGGTCTCCTGAGTTTAAAATTTTATAACTGAGAAGGTGGTCACCTCTGTACCTTCTTGTTTGGAGAAAAAGTCCGGTTTTCCCAAGTCTTTTTCGAACTCACAGATGATAGTTTGGGTACTAGTTTGGTAGCCCTTCTCTGGGTTCTCTCCAGCAGATCTATATCCTTTTGAGAAAAGGGTTCAGAATTGTGAGCCATAATCAAGGTGAGGTCTAACATATACTCAATATAATGGGATAATGCATTGTATAGCTTCAAGTTTTCACTGATGAACTCTATGCTCTGATTCACACAACTGGTGACACCACTTTTATATCAGCTTTAAGAATGCAAGTGGCTTAGCAAGATTTTGGAAAACATGCTACTAACTGAAACACACTCTTTATTCCTCGCTTTTTGTTGTACCCATTATGAAACCTGCCTTCAAGATGGTTACAATTCTCTTTAAAATGAAGGGGTGAAGATTACAGGTATTTTGTACTGGTTAAAACTAAATGTACTGTTTTGCGGTCTCCAATAAAGGACTCAAAAATCTTTGGACAGGAGGGTAAAGAGAGGAGTCCGATTGCCACAAACACTGGTCTACAGCACCACCAAACTGTTATTTAGGGAAAAATAGGGTTTTGTATTTTAATCTGATCAGTCCAAGGCATGTTTCTGCTGTGGTTCCAGGTTCACCTAAACAACGCCTGTGACATGGTTTATGTGGGGAAGTAGGTCTTTTAAGCTTGTCCTGTCAAAATACCATCAGCTGTAACTTGCATGATGAAACAGGCCACTCATTTAAATCCTTTTCATGGGCATAACATATTAAAAGTGACCCCATGGATCAGGAAGAGCAGGATTTTTATGTAAATACAGCTAAAAAAACAACCGCAAAACTGTACCCAGTCAAAGAGACAGGATGATGATAGGCTCCAACACCAGCACAGGCCCCACCAACACCAGAACATGACCACCTCCAGTATCTTCAGAAGATTCCAGGGGTGTGTCTGCTGAACCAGTAACTTCATTAGATCCCTCACCCATGGCAAGGGACAATATCCTTGGGGAACCAAAACCTGCTGCTTCACAGGATTCAGCTACTGAGATGTCTATAGAGCACATGCAGGTGGTTGTTACTACCCCTACTTCCTCCACAACAAAACAAATGCCCCCACCTCCAATAATAGAGCAGTTTCACATGGTTACTAAGAGCAGAGGAAGGAAGGGCCAATACAGGGCTAAGATAATTAAGTCAGACACAATGCAGTTATCCAATAAATCTGATGTCTTATCATCTCATAAGTCTTGGACAGATACTGAGGAAGACTCAGATTGTTCCTTAGTGATGTCCTCTCAACCTAATCACTCCTCTGAAACAGAAGGGGCATTCACTGATTCTGAATCCTCTAGACCTAGAAAAATCAAACAAAGGAGAGGTTCTCATGGGGTAAAACCTAAAAATGGACAGTATTTTTCTGGTGTGCAGCCTCTCCTTATTTGTGTACATCATCACTAAACGTAAACAGTATTAAAAACCAGAACTGTTTACCAACCATACCCTCAGCACTCTAGTCTTTTTATAGTGACAACTGTTTGCAAGATGTCAGACTCTATGCTACATCTGATATAGGCAGAGGGGAAGGGGGGATTGTTTAACCAGGAAAGGCACCCTAAGCCAGAGCTTGCTTCCAGGTGTGACCTGGGAGCATATGGAAGTTAAGTGACTTGCTCAGAGTCACACAGTATGCAAGTGAGAGCTAGTGGGATTCAAATCCAGGTCTCCAGGTTTGCAGCTCAGTGCCCTTAACCACTATGCTATACTGCCTCCAGAGCAAAATGGTACTGGGAAGCAAGGCTGTCTTTTGAGTCAACTGGAGAAGACACTTGCTCCAGGAACAGCATTTTGTTTCACTCTTAAGGGGTTTAGGTACATAGACTGATTGAACTTGCATGTGGGAGAGTACTTACTGTAGGTGGACACTGACTACAGTATGACATGAGTATAATTATTGTGTATGCCCCCCAGACAAAGCTGCCAGGACCAAGCTCTTTAAACAGGTACAACCATTTTTGTTCACTAGTAAGGTTGTGCTTTTAGCAGGTGATTTCAACTGTGGTCTCACTTTATCAGATAGCGGTGGCAGCATGAAAAAATCTTGAATGATATTCTGTTTCAGAAAAATATGGTAAAACTGTTGGGTTAATAGATGCAGTCTCCTCTCATTTCCGCCAACCTGAAAATACTATACCATTCAACTGTACCAATTACGAGGAACGCTCCTCATTTAACTTCACAAAATCTCCTTGTTCCACATTGTGAGGACTTGTCCCACATTCAGTGTTAACATTTTAAAGGAAAAATCTCTAGTAAATGATGCAAAACATATATTATTCAATTAATAACAGACTTTCTGAACAAAAATGGAAACATTTTAACAGTGTTCTGAGCTTCTTAGGAAAAGATTTGATTAAGTGTTCCACATTTTGCTCATTTGTTCCACATTTTGAGAGGCAAAGTTCCACATTTGGGGGACAAAAGGTTGAGAGATATGGAACATACTTTTGTAAGGCAGCTCTTTCATTCTGTATTCATTTCTGCTTCCTCTCTCCATGGCTCCCTTTGATAGACACAGACACTGTCTCTCTTCCATTAGAGACCTCAGATGACAAAATTATCACTGCAGCAACAGGTACTGCTGTAACCCCCCAAGTAAAACCAGAAATCTGGAGACTGAATGTTTCCTTATTAGATAATCCAACTCTGCAGACTAAACGCCAATCCCTGCTGGTGGCCTGACAAATGGACGAGTATGGAAGGGCCTCATGGAAAGATGTGAAAAATGATTTGAAACTAATTATTTTAAATCTAAGTCTAGATATATCTGTCACCAGCCCACTCCCATGGGGCAGGAGTTTTCTCTGCATCACAGCAAATCCCTCCAATGATGGGGGTGTCAGGGGTACCCTTTCTCCATCCTTCTAGTAGGTTAACTGTTTTACAACTGAACGTGCACCAGAGAATCCCAGGGCACCCTCTCTTCATGCAAGGAGATACAAATACAGTCTTCAGTCTGTGTTACCGAGGTAGAACCCTCTCAGCCACTGCACCACAAATCAGAAAGCCACATGCGTGTAAAGGCTCCAGGAGGCCCTATACACCCTATTATGTGGCTTTCCCCCAAAATGCAGAGCTCAGTTCAAATCCTCCACAGGCTAGTCCCGAAACCCTTTGTATTTCTTCCCCTCCTTTCATCATGGAGTTCCTGGTGGTACTTCACTTTGGTAGTGGTTGGCCTTAAAACAGTCACACAGGCATAGTATCGCTTTGAACAAAACTTACCAAGGCAGCACAGACACAAACAACATAGGCAGAATTATTTTTAAAATAAGCCAAAGGCTTTACTAATTAAATTAATAAAAATAGTACATAACAAAGACAAATAAGTTTAAGACATTGGTTACAGGATATTGAAAATAAAATGAAAGGTATTCAAAAAACAAAAACTTTGAGAATTCTAGTTTTAAAGTTCTTCCTCTGTGTTCTTAGAGATCTCAGCTCCCAAATCCAATTTCCAAATGCTGGAATCGTGGTTTGAGCAGAGCAGGCTCTTGCTGAACTATAAAAAGCTTTCCACCCTCCCACAAAATAAGAAAAAATATGGGCTCTTATAATCAAGAGCCACAAAGGTGAAACAACTGAACAGGTCCCCACCTTTATGTCTGGGAATACACTGAGATGATACCCTAAACTTTCAACTCGCATATTCAGCATGTTATAAAATCAGCTTAACACCAAACTAGGAGTGCTGTACCGCCACAGACAGTCTATGACACCAGAAGCTCTGAAACCTCATAGCTTGTAGTTCCATACCATCAACCATAGATTATGGTTTGGTGGTTTATGGGCAGGCACAGAAACTGGTCTAAAGAGGGTAAAGACCCCTCCCAAACAAGGCTTGCAAGTTGGTTTTGGGAGCAGACTACTTAATACATTTGTGTTCGCTTTACAAGGACACTGGGTGGCTTCCACTGCAGCAAAGATTAAAATATCAGCGCTATCTACTAGGGAAGAAAACACTGTTTGGCCAAGCAGCCGACTCCACCAGCAAGTTCTTTAAACCTATTATGCTTGCCAAGAACACCAGGGGGTCAGCAAGCAGGGTGCTGCAGGTGCCACACATGCGTATCTCTTTTGCCCAAAGTTCCCTGGAGTACCGAGGTCCCAAGTGACTAAACGACCTCCTGGAGCACCTCCTAGTAATAAACAAACTAAGCCCATACAAAAAGGCTCTCTGCCCCTGGCTCTCATTCGATAACAACTGTAACTGCTTACATCCACCTTAGGTAGCCAATGGCATATATCCTCAACTTACTCCTCCCCCACAATACCACTCTTACCCTGACACTACTATGCCATTCCCCAATTATCCTGCCTGCCACTGAAGCAATACTGACAAAGACCCCTCTGGCTACAAATTATACCCACACCCTCCACTAGTAATCCTCACTTACCTCTGTACCCCAACTTGCTCTTGATAAACTGCTCAAACCTGCCTAAGAATCTGCACCACTCTACCGCCACTTCTTTTCAAACCGCACTTAGCAACTGTAACCTGAAATGCCTAATAGTTGTATTCAATGTCAACATATTGTCTCTTACCTCAGCTGATGTATTTGTTTATACTGAACCCTCCCTTATCACATAATCGTATACACACTTGTTTTTGTCATGCTTTGTAATGTTATATAGCATATCGACCTGTGTAATGTCACGCCTTTTTGTTTGACTTGGAGCTCTTTGAAAAGAGCCTTCCGCTCAAAGGTTGTAATCCAAAACTTCAATAAATACAATTTGAAATGCAAAGTGTACTTTAGAAGTAGCAGCTGAGGTCTTGACTCTTATCCAGGAGAAATTGTCTCTGCTCTCCAAGCAGACAGGCAGGGTCCCAAAGGCTAAAAGCTTAAAGGCCCCAATACCCCTTTGCATTCTTATTTTAAGAGGTTTCAAAAGAGCAGGTCCAGTGGATAGTGGCTGGCCCTGTGATTGGCTAGCATTCTGTTTCTATGGCTACACAACCAATTAGATTTAATATTTTATTACAAAACACATATGCAGTTCTGAATATGAGAGGGAAAAAAAACTCAGAGGTCAATCAGTTTAAATCAGAATTCTGGGGGAAATTCCAGCCTCCCACTTTGGAAATGACAGTAATTAAGCTACACTTTACTTAAGTAGTAGCCCATTCAGCTAGTAACAAGATTAGCTTTGGTAGCCTTGCAGAGACAAAGGAAAGCCAGACATCCAGGCACTCTGGATGTTGCTGACCATTCAAACATAAATGGATGTGCCTGTTGGTCAGCTCTGCTTAAATAATTAATTTGTCTCCTTTTAAATGATTTAATTAACTCTAGACCCTGGCTAGTAGCTGACAGATTCTCTGCCCAGTAACAAGAATGACCACATAATTCCACAGAGCCCATGAACCTGTACCCATGATCCCTTGCACTTATACTGGTCACTATATACATAAAATTATATAAAACATGACCAAAACAACAAGGTATGGCATTATCTCACCACAATATCTATAATGAGAACTATTTAAAATACCTGATATTAAGATACCACTTTCAGAAAATGAAATTACGTAATCACGGTAATTCTTGATCTTCCAGAATATCTTCACCATTCATTACTGTATGGATCTGTACCAGAGGCACTAGGATCCCATGGTTGCTTTAAAAGCTTAGAGCCAGGGGGTTGGCAATGGCACCACCACAAGGCTGACACATGTTGTGGCACTCATGGACTGGCCAGTAACTGATGCTGGCTCTCTGCTTCTTTCGGTTCCATTCGCCAGGACAGGAAACAAGTGAAAGAGAAAAGAAGAAAGGGGGTAAGGTAGTCAAAGGGATAGAACAAAGGATATAGGATATAAGAGGAACAAAATAATAAAACTTGTCTACCAGAGAAAAAGAGGGGTTTGGAAAGGAGGGCCTAGATAGCAGGTTGAAAGGATGACCGAACAATCTGGGCAGGAGGAAATACATTTCCGTAAGGGAAAGGAGCTATGAGGATCAACATGTTCTCAGTAGCAGACGGTTTCCAACAAAAGGTGACTCAGGAGATCAGAGAGGTGCCTAAAGCTTGAGTAACAAGTAGACAACCTGCAAGGGTAGCAAATAAGAGAAGGTTCAAGTGTTAAATTGTGAGCAGCACACAGGAACTCAGTTCAGCACCTCTTCTAAGAGACTGTTGGACAGTTCCACCACCTCTGTCATTCTCCTCCAAGACTAGTACAGGAGAGTTCCACCACCTAGATATGACAGCTGCCTCACTCATAAATCTAGATAAAAGCCAGAATATTTCACAACTAACCACTGAGAAGATCCCCACTAAGAAAGAGGGAAGGTACAACCGAGAATTTTAAAAAGTGAATATCCCTCTGCATCTTTCCTTTGTCTTCACTCCTTATTTATTTATTTTTTTTAATTCCCCTCCGCAAGGCAAAGGGAGAATTGGGGAGCAAGCTGACTGGGCTGGCAAGAAATAAAATCTGCTGCTGAGGACAGGAAGGGGCAAAAACTACTATGTTAAGGAGTCTGAGCTTATGACCGCAAGCTGCCCCCCCCCCCCTTTTTTATGTTTTGGCTAGGAAGTGAAACAAAATGCCTCCTATGAAAAGCTATCTACACCCCCCTTTTTCTATTTAACATATGACATTTTTACCTTTTAAAAAAAGGTGAAACAAGGCTGCCTATCAAAAAGCCCTGCCTCCCCAATTTCTAACTCGAGAAGGAGGTAAGGAAAAGACAGTAGAAAAAAGAGGAAGATAGGAAAAGAGGAGAAGGCTTAGCTGCCTCAGATGTCTGGCCATAGCATGGATGGTATAGAAGCAGCAATGAATGGTAAAGATATTGTGGAAAATCAAGAATTATGGTGAGTACATCATTTTCATATCTTCCCAGAATAAATCTTCACCATTCATTACTGTATAGGTCTGAGTACAAGCTTATTACCACAAGGTGGTGCTGGCTTACCCTGTGGGAAAAAGTTGTTCCCTCAGCCTTCTGTGGGAGAAAAAGCACAAAGGTAGGGGCTCTTTAGGGCCCCATGAGGCCCCGAGACTGTTAAGGGGCAGGTGGAGGCTCATGTGGCCTGGGAGCAGACAGGTGCTCCACCAGCTCGTGCCTGGCCCTGCAGGAGAAGAAGTGAGCCCCCTGGAACTGTAAGGCAATCACCCTATGCCGGGCAAAGGGTGACAACCGGGAAAGATGAACCCCCGCCGTCCACTTCATACAGGCTGTGGTTCCTGCCAGCCTGGAGAGTACCTCGTTAGTGTCATAAGGTGCCCTGCCAGCTATAGGCCCTGGGCTGAAGAACGTATGGCCCATGGTTGCCTCACAATTGGGCAAAAACACTAGGAGTTATTCCAGTGTTGATTACAGGTGCCTGTCATAGGTCACCTAGTGCACCTGGTGTGCCGAGATGCACAACCAGGTGTGTGCCATTGAAAACACTCTTCAACCCCAGGCATCAAACTTTGCAGTGTCTAACACTGGGAGACAGTCATGCACTGGTTGCCTATGTCCAGAGAAGGTGTCAAAGAGCTGGACCCCAGAAGATGGTGGCATGGCTCCTGGAAACTCCATGGGTGCACAATATCTGTGCTCTGTGTTCCTTGGAGCTAGAGAGAGATGGAGCCAGATGTCGCTAGATGCCTCCACAAAGGGTCTAGGCCATGGAGGTATGACCACAGAGTCATGATCACACTCCCTAAGGAAGCAAGGACAGCATCAGATGGGCAGAACTGCAGCCTAAAAAATGGTAGAGTTGCAGCTTCCTCGTCATCTCTGAAATGAACTGCTGGTAGCATGGGTACTCAGCATCTGAGGAGCTATGGAGCGACCTCTCCTCAGAGGAGGAAGACATGGAAGACAAAGAGCTGGACTCAGGGGTGGTTGGTGCTGGGATCTCAGGCTGGAAAATGGCCTGGTCTAATGCCCTGAGATTGGTGGGAAAAGCTCGCTGATGCACTGAACTAGTCCCAGGTCAAGGGGCCCAAGGATCGGAAATGTCAGGGAGAACAGGAGGAGAAGGCAGAGGAGGAGGCGGTGAAGGAGGTCCATGGCGGACAAATCCAGGTGCTCTGCCAGGGCGACGAAAGTGTACAGAGGACCTCACCCAAGGGGTGAGCCTGACAAACTCATCCAGCGGGGAAAGCTCAACCATGAAGGAACTAGGTAGGTGATGCCCTGGGGGGAACCCCCAGGTAGGTAGATTGGAGTCATGCAGGTCCCCTATCCCCACCTACAACAAGCTCAGAAGATTCTGGTGAAGCCAGAGGATTTGAATCGACACTATGACTCCTGCCAGAGTTGCCGCATTCTCTGGACTTGAAGTGAGACACTGAACGAGCTCTACCAATCCCCATTTCACCTGACAGGGCTCTGCTCCTTGAGTTAGGTGTAACAATGGGCTCTACATCAACTGAAGGAGCTGAAGGAAGGACAGGTCCACAGAACATGCCCTGGCACTGCAGCGACACCGAAACCCTGCCCAACATTGAGAATGGCACCGGGTCCCCGTTCTCCACCGTGCCCATCACTGACTCTACTCCCAGCACAAGAATCAGCACCAAGGCCATATGCCAATGCCACAAGAGGTGCCAGAGAATGGAAGGGGGACACCACCATGACCAGCGCATGACAGAGGAGCAGCTCCGGATGATGACAGTAAGCCAGACTGTGGCCTAGAACTAGGCTCAGAAAAAAATATTTTCTCATCAGAGCCTGGCAGCCAATCGGGATCATCCTGACTCTCATCCCCTTGCTCATCTGACCGCTCACAGAATGAGACCCAGAAGATTTCCACAAGACGTCTAACTCCAGAGGCTTTCCCTCTCTCAGCACCACAGGTGGTGTCAGGAGGGGACCCAGCTGTGCAGATGGCACTGCCTCGCTCACCAGCACTGGCTGTAGTGCCAAGAGCTGAAGCAGCACCAAACAGCAACATCAAGGAGTCCACCAGTGTTGGCTAAGCGTATAGCTCCAACCTCAGCACTAGGGACATCTGTTGGCCCCAAAGTGGCCGTGGATGGGAGGAGTGTGCAAGCAACCCCCTGGAGGGGGCTGGCTGTCCTACAGACCCCGCTCCCCCAGGCTCTTCATCTTGATGAGACGAGGACTGAAAGAAACCTGGTGTCTCTCTCAGTCCATATAGTACTGGAGAAGGGCTCAGGGGAAGTGCCCCATGGGTCCAGCAGGAGACACAATGGTCCTGGATGGTCACAGACCTCCCACAGGGGCTCCGACGCATAGGGGGAGTATCTGTCTTCTTTCTGGACTTGTCCTTCTTTTTAGGCCCCTGGGAACCCAACATGACTTCAGGATCGGAAAAAAGAAATAAACACAAGTAGTAAAATGGCTCACTGTCATACAAGGGACAGAGAGAAAAGGTGGTGCCGAAAAAGGCAAGCAAAATACAGTGCTGAGCTGGCGGCGATGAACTGTGACACAGTGGAAATGGAGAACACTCCCATGGAGTGCAGCCCTGATGGCAGGAGGAACAGAACTCAGAAATGCAGGGGCTGGCATCGATTACTTGACTGACCAGTGCATGAGCGCCATGTCATGCATCAGCCTCATGGGCAGTGCCACATTGATGATGGCCCCATGGATCTTTATTTTAAAGCTCCCACTGTAACACAGTCCCTCCGGCAACAGACCCATAGGGTTATATTGGTGAAGACGGATTCTGGGAAGATTTAATGTCTATGACAAAGGAATTTGCTATGGATTATTCCTTAAAAATCACTAAAATCCAGATATGAAAATTTATCAATATGAAAAAGCCAGTTATTTATTAATGTAACAGAAGTTTGGCACCCAGGAAAGGCCCAACAGCTGAATCCTTTTGAAAGCTGTGCTGACAGGGTATGTAGTAGATTTTTACTAGACTGTTAAACATGTAAAGGACTTTTTGGGCGGAAAGCCAGCATTAGAGGAGAACTCAGTGAGGGAATTTACAGGAGACATGGTGCTTCCTGCCCTCTCTAGTGCAGGACAACAAAACTTTAACTGCACAAATCACTGCAGAGGAGGTGCAAGAGGCCATGCAATCTTTAAAGAGCAACTTTAGATCTATTGCCCCCAAGAAGCACAAAGAACCCTTACCTGCCCCCAAATCAAATTATTCTAATGGTTTCTTTATTGAGTGACCCCATTTAGGAAGGGAAGAGATCGTATTTTTGCTCCATGGAGCTCTGGTGTGCCGATCCCTTCCACTTCCTTGTAACTCTGCTGACTATGATCCCCCCCATCCGCCCCTGTGCTACTATGTTTTTGTGACATCACTATATGAGGAGCACGGGGTGAACGTCCATTGACATGAATGGGTAGACCAGTCAGAATAAATCATGGCTACCACTTAACTAACAAGGACCTTGTTAGTTGCTTACTGCCATGAATTATTCTGACTGGCCATCTAAGCTACTAAAATTGAACTTTTAAAAACAGCCTCATTCATGTCAATGGTCGCTCACCCCCTGCTCCTCATATAGTAATGTCACAAAATGTAGTGGGGGGGGGGGCAGATCGGGGAGGATCACAGTCAGCAGAGGTACAATGAAGTGGAAGGGATCAGCATGGCGGAGCGCCATGTAACAAAAATATGATCCCTTCCCTTCCTAAATTGGGGCACTCATTAAACAAACTATTAGAAGAATTTGATTTGGGGGCAGAAAAGGGTTCTTTGCGCTAACAGAGAAACATAGACTTTTACGGCAGATAAGGACCGCTTGGCCAACCTAGTCTGCCCATTTCCCTACCTAGATGATAAGCTGCAGATCCTATTTAACTAACAGCCTATTTCTTCCTACCCCCCACACAAATTGCCTTATGTCTGTCCCATGCATTCTTGAATTCTCCCACAGTTTTAGACCCCACGAACTCCTCAGGAAGGCTGTTCCATGTGTCCACCACCCTCTCTGTGAAAAAATACTTCCTCACATTGCCCCTGAGCCATCACCCCTCTATCTTCAAATTGTGTCCTCTTGTTCTTGCACATCTCTTTTTCTGAAAGATGGTACCCTCTTGGACTTTGTTGATTCCAATGAGGTACTTAAACGTTTCTATCATGTCCCCCTTCTCCCTCCTTTCCTCAAGGGTATACATATTAAGCTCCTTTAGTCTCTCCTCGTATGGCTTCTATTGCAGACCCTGCACCATTTTAGTTGCCCTCCTCTGAACTGCCTCCATCCTGTCTATGTCCTTGCAGACATAGGGTCTCCAGAACTGGACGCAGTACTCCAGATGGGGTCTCACCAACTGTTTGTACAGGGGATAACAACTTCCTGTTTTCTGCTGGTGATGCCTCTCACTATACATCCCAGTATCCCCCAGCCCCTCCCTACCGCCTTTCTCACATTGCTTGCCAACCTTAAGGTCATCTGATATGATTACCTCCAGGTCCCTTTCCATTTTTGTTGTACTTACTACCTCCTTCCCCCCTGGTGTAATCGTCCCCTGGGTTTTTGTTTCCCAGGTGCATTACTTTGCACTTCTTTGCATTGAATCCAAGCTGCCATACTTCTGACCATTCCTCCAATATTGCCAAGTCCCTTCTCATCCTTTCCACGCCTCCTTGTATATCAACCCTGTTGCAGATCTTTGTGTCATCTGCAAAGAGGCATACTTTTCCTTCCAGTCCCTCTGCAATGTCACTTATAAAGACATTAAAAAGGACTGGACCCAGTACTGAACCCTGCGGTACCCCACTAGTAACGCCTCTTTCTTCAGAGTGGACTCCATTTACAATTACCTTCTGTGTCCTGTTGTTCAGCCAATGTTTTACCCAGGCTACCACCCTGGGACCCACTCCCAGGCTGGTTAATTTGACTACTAATCTTTTGTGTGGGACTGTGTCAAATGCCTTGCTAAAGTCTAGGTAGGCCATGTCCACAGCCCTCCCTGGTCTACCACTTTGGTCACCCAGTCAAAGAAATCAATTAGATTCATCTGACATGACCTTCCCGCTGTGAACCCATGCTGCCTTGGGTCCTGTGCCCCACTGGCCTCTAGGTACTCAACAATTCTTTCCTTCAGAAGTGATTCCATCACTTTCCCTATCTCAGAGGTCAAACTGAAAGGTCTGAAGTTTCCTGCCTCTGCCTTGGTCCCACTTTTGTAAAGGGGAATCACATCAGCCTTCTTCCAGTCCTCAGGTGCCACACCATCCTCCTTGATTTGTTAGAAAAGGTAGTCAGTGGTGTCACTAGTTCTCCGCTTAATTCGTTTAGAATTCTGGGGTGAATTCTATCTGGCCCCATTGCTTTGTCCACCTTCAGTATTAAGACTTCTTTCAGAACTCTTTTTCCAGTGAAAGGACTGGGATCGACCCCCAGAGTGCTTCTGTTAACTGGATTAGGCACCTCCTCCACTTCCTCTTTTGTGAATACTGAACAGAAGTATTCATTCAGTATCCCGCTTTTCACTGTCACTCTCTGCCCACCCACCATCCATTCTACTCAGCCTCACTATCCCTCCCTTTGTCTTTCTATGCTCCCTGATATACCTATAAAAGGTTTTATCCCCCTTCTTGACTGAGTTGGCTATCTTTTCCTCAGTTTGTGCCTTTGCTATTCTGACTACCCTCCCTGCTTCCTTCTGCCTTAACTGGTACAGATCTCTGTCCTGCTTCTTCTGTGTTTCCTTATACTTCCTAAATGCTGTCTTTTTCTCCCTAACCTTCACCGCCACCTCTTTTGAGAACCATAGTGGCTTTTTCTTTCATTCTGATTTATTTATTTGCTCCACACAAAGGCTTGTTGCCTCTGTGATGGCAGTTTTGATATTTCCCCATTGTTGCTCCACCCTTCCTTCTAGCCTGTTTGTTAGTGCTTTTCTAAGGCACTCTCCCATCTTGCCAAAGTCACCCATCCTGAAGTCCAGAACCCTCACTTTCGTATGGCTTGAGTTTATCATGAACCACACTGTTTGGTGGTCACTTGTTCCCAAATGGCTACCCACTTCTAGATTTGAGATCCTCTCACTGTCCCCATTTGAGAGTATGAGGTCTAAGATTGCTCCATCACGAGTAGGTTCCAAAACTAGCTGTCTGAGGCATGCCATCTGAAGGGCATCAAGAATGGCCCTGCTTCTGGATGTGGCTGCAGCAAAGGTGCTCCAGTTAACATCTGGCAAATTAAGGTCCCCCATCAACAGTATCTCCCCTTTTTCTGCCATCCTAAGTATGCCTTCTATCATATCTTTTTCCATTCCCTCCCCTGACATGGGGTCTGTATACAACCCTGTGTAGATTGTGGTGCTATTTCCAGTCTCCAGGTGACCACAGTGCCTCCCTCCTCCCTGTTTACTCTTTTGTTCAGTTGCTTTTATCCCTTCCCTTCCCTTACAGAAAGAGCTACTCCTCCTCCTCCCTGTCTCTCCTGTAGGTTGTGTACCCTGGTATGTTAACATCCCAGTCATGGTTCTCTGTGTACCATGTTTCTGTGACTGCTATGATATCCAGGCATCCCTCTTCCATCAAGGCCACCAGTTCAGGGAGCTTGTTGCCCAGACTACGGGCATTAGTACTCATTACCCTCCATTTCTTGATGGCCTTACCCCTTTTTGCCCCATCCCTGTCCTTATTGCATTTGTCATTTTCTCCATTTACCCCTGCACATCTCCTTATTGACATCTCTATGTTGGTGTCTACCTCACTTAGTACCCTGCTTATTTTGGGGGGGACTAGGATTTTCCTGCTCCTTTCCAGTGCCTCCCCCCTTGGCTAGTTTAAATGCTTGCCAATGAAGTATTTAAACCTATCACCTATGATCCTGGTTCCCCTTCTGGACAGATGCAGACCATCATGACAGTATAGGCCTGCATCCCTTCAGGTGGCCCCCAGTCCCCAATGAAGCCAAATCCCTGAGCTCTGCACCAGTTTCTCAACCACTGATTGAATCCCATGGTGTGGAGCACCCTAGCCTCACCCATGCCATAGACAGGCAGCACCTCCAAGAAGGTTACATGTGTGCTATTTGTCCAAGGCCCTCCATATCTCCACAAACACTTCGCACTGCTCTGATCTCTTTCTAGCCGATCATTTGTCCCTAGGTGGACAATGACATTCAGCTCCCTCCCTGTGCAGCTGCTCTTGTGATCCTGAGGATTCACTCCCTGTCCCTCCAAGCCATTGCGCCAGGCAGGCACCTTACCTCTCCCCCTTCCTCCCCAGTTCTACTTTCCTAACAATGGAGTCCCCACCAGGAGTTGCTTCCTTCCCTGTGGGTCCCATGCCACCCTCCTGTGGGTCTCCTTGTGGAGGTTCCAGCATCTTCCTTGGTCTCCACTGTGGGTGTCTCCATACAGGAACCACACTTTTCCACAACAGCACAGAAATTGTGGAGGTACAACTGGAGGATGTGCCTCTGTTCCACCACCCTCACTCTCCGTGAGCCCACTGTGGTCCAACCGCTCCTCTTTCTTAGCAACCTCTGAGGCAACAGCAGTGACTCTGGTGGTCCCTGGGTGGGAGAAGAGGTCCCACAAATCCTGGCAAACTCAGCCTGGAGATGAGCAACGTCCTCCCTCAGCCCAGAGAGGTGCCTGCAGATGGGACAACGCTGCATCCTCCAGAATGTCTTCTGGAAGACTGCTGCTCCACAGCTACTGCACTGCACTGCACCACTCCCATCATGTCTTTTTGCTGGCCCCAAACTGTTGTTTGGAATACTTACTCTTTCCTCTGTTTATTTTTTTTCTCTCCCTACTTACTTACTGCCTCTGTGCCCTTTTAGCTCCTGATCTTCCAATTCTGAGACAAGAAGTTCCTATATTTCTCAGTAATCTCCTTACTTGCTCCGAGTCAGACCTCCAGCAGACCTCCAGCAGCTAGTGGGGACGGAGAGCTACTTTTGCCCTTCTAGGATTCTCAGTTTTAAATCTGTGTATTTTGTTCCTTATCCGAGGGCATTGGGAATTTCACATAAATTGTTCAATCTGTAACATAAAAACTACTGGACTAATTGTTTTGAAAAATGGAATGCATTTAGGGACAGAGAAGAAGCATGCCCTAGATCAGGGGTTCTCAAATGGTGAGGCCAGCCTCCTTGGGGAGGCCCCAACCTGTTCCAGGGGAGGCTCGAGCAAGTCTGAAAAAGTACTGTATTAAAATTTTGAGTTTTATGTATTTTGTGTGAAGAGATGAAGCAAACTGAAAGAGGATAATAGTAGGTGAATTTAATGTATTTATTTACTAATAGGTGACAAGGAAAGGTGAATGAGCCAAGGCTCATTTCAGGTGTACCCAGGGAAGGGTAGGGAGTGAATACATTTCAAAAGGTAACTGCAAAACAATCAAGAAATACACAGTGAACAATAGTGCAAACAAATACAAACAATAAACTAATAATGAGTGGTGGCAATTGATCAATTTGTAGCCTGATGGCAGAACAGCCCAAATACAAGGGTTGAGCATAGAAGTGCTAAGAGCAGTAGCAGGAAGGAGCAAAGTAATAGCTTAATAACAATATTTGTTTATTTTGTTATTCAGATAACACCTTGAGCACAGGAGCTCTTTTCATAGGTTTCACATCAGTATAAGACAAAGAACTGAATGTAAGCCAAGTACTCTAAAGGGTTTCAATATATTCATGGTGTACCGCGCAAAGAACAGTATGTTATTTTTCTTTGGGTGGGCCCAAGATTATTTCAGTTTTTAGGGGAGGCTCAAAATATTTTCCATGGATTTGGGGAGGCTCACTGTGACAAAGTCTAAGAACTGTTGCCCTAGATGGCTGAGCTATAAGCTGTCAAAAATAGGAGTTTTGACACAAACACTGACACAACCATAATGTACAGGTACTACACTGTGAAACAAGCTATACAATAGATATATGAATATAATATGGATATACAGATATAGGTATGTAGATATATGCAGATCCACATACACAGTGGGAGATTTCATTGTTTACTGCTTGACAAATTGGAGTAATTGGATTACACTGAGCCCTGCTGTATCCTGCAAGATATCACAGCATAAACTGTGATCAAAGCACTTGATCATGGCAGATGGCACTGTATATATAACTGTTTCATGATATATGTGACAGTCTATGTACTATTTACCTGTAACTCAAAATTTGCTTGATCAAGGAATCTTTTGTTTAGCACATCAGCATACTGATTGATTGCTCGCAGGAAGACTCTGGAAGAAAAAGAGAAGAGATTTAATCTAGTTATTTTTGAAATGTACTTCTGCTGAATAGCTCTGCTGAAATGCAACATCTCTTTTTTTTTTTTTTTTTTATTTCTTTCTACCCCTATGTGCTCCACGGTAGCCACTCCTTCGAGCTTACCAAGGCAATCCTCCGACCCATCCATCCTCCGAGATTCCGCCTCAGATTGCAGCCAATCCCCAGGGTGACCCAGCATAACCCTTCGCCGGATAGGTCCTCCTCCTCCGAGGGGGAAGTCACCAGCCAAGTGGGCAGACCAGCACTCCACTTTAGCCCCAGGTATGCTGCTGAGACAGAGAGCTCAGTAGGACCTTGATGGCCTCAGAGCACCAGGCAGCCATCATCCAGCTACCATGAAGCAGTATTTCCGCTTTTCTAGTTACTCCCTCTTTCTTGCGTAGTCAGCAGTGCTCCTGGTCTCCACCAGAGGCCGCTGCCACATGACAAGAACCCACTAACCACCACCAGGAGAGGAGAGCAGTCCCACGGATGCTCGATCCTTCCTGCCCATGCCAGCTTCAATCACCCGAGTCCGCTCCTCGAACCCGGTCGCCGCATGGGATGAGGTAAGGCACCAGTGCCTCAACCCTCTGTGCCACTGGGCGCTCACAACATCTCTTTTAGCAGTGTACACCTTCTATTCATTTTTACAGCTGACAGGACTGAAGACAGGATAATTTAATGACTTGCTCAAGATCACACGGTGAGCAAGTTGCTCTACTGGATATGAACCATGGTCTCCTAGTTCCAAAGCCTGTACTGAAACCACTAGACCATGCTGCCTTCTGTTTTCTGTCCTGTTAGGTACACACCATTAAAATGGAATCAGGAGCCAAAATCTGTTTATGAAATATTTCAAAAAGAATCACCTTGTCTTTATGTTCTTGACCACAGTGCCAATGGCTTACCCGTCAGGCCATAAGCTTTCTCAAAGTTGAAACATACTCAACTCTAACATTACCAGCTACAGTATTTGATGTAAGAGTAGGAATACTATAGTCAAACTGCAGCAGAGTTGCGCTGTGTTTTCGAGCAAACCAGAGCTGAACATGAGTGGCAGCTGCAAGAGTAATAATTGTTTAAATATTTCATTAAATTACCACAACATTTGTATTGGGTAACTGCACAGATTTTAGCCTGTAAAAGTAAAATGATTTGCAGGAGCATATCCTGAGGGTAGATTTGGGGTTGGATCTCCTCGAACTATATATTCTACAGAACTGTAAATATCAGCATGTAAGAGTGTCGGGGAAATGACAGCACTCCTAGACAAGTCAAGGCTCCATTTCATAACACAGGCTTCTTTCTCCAACTACATCAACACTGCAAATTGTGATTCTTCCCCTCTGAGAAGGCTCACAAAATGATGGGTGAGGTATAAAGAGAAATTAAACCAAATGATATTAGTAAAGCACAGGGGGAAATCTACTTGTCTTGAGACTCAAAAATGATTTATAGATCAATTATTTGCTATGTAGGGGGACATCAACATGATGACATCACCATGGGTAGCCCCAGTTGTACTGCTAGCAAAAATGTGTCCATGTGGTCTTGACGCCTGATGGCTATAGTTCAAGGTGTGAACTGCTGTAAGAAATATCCTCAAGAAGATCTATTATTTTTGGAGTCATTTCTGTGGCTTGTAAATCAGTGACCTATTGCAGATGTCTTTAAAGTAAAATCTTATTTTAATTACTGTTTGAAAATGTCAAGCTGTAAAAAGTAAAGCCTACTAATTTGCATCTCTCATACAATGTTTTGGCATGTCAATGGAAAAGACAATCATTTTGGGACACATCATGTGACCATGGCCGACATATCTGAAGAGTAGAAAAATGTGGTTTATTCTGTGCTGCTTTTTTCTTTTGACCTTTAGGACATACCCATGATGTTGTTAAAATTTAGGCAAACTAAAAGAAATGATTACAATTCATTTTATGCCATTAGCAATTTACAAAGCAGAGGTAAAAATATTCTTAACCTCAGGTTAGCAAGAGCAAAAGGAAGAGGAGACCATTATGGTTTTCCAAAGAGGTAGCAAAGAAAGTGAAAGCCAAAAAGATTGCATTCAGGCAATACAAAAAGACACAGGCAGAAGAGGATAGGGAGAAGTACCAGGAGAAGCAAAGGGAGGCAAGGAGGTCAGTAAGGGAAGCCAAAGCTCAGACAGAAGAACACATTGCAAAATCAGTGGGTAGAGGGGACAAAACCTTTTACAGGTACATAAGTGAAAAAAAGGCAAAGGGAGGGATAGTGAGACTGAAGGGGGAGGATGTGGGCTGCATGGAGGATGACAACAGTAAAGCTGACATATTGAACAGGTATTTCTGCTCAGTCTTTACTGAGGAAGAGGAGGGTAATGGGTCTGAAGGGATAAGGTGAGAATGGTGCAGAATGGACACAAGTCCTTTACACGAGAAAGGGTCCTGAAGGAACTGGAAGTAAAGAGTTGATAAAGCAATGGGCCAGATGGGGTGCATCCCAGGGTCCTTAAAGAACTAAGAGAGGTGGTGGCTGAACCTCTGGCTATCCTGTTTAGCCGATCACTGGAAACAGGGATGTACCCAAAGACTGGAGGATAGCAGATGTAGTCCCTTATACAAAAGTGGGAACAAAGAGGAAGCGGGAACTACAGACCAGTCAGCCCTCACCTCAGTAGTGGGGAAGATCATGAAGCACTACTGAAGAAGAGATTGGTGGAACATCTGGTTGTCAATGGACTACAGGACCCAAGGTAGCATGGTTTCACCAGGGGGAGGTCATGTCAGATCAACCTCATTGAATTTTTTGACTGGGTGACTACGGAGGTGGATCAGGGGAGGGCATGGACATGGCCTAGCTGGACTTCAGCAAGGCCTTTGACACTGTGCCACATAAAAGACCATTACACAAACTGGGGAATATGGGTGTGGGCAGAACAGTAGTGTAGTGGGTAGGTAACTGGCTGGGTGGCAGGACACAGAGGGTGGTGGTAAATGGCTGTCACTCCACAGAGGGAAGAGTGACCAGTGGGGTACCACAGGGATCAGTGCTGGGACTGGTCCTATTCAACATCTTCATCAGTGACATTTCGCAGGACCTAGAAGGCAGTATTTCACTGCTCGCTGATGACACAAAGCTCTGTAACAGAGTAGACAGAGGGTGTAGACAGAATGAGAAGGGACCTGCAGAAACTTGAAGAATGGTCAGGGGTTTGGCAGTTGAAATTCAATGTAAAGAAGTGCAAGGTAATGCATATGGGGCACAAAAACCCTGGCACAATGTATCAGTTGGGGGGTGAGGATATAGCATGCACCAATCAGGAAAGGGATCTTGGGGTTATCATCTCTGATGACCTCAAGGTAGGGAAACAGTGTGACAAGGCAGCAGGTAAAGCAAATAGGATGCTGGGATGCATAGGCAGGGGCATCACCAGCAGGAAAAGGAGGTCATAATTCCACTATACAAGACACTAGTGAGGACCCACCTGGAGTACAGTGTACAGTTCTGGAGACCTTACCACGTAAGGACGAGACAGGGTAGAGAAGGTTCAGAGGAGGGCAACAAAGATGGTGCATGGATTGCATCACAAGTCCTATGAGGACAGGTTGAAGGAACTGAACATGTACTCCCTGGAGGAGAGGAGGGAGAGAGGGGATATGATAGAGACAAACAAGTATCTTACAGGGAGGAACAGGGTGCAGGAATACACTATTTTTAAGTGAAAAAGATGTTCCAGGACTAGAGGGCATGGGATGAAGTTGGAGGGAGGATGATTCAGAGGAAACATGAGGAAGAATTTCTTCACAGAACGTGCGGTGGACAAGTGGAACACCCTGCCAGAGGAAGTGGTGGGGGCTGAAACAATCACGGGATTTAAGAATGCATGGGATAGACATGAAGGAATTCTGGAGGTCAGGGGTAAGGGGCAACAGACTTCTAGGAAAACATAAACTGAACTTACAAGCTCAAATGGGCAGACTGAGTGGGCCACAGGCCCTTATCTGCCGACACTGTCTAAGTATCTATGTAAAATTATTTGCATGACTTTGCCAGGTCATTAACAGTATATCCCAAGTAATGATCTATATCCTTCATCTGAATTACACATGATCCTTTTATTATCTTGTGTACACATATAAAGCTCTTCCACAATGTCTTCATAAGGTAAATGACACAATCCTTACAAAGTAACACCAACCAGTATGAGGAACTTATGTCAAGACACAATAGAAAATAATTGCGTTTCGCAACAAGGCTAGTGAAAATAATGGAAGCTACCAACTCAAGCTGATGCTTGTATCTGTTATACAAACTGAAAAGAGAATTAAAAAAGAACTAAGTAAAGCTGCCTGCCAGCTCAGTTATTTTATACAGCTACTAAGAATGGCATGAATCTTTTAGCATTATAAGAGATTTCCCATTTTCCAGCAATGTACACAAAATACTTCCAAAATCTGAATTTCAGGATCTTCTTTTCTTTACTACTGAAGATATTTTCATTACAACAGTGCCTTTTTCCATTGGATTCATCTGTTTGTGTTACTAATGCCAGCTGTGAAACCATCATTCTCTACCTGTAAACATAACAACCTGCTGCCCCAGACATGATTCTGAAGTCTAGAGGAGTAATGACTTTAGAACAGGAAAAGCAGTGGGGACAGATGAATTCTCTGGGGCTAGAGTCTGTTTTCATGCAAATGCCTTTAGTATTAATGAAAGTAACACCTAGAAACTGATTTTTTGTTAATCTTAAAAGGTCTGAGTCCTGCCAAATGCCAACAGTAATTGTTCTACAGAAATCTGAAATACCACTTTAATGATGCAATATACTTGTGCTTGTGCTAATAAGCTTAATGTGTAACAGATATGACATATATCCTGCATTTTGTTTTCAGTTTCTGTGTCTTCTTTTCCTGTTGCTTTAGGGGCAACTAGTCTGTGAACCCTACTAAGCAAATATGATTGGTTTCCACAAAGAACAACATGGTATCATCATTTCAGTTTTAAACCTGTCAAAGTAAAGGCGAAATACCAAAATGAAAGATAACACTACCCTTTCTGTTTTGTGGCCTAGATTCTCTAACATGAACTGAATACAACCAAACGGATGCTCCCAGGTATAAAAAAGAAAAACAACACAGAATTGCTCCTTCTGAGCACAGGATACCTCATTTAGTATCATAACAGTAAATCTTCCCAGAAACTGCAATATGGTTTTATCTGTTATCAAGAATGATAGTTTCTGAGGTAACTAAGGTAAATCCTGCACTTGCAGGAATTGTGTATATTTATCAAATATGTTGAAGAAAAGTTAGGAAAGAAAATTTTAAACAGTGACTTTTTGAAACCCAGGTAACACTGGCACATCTTATTTTTATTTTATCTGTTTATGGTAACCATTAAGGTATGCAGGCATTTAGACTGAATGACAACAACTAACAGGACCCCAGGGTAAGTGGCAAAGGACAGATTCTTTCAATGAATGTTACCTCCAGGACAACCCTGCTTCTGAAGCAGTGCTACACTGAAGGCAGACATTACAGACATGGCTGCTCTCCCAGGCAGGGCTTTAACCTGTACGGCTACAGAGCTGAGCTTTATTGCTGTGCCATCTTGGTGATGTAGTGGAAAGTTGTACAGCCTGATAAACAAGAAACTAAGTCTGAATCCAGACAAGACCCTCTCAGTTTTCTTTCTTCAGAATTTCACTAGAGTGGTGACCTATGGTAGTGTGGAGTCAGAACAGTATATCTATAAGAAAAGAGCTTTAAATAAGAGAAAGAAAAAGTGTAATAGTAAAGTGCTGCCTTCGAGGCAGGACTGCCCTGGAGGCAACATTCATTGAAAGACACTGCCCCTTGTGAGTAAGTGGTATATTAATCAGCATTAACTAAACTGGTGGCACGGATAGACATTATGACAACATATTACCATCTCCACTTTATGGCAGCACCATAAAAGCAGTCAAGGAATCCAAGAATAATGTTAGCACTACAGATACCTTTTAATTGGGATCATAAAGATGGCCAATTAACTTTTTTTTTTAAAAAGATACTAAACTAACAACTTAGGAAAGTTATCCACGAGTAGGATGTTCTTATAGTTGCATGCTTAATGCTGGTTGAACAACCACAGTTTAAAATAGAAATATATAGGATTTAATGAAAAACAAAATCACACATACCCCCATAATTATAGGATTTAATTATATTTTATAGGATAATTATGGGACTTAATGATTTGTTCTTATACAGTATCTAGCTTTCTATTCAGTGGGCTGTACTATAATATGGATCAATGATATCCATCTAATCAACCTCCAGATATTTTTTATATATCATATTCCCCCTTCTAGAGCAGTCTTCAGTCTTCACACAAAAATTATCATTCCAATACAGAACTAATGATTTCTAATGTACACTGCTTTCTTCAGATAACTCATGGTTTAATACATGAGGGAGCATGGGGCCACTGTCTCTAATTAATTATGTTGCCCTAAGATATTTCCATAATGGATTCAATCTACTCCATCTAATTAGGTCCACCAACAATTTTTATACATTACACAGATCTTAAAAATATGACTGTGAAACCCCAACTACATGGTCTTATGAATTTTAATACTTTGCACTATAGCTGTCAAATATATTGTTATGCCTTAGGGCTAAATGTTTTAAACAGCATTAGGGGTTTCCCATACATAAAACAAGAAGGCAATGTAATTAAAACTATGAAAATGTTAACAGCATTATATAACACAAACGTTTCGATGAAGGAATTCTTATTTCTGCAGAACAACACATTTTGCAAGGAATAGAGTTAAGTGATGATTGGTTACACATTCAATATGAATAGAAATAATATAACATACTCATATTATTCTGGACTGAACAAGCTATATTTAAGATTGTCATTATACAGGCTATGTTAACAAATGACTCTCTTCTATAATTCAAATACTTTAGTCCAAAGAAGTGTAACAAATATTATTCGTACATCAGGAGTGGGGTTAAAAATGACAAGATAAAAATATATCTTAGCTACTGACATCCGTAACAGCAACATATAAAAAATATATTCCTGTTACTGTTGTTGCAATGTATATTTTTAAGGCAACTGTTACCACAGTGCAGGAGTGTAGCCAGGGATTTCAGATCTGCACACCAAGTGGACTCACTGTTACCTTCCGGGTGTAGCCAGACAATATACAAAATGTACACCAGGACCATGTTTGTTACCTCATTTGGCACAATAAATACAACTTTTGTATCTCATGACAATGGTTGTTGCCATGCATGGGTAAATACAAATGCTATGCATTGTTCCCTAAGACACCCACATACCAGCCCAGAGCCTGTCAAGTTGCATTGTCCTTGGGATGCAAAGAGAGTATTAGTGACCAGTCCTAGTTTCGACTCCTATGAATAAAATTACAGAAAGGTTCAGTATTTTCTTTGTTAGTTTTCATGGAAAAAGGAAGCAGTTCAGAGCCTATTTGCTACCCTCTTAAATAAAATTGCACACCATACAGTGATTGGAGTATGCCTGCCTACGACCTTGCCACAGTGGAATACTGAACCAATCAGGGAGCTTTCACAAGGCTGATGACATCACAGTGCCTAGTGCAACACTGAAGCCAGCTGTTCAAATCAAAGAAAAACAGCAACATCTTCAAACAAACTGCAGATTTAAAACTATAATTTGTACACTGCTGTTGTATATATCAAATATACAACAACCTGACTCAAAATAGACAGTTTATCACTACTTAGAGTGGGCAGGACCTTCATAACTCACTGTGGCTCTGCTACTCCTGCATTATGGTCCTGCCCTCATCCCTATTTATACAACAGGTATACTAGACAAATGTGCTATCTTGGCACCCAGTTTATAAGATAACATGTTAACTTGCAAGTTGGATATATCATAATCGCTATCTTCTATTAGAAGTGGTTTGTATCTGTATATTCTATGTCTGTACAGTAACGATTAATTTTTCTACGTGTTCTTAACAAGTAAATTTGTACTTTCTATATTGTATTTAATTTTTGTATGGGATGCCACTGGAAATAAGCTCTGGCACAATGGCTTGTGATCTCTCCCAAATAATACACTTAAAACTAATTTGATGGTTGTGGGTACATCATAATGGACTGCAGAACCTAAAAGAGAGCAGCTTTACAACACAGATGACACATATATAGCTTTTGCAGCACTGAAGACAGCAGTTTTACTGACATATAAACTGAACACTATGGCCAGACTCAAACACACAGTTTAAAGCAACGTATGGAAGCGTGGTGGTACTTGATGGGGATGGCAGACCTACAGCAGTTTCCTTTATAGACCATTCCCATGAGGGCCATGCTGCCTAGGCTCCTGCCTGTAACCTTTGGACTAAACACACAATAAAGATTTTGATTAAACTGCGCTGCACAACAGATACCCCAACCACCTAAGGCCCAATAATACTCATTCAACACTATGATGATTTTCTTCCAACACAAATTGATACAGGCTTTAGATACTGGGAGGCTATAGGTCTCACTAGGTTTGCTCAGTCACTGGGGAACATTGTCTATCCTTCCTGGAGCTCCAGAATAACTATAGATTGAGGGGAGAAGATCACTGTCATTTTCTGCAAGTCTGACACTATATTACGCAACACCAACCTTTGCTTGCAATAAACAGACCACAATTTAGCCATCCCACCAGCGCAGAGGCAGGGCGTCTAGCTGTGATGCCAACAATGTGAATTCAGGAATGGACCTGGGACGTCGGAGGGGGAGAAGAATTGAGTGTCCCAGGGACTGCTCTCCTCTGGGGGGGTAGAGTATCCGGCATGCTATGGACCTCCAGTGGAGGCTGAGGGTTCCACCATGCTGGCACTGTTACTTGTGGAGGAGGGGGGCGAGCTGGATGTGGGATGTCATTGCATATCCCAGCCCCCAGGGATAACGCAGCATCCGAAAAATTTGCTCCCCTCAATATGATGCCCTGCTCCTCTCCTGCCCCATTGCCCTTTCTTGTCCATCGAGGGGTCCTGCTCCCAAGGCCCCACTCCAGTGGGTAAGTCAGGGTTTGCCCAATAGTGTCCACTGTGGAAGGAGCCCTCCCGGCAGCCCTGCCCGGTGGGGCAAACCCCGGGCATGGCGGGGTGGAGCAGTGCAGGGGCTCAGCCCTCCTCGGAGTAGAGGGGGTTCCAGGTAACAACAAAAAAAAAAACAGACCACAATCTAAATTAGAGGAATAGTTTTCTCAGTTATTTTAAATGTGAAATCCAGGCCAATATCTGGCCTATACAAATTGCTAAATCACACAGACATTCCATGAAGAGAACATATACGTGCCAGCTGGGAGAAAGAGGCGGGGGTTACTATCACCCCAACACCCTGGGAATGCAGACTGAAGAGAGGCTGGGCAGTTACTGCCTCACCAACATGGAGAGAATTTAATTGGAAAGTTCTCGTAAAATATTTCCAAACTCCCAAGATAACACAAGACTTTGCCTCCAGCAAGCAGCAGAATAAGTAGCTCCAATGTGGGGAACTGGCTCCCCTTTCACATTTTTGGGATTACACAGAGATTGTTACGTTCTGGCAAGCTGCATATGATTGCATGCAACCAATACACTTGGTAGCCAGATCCTGTTCACTTTCAAAATAGTTGTGTTGGTTTTCCAGATCTTCTTCAGTGACCTAAAAAACCAAATGAAACTGTGTCAAATATTACAAACAGCTGTACTCAAGTGTTTGAGCACACAGTCGGAGTGGATCCCACTCAAGTGTTTGACACTGAATTAGTTATCCACCCAACCCCCACATTTGACCAACAGAAACAGCAGATCTGAGAAACTGAAACCATAGAGTGCATAACAGCTGTGATTGGCTCCAGTTACCCAAGTTTTTGGCAGCCTTGGCATCAACTGGGGACCCCAGATGGTTCCAGAGTGTAGGCAATTCTTTTCAGTCAATAGTTCATTGAGGTCACTATCCTTCAGAGGAGGTTTCTGCTGCAACCCACCAGATTTACAAATCTCTGAAATGCCACTCACTCCTCAGCCGGGCCTTTTCCTCTTTTTCTGTACTGTACATCCATTCTTATTTGAGTACCTTTGACTACCATTAGTTTTTGTGCTATATACTGGATCCAGATTAGACTGTATTATAAGTTGTTGTTTTTTTTTTGGGGGGGGGGGTGCAGGTCTGCTAGTTCAAGTTCCTTTTTTTTATTCCTTTTTAGTTAATTACTATCTTGATGACTTATTTGTTATAATGGTTATCAAAAAATCTTTTAGTTAGTCACTGATGCTAGGCAGGAGTCTGTTTTTAAATTTTGCTCATTTTCAGATCTAATGTATTAATGGATTTTGTGATAGTCCTCTCCTGTAATACATATTAAAGTGGCTCAATAAATCTGAGTTTCAAAACAAAATTCCACAGTTTATCATTACTAGTGAGGGGTAGGACTTTCACAGGTCACCTGTTGCTTCACCACTCACTACCTACTGCATCTGTTCAGGAGGGGAACCAGTATCCTAGGTGATAGGTTTAAATACTTCATTAACAAGCATTTAAACTAGCCAAGGGGAGAGCACTGGAAAGGAGCAGGAAATCCTAACCCCCAAAAAAATATCAAAGGGTACTAAGTGAGGTAGACACCAACACAGAGATATCGATAAGAAAAGGGCAGGGGTAAATGGAGACAGTGACAAATGCAATAAGGACAGAGATGGGGCAAAAGGGGTAAGGCCATCAAGAAATGGAGGGTAATGAGTACCAACGCCCATAGTCTGGGCAACAAGCTCCCTGAACTTGTGGCCTTGATGGAAGAGGGATGCCTGATATCGTAGCAGTCACAGAAACATGGTACACAGAGAACCATGACTGGGATGTTAACATACCAGGGTACACAACCTACAGGAGAGACGGGGGGAGTAGCTCTCTATGTAAGGGAAGGGATAAAAGCAACTGAACAAAAGAGTAAACAGGGAGGAGAGGAGGAACTGTGGGTCACCTTAGAGACTGGAAATGGCACCACAATCCGCACAGGGGTTGTATAGACCCCATATCAGGGAGGTAATGGACAAGGATATGATAGAAGGCATACTTAGGATGGCAGAAAAGGGAGATACTGTTGACGGGGACCTTAATATGCCAGATGTTAACTGAGCACCTTGCGGCAGCCACATCCAAAAGCAGGGCCATTCTTGATGCCCTTCAGGTGGCATGCCTTCGACAGCTAGTTTTGGAACCTACTCATGAGGGAGCAATCTTAGACATCGCACCCTCAAATGGGGACAGTGAGAGGATCTCAGATCTAGAAGTGGGTAGCCATTTGGGAACAAGTGACCACCAAACATTGTGGTTCACGATAAACTCAGCTACAGAGTCAAGCCATACAAAAGTGAGGGTTCTGGACTTCAGGAGGGCTGACTTTGGCAAGTTGAGAGAGTGCCTTAGAAAAGCACTAGCAAACAGGCTAGAAGGAGGGGTGGAGCAACAATGGGGAACTATCAAAACTGCCATCACAGAGGCAACAAGCCTTTGCGTGAAGCAAATAAACAAATCAAAATGAAAGAAAAAGCCACTATGGTTCTCAAAAGAGGTGGCGGTGAAGGTTAGGGAGAAAAAGATAGCATTTAGGAAGTACAAGGAAACACAGAAGGAGCAGGACAGAGAACTGTACCAGTTAAGTCAGAAGGAAGCAGGGAGGGTAGTCAGAATGGCAAAGGCACAAACTGAGGAAAAGATAGCTAACTCGATTAAGAAGGGGGATAAAACCTTTCATAGGTATATCAGGGAGCGTAGAAAGACAAAGGGAGGGATAGTGAGGCTGAACAGAATGGATGGTGGGTGGGCAGAGAGTGACAGTGAAAATGCAGGGATATTGAATGAATACTTCTGTTCAGTATTCACAAAAGAGGAAGTGGGGGAGGTGCCTAATCCAATTAACAGAAGCACTCTGGAGAGGGGGGTCGATCCCAGTCCTTTCACAGAAGAAAGGGTTCTGAAATGACTCCTAAAATTGAAGGTGGACAAAGCAATGGGGCCAGATGGAATTCACCCCAGAATTCTAAAAGAATTAAGCAGAGAACTAGTGACACCACTGACTACCCTTTTTAACAAATCATGGGAGGATGGTGTGGTACCTGAGGACTGGAAGAAGGTGGATGTGATTCCCTTCACAACAGTGGGACCAAGACAGAGGCAGGAAACTATGGATCTGTCAGTTTGACCTCTGTGGTAGGGAAAGTGATGGAATCACTTCTGAAGGAAAGAATTGTTGAGTACCTAGAGGCCAGTGGGGCAGAGGACCCAAGGCAGCATGGGTTCACAGTAGAAAGGTCATGTCAGATGAATCTAATTGATTTCTTTGATTGGGTGACCAAAGTAGTAGACCAGGGAGTGGCTGTGGACATGGCCTACCTAGACTTTAGCAAGGCATTTGACACAGTCCCACACAAAAGATTACTGGTCAAATTAACCAGCCTGGGAGTGGGTCCCAGGGTGGTAGCCTGGGTAAAACATTGGCTGAACAACAGGAGACAGAAGGTAATTGTAAATGGAGTCTACTCTGAAGAAAGAGGGGTTACTAGTGGGGTACCGCACGGTTCAGTACTGGGTCCAGTCCTTTTTAATGTCTTTATAAGTGACATTGCAGAGGGACTGGAAGGAAAAGTATGCCTCTTTGCAGATGACACAAAGATCTGCAACAGGGTTGATATACAAGGAGGTGTGGAAAGGATGAGAAGGGACTTGGCAATGTTGGAGGAATGGTCAGAAGTATGGCAGCTTGGATTCAAATATCAGTGTCAGTGGCTCAGCAGGTAGCACACTCACCTCTGAGGCCGGGAGATCAGAGGGCTGTGGGTTCAGTTCCCACATCTGGCACTTGGGTTAATATCCCAGTACTGACACTGTAGTGCAGCATAAGAGGGGTGCTGCACTTCTGAGGTGCCGCCTTTCGGATGAGACGTTAAATCGAGGTCCCATCTGCCTGGATTGGTGGTAGTTCAGGTGGATGTTAAAGATCCCATGGCACTTATCGAAAAGAGTAGGGGAATTTTTTATTGAAATCAAAACAATCATCATCAATTATATACAAATTAATATTACAACATACATAACCATAAAAAGGAAAGAAACAAAAACATAAATAAGTATTAATTCATGCAATAATCCTGAGCATAAGTAAACTCACCCCTTCTCCTTCCCCTCTATAAGAGTAGGGGAATTTTGTTTTATTGACCCAAAAAATACAACATAAAAAACAATATAAAAACAATAAACTTTTTTCCCTTCTTTCCCCTTTTTCTCCCTCCCTTCTTTTCCTACTACACTGTATCCCAAGAAACCCAATCCTATGTACCCACATAACCAAAAAAAAACCACACAATAAACCCAACAACCACATTACTAATCAATAGTTAATAAAAAACAAAATTACACCAGAAACTGTCCTGTTGTGAAAAAGACAAATATGTACATTCCAAACATTTAAAATTCTGCAATTCAGTTACAATCATGTGTACCAAATTGATAACAGGAATATCTTGTTGTTGCAGAACTAAACGGCATCTACTAAGCCAAGGCCAGTACAAAAAGTGAACATGAATAATTTGAACTGTACTGGTACAGATCCCTACTGGAAAAACAGGACAAATACCATAATATAACAAATCTGGTGAAGGAGGAAGCGTCAACCAATTCATATGAAGTGACCATCTATTTTTCAATGCATCCCAGAAACGAACCGCATATGGACAATTGAAATATAGATGATTCATAGTTTCTAATTTCCCAGTGCAACTTAATCTGGGGCAAAAACATTCAGTCAATGCCTTATGTTTCTGGTTATTCTTAACGTTTACCCTATCATGAATGGCCAACCAGGCAGTATCCCACATATTAACTGGGATTCTATGATTCGTAATATAGCCAGAAATCTGCTGTTGGTGGGAGACAGAAAATTCTGTCCAAAGGGTGTCAGTAAAAAAGGAATCCATAATCGAAAAATAAAGTGCTTTCCGGGATAGTTGTAAAATGCCAAGATATTTTACATTCCATAGTTTAATTTTATCGAAAACCAAACCCCACATATCTGATAATCTCGGTTTACGCTTATTCTTATGTAAAAAAGAACCCAGACGCCATTCTTTCAACACATGTGCAATTTTACAAGATCCAATATGAATCCACCACTTAGAGTCACCTCTGATTAATGGAATCAAATTAACAGAAAAAAATACTGTAAAATAAAACACAACAGGATTTATCATATTCAAGCCACCATCCTTAATTGATCTATACAAGGTATTCCTCTTAATGGGATTCAATCTACTCCCCCAAATACAAGTAAAAAATCTGCAACACTGAAGCCTCCAGCTGTTTTTGTAAGGAAACTGCTTAAATACAGAAATAATGGAATCAAAAGGTTTTTGTGTAATACACCCTCTTTTTTTTTGTCGTTTTCCATCGATTCCACATGTCCACTCTTTTTTGCCACCTCTATGGCCCATCCCCAATTCAAAGGTACAGATCCCCGTACCCCAATAAATCCCCAAAATTTACAAGGCTGTTGGGCCACCGAAAACCACCAAAACCAACGGAGTCATTATACCCTCATGTAACATTAAAATATTCTTTTGGACAAATTTAAAGAAGCCCCGTAATTTTCCCTAATTCCTGAATAAGGTTCCTTGCCAATACAAAGGAATATTCATCTGACAAAACAAGCAGATATCATCAGCGTATGCCAATACTTTATACGTAGCAACTGGAAAACAGACAAACCATGAATCGAAAGGGATCTATTCAGGACCCTCAAAAGAGGGTCCAAAACAAACACATATAGTAAAGGGCTTAAAGGGCAACCCTGTCGTAAGCCAGTATAAATAAAGTGAGGGGCACCTAACCAACCGTTCTCATATGGACGGACATATGCTAAAGCGTAACAAAGCTGCAACCACCCTACAAAAACCATAGGTAACCCAAAAGCCAATAAAACATCCCATAAAAAGGAATGCAATACTGTATCAAATGCCTTGGCCTGATCTAGGCTAACTAAATATCCTGGCAACTCAGCAGCAAGCCGAGAAGAAAAAATAATTTCTCTCATAAACAATAAAGCATCTGAAATGTTCCTCCCTGGACAGCACAAAATTGCATGGGGCTAATCAATGAGGGCATAAGATCTGCCAATCTATTCCCTAAAAGCTTCGCAAAAATCTTAAAATCTACATTTAACAAAGTCAATGGATGCCAATTCCCCAAATTCGTAGTATCACCAGATTTGTATAAGAAAATTAATAATCCTTCATACATATGGGTAGGTAAAGCATTATCCTCCAAAAAAAAATTATACAGACGTAAAAAATAAACCGGAATCACAGCCCATATTATTTTATACAATTCGCACGACAAGCCATCCGAACCTGGAGCTATATTATCATGTAATGAATGAATAACCCTGTCCATTTCTTGTGAAGAGAAAGGAGCAAGCAATAAAGAATTCTGAAAATCAGTAGATTGAGGGAGTGCTGCCATTTGTAAAAAATCGGCAGATGAAAAAGCAGAACTCGATAAAGTCCCAAAGGTATTACTAACATGGTCCTCAACAACCCCCATAATACCCGCATTATCCCAATGTTCAATACCTGCAGAGTCTACTAGACTCGAAAAAACCTGTCTCTCAGTCCTGGATTTACATGCTAAAAATGGGTTAACTTGTGCAGACTTCCCAGAGTACCAAACAGCTGTTCCTTTCGTAAAGACTGCATTCTAGAATATTGGAAGTCCGACATTTGTGGCCGAACATTATCAATATGATCCTTCAAACCAATAACCCCCAAGCTTTGTTGTGAAATCAAACTACCCAATTCAGCACGAAATTTTAAATATGTATCCCGGCTTGTTTGAGCTCTGTATGAACCCATTACCTTAAAAAAATCAGTGATACATGATTTTAAATCAAACCACCAATGACCCAGATTATCATATAAGTCCAAAGTGGATGATTTATCACGTAAGATCTCCTGTAAATCATGTAAAATGAGCATATCAGACAACAAAGCCACATTTAGCCGCCAAACCCCCTCTCCCGGCTGTCCTTTGTGGAGGGTAGTCAAACCGAAAGCCCAACAGCCAATGATCCGAAAGCTCAATAGGGATGAGTGTAGGAGAAGCTACACAAAATTTCTGGTTGACAAAAAAAATCAATACACAGAAAGGGAACCCTTATAAAAGGTAGGCTTCTTAAGCAAGGGAGTGCCTAAAAAAACATTTTTTAAAGTTGCCTGAAAAATAACCTGGGATAAAAAAGTTTTATCACAATATTGTTTCGTACCAACTTTTTGCGATTTAAAATTAATATTAAAATCCCCCAAAGATCAAATGATGTTTGGTATACAAATAAGGTTGCACTTTTTTTAATAAATCAATCCGAATGGTTTTAATCTGGGAATTATAAATATTAATCAAATGCAAAAAATTACCATGAAACTTAACATCTAGCAAAAACACCCTACCAGGCTCTATTTCTACCATCCTAATAACAGAGACACCATGGGTTCGAAACCAAAAACCCACCCCACTACAAGGTTCAATACCTGGAGACCAAATCAAAACACCCCAACCCCAATCTAAAGTGGCCTGTTCCCGTATCCTGTAAACGGATATCTTGCAAAAATAAAATATCATAACACAAGGAATGTAAAATACTAAACATAGTAAACTGTCGCTTCCTATTTTTTATGCTGTTAACATTTAGGCTAGCCACAGAAAAATTAACTATTTATGGGTTGTTGTTTTTTTCGCTTGTAACACGCTTTGCTGGAAAAGGGACACCGCCCCTTCCAACCGATAACTCCGAAATACCCTCAATCTCAGGGTCCGGAATAGAAATGGACTCTACCCCTATAGAATCAATAGGCTGGGATTGATCCATTTGGTCACTCCAAGAAGGCAGGGAAGAAAACCTGTTCGACAGCATGACTGAGGCTGGGGAATCAAGGAATCTTAACTCCGGGACCCAGAACGCTGCACTAACACAAATTGATCATTGGCATCAATAGAATCAGAAGAAACAAATCAGCCACAACCATTCCCAATGCCTGAGAATCTACTGGTAAACTCTCCGTAGGTTCACAAATCACAGGAGACTGAACCTGGGAAGTGGAACCGAGAGGGGTAACAAGGGGACAGGGACCCTACCTGGTAGGGTGAGATCAAGCACTGGGGTAACAGATTCTAAAATCCCAACATCTTTATGAACAGTAGTTTGAAAAGGAAGAGAAGTCTTAACTAAACCCCTCAGAGTCTCACTTCCTCTTCTGACCTCAACCAAAGGAATACCTAAAGGCAGGTCTGAAGAAAATGCTTACTTTATGTAAAAATAAGCATGGTCAGATGCAGCATCCAAATCAGTTATATTCCATGGACAACCTCAAAACCATGCTCTGATTCCCCACATAAATTACATACAGGAGGGGCCTCACACTCATTTGCCTCATGCCCAAGAACCCCACAAGAAAAACACTTTACAGCATTGCAAGCAGTGTTTAATTGATCCAAAGAACCACATCTGTAGCAGCTCTTTGGTTGGCCTGCATAAAAAATTATCCCCCTATCCCTTCCTAAAAAAAAAGAGCTAGGTAGATGTTGTAACCCAGAGTCATTTTGGGATAGTTGAACCCTAAAAGTCCAACCGCCTGTCCAGAACCCGTTATCAATTATAGGTCTAGGGTGTTCCATTAATTTACAACGTTGCTCCAACCAATAAATATGTTTGCCACATTTACACCCTCATTATGGAACAGAACAGTCACTATTTTTATAGTAGGTTTGGTGACTGGGATCGCTAAAAAGTCTCTCCAGACCCCAAGTCTTTCACTTCATAATAACGTTTCCAGAAAGTATCTAAGAGATGTATGGAACAAAAGCTTATATCAAATTGATGGTTCCCAGGAGAATGGATAAAGGCATAAACATCAGAAGGCACAAACCCTAAACAGTCCAGTAGGAGATTTTTCCCACCCATAGTCTGTCTGGGACAGTAGGAGATTGCCCTGTAACAAAGCCGCACAAAAATCTCCGCTTTGCCTCATGAGCAGGCCGACTAAAATAGACCCGATAAGATTTTGTTCTCGAACTTCTGGTTGTGCAGAAGTAACATCAACAACCGGGGAGAGGGAAACACCATGTTTATCCAAAGAGGCAACAGCACCTGAAATAGAAGGTTCAACACTTACAGTATCTAGCGGTTTGTCACTCGAAGCAGAGCGGTCGAACACAGCATCTGACGCAGTTCTGTCCATGGGAGCCTCACCTTCAACTGACAGATGCGTAATGCTGTCAAACTGGGACTCTGAAATGACCAACTGGGAAGTAGGAATCACTAAAGCAGGCACATCCCGTAATACCGGACATGAAACATCAGAAGTTGAAAATTGGTCAGGAATCCACATACCCTCACGCCATAACCAACCTGCTTTCGTAAGTACTTCATTAGTAAAGCGAAGTTCTGTACCATCAGTGAGTGAGGGGAGTGCACCATCCACCAACATTTTGTTACACACAATCGGAACTGAAGGTCGCAACAGGTCATTTGGAGTTGTAACAAGTGTCAATCTTTTATTACCAGACAAAATTGGGCTTGCACGTGAATGTTTGCATTTTTTTTCTTCCTCCAGACGCTCTTGGCATAAACCATAATCCTTTTCCGCTACCTGAATTAAAGCCAGTAACTGGGGTTTTTTCAATTCCATCTCTTCATATAAAACAATTTCATTCACAGTACTGGAAAGCGATAACTCCGTTGATAAATCATCCAGCAAAAGAGAACCCTCACAGGGCTCAAATTGCTCCGACTCCTTCTCACTAGCTATACAAGCATACGAAGGTTGCAGAGCTCCAGAGCTAGGACCGTCCTCCTCCACTACCACAGTCTGACTGAGAGCTTCCATCTCTGCGGACCAAGGGACAGCACCACCTGCCCACAGAGCAAGGGAATTTCCCCGGTGTCCTGGCCAAATTTCCCTCATTCACTAAAAATACCACCAACAGCTTACTCTCGTTCAAGGTCAGTTGGCATTCATCTGTATCCCTCCCGGTCGTGCCTGAAAATAGGCAGGATTTGTCTAGTGTACTTACCGTCAACACAAACTAACTAAACTAATACAAAGAAGTGCAAAGTAATGCACCTGGGAAACAAAACCCTGGGAAGATTACACAGTGGGGGCTAGTAATAACAAAATGGAAAGGGACCTGGGGGTAATCATATACGCATGACCTTAAGGTTGGCAAGCAATTTGAGAAGGTGGTAGGGAGGGCTGGGGGATACTAGGATGTATAGGGAGAGGTATCACCAACAGAAAACAGGAAGTTGTTATCCCCTGTACAGACAGTTGGTGAGACCCCATCTGAAGTATTAGTCCAGTTCTGGAGACCCCATCTCCGCAAGGACATAGACAGAATGGAGGCAGCCCAGAGGAGGGCAACTAAAATGGTGCAGGGTCTGCATGTTAAGCCATATAAGGCAGACTAAAGGAGCTTAATATAAATACCCTTGAGGAAAGGAGGAGAAGGGGTCATGATAGAAACTTTAAGTACCTAAGTGGAATCAACAAAGTCCAAGAGGGTAGCATCTTTCAGAAAAAGAGATGTGCAAGAACAAGGGGACACAATCTGAAGATGGGGGGACAGCTCAGGGGCATTGTGAGGAAGCATTTTTTTTCACAGAGAGGGTGGTGGAACAGCCTTCCTGAGGAGGTTGTGGGGTCTAAAACTGTGGAAGAATTCAAGAATGTATGGGACAGACATAAGGCAATTTTTGTGGGGGGGGTAGGAAGAAATAGGCTATTGGTTAACTAGGATCTGCAGCTTATCCTCTAGGTAGGAAATGGGCAGACTAGGTAGGCTAAGCGGTCCTTATCTGCCATCAAAGTCTATGTTTCTATGTTTTTTGTATGGGTCTGCCCCTCATACTTGAAGATACTTTATTTATTGAAATGTTTCTACCAGAAGGCACATACTGAGCAACAAGTTGCTCGTCTCATGAGTGTGACCTGGGGGAAGGGTTACTAGGTTGTGAAGGATGTTCAGTTACAATAGTATGTGGGTAGTCTAAACAATACAACATTGTAAAATTATGTAACAGCTGGAACACAAGGTATTGTACAATAAACAGTAGGAATTGCTACAAATTACAATACATGTCCAAAATCATACAAAAGAACATATAAATGTACAAAACAGTAATAATGCAACAGAACCATTATAGTGCATGAGTATACCAGGAGCAGGCTCAAAGTAATATGTAAGTGCTGTTGTAGTAAAAAGAACGGAGGGGGTTGGTTGTGCACACATACTTTTATATTTTGAGTCAGGCCATTGTATATCCCCTATAGATTGGAAATAGCAAGTTTAAAATCTACTAAGGTGCAAGCAGTGGCATGTGCAGAAGAAGGGAACGGGGGCGGGGGCAAAAATCATAACAAAGCTAGAGGGTCTGGGGGTATGCCCCACAGGACATTTTTCAATCAATCAATCAAATCTTTATTTATCCAGGCGAACATCGTTGAGCACAGCTCATTTGCAAGATGGACCTGGTAAGGTCAGGGTTCAATCTACATAGATACATAAAAAATAATCAATATACACACACTCTAGGATACTACATAGAATATTCAGTATACACAGTCTAAGGATACATTCTAATCAGACTATACATTAAATTCCGTGTAGTGGTAATAAGGGTGAGGGAAGGGGCGGAAGTGGTGTGCCTGGCTGGTGGGGGAGGAGGAAGATGGTGGGGGCCTATACTGTGGAACGGATAAACTGTGGGCCTTATGAAGAGGGCAGGAGGGCGGCACTGGGGGGTTTGTATAACAGGGTTATAGCGCTGTGATACATGACAAGGGATTAAGGGGAGGTGGATGGAAAGGAGGGGTGCATGGAGTGTGAGGGGTGGTGACTCTTAGTAAAGGTGGATACCTTCCATGAGTTGGCTATCTGGGGAGGGAGATGGATAAGATTAGGAATACTCTACTGTTTGTGGAAACAATTACATTTTTCTTTGATAAGCCTCGAATACAGATATTTAAAGGATTTAAATGAGATGTATCTGTTCACTTTCAGGGTCTTCTGCATCGTATTCCATAAGGCAGACAAGACATAGCTGATCGCATATCTACCATATCGAGAACTGAATTTGGGCACTTTAAACATGATGAAGTTTAGACTTCTTAGGGCATATTTACTTGATGTGATTTGTGAAGCAATCTGAGACATAATTTGGTGGCATCTTTGATATCGCTCTATAAGTCCATAGTGTGGCATTCCTGTCTCTTCTAAATTGGACGAGGTCCATCCAACTGCAGCATAAAAGCGAGCAGTGGTGAGTGCTGAGAGGAAGATCTGTAATAAACCTGAAGGCTCTATGGTAAAGTGTGTCAGTTTGCTCAGATATGAGTTGGCAATGACCATATAGAAATCTGCATAATCTAATACTGATAGAAATGTGTCCTGGACCAGCTTCTTTTAGAATCACTTGTGAGAAAGTGCTTTATTCTGTAATAGAGCTCAAGCCTCTGACGGAGTTTTTTTAGCAGATCTTCCAGATGATTTAAGTAGTCAAGTCTACTGTCTACCCAGATGCCCAGATATTTGAATTCTGTAACATATTCAAGATTTCCACCAAGGACAGTGGATATGTGGGGGAGATTGTTTGGGAAGGAGTGTCCGGCTTGTGTTTGGGGGGAGAAAAACATTGCCTTTGTTTTTTTTGCACTTAGCAGGAATTTTTTTTCCAGTAGTTGGTGTTGTAATAGGTTGAATTCTGCTTGTAGCTCTGTGCATGCTGTTACGGGCCATACAATACGGGATTGACGTACAATACTGTATCATCTGCAAACAGGTGTACAGTGGCTTTGGTGAGGTTACTGTCAATGTTATTGATATACATGGCAAATAGGATTGGGCCGAGATGGATCCTTAGGGACCTCTTTGGAGAGATTTAGAGGTGATAGGTCTCCTTCAGCCTTCACCTGCTGGGTTCTTCCGTGAGATAGTTATTAAACCAGCTAATGGAGGTTAAGTCAAGTCCTGTGGATTTCAGGGAGAGAGAGCAGTTCGTCAGTCGACCGTATCGAATGCCTTACTCGGGTCTAAAAATACAGCACAGAACAATTTTTTGTCCAGTTCGAGTTACAATCATTGGTTACTTTAGCCAGGGCTGTGATGGTGTTGTGATTGGTTCTAAACCCAGATTGCGCTGGATTTAAAAGATTAGCCTCTTCTAAGATATCCTCTTAGTTGGGTGCTTACGATTTTTCTAGCAGCTTGGATAGCACAGGGAGGATAGAGATTGGCCTGTAGTTGTTGAGGTCCATGGGGTCCCCAGCTTTCAGTAGCGGGATAACTTGGGCTGTTTTCCAGATCGATGGAACAGATCCTAGTTGTAGTGAGAGGTTAAATAGGTGTGTTATTGGCACTGCTAATACTTGTATGGCAATTTAAAAAAAATAGGGATCAAGGGAATCTGCACCTGCACTTTATTTGGTGTCCAGCTGTGGTATTAATTCTTCCACCTCCTTCAGGGTGGCTGGTATGAAGGAGAAGGTGGACTCCATTACCCGTGCTTCAGTGTTCTTGATACCTAACTGGGAATGCATGTGGTTAGCCGGAGAGGTGTTGAATGCTAGACCAGTGGTTGTAAAGTGATTGTTGAATGATTCCAGGACTTCCAGTCTATCAGAGATGGTTCCCTTGCCATTGTGTATTTTGGCTGGGAGTGTGTTACTTGGGTCTTATCCTGTTACGTCTTTTATGGTGTTCCAGAACTTGGCAGGGTTGTGGCAGGAGGAGTCTAGTTCAGACATATAATAAGCAGCCTTAGCATCTCGTACTTTCCTGGTACAGATATTCCTGGCTTTTTTGAACAGCTCCCAATCAGCTATCTTAGTTTTTCGTGCGTTTTTCCATAACTTGTCTCTGTCAAGGAGGGTGGCTTTAAGGTCAGGAGTGAATCAACAGTAGGTTTTATTTTTGATGCGTACCTTAGAAATTGGAGCATGGATATTAAGGGCACCTGTAATAATGTCATTTAGCACCTCGTACGCTATCTCCACTGTGTTTGCTAAGTAAAACTCTTGCCATCGTGTGGAGTGGTTTATCTCTTCCAGATATGCCTCAATGTTGAATTTTGCTTTGATCTCCTCATTGTGAACTTGGTGGGGATGCGCCTTGCATACTGATCTTATTCCCTCAATAAGGCAGTGGTCACTGATTTCATTGAATAGTACTCCAACATGTGGGTAAAGGTGACCAGTATAACATCTAATAGTGTGCTGTTGCTTGTATTTTTTTTGTTGATTCTGGTGGGTTCATTCATGAGCTGTGTAAACCAATGTGTATCGCAGAATGATATTAAGGGTGCAGCTGCCTTTGAGAGCCAGTTTAGGTCTCCTATGATTATAGTTTCTTCTGTTCCCTTTTTGATTAGGTCACCCAGGTGGGATAATAGCTTGAGGTCAGCTGAGGGGGGCCTATAGCAGGCGATTAGCTGCAGCGATGTGCTGTGGTAGAGGGCCACTTTGAGGGATAGGCATTCAAATTCCTTTACCATGGATAATGAGTCGAGGCAGGTTACAGACAAGCTGTCCTTCACATATATCGCTACGCCCCACCCCTAGTTTGGTGGTCAGCTCTGAATACTTGATAATTAGGTAAGTTTATGCCTTTGTCAGCTGTGACAGGCCTGAGCCACATCTCAGACACTACTAGTACATCTGGTAGGGTATGGTTAACCCAGGCTTGGATCATTGTGATCTTCTTTAACAGACTGCATACATTAATATGGAGAAAGCTTAGCCCTTTGATCTTGGCTAAGTCTGTTGGTGCAGTGATGACCTCTGGGGGTCCTGGGTTAAGCTCTACATTTCCTGAGCATATTAATAATAGTATCAATAGTTTCATAGTTGCTGCAAGAGATAGGTTAAAGATTCTTGCCGTTGCCCATTTTTTTTTTTAATTCGGATACCACTTTGTTTGCCATCCGGATATGGAGCTTTGGCCTCTTGTTAGGGTGCTGATCAGTAGTCTTGCAGACAGGCGCATTGAATAATTTTCTGTACAGAGTTGAAGCAAGGTCCCATAAGATAGTAAATCCACCTGAGTCCCTCCATGGCAACTGCTCCATGGGTTATGTTGTAGCATTGGGAGGTCATATATACATACCCAGTCCCTTGTGACTGTTGCAGTAATGCAGTAAGTCGAGTAATGTAATACATCTCCCTGTGTGGCATCCTCTGAGAGATATCCTTTTTCACTGCGCTCAGGATACAGTAATAGAGCTAGCAGAATCCAGAGAAATCCTACCATTATGAAAAGTATAACTGGTATGCAGGAGGTACTATATCAAATGTCTTTCGTGGTGCCCTCAGTAAATTGCTAATATAAACGACTTATTCAGCTACTGTCCGGTGAGTAGAGTTTAAAAAAAGGGAATATAAATTAGAGGGAGAAGGATAGAAAAACACAATAGGGGGTGCCTAGCGTATGTATTTCTCACTGTGATGTTTAAGGGCAAACAATGGTCAAGCCTCGGCTCCAGCAAGTGTGGGCAGCATGAGGCGAGCAGAAAGGAGTCTGCTGATTAGGTAGCTAACAAAGGGATATAGAGCAGGCTACAGGGCAGCAAGGCGCAGGGGCATGATTTATGTTTTGGCAGGAAGGTGTTCTAATAAGAAAGGCTACAGAAGGGACAGAAGGGGAAGGCGGGTGGGCATAAAATTGCGGTTTTGCCATACCTTTCCCTGGCAGTCCCTCTAGTCTAGCCGGTTCCGAGCATCGGCTTCTGCGACTGCTGACCACCGCTGGCAGAGACTGGCCCAGCGCCGCACTGTGGGCATCTGCGGGTCCTCTTCTGAGGAAAAGACAGAGCACAGCAGGTTAAACGCTTTGCAATGGCAAGCATCAGCAGTGCAGCAGGGGCGAAAATTAGCACTTTAAAGGCAATGATAATGATATTGAGAATGATAATGCAGGCCATATTGCTCACGATTGAGTACAGTGATTTGTGTAGAAAGACCAAGAATCCCTCTAGTGGCAGGTCTGTATAACCTGCTAGTGGAAAACTAGCCACTAAAAAAAAAAAAAAAACACAGCAAATAGTACATTTTCCTGCATTTTAGAGTCAAGCAAGATACATTACTGCTCACTATGATGAACCACCTCTCAACTTAGTGCTGCTGCTTGCAACATGCTTGCACGGCATAGTTGGTAGGTATCTAAGCATACAGTCTCAGACAGTTAAAGGTACTGAAAGAAACTAAGCAGCAAGCAGTCTCACTAGCCCTTTTAATCAGTGACAGTGAGCTGCACTGTCTGTCAGACAGTCACAACGTAAAGGCAAATCCTATTTCCTGACCCTCACTCCCTAATACAAATAATCCCCCACCCTGGTGCCTGCCGTGTTTTGCTGTAACTGCTGCAGCCACCAGCTGCTGTTATTCTGATTGCAGGCAGTATAGCGCAGAGTGGTCTAAGGCTCTGAGCTGCAAATCTGGTGCCATCCAGCAGGCCAGACCTGGGTTTGAATCCTACAGCTTCCACTTGCATACTGTGTGACCCTGAGCAAGTCACTTAACCTCCTTGTGCTCCCAGGTCGCTCCTGTAAAAAAGTTTTCAGCTTAGTGTGCTATACCTGGTTAAACAACTAAAAAAAAAAAATATCCTTGATCCGAGCTGAACGTGACTGACGGTGCCATTCCCCAGCCCCCCACCACTGCAGCTGCTATATTATTAAATAAACTAATGGGTCTATGACTCTCGGTGCCTGGTCAGTACAGCTACAGTGCAAGTTCTGTGGCAGGCAGTAGTTGGGCATCCAGCAGCCAGAGCCAGGCACAATACCCCCAGCCCAAGCATCTTCGGTGGTCCACCACCAGCTGCAAATGCTGTGAGGCTGTTCCTGCAACAAGTCATCATCATTTATCATTGTCACTGAGACAAGTCTCAACAACTTACTGTTTTTCAGTGACTCTCACTACTGCTCTGCAGTCTGCTCCAACCATCCTTCTCCACGACCCACTCCAGTCCAGATTTCACTCCAACCTCACCTGACTATGAGTCCAACCCACTCTGTCTCCACTGCACCTGCCACCACAGTTAAACTTCTCCAGGCTCCGTCTGCCCAATGGAGGTGGGCCACCAGGACCTTTACAGTGATGATCTGTCTGAACTGATCTAGGTGAGGTGATGATGGCCAGTATCAGCAAGGTAAGGAGAACTCATCAGAGCGGATGCACCTAGCTGGCCTGTTGGCGCAGCGGTGGACTTACCGCTGCAGCGCTAGCGATCCGGTTCGAGAACGGACTGGTAACTGAAGGGTCGGCCAGGGGGGAGAAAGATAGAGCACCCATTGGCCGCCCTTCTCCGGGAGGGGAGGGATTGCCTGTCCTGCTACTCTATCGCCACCGGGTGACCACGGTGCCGATGCAGCTGGGACAGTCAGTGGGGGAGGAGGATGCAGACCGAGAGTCGGGAGGAGATTGCACGTCATCATGCTGCCTCACCCATTGGCTCTCCTTGTGTGTCTACATCCTCGGGGGGAAGGACATCAGAAAACCAGGAAATACCCCAAGGGACTCCCAGTAGACGGAGCTCCTGGCCACGATCCCCAATGCCCCTACCAGTGCCATTACCAGCATCTCCGACGAAATACAGACACATCGGGGTGTAAGGGCCCCACCCCATACCTGCCTGAGGGGTATAGCCAAGGCTCCATGGGGCGGATGGACTGCACTGGACACTGGTTAGTAGGGATGAATAAGGCCATTGGAGACTCCCGAAGGAATGGGAGTTCAGCGACGAGAAGGGGGCATACAAAGAAAATAAAAAAAAAAAAAAGAACAGATGCACCTACTACTCTGCTCTAAATGGTGGATCAGATTTAGGCGATCAGCAGCAGTGGGATGGAGATCAACTGGAGGTGGACGGTGAATTGCCATCTTTGCTGATTTGAATCACCGTACAGAGTCATGGTGGGTCTGTAGCCATTGCCTCCAGGTCAGACACCCTACTGTGCAGACAGAAAGTGCTGTTTTGTCTAGTCAGAGTAAGAAAGAACACATCCATGTATGTGTTTATTTTTTTAGTGGGGTTCGGTAAGGTCAAGACTCGACCAAGACAGGAGTTGGGACCCTTGGGAGTGGGAGGGAGACTGGCGCACTACTGGCATGTTGGCTGTGGCCAAGTGGTACTGGTAGGACTTGAGCAGGGAGTCACTGAGTCTGGACTGACATGGGAGAAGAGGTTGGCTCAGCTCAGGTTGCAACCACAAGAGATTTTCAGCAGATTCTTGCAACTGTCAGTACAAATAAATCAAAAAAATATATAAAGCCAGGCATTTAACGGGTGGGGGGTGGCCACTGTGCACGCCTCTGGGGCCGAGTAGAACAAAATACTGCAGTGATTTAAGGCTTTCAGCATGCTGGGGGCATATCTATATAAACACAACTCTGACCAGAGCCAACATGGCTGCATCAGAGCTCCTGAGGTGGATGAGGCTGCGTGTAAAGATGGCCACCATGACAGCACAGCACATGTGCGATCAGCGATGCACAGTCACAGCATGGCAGGCATCTTGCACACAGTGAAGTGTTCCTGTTCCTTCAGCAGACAGTGCCTCTGTGGGAGGGGGGCAGTGGGAGGTTCTGCAGCCATGGTGGAGAGGGCACCAGACAACCATTGCACCACCAATGACAGCAGCACTGTGGGCAGTCAGTCGCAGCACTGTGGAAGCAAACGGTGACCTAATCGAGTCATGTGCTTCAACAGTTCCAATTAACAGCAAAACATCTGCTGGGCTCTGTCCACGCAGCTGTTACATGGATGTCTTACGCCTAATTTTCAAGTAGAAGAAACTTCAACTTTAAACGGGGGAGGATCCTCCCTGAGTGCCTAAAAAAAAAAAAACGACACTTCAAAAACCTGCTAAGGCTATATGTTACACCACTTCAACATCAAGCATACAGAACTTGCCTGCAGTATAAAAAGAATTCCATGTGGCAGCTTGATAAATCTACCCTGTGAAAAATGTTCTCCGTTCAGCCCAGAAATTGTTCATTTACAATTCAATACCTAAGAGCTTGAGTCTATATGACTGCAATTGAGGTTGGCTTAGAATCTCACATGCCTTTCGGACACAAAAGCTGATCCTTGCAAAAATAGTATACTTGCAGGCCTTCCAAACTAAACTATTCTTCTGTCACAATAAGCAGATTATTTGGCTTTCAGCTGGGTCCATTCTCATCAAAAAATTCAGCACCTCTGCTAATAGTCAGGCAGAGCAGAATGGTGATTGCCAAGTATGGAAGATGAATAAAGAATGCAAGACAAGTTCTTGGTCGCCATAAAAGGCAGAGCTCACCTTTTAATGAACTACAGATTGGTCCTCATTCTGACTTACAGTATCTGTCAGAAAGGTTATTATGACTCTCAAAAGTGAGAAAATAAATGGCTGTCAAACACACGTGACTATCAGAAAATCCACCTTGTATGCCATTATACTCAGAATTTTTTTTATTAGCAGAGTGTACCAAGATACCCAGAAAATATTTTTTCAGCAGAGTATAAGAATGTCTTGTGAGATTTGCTATGTACTGGTTGATTCAGAATTCTTCCACACTAGGTCACCCTTATTAGCTGCAATGTCTAAAACCCAAGATGGTCCTAGGTGGTCAGAGCAGTGGGAGCATATCTAAAAACGTAGTATGACAACTTACTTACAACGTTTGAAGTTTTAAAATGCCTTGGAAGTCAGTTACAGTAAACACATAAAGGAACAGAAGGCACAAAACACAAATGCAGGTACGTACTAGGGTGAAATAGTGGTATTTGTTGGTCAGCAAAAAAAAATATCACCAACTGTATATACTTTTTTTATTTTTACAACAGCGTATTTCTGCTACTATACCCTTTTCATTTTATTTTATTCCTAAACTGAGATGTGGTTTTGAAATTTAAGGAAAAAATGTTCCTGCTCTTAAGTCAGCCCATCAGAGGAGCAGCAGCTGTAGTAGCACTGGTGACTCAGGTTTTCAAATTAACCCAGGTCTTCCAAAGAGTCAGCATGGAGAGGAGGCTTGAGCATCCTACTGGATACTCGCCTCCTCTGGAGTGGGTAGATGACTATGGTCTGCTGTGCATGCAGCCTCCTAGTGGCCATATGAGGTCTGGAGTGACACGGCATGGCAAGGGGAAGGGGATGAGTGGCCAGCCTCTGCTCATGCCCTTGCATGATCAGTACAGACACACTGTCACCTTCCTAAGGAAGAGGAGCAACAGGGAAAGTAATGTCCATTGGCAGACTGCATTGCATCCCCATAGGCCTAACACTGTCAGTCAGGCTCACCTCCATGCTGGATTCTGTCTCCAGAGAGATTTGGCTCACTAAAATGGCCCCATTATGGGAGGTGGGGGACAATCAATTTGGATTGGTACTATAAGTCCACTATAAAGAAATCACTAAAAAGTTCCTGCTCTCTTACCATAGCAACCATGAAAATATTACACTTCTTTATGTGATGATGTGCAGATGACCACCAGAAACATGTGCCATACATTATAAATATATTGTATGGTCCCTCTGTCGATAACTGGTTTGTGTAATGTCTCTAGGTTGCCATGGCGACGTAAACCTCTTGAGCTTCGCTCTTGAGGTTTACATGGTCGCCCTGGCAACCTCTTGATGGTTAACATAGAGGATAATGTATGGTCCTCTATCGTTAACCGGTCAGTTAACAGTCGAGAGGGTTGCCAGGGTGACCATGTAAACCTCCGAGAGCCCAAGTCGAGAGGTTTACGTCAGCCATGGCAACCCTAGACGGTTAAAATTGACCGTTGCCGATAGAGGGACTATACATTATTTTTATAGTGTATGGTCCCACTATCAAAAAAAAAGGCTTACGCTTTTTAAAAGTCACCGCCGTGCCCTTCAGTCCTTCCCCGCCGGTTTCCCTTCAGTCGGTTTCCGTCGAAAAGCGGCGCAATGCGAGACCACTGCTGTTGTTAACCCTATCGGCGTGACGAGGATCACAGTAGGTTAACAACATTCACGCTACATCGATGGTTAACAACCTTAGGAAATGATGATTTCCTAAGGTTAACAGCGTTCTAACATACATTATAAACTGGTTACCAATAGAGGACCATACATTATCATTTTATTTATAAAATGGGCTCAAGATTTTGAGCAGTTTCATTGGTTGTTAGCTGTGCGTTAGAACTGTCTTAACACACAACTAAAACTAGTCCTTGCCAAGTGGACGCAGATTTAATAAAAATTAATGGGCCAGTAGAATTTTCAAAATACCTAATGCCATTTTTTTCTACCAATTAGCAAGACTGTCATGGCCCAATTCCCTAACATACTACTTATACTTGCATCATTCCCTTTCTACCAGAACTCCGTACTCACAATACAAAAAAATTAATCCAACATCATTCTTGCTAATAAATATTCTTTTTAAATGTTTTTTCACTATTTTTCCTTTATAGAGATCTGCCTCCCTCCCTCCCTGTCCACCCAGTCCCATTTGACATTTGTTCCTTCAGTTTCACTCTGACCCACCGCCTCCCCCCTACCTGGCTCTATGCCCACTCCTCTTCCCCCAGCCATTACACGTACTGCAGGCAGCGTTCAACAGGGATGCTGCAGTAATCACAAACTGGAACTTTTATTTAGTTCATTTTTCCTTCTTGTTTCAAAACACTCACCAGCATCCACTGCAGTGCTGCGCTTGCGCCTTCTACTTCAGCGCATGCATGCTCACTCACTCATTACCTGCTCCTCATCAGAACATACAGTACAGCTGCATAATGTCAAAAATATGTAAATAAAATACAATAAAAAATACACATATATCCTCTGGATGGGGATATATGTGTAAGGCAAGGCAGTGCACATCATCGAAAACTCAAGACGAGGGAAGCACGTCTGGTAAACGAAGTCAGCCATTGTTAACTACGTATGATCAAAATGAGACAAAACTCCAATGGGCAAAAAGAGAAAATAATAATGTACTACAGGCGGAGGAACTATTTTACATCAAAAGACAGTAAGTATTCAAATTTTATTCTGCTAAACATAAAATTATAACCTTTACATGCATGCAATATACAAAAGTCCATTTTATAAGCACAATAAGGCACTTCGGGGTGTGCATTAGTTCTAATGCATGGCTGGGGGGGGGGGGCTGGTTACACTTGGCCTACAGTCTCGTGCCTCACTATGCCCCCTAGCCATGCATTAGAACTGTCTTAATGCACACCCTGTCATGTCTTATTGCTTACATAATGTGCAGAGTGGTGTGTCATCCTTTCACACCCACAAGCAAGTCTACAGTCTACTGAATGACGGGGCAAGTTTGTGCAACAAAGTTCTGCTGGCTCCTCTGTAAACAATATCTACATATTCGAATTAAGCTAAGGCTCCCGTGGGGAACTCCAGTCATCATCTAGAGTAACTGAATAGTGACAGTCCCTAGAAAAAACAGATGAGCACCGCCCCTCCCAATTCATCTGAATTTCCCAATACAATGGCTCTTATGGCAGACAACTGCATTCTTGAAGTGATCAGGCTGAGACTCTATTTAAAGTGTGCTTCAAGTTGTAAAACAAACAAGACCATTACTAGGACCGGTGGCTTTTGGCCATCCCAGGAACGTCTTAATGATGTGATGTGATGCTACAGTCTAGATGCTGAAGCCTTACAAGAAGGAATTAACAAATCAGTTCTCATTCTGGAGTACCTCATTCCATCAGGTAAGCCTGTTCAATCTGAAATAATATCTTGCAGTAGGTGGCAGGTGAAAACAAAGGTTCAATGCCATCCTTACTAGATATTAAAACCAGAGTATCTTTGTCTAAAAGGATGCTAAAGAAATTCTTTTGCACACAGCATTCTCTCCTGATGTGAAAAAATACTGAAGGTGGAAACACTTCATAGAAAATCCAAACCCACCACATTGGCAGAAAAAAAGTACCATACTGTTGCTCCATTATCCTCATGTTTGGGGCAAAATCAGTTCATTAGAGAGAAACAAACATATTGAACAGAGACTTTCTCTACTTTATTAGAGAATTTAGAAAACATCTGCTTCAGGAAACATTTTCCTATATAAATACAGCAATGTTGCTGCTGTGCTAAGCTACTAATACTTTGGTCAAGTACATAATCTGGACTTCAGTCAATAACACTTTAAAACTTTAGTGGGCCCAGTGGCTCTCAAAGTACTCATGCTGCAATTACTGCCCCTTACCAGAGATGGTTAATCTCATGTTGGGGCTTTAACCACCATTCAAAAATCAATCACGGTTTGTCTTGCCATGGATTTCTAAAATTAGAGTTTTTAAAGAATATTCTGTTCTGATTACTGTTGTAACCCTTAGGTGGCACTACTCCTAGAGTTACACCCTCCTACTACTTAGGATGCAGGTTGAGGGGTCATGCTCCTCAAGCTTTACTTTTACAATGCAGTGCCTCCACTCAGGGTATACTTTTATGTGGCTAGCTGTTACCTGGTGCAATCACCGGAGATGTTATACCACCCACAATTACCTTTTGCCACCCCAACACATGACCCTTTGGCATTTTCCCACATTTCAGACATTTTCATAATTAAAGACTGTCTCTAATAATATGCTCATGAAAACCATTTGCAAAAACAGTAACAATAATATTTATTTAGGAGATATGGGAGTTAGGAATGGGGAAACAGGAGGAGTAGAGGTTATGCATTGATTCTGTTGTTTACAAAATGTGTACTTGATTGGTTTGTGCTGGTGAAACCCTCCAGCTGAGTGAATACCAGATTTTATTTATTTATTTTTAGTTATTTATTTGAGTCAAGGATTACAAGTACCTTTAAGCCAAGGCTGTTTTACAAAGGTTCCATGTCAGATGGTGTACAATACAATACAATGCAGGACAACTTAGTACAATGAGTTGCGGAAAAAACATTGAATTACAGGTACATAGAGGATTATACTGTATTGTTTTGTTCAGCAATAATACATATTGAAAACTTTACTAGGCAAGGATACAATAGGGGGAGCAGCCAGAGGCTTTGTCGGAAACACATTAGGAAAGTGCAGAGGACATGGAGTGGGGGAAGGAGGGAACAATGGTGGACGAGAGGGGGAGGTTGAAGAAAGTTGGTGGGGGGAGAATATGAGTGCTGAGTAGAAGGGCAGTGGCAAACAGAGAATGGTTGGGGATAAAGGAGAGCTGTTAAGGGAAGCAGTCACGGATGCTAGAGGCTGAAAGAAGTAGACAGAGTCTGGATTTGAAGAAGCCTAGCTTGGGTAGGGAGGAGATGTCACTGCTGAGATCATTCAACCAGAGTGATGCCCTGTAGGCAAATGCTCTTTGCCCTTTTGAGGTACGGCAGTGAGGGATCTGAAGGAGTTGCAAGTCCGAGCCCCTAGTATGTCAAGTGTTCTGGGCAGGAAAGAGGAGAGCTTGGACTCTAGGAGGAGAAAAGCCAAGAGTTGTTTTCTTAGCCATTATGCATGTTTGGTATTTTATGAGGTTAGCAAGTTGTAACGAGCCAGTTTGGGCATAGATGTCACATGTATGGGTGAGACAGTGAGATTCAGAAATGAGTCGACAGACTTTGTTGAGGGTAGTGGATATCCATCGCAGAGCAGTGGCAGAGCTGTAAACGATCAGATCATAGTCAATTAAGGAGACCACAGAGCTCTGAACTGAACCTCTTATGGCTTCTGGGGTAAGGTATTGCCTGTGCCTGTGAGAACTCCGATATAAGAATTAGCAGCTTTAGCAACATTTTGATGTGCAAGCCATAGGATAGGTGACTGTCATTGTGGCTCCAAGATATTTAAAAGAGTGTACCTGTTCGAGGCAGTACCATTGCAGTCTGAGATGGTCAGGGGTGATGCCTGTATTTGTTGTAAGGGCTACAGAAAAGCACTGTCTTGATTTTTTATAGTTGAGGACAAGCTTGTGTTTAGTAAACTAGTTTTCACAGACTTGAAGCCAAGCTGAAGTTTGCATTATAGGGGTTGGAGTTCCTTGTGGGTGGAGAGGATTACTGCATCGTCCATGTAGAGTAGTATTTGCTCAGGGCAGGACTGTGGAAGGCTATTCAGAAAGAGACTGAATAGAAGAGGACCTAGAATGGATCCCTGTGGGACTCCTGAGTTGACTGGTTTGGTGTCAGAGAGGACATTACCAATTTTTACCCTTTGCGAACAGTTCTCAAGGTAACTTTTGAACCAGGTTGTGAACTTAGGTGGGAGCCCAGCATTTAATAAAGCAGCTGGTCAATAAGAAGGCGATTATGGATGGTGTCAAAAGCCTTGGTTAGGTCAGTGTAGACAGAGCCAGTGAGATGACCATTATCCAGGGAACTTTGGATAGCTCCGGTGTATTCCAATAGGGCTGATGTGGTGCTATGTCCCTTTCGAACCCGTGCTGTGTGGCACAAGATAATATATTTGTCCAGGTAGTCAGTAAGCTGGTCCACTACAACCTGCTCAATGGTCTTGGGGAGCAGTATGGAAATAGGCAGATAGTTTGTATGGAGTGCCCGATCTCCACTTTTGAGGACAGGAGTAACAGTTGCGGATTTCCATCTGTCGGGGAACTGACTGAGGCTTAGGGAGAGGTTGAAGATTTTTGGAAGTGGAGGCAGAACTTCATCAAGAGTGAGGGATAGCAATTCTAAGTCGAGAGAGTCCCCGCTTATTCTGGTTTTGGCAATTGCTTTACTAACATATGTGCAGACTTTGTGCATCAGAACTGCCTAAAGTAGATAGATGGGTATTTAGGGGAGATGGGGGTCTAGTGGCGTGTGATGTAGGTACATCACCATTGAAGAAGTCAGAAGGGAGAACACTACTGAGGTCTGTGAAGGCTGTGTTTAAAGTATTTGCAGTTGTAATATGGTCCAGGATAGTAGTCCCATAAACGTTCAGCATAGGGGGAGAGGTTTTGGGCTGTTTCCCAGTAACTTCTTTAATATTGTTCCAGAATGATTTAATTTAAAAAAAAAAAAGATTAAGCAGAAAGAAATCACATTAGACCAACAGGAATGACACTCAGAACCCTGGCTATCTAAACTGCATTAATCAGATGTTACACATTTAATTTCCCCGCCACTAGTACCGGTTACCAGACATGTATGAAACCTCGCAATCTCACACTATACCCAGGGTACCCAGTTACCAAAGTCCTGGATGGTTGCAGGCCTAGTGGATGTTGCAACTTTGGAGTTGGCCAGCTTTAATTTTAGAGGGGAAAAAGGATTTTAACCTTAAAGCACTTTAACAAACAACAACTTTAAACTCTTGGCAGAAGTGCAGGGTTGCCCTGCTTTTGGCAGTGGAGTAAGATTGCCCTGCTTGTTGCAGTCCGAACAATTCAGGTAGAGGTAACCAGCATGGTTACATTAGCTGGAATATGGATTAGCAATCCTGAATATTCAGCACATTCATAAGCTTTTAACAACCAGTACCTCCATATTTTAAGATATAATCATGAAGGGTGGAAAACTGCATTTCCAGGTTGTACCGACTAGTCTGACTTAACTTGGGTCTTAGTCCATCAGTGTAGCAGTGCATCTATGGCTGGCAGCTCCACAGGACATCTGGACTGGAGAATTGACATCAGTATATTTCAGCACATTTACTCGTCTGTCCTAGGCTCTCACTGGGTACCCCAGAACAGACAGAGTCAGCAAACAGTTCTACTAAAGGGGTACACCCCACGCGGACTAAGGTTATGTGCAACTGTAGAGTGCAGACCCAATAGACAGTCACAAAGAAACAATGCAATACAGGTCCACACATGCTGGGCTAAGGTTATATGCAGCTATAGGGTGCAGATCCTGGAATGTAGTCACTTAAACAGCCACTTGGGTAAGACAGCCTAGATTTACTAAGCTTGCTTTCTTTCAGCACCAGTGGGGTACAAGAGTACTTACTCAGGCTCCTCATGGTTGGTCCCCACTATGAAAGCTCCTTATGATCTTCAGTTCTCTCACAGCTGCTTGATGTCATCTGTTTCAGGTCCACATCTTTCCTGTGGAAGGGAAGGCTAGCACCTAGGGACATTCTGGCAACCCCCAGGCTAGCAGATTCAACATCAACAAAATTACTTTAAACTTAACTGCAAGAAAAAACCCTCCTGGGTGGAGGGGCTTAGCTGGATTAGCAGGCCCATTTACTCTGCTGGGGGCCTAAGCCCACACCTCTGAGGGGAGCTCCCACTTGAATCTCTCTCTCTGTCGATCTGGCAAAATGCTGCAAAACACAGTTTTTTTTTTTTGTTTTTTTTTTTTTTTTTTTACAGGGCTCTCCTGAAGCTCCTGATTGGCTGAGAGTTTTGGGTGCAAGGCCTTCGATTGGCAGGAGGGCCAGTCAGTCAAAAAAATGAATTATGCATGAACTTCACTTGATGCACAGTTGGTCTGCTGTTTTGGCATCCCTGTAAGTCCCCATGAGTACTTGGCCTTTACCCATGAGCACTGGCTAATGTCGCATAAGTCCTGGCTTTCCGATTGGCTGTGGCTGCTTGCAATGGCTGTTTAACCACTGTTCTTTAAGCAGATTAGGTACAGTCTCAAATTAAAGTTCTGAGGCAATCAGAAATAATTAAAATATTTGCCCCAATGACCCATAGTCCATTAGCCTGGTGGTGTACTTGCTCTCGCTGCACAGATGCAGAAAATTGCTCATTCCGCTTTCCTGTCACTGCTGCTGATATTTTAACTCCTGACATGCAGCAGCAGACAGGCTGTTTTATCTGAGTCCCAGATTAGTCTGGTGTAGCCAGGAGTAAAGCATTCAGTAATTTAAACACTTTCCCCTTGCAATCATTTTCCCATAACATACACTGGCAGCTACAATATTTATTTAAAACAATTTCTTTCTTTCTCTTTTCGGCCGCAGCTGAGAACAAGCTTCCCAAGGGCAGACAGACCTCATGAATATTCAACAGTGATGGGGCTCTGGCTCATTAATATTCATGAGTCCCAATCGAAAACAGTTTATGGAACTCTTTGAATCCTCAAGCAAGCGGGTGCTCAGGTCCCTGTCCGTGGTCACCAGGTCCCACTTAGCTGATGGGGATCCTGAGACTGACAGAACACTCTCCAGTTCAACCGCAAACTCAAGCAGTCAAGATCAAAGGCACTGCTCATGCCTGCATGATCCCTGCTGCCCAGAGGAGATCGTGGTTTGGTTCTTGGAGCCTACATTGTGGGCTAAAAGGACACCAGAAAGGGCAGACAAGGATCAGGGGGCCCAAAGAAATCTGCAGGCCATAGTGGGAGGTGCTTGGGAGAGAGGCTGGAATAGGAGCTGTAAGACTAAGGTAAGCCCCCATTTTGGCAGGTGGGGGGGTTACACTGTCATGGGTCTAAAACGTTCTTCTGTGTCTCTTCATTCCTGTGATGGAGGGTGGGTCAAGAAGGTCAGGCAAACAAGAGAGTAACAAGATGCCACCAGGTTTTTATTTACGAAAAGACTGGATACCAGTTTTAATTCTTACACCACTTGTTGTCAGGACAGACCAAAGCATGTTCTCAGAGGTACTGTCCTCCAGCCTTTACAAGATTTTATGACCTATCAGGTTTTGTACCAGATTTCAAGGCAGCATCCCATCCACTCCCATTTCCAGAAGTAAGCCAATCACAGGATCTTCTACCTCACAGCATCCGACCTCTAGCTAGGCGCAGCTGCTACATATCTCCAGCAGAACTGGATTACCTACTGAACCCTGGCTATAACCATAGCCTTATATAGTTCTCCTAGCTCTTCCTTCATACCAGGTCATCAGATGGAGAAGCCAAATTAGGGCAATCGAAGCTCAGCCAGTGTGTACACGTTTCTTTTTTCTTTCCGATATTGTAGGCAGTTAGCATAATAACTTACTTCAAACCATTTATCTTTTCATCTCATTTTTCTTTTCAGGTTTTAATGGCTAATAGCATCATTGTGAGGTGATTTCTTTGCCCATATCTCTGCCTCTGACCCACCCCCTGTGCACCTCAGGTAAGGTTGACCCTTCCCTATGAGACTGAAAACAAGAACCAGGTCAAGTATGCCTTTAGTTTTATGATGGAAGGAAGGAAGGATGATTAATACAAATAAAAAATGCTTTGTTTTCTAGAGGATAAGTGGCACAGGACCTGATAACAGTGTACTTTGTGTTGTGTAGAAAAACAGAATATTTAGTTATTTACAGTTTGCATACTATAAGTACGTGGGCTGCTTAATTTTATCTATTTTCTATACAGATTTTTCTCACATAGCACCGCTTGCCCCCTTCCCCATTGTTCGACAACTCCCTCATCACCCATCATCCCAGGGGCATATCGGGGAAGTGATCACCCCGAGATTTTCCCAACGGTGAGGTCATGGTGGACTGTCATCTTTGCCTCCCAAAGTACAAGCCAAATGACACCACCAAGGCCCTGCAGGTGGTGCAGGGGTTGCGGTCATCAAGGGATAGAAACATAGAATTTGACGGCAGATAAGGACTGCTTGGCCCACCTAGTCTGCCCATTTCCCTACCTAACAGATAAGCTGCAGATCCTAGTTAACCAACAGCCTACTTCCTCCTACCCCCCCACTAGAATTGCCTTATGTCTGTTCTATGCATTCTTGAATTCTCCCACTGTTTTTGACTCTACAACCTCCTCAGGAAGGCTGTTCCATGTATCCACAGCCATCTCTGTGAAGAAACACTTCCTCACATTACCTCTGAGCCGTCCCCCCCCCCTTTCTTCAAATTGTGCCCCCTTGTTTTTGTACATCTCTTTTTCTGAAAGACGCTACCCTTTTGGACTTTGTTGATTCCTTTGAGGTATTTGAAAGTTTCTATCATGTCCCCCCTCTCCCTCCTTTCCTCAAGGCTGTACATCTATAGTTCCTTTAGTCTTTCTTCATATGTCTTCTGATGCAGACCCTGCATCATTCTGGTTGCCCTCCTCTGGACAGCCTCCATCCTGTCTATGTCTCTGTGGAGATGGGGTCTCCAGAACTGCACACAATACTCCAGATGTGGTCTTACCAAGTGTCTGTACGGAGGGCCAACAACTTCCTGTTTTCTACTGGTGATGCCTCTCCCCTATGCATCCCAGTATCCCGCCAGCCCTCCTTACTGCCTTTGCACACTGCTGGCCCACCTTTCACATACCATCTGATATGACTACCCCCAGGTCCCTTTCCATTTGTCTTGTTGTCAGTATCTCACCCCCCATTGTGTACTCTTCCCTTGGGTTTTTGTTTCCCAGGTGCATTACTTTGCACCATCTTACACTGGCTGCGTTGTTTTCCCATGTTCTTCACCTGACCAGGCAGTATGCATGATGCAGCCATATGTGCATGTTGAGGCACACACATACAACAAGTTTGCTGCTGGCCATCTCCTCCGACTTAACTCCCACTGACGTGCCACCACACCTCCACACCATTATTACTCTTTTTCTGTTGTTGGCATATACAGTTAATGAAAACATTAGAACATTATAGTGGCAATTCTTTATTAGAATTTCAATGGATAAACGCTAATGTACCCATAAACAAGAGAAAACGTCTGCACTGTATTTTCCTCTTCTCCTGTGATATGCTAGTCTGAGTGGATGGGAGGGAGGGAGGGACATTTCTTTTAAACTGAAGCTGTTTCTTTCCTGTAGGTTTAGGTTCTGCCCATTCACTTTTCAGTTCTGTTCTTTGGTTTGGTCTGCTCACAGCAGATAGTGTAACTGCTTGCAGCAATACAGCAGTGATGAACTACACTCTGTCCTTCAGCCATCTGAAAGGCATTCAGGGCTCCAGCTGCTGCTGTTAACCTGCTCTGCCTGCACTTGCAGCCACCTCGTGCATGAGTGAGAAGGAAGCAGAGACTATGGGGTATTTATGCGCCCACCCTTTTTCATGTAGAAATCTCTCTCACTAACAGACTCAATGAGCTTGTCTTATAGGAGTTTTTACTCTTACTTTCCTGGTATTCTCAAACAGACCATGCATCACATCAAAGAAGCTACATGCTGCAGTAGTGGTATGGTGTTGGGTGGGGGGAGGTGGAGAAACATGCTGGCAGAAACATAGAAGCATTTGTGGGGAGGAAAGTAAATACAGGCATAAGCATTTCTTGCATTTTTTAAATACAGTCTCTGTCAAAAAACTGCTATGTTGGGGGGGTCAGACACAGAGAAACCAACAGGCAGACAGGAAATCAAATCATAAACAGTGACACCAGCTCCCTGTACTGAGCAGATTCGATAAAGAAACAAGTAAAAGAACACAGAAACATAAATGGGGATGGAAAGTGCATGCAGTGTGTGTCTGTGTGTGTCCAGAGACTTCATTTAGGGATCCCCATGCTATTTCAGTCACCTCTGGACTATTCTTCCAAGCATGCACGTCAAGGTTCCTTGGGTACATCTACATTTCACCAAGATAATTTGAGAACTCAGACTAATTAATTGTATAACCTCTTGTCCAGCTGTAGCAATTAAATCAGGACCCCTTGACTCTGCAGAAGGTCTACTGGGATGAATACTCATGGACCACTTCTGAGCATAAGCACATTTTACAATGTTGCATGCGGCTTCCTTGAGTTTAAAGAGCATGTACTGTATCAACTTGGGCATATCATTTCATAACTTTACTGTGTTCAACTATTAAAATTCACTAGAGGACACAATTTCCCACTGTTGCATTTTCCAAGTTTTACAGTATGCTTTTTACATACTTACCCATGAAGTCAGTAAGAAAAATAATTCGCCAGGATTTTCTGACTTCATGGTGTACGTGTTAAGAAATCATAGACTGATGACACAAACAGAGCCACTGTGAGGTCAGTTGGAGATGGACTAATACTTTTGAAACAGATAATGAAATATGTATTTGCTAATGCAAAATACTGCAGGGACGTATATCGGATAAAGACTAAAGCCTAGATAACATAAAATATGTGATACTGCTTATAAACATAACTGATTCAAAACTGTTTATTTAGAAGAGCTAAGAGAAGCACAGGAACTTCTAAATGGCCTCCTACCTCTCCTCACTCCCACAGATTAAGTAATCTGTGTCAGACCCAACCTTCCTCCCTAGCCATCCTCCTGCACCAACTACCACCCATCATTTTAGCAGCATTGTTTATTACACCTCTCAGCTTATTCATTATATAAGCACAATAATACACTTTGAGGTGAGCACTATGCTAGTACAATGCACTTCAGGGGCTGAAGGCACTTACCTGCAGCACTGTGCCTCACTACACCCCTGCACATGTGTTGTGGCAGCATTACACACACCCCACTGTGTCTTATTGCTTACATATATACAGACAGATGCTGTAGCAGATAAGGACCGCTAGGGCCATCCAGTCTGCCCATTTAAACTGCCTAACGAAACGCCCAGTGACCGTGATCTGTCATTAGCTTTTTTTCTTCCTATCTCTATTATTCCTTTGTTTCTGTCCCATGCATGTTTGAAGCCCACCACTTTGCAGGCTATTCTATGCATTTACCAACCTTTCCATAAAAAGAACTTCCTGACATTTCCTTATGCAGTCACCTCAGTCTCATGTCATGTACTCTTGTCCTAGCACTACTATTAATCTGAAATGTTGTCCCTTCAGCCTTGTTAATGCCCTTTAGGTACCTGAATGTTTCTATCATGTCACCTCTCTCCTCCTTTGTTCCAGCATGTACAAAGTGAGGTCCTCACTCTCTCCTTGTAAGGCTTGTGATGTAATCCCTTCACTATTTTGTCCGCCTCCTCTGCACCATCTCTATTTTGTCAATGTCCTTTCAAGGTGTGGTCTCCAGAACTGTACAGCATATTCAAGGTGAGGTCTGACCAGGGTCTTGTACAGCGGAACTATTGCCTCCCTCCTTCGGTTTGTTATTCCTTCCAATACACCCCAACATCCCACTGGGCCTTTCCCACCACCTTTGCTGTCTGCCTAGTGGCCCTCAAGTCATCTGTGATTATGATCCCCAAGTCCTCTCCTACTTAGTTAATGTCAGCAGCTCCCCCAACCTGTAACTCATTTCCCCAGGATTCCTACTCCCCGCATGCATGATTTTGCACTTCTCTGCATTAAATTTTAGCTGCTGTGCCCCTCACCATTTCTCCAGCAGTTCCAGTCTTTTCTCATCCTTTCCACCCCCTCCAGAGTATCCACCCTGATGCAGATCCACAAACAGGCAAACATTTTCCTCCAGTCCATCTGCAATGTCACTGATGGAAACACTGAAGAGGACTGGCCCCAGAACTGACCCCTGAGGTACCCCAGTGGTCACCTCCCTTTCGCCTGATTGGGATCCATTCACCACTACCCTCTGTTTTCTGTCCCTTAACCAGTTTCCAATCCAATTCACCACCATGTGTCCCAACCCCAGGCTACCTAGCTTATTGATTAGTCTATGTGGGACTGTATCAAAGGCTTTGCTGAAATCGAGGTAGGCAATATCTCCATCACTCGGTCTACTGCCTTTGTCACCCAGCCAAAGAAATCTATCAGATTAGTTTGACAGGGATCATCCTGCTGAGAGCCCATGTTGCCTGGGATCCACCAGTACATTGGCTTCCAGGTGTTCCACTATTCTTTCCTTAAGGAGTGCCTCCATTATCTTTCTGACTACAGAGGCTAGACTAACTGGCCTGTAGTTCCCCGCTTCTTCTTTATTACCACTCTTGTGAAGAGGGACAATGTTTGCCCTTCTCCAGTCCTCTGGGACTACTCCAGTGTCTAAAGACTCACTGAACAGGGCTGACAGTTCAGTTCTCAGTTACTTTAGGACCCTGGGATGTATGCCATCCAGACCCATGGATTTTTCCATCTTTAGCTTTACCAGTTCTTCTAGTACCCTCTCCTCTGTGAATGGACTGGTGTTTACCTCCTTATCCTTAGCTCCTTTTAAGTCCATCTGTGGGCCCTGCCCATCCCTTCCACAGTGAAGACTGAACAGAAATATTTGTTCAGGATTACTGCCCCCTGCCCTCTAAGCTTTGCTACTCCTTTGCCTTCCTTCTCTCACTAATGTACCTGAAAATATCTTACATAATACATATGCCATTTTTAGAGCATATTTTGACTTCAGAACTTGGAACCCTGCAAACTAAGATTTGATGGGTCAAAAGTTGCAGAGTTCGGCCAGCTGACAACCAGATAGGAAACATTAATAGACATACATGTACACCCTATAAAGCATGCTATCTGTTTTATATACACTACCGGTCAAAAGTTTTAGAACACCCCCATTTTACCAGTTTTTATTGAAATTTACGCAGGTTAATGTCTCAATGTACTCTGAAATTAAAGCATAGAACAAGTAAACAATTGGAGATAAAAAAGAAATCATAGAATCATTTTGTTTAACAAAATTTAATCTAAATTTTTGACTCATCAAAGTAGCCACCTTTTGCAGATATACTGTAACAGCCGAACACACTCGTGGCATTCTTCCTAAAATGGACATCAAATATTGTTCGGGAAGTTCTTCCCAACACTGTTGCAGAAGTTCCCACAAATGTGTTGCACTTGTAGGTTGCTTTGCTTTCATCCTTCTGTCCAGTTCATCCCAAACCAGCTCGATGGGGTTTAAGTCTGGAGACTGTGCTGGCCATTCCATGATTTGAAGCCTATTGTCTTGTTCTTTTCCTCGAAGGTAGTTCTGACATAGCCTGGAGGTATGTTTTAGGTCATTATCTTGCTGTAGGATGAACCCCTGACCAACTAGGCGCAGACCAGAGGGTATTGCATGGCGCTGCAAAATGCTGTGGTAGCCCTTTGGTTCAGGGTGCCAGTCACTCTGTGCTGTTGTCCTGTGAGCTGCCTATCACAAGCTGTTGACTCTCAGAAACTTGTCTTCTGATTCTTTTGTGGCTTTGGTTCTGCCAGACCTCTTCCTGTCAGAGTTTTCTCCAGTTTCCAAGTGCCTTTTGATGGTGTAGGAAACTGTACTCACTGACACCTTGGCTTTCTTTGCAATTTCTCTAAAGCAGTTTTTGCTAACGAACTTTGTTTAACCTCTAGCAGTTTACCGCTTACCTTTGTACCATTTTCAGGTTATTCACTGACTGGAATTGCTTAAATTTCAATAAAAGCTGGAAAATGGGGGTGTTCTAAAACTTTGACCGGTAGTGTATTTCTAATTATTAATGAAGATTTTCATGTGTCTGTAAAGGCCCAGAGTAGCCAGTTTAGCGAAGCGTAACATGAAAATATTACTCCTGTTAATACTCTCAAATAGCATGGGTGGCATTTCCAAATTCTAGTTAACTGTCTGCTTAGAGTACTAATATTTAACTGAACAAATCACACACTGTTAAGTATGTCACCCTCAAACATGAAATAACAGCAATAATCCAAAGCAGAGTATGTGCAGTCAAGGGTAAGATAATGTTTCATATGGTTAAAAATACGGGTACAAGATACTGCTAGAAGTCCGAAGGATTAACCTAAAAGGGGCTAAAAAAGATTTTAGTGCAAAGTGATTTCAATTAGGTGATGTGAAAGATAATGAAGGTTCTGTTTCAGTCAATCAAGCTTCCAGTGCATCATAAGCCCCCTCAAGATGAGCAGCTCACTTCTAGACAATGGATCATTCAGTGTTTTGATGGAGGTCACAGCTTGGCTATCTTGTAACACTTGCTGTGAAATTAGAAGGTATTCTGACAAAAGAGTCACTTGCTGAGAAGATTACATTGCCACTGAGGACTCAGTCAGATATTAAAAACTAGAAAACTGCCTAAAACCCTGAAAGCCTGTGTGTATTGTTACAATTAGAATGGCTCCTGAATGGTACAATATATTTATATTTTAAATACTATACACAAGACACAATATCTTCTGTTTTCTGAGGTCACATCGTAAGATGTTTACAGACAATGCAGTTCTGTATGGCCACAAGCCATGGAGCTAGTGATATGAATATTCCTACCTTTCTGTATCAGTGTATCTCATATTTTTTTAATATAAAAAACAATCACTAAAGTCCTTACATTTTTAGGACCCAGTTCAAGTGCAAAGCTGCAAGTTATAACACAGCACTAGAAGTTTGTTCTTTTTTTATTCTTGTGCAGTTTTAACAACAGTCACATAAGCATGCTAGAAAATGAGAAGGTAATATGCAATGATATTGTATATTTGCAGAAGGTCTACAGACTGGGAGCTGGAAGAACTGACAAAGTACAGGAATGAAACACAAACTACAGAGAAAATATACTTAATATCGAAGTGGGAGCTGGGCTGAAGGGGAATGGTTCAGGGGGTATAACAACGGTTTCTAACAGATGACCGGGGAAGATGATCGTGCACTTATGGCACTTCCGGGATTGCAAGATGTCTGCTATACTGTTTGCAGGGAGAAAATAACATACATCTGCAGCTGCCGCAAGTTGGTCACTATTATGGTCAAGAATAGCAACTATCTGCACTCGGGGGGGACATAATGAAGGTTGTGAGCAGAGCAGGGCTCTGAGGGTGCAGCAGGGTATGGGGTAGGCTAGCAAAGCGGGAAGGACAGGGAGGATAAGCAAAGGAGCCCTAAGTGACTCTGCTCAAGATCACGAAGTAAGAGGTGATGGAGGGATTCAAACCTAGGTCTCCAGATATACAGCATCTTCTTCCTAAGCACTAGACTAATCTGTCTCCCTCTAGTAACTCTGGAGACAGGATCAAATCCATTCAGCACCCTCAGTGGCTAGTTTAGGGGCTGACCAACTGCCTATTCCACTAAGAGTCATGGTATGGTGTGGTGTCAGTTACATGGTCTGAACAGTGTGTGAGGGACAGTCAGATAAAGGGGCACAAACATAAGATTATGGGAGAAAAGGAACTGAGGTGGTTGGGGCTGGTGCAACTATAAACCCTGCATGTGGATGATGCCGTGCATCAGAGCTACAAAATAATAATGCTACCAGCGACAAATGTTCTGGTTGACATGGGGTCCTGTCACCTCTGGCACAAAGATCAAAGAGTCCAGCTCTATGGAGAACACTGATTCCTGGAAGATCAACTAGAGCAATTTTGTTTCTAATGGTAGATCCAGGTACTTAATCATTTTAAATTAAGGTTACATAAGGGTTAGCCATGAAAAATGTTTTTATTCTTCTAAGGACAAATCAATGAGATAAGTCAAGAAGATACCAGAGTGATATTAACTTTTTGTCACAAATCGGATACACCATAGTCCATGGTTACCAACCATATATTTACCATAGAACTGTTACTTGCAAGTAGACACAGTAAATATTTTTCCGGGGCATTCTCATGAAACAGCCACATAAGACAACACATTTGAAAAATATGCAGTAAGTGGACGGCAGTAAGTAACAGCACTCCACAAGGGACAATAATCAGGCCAGCACTCTTTTTATTATCATAGATAATCTGTATCAGGAGTTAAAATATATAGCTAAGTCTGTAGAATACACTGAGATCAGGGCTAGGTCTAACAGAATGAAATTTGTAGTCAACATCCTGTGGGATACAAGACTTAAAGCCACGGCATCTGCTGTAAATGGTAATCCAACAAATAATGTTTAAGGCTACTGACATAAACACAGAAATAAGCACACTGTATATATTTCTCAGTCTGAAGGGACTAGTGCCTTGCTTGCTACCCCAGCTATGCTTTTTTTCAAAATTAATAAACTTTATCAAGATTTTCACCAATTACAGAAAACCATAACAACAAGAACAAAAAGTGCCAAAACATAAACTACAACAGGTTACCCCAACCCCTCAACATCTCCTTCTCCCCACAGAGCACAGCTAGATAGTCTCACAACATCAGGAAAGAGGGGTAAGAGTCAAAAACCTGGTATCAAGGGAAGGTATAAGTAGTTGGGAGCCCTAAAAAGAAAATAAGTGCCTATCGGCACAAAAGAGCTTCTAAGGGCTCCCAACGATCCTTGTAATTCTTAGGTCTATCTTGCTGGTAGGCAATATGCTTCTCCACTGCCAAGGCTTGCAAAATTTTCCTGTTTTGCCATTTGCAAAGTGATGGAGTCATGTCATCCATCCAATGACGGAGAATAACCAGATTGGCTGTAATTGAGATTAAGGCCATGTAAGCCCGGCAGGGGCTGTAAAGGTCATCTGGAAAGGAACAGACAAGGCAGACCTAGGGGAAAAAGAGGTCTAAGTCCAACCAAGGGTCAAGAAAACTACAAATGGAAGACTGGAACGGAGTCACTTTGGAACAATCCCATAAAATGTGAATAAGGTAACCCACTCCAGTTCCGCAGTGAGAGCACTCTGCTGAGGCTCTTCTGCCCATCCTATGGGAGTATAATAAATATTGTGTAGGGTACAAAATTGTGTAAGCCAATATTGATCTTGCTTAATATATCTATAGAGCCTCCTCCATAACCTATGCCATTCCCCAGGGTCCAGCTGCAAATCCAATGAGTGCTGCCAATAAAATCAGACCCCAGATAAACTGCCAGGATCCTTAGTCTGAAAACAAAGTATAAACATTTGAAATGGGGTGAGGTTGCTCAACAATCGATATAAACTTGGACAGGAGGTGGCAGGTTGCAGAAGTCAAAAGGGTGGGACCCAGAAAGCTGGTAAGTGCTCTAGTAATTCGGAGGTGTTTAAAAAAATGGTACACTGGGATGGAAAATTGTTACTGAGTCACTGTGGATGAGCTTACATTACCATTATGCAGCAAGGCCTCCAAAGCATCATGTCGGAGAGTGGGGCAAAAGCTGAATGGAATGGGCCTGTGAGCTATTCAAATATTGGGGATTTCCAGTATAGGGTGTGAGAGATCCCGGGACCAATCCACCTTTAAGATAAACAAAGATGTTTAAGGACTTTGAGGGACCACATCAAGGGAGTATTATGAAGCTGGGAAGGGAGGGAAGATTGTGTAAGATAAAGCAAACTAGTAAGTTGTATGCCATTTTTAAGACAAACTTGGGACTCTATGGTAAGCCATAAAGGAGAATAATCCAGAGCGGAGAGGGAATCTGATGAATGACCACACCTGAAAAATTTGCTGCTATGTATAGCACAGTAATATAAAAAGAAGTTGGGTAAACGGAGACCCCCTCTCTCCTTAAGAAGAGTAAATTTAAAGTACACTTGTCCAGCTGCCCCCTTCTTCACAAAAATTCTGAGATAAGACTATGCAACCGGGAAAACCATAATTTGGGGAGGAAGAGACCGAGCATACGTAAGGCGTGTAAGATACGAGGTAAGACATTCAATTTAGAAATACTTACTCTACCCCAAAGAGAGATAGGGAGAGCCATCCACCTTTTCAGATCCTCTCTAATAGCCAACAGAAGCAGCGTTGAGATTGAGATTAAGATGATCAGAAAGCGAATGGAAGATATGGATCCCCAAATAAGTGAGGGATTTAGGTTCCCAACAAAGGCCCATGTCTAGAATTTGTTGTTTAGGAACATGAACACTCAAAGGCAAAACTTCTTTTTTTTTTTTTTTCAAAATGAAGCTTATATCCTGAAACTTTAGAACATTTTTGAATTTCCCCCAAAGCCGCAGGGAGTGAGGTCTCAGGGATTCCACATGAAGAAGGAGATCATCAGCATAAGCAGAAAGTGTGTACCTGGAGCTTCCCACCAAAATTCCACAAATGTCCTGGTTTTGATGAATCTTTAAAATGAGAGACTCCAGGAACAAACTGAATAAAAAGGGGGAAAGTGGGCATCTCTGTCTGGTGCCTCACTGGAGATGCACAGAGGCAGACAGGACCCCATTACATCTAATTTGTGAGAATATGGTACAAGATCTTTACTCGAGTACAAAATGCATCCAGGAATCCAAAACTCTGTAAAGTGGCAAAAAAAGAAAGACCAGGAGACTCTATCGAAAGCTTTCTCCACATCTAGGGAGACAAGCACTGCAGGGATATTGCCCACCCCAGATGCGGAAACGAGGTATGAAAACCTTTGCAAATGATCACTGGAGTGGTGTCCTGCCATAAAACCAACCTTTTCTGGGGAAATTAAGCCACTCCAGACCTGGAGCAGTCTGTTAGCCAGCACCTTAGACAGAATTTTAAAATCAGAGTTAAGGAGAGATATGGGCCGGTAACTACCTGGAAGAAGTTCATTCTTCCCTGGTTTGAGTATTAGCGATAGCCATGCCTGTGTGAGGAAGGAATCAGTAAGGCCAGAGGAGAGAAGATCAATAAAAAAACGAGTTAGGACAGGAACCAGAATGTCTATATAGGTCGTATAAAAACATAACCATCTGGACCGGTGGCCTTCTCCTTCAGGAGATGCTCTATAGCCTGACGTACTTCTAGTAATGTTACAGGGGTTTTAAGGAGATCCTGTTGGTTAGTCGACAGGGTAGGAAAAGAAAGCAAGTTCAAATATGCCTCAATTCCCTCCAAGAGGGCCAGAGAAACGAGTACCTGGCTGAATAGGGAGCTATAATACTTTTGAAATGCCCCCACAATATCTCTCAGGTGAGTAAGGATGGGTTCCCCAGGGTTAGGCTGGAGGCTAGGTATAGTCCAAGTGAATCTAGCTGCCTCAACCTGAGAGCTAAAAGTGTACCGTCTCTCTCCTCTGACTCCAAATAACATATTTTAGTACGTTGCAAAGCATATTCTGCTCTTTAAGCAAGGAGCTTGTAATACTGAGTCCTAAGATTGTTCACTAAGGACTAGGAAGCAGAATCAGACTTAGAAGAAAGGTAGTGTTCTAAACTATGGATCTGAGAAAGAAGATCAACCTCTTTCTGTGCATGGCATTTCTTAACTGTAGACACTATGTGTATACACTCCTCTCTAACTGTATGCTTCAACGCCACCCAGAGAATATCAAGGTCTGCTACTGATAGTTTGCTATCCTGCAAAAAATTCTTAGCGAGTAGAAGGATATAAAGTACGCCAAGGGTCCGCAAGGCCCTGTGAGTCCATTAAGTCCAGCAGTGCCCTCTGCCCTAGGGAGAGACCTTTCCTGGAGGTGCCTGATCAGTCCAAATCATTATGAGGAACTAAGTTCCAGTCCCCTCACAAGAGAATAGGCAACCACAAAAGGGACTAGGCAGGACAATAAAATCAGTAAAAAAGTGCAGAGAGTCAGCATTTGGGCTGTATCCTGTGCCCAACAGAACTTCTGTTAGGCCAAGTCGTCCATGTAAGAATAGATAGCAACCCTCAGGGTCCCACAATTTCTGGATCAAGCTGAAGGGCATCTGTCTATCAATTAAAACCGCTACCCCACCCCATCTCTTGTTGTAGCCCACGCCAAAGGCTTGGCCCACCCATTGCCTCTTAAAATACAAAATGTCATCTCTGGGTAGGTGTGTCCGCTGTAAAAAGACTACCTCCAGCTGGAGTTTCTTCAAATGTTGCAATACAATAGCTCTCGTTTGTTTGTCCTGACTCCCTTTAATATTCCATGTTACAAATCTAAAATAAGTACTAATAGTAATAATGACACAAAAATACATAGGGACATCTCAACCCAATTGAGAGAAGCAAGCTCAAAATTAGCTGTGTTCCGACCCCTCCCTAACTCATTACCTCCAATAGCTCCATATGAAGTCCGAACTATCCATTATTTACCTGACACAAAATGGCCACCCAGGAGGTAATGAGCTAATCCCCCTCATAGCTGAAGCCAAAAATATAAAATATAAGAACAAACCCCCCCCCAAAACATGAGCATATAACAGAGGCCCCCACCCTCATCCATGTAACCAACTATATAGAGAAAATACCCCAAAATATCAAAAGGACACTACCCTAGCTAAAAAGGAAAAAACTGGTCCACCCGGTCCAGTTGACCACACTCCCAAAATCTCAAGGCCTGTGCTGTATTCAAGGGTAACCTCCCACAGACCTCCCCAGCCCCCACCCGACCATTCTGAGCCCCAACCCCCATATGCATGTAACTGAGGGCTCAAAAGATCCAAGTCAATATAAAAAATAATTGTACACATTAATAGAGTCCCCACTAGGATAATAAAACAAAAATAGAGAAAGACAACATCCTAAACTCCATTCAACTGATAGGGGAGGGGTGCAGAATAACACTCATGGTAATGTAATGCACCATAAAAGACAGCAAAGAGCAAGTCATAAAAAGATGAACTCTAAAAGGCTAAATAGCTAATAATAATAAATCCCAAACAGCAGGATACGGGAATGATAAGACTAAAAGAAACATGATAAAGAAAATGAAAATAAGTCCCCCAGTCAAAATGACACTAGAACTTAGTGAGCTAAAACAAGTTATGATAACTAATCAAAGTCCTTCAATTAAAATAATCACTTGATCAGATCACTAAAGGTATTGATAATACTAGAAATTGTCTCAAAGGGTCTCCGGGGAGCATTAATAAGAGTAACAAAACTCAAAAGTCACTATGTTCCTGTCATGAAATCAATCGAACAAACTATGTAATATATGCTAAAGAAAGCTGCACAAAGTTCACGGTGAAGGGGCATCAAAGGAACTAAAAAAAAAAATAACACTGCAGATATCTTGTTCCATCAAGTGTCAAAGAAAGGGAATCAAACTATTGCAGTAGCACAGAGTCTTGAAGCATGGAATTCTCCAGAAGATGCCGAAGGAGACGGAAGCGCCCAACAACAGTGACTCATAGAGCAGAAGTGCATTTCAGGTCAACGATCCATTACTGGAAGAAGTAAAATCACATGGCGTAGATCTCAAAATCACCTCCGACAAAGTTCAATGATCAGCAAATTATTCTGGCACAGCATTATCCGCTCACCAATCCAACAACTAAGGGAACAAAACTTGCAGTCATACAAGTCCCAAATAAAGAGGAAGCTCTAAATTAAAGAGAACAAAGAGGCCTCCTCTTGCTCGCCAATCCAGTCATTAGGCAAAGGAAAAAGTCCAAACCATAACAATTATTTATTTATTTCAGTTTGGGATTAATACCTTTGAGTCAAGGACTCATTTTCAAAGGTTCCAAGCCAGTGGTGGACAAACATTACAGATAGTACAAAGTATACAGAATAACAGGGAACAATTTACGTAGGCAAGTACATTGCAATTATATACATCTTATTACAGTGGTGCCAGAGAAGGGATTAGGAAAGAAGAGGAGGGTAGTACTCTGTCGTAGTGTTCACTGGATGGTAGGTCAACCAAAAAAGACAGAGAGGGTAGGGTGGTCAGCCAAGATTGGGCCTCGTCAAAGAAGGGGGGGGTGAGGGTAGAGTGATCAGCCAAGAAAGGGCATCATCTGGGTGAAGCGTATGGGGGGACTATAGTAGGAGGGTTGGTAGTGAGATGGGTAGAGGTGACAGGGGGAGGGGTAAGGTAGAGGGTAAAAATAGGGAGGCTGAGGTGCAGTCTCAACAGTGCAGGCAGGTGCAGGTTTTGGTTGCGTCAAGAAAGGATACGAGCCCAGATTTGAAAGTATCAGTCTTGGGTATATCAGTGAAGACAGACGGTAGCTCACTGTACCATTTTGGTCCTTGGTACAATGATCTGTAGATGCCCAGACCACCATCACTCACCTCCAACACCTTTGAGGCAATCAGCAGCAAGACCAAGTGGCCACCTCTCTTTCTGAGGGAGCCACATACACTAGCGAACTCAACAAAGAAAGTCAGGTCCCTTAAAGAGGTCGGGCACAAAACCAGGCAGCTCTTGGGAAGCCAGCTCCACCAAATCGAAGGCTCACTGCTCCCCTCTTATGGTTACCTGTAGTTTTGCTGAGTAAAGGACACAACATTTAATATTAGCAGCAATAAGTTTAGACATGACAAGATGGTAGGCAGCTTTTTCCTGTTGTACCACTAATGGAAAGTCCTGGACCACTCAGAGCTTTGCGCGCTCTCAGGTAATGGTTTGGAGCTCTTTGACCTTGGCTGGGGCGTGTTGCTGATCGAAGTGTAACCCACCCCAACCAGCCCCCTTTGTCTAACTAGCAGGGCTGCTCCTCTCACCACATGGTGCCAAAGAAAGGGATGGGGGTTGTCACTACAAACAGTTTACTAGTACATCTTCTTCTCAGCCTGCCATACACAGACAGGCAAACCAAGTGTGGCAACTACCTGGCATATGCCTGGTGGGACCATTTACCATCGCCATCAACCTAGGTCCCCGGAAGAAAATGTTTGCTCACAATTATGCTAGGTTTGTACTTCTGGTCAGAGGCACCCAAGTAAATCCAGAAACAGTGGCAGCAACAACAGTACTGTCCAAACCAGGTTGGGATTCTAGAGTGTGGCTTTTATTCACATACACAGAGAATAATCACAAAGCGAAGATGGACCTGCACAGGGCTACTCCTACTGGTAATGTAGATTACTGAGGTACGGACTTCCTGAATTCTCACTTAGCATAGACATACTGAACACACACAGTGAAGCCTCTGGTTCTGAATTACACAGCGAATTCTCTGGTTCTGAAATGGTGATTGGCACATACAGCCAGTACGAGGACACTTTCCCATATTTCATGAGGAATTACTGGTGGCACCCGCAACCACCAAAGAGCACATACAGGCTCAAAGAAAAAATCCAACCCACGTCTGGGTAAACTATTTTCTTCAGGCACTGGCCAAATGCACTGAATGAAAACACAGGTGCCCAAACTGAACCCGGAGAGGTAAACTAGTCACTAAAAAAAAGGGGGTCTCTCACTTTTTGCTTCCAAGTTTATACTCGCCCATTCATCTGGTTAATAACACCGTCACAGAAAACTTGTTGATGCTATCTTGAAATGTCTTTCACATTTAACATACTACAGTACACACCTCTGAGGTGTCAGAAAGTGAAAAGTTCTGTAATTGGCAATGTCTCTTCACTAGACCCCAACTTTATCAGACACTTTCAAACAGAAAACAGGCTAGGTGACAGGATCCCTTTGTCAGAGAAAATCCACCACAAGGAATGCAGGTGCCCCAGGGCTTTTCCATATAAAAGTCACAGGAACTCACAGAGCAATTGAATCTCAGGCAACTTCAACACAGTCCAGACTGGGTGAGGGATCTGACCCTGAACCCTGAAGATCGTCTCCATCCCTCCTTGGATGGGGCAAAGAAAAACCCACTCGGAGCGGTTTCCACCACTTCAATCTTTGTTTTCTATGTTCTTCTTCTAGAAAGAGAACAAACTACCCAAAATACAGTAGTATCTCTCTGTCAGAGCTAAAACTGAGGAGCTGCTGCAGGCTGCAGCCTCCTCCTGAACTCCACTCTATAGACTCTCTCACTCTAACTGAACATTCCAAAGCTAACTCCCTGCAGCTAGCTCAAGTGTGGCTTATGCTGCTGCGACAGTTCCATGATTACATCATCCTCCAGCTCAGCTGAGACTGAAACCAGAGAATGATAGTGTGAAATCCATTTAACTGGCATTTCACTAGCGGCCTCTCCCTGCCTGCCACTGATTCTAGTAACCACTAGGAACAAGGGGGTTACACAAGTCATTTAAAAAACAAACAAATAAAAGGACGAGGGGTCTCACCTGGTGGGGGTATAGACCACAAAGCATAGTGAGCTTGTTCTATTACACATGTGGGGTTATTTGGGGAGGGTCCTACTAACTTGTCACAGAGGTTTTGAGCAAAAAGTATCGCTTGGGAACCCTCCACCCGTTCCAGGAGCCCCAAGACATCCACATTGTTCTGTCTGGAGTGCCCCTCTAGGTCATCCAACTTCAATTTCAAATGACTGATTTTTTGGCGAACAGCGACAACCTCTGGGTCAATCTTATTGTGCCAATTATCAAGGGAAGAGATTCGGAGCTTCAAGTCCCTGACTCACTGGGAAACAGTTTCTGTGACCAGCCACAGTGCCTGAAGTTCACTCGTAAAGAGCTGTATCATTTCCTTCAAAGAAGAGAATTCGGCAAGAAAACGCTCTTTTATCAAAGGGGCCAGAGCAAAGCCTGGCTTAGCCACCAAGCTGGGTTGAGTCTTGGAATGTTTTGGGTGCTTCTCTCGCTTGGGGGTTGTAGACGGAGTGTGGCGTGGCACGTCTGCTTCATCTCAGAATACATCTTTGGTCTCAGAACCTAAACAGACAGGAGCAGGAAGGTAAGAGCCATGAAAGAAATTAGAAAGAAAGCTTACAGATGAGAAAATAACAATAATGAAAATAGCAAGGGCCGGAGAGGTCTCGAGGTGCTGCTAATCCTTAGAAGCACATCACGTGACTCCCCCAGCTATGCTTAAAGAGGGTCACATACACTGCCTGCAGCAGCATACATCAAAATGTAACTGTGCACAGGAGGGGACAGGGTCACCATGCTTATGACAGGAATATCATGCCATTCTCCAAATATGGCAAAACCAATGCACCAGGTGCAAAGTTTTGGGACATCCCTGGCCTATGAACTTTCCAGGGTAGATAACAGGGGCATCAGAACACTGCACGCAGATGCTGGAGGACCAAAACTGGTGAGGGACCGAACTGAGAACAAGTCACACACAGGGTCCTGAGCTAGGGAGTGGGCATCCACTGGACCACCAGGGCATTTACTGGCTAGATTTTCAGTGGTAGGCCCACTGGACTACCAGTAATTATGACAAGGGACAGACAGGGGCAGTTCAAGTAGGTTTGATGTGGTGAGACCCAAAAAACTTCGAATATGGGCAGGGTGACTGGGGGCTGCCTAGGCCCCCATAAAATTTTAAAATTTTTGCAGTGTTTTTGTGGCTTTTTTGTCTTCACACAGTGTTTATTCCCTGTAAGTAACTTACACAATTTCAAGAATTTATTATGGAATAATCAGATTGAACACATTACCTTGAGTAGAGCCGTGCAGTACATTCCTTGTTACATTAAGCAATCTTGCATTATTTCACTGCCAAAAGTTCTGCCACTAGGTATATATTCAGAAAAGTAGTATGTGCATAAGTAATGCAATATAATGAAATCAAAGACACAGTTTTACCATGCTAGACAATTTTTTTTTTTTTTTTTTACACTCAAAGGCCCCTCCTTACACACATACACAAATTAACAAAAAAAAAATCAAGTACTATTCAGAGTTTCCATTGCTGGCATTTCTTTGATGACCATGAACAATCCCCCCTCCTATCCCTATCGGTCTGCCAGAGAACTCTCTGCTCCTTACTTGGCAACAGATAAAACTGAGGTTCTGGCTCCACCTGAGGCCAGTGTGTGTGTGTATGTATGCCAGTGTAACTCGGAAGAATTCTGAATTCATCCCACATGTATTCCATGTGGGCAGGGGCATTCTACCACTAGAATAATGCAGACATTTGAATTCTTCTATTCCATGGTAAACAATCACACAATGCATTAAATGTGAAAAAAGACAGATGACTGACATGTGAAAAACATCTGTGGAGGGACTATTTTATATAATCTAGCAACATTTTATTATATTTTTTTGTAGCTCTGACAACTGTTAGTGTTTATTTTTTAAATGCTACCTAGGTACCCATGTTATGCAAGCAATAAGGCACTTCAGGGACACTGGTTGTACTAGGTTAGCATGGTCAGGGGCTGAAGACACTCGGCTTTGTCTCATGCCTTACAACACCCTTGCCCATGGAGTAAATCTAGTACAACCAACACACTGTTGTGCCGTAGTGCTTAAATAACAAACGTAAGAAAAATCTTCATTTCACAGCTTTTTATCTATGACACTGGAATAAAATCTGTCATTGTAAAAAGAATGCGTCTCTTGTTTTTATTGGTTACATTTAAAACATCATGCCTCAATAACTGTTTTTCAGTACAAATTGTAATACAGAGTCTCACATGTAATACACACACATTCTGTGCCCATTTATCAACCCCAACACACACTGGGCCTCTCAGGGTTTCCAGACCTCTTGCACAGGGTCCACAAACCCTCAAACAGCACACACAGGGGCCCAAATCCCATGGACATCAGTATTTACATGAAGTAACTATATACCAACTACCCCACTCCCATATCAGGGACTACGTTCAGTTTCTCCACTGGAGTGGGCTTCACTACTACTGCTACCACCCACTCCCAGGTGTTAGTGGGGCCAGTTTGGGAGGCCGTGTGTGTGTGTGTGTGTGTGTGTGTGTGGGGGGGGTGACCTTCAGTAAACAGAGTTGTTCAACGAAACATATGAAGCATGGTAAGTTGTCATTTCTCAGATGCGATACCGTAACATACTGTAGCAAGTGTGCGAGGGGGTGCTGCTATTTGACTTGCTGATCTGTTTGGAGCTGTTTTATGTTTAATAAAAAGCTTTTTTATTGTGACCTAACTTATAGGTATTTTTGTTCTGTTTGGTGGGGTGACCGGATTTAGTAGTCTATACTATAGCTCTGTTCAACAACCCCCACAACCACACACAAAGCTGACAGCATCCTCCAGACCACAAACAAAATGAAGGAGAGCACCTCACATAGCAAATGCACTGTTAAAAGTCCCCTGCACGTACACACAAAATCATACAGAGTTCAGAGCTCCCCCACACAGCATTGGCTATTCTCAACACTCATGTACACACCCGCACAAAAAAATTGCAGAGAATTTAGAGCACATTCTGATAAGAAAATCATGAATATTAGATGCCCGGAACAGCAACAGCATTCAAGCAGCAGAAAAAACAAACAGAAACGTTCTATGCACTCTCTGATCCCACAATGAAGCACACAGACACAAAGGGAATAATATCTAAGTGCCTAATTAATTTAAAACATTCAAGTGCTTCAAAAAGTACAAGTCATTCCTTGGTGAAAACCACTTAAAACACAGGCTCCAACCGGGGAATAAATAGGTGCACTGTATTTTTCTGTTTGGTTTTGAGTTTGGAGCCCTCCCCCTACATTTAATGACATACTCTCTAGTGTTCAACACACCCTGCCAATCCCCTTTCCCACACACATGCACAGTCAGGAAACAATTACAGCACCACCACACACAAAACAATAAAAATGGGAGAGCTGAGACCACCCCACAAAACACATTACACAGGTTGTTTTCAACACATCCATCTCCTACACACAAAATCAGAAATAATCAGGAGCTACTGTCAACCCAGCACGCTACAAATTAGGGGAAGCTCACCCCCACCCCAAGCGTAGCATATACTATGCTCAATTCCCCCAACAAGCACACACCAACAAAATTAGGAAGAACTGAGAGCCCACAACCCCCCCAAATACCATAGGCTCTATTCAACACCTCCAACACACACAAATCTTTACTGTGACAGAGTCCTAATTTAGCAGTTTAAAATCCAAACATGGTATTAGTTAATATTTGAGAAAACATTCCAACAGCTTTGGGCACACCACTTAATTTAACCAGTAATGCCCATTTAACAACTGCTGCCCAGTAGCATAACGAGTTATAGTGTAGAGTGGATCGTCATCGTTCACTGAAATCTAGCACTCTCAAAATGTTGTTCTGCTGTACTAGTGACGTCCGTAGTGCAGCAGAACCAAAAAGTGACGTCCACAGGACAGGCAGTGCGGACGTCACACATGGTGTCCTCGAGCAGCAATCTGACAGTCTTATTTTAAAAAGAAAGATGTAGTAATTTTTTTTTTGAGGCAACGATGTTCCACTATACAGAACAGTGCACATGTACTATTTAACGGCAGGGCTGTTCTTTCACCTCATTGGTACTATGATAACTGATTACCTCTCAAGCTGCGCTCTCGAGGGAATCTGTCATCATAGTACCAACTCGGTGAAAGAATAGCCCTGTTGTTACTTGGTACTCATACACTATCCTATATATAATGTATAGTGGAATGCTGTTATGCATGAAATTCCGTGCCTCGCATAATGCTTGTTCTGCTACAGTGGTGATGTCATTATGTTGTTCTGCTGCAGTAGTGTGTAATGCTGGCACACTGTTACATTCCTCTATTTAATTCCGTGGTGACAGTATTCTAGGACCACTAGAGACTTCACAAGTCAGTTTCATTATGAAAAAGAGAAAAGAAAAACACTATGCACACATTTCACATAATACTCCTATACACTATAAAAAATATAGGAAGAGCAACTTTATTTACAACCTGTGTGTTCTGTCACCTCGGGGTTCTGATTCCTATGGACCCTCGAACTTCGCTCTCGAGGTCAGAGGGAATCAGAAACCCTCTGTGGCAGAATATATAGGATAGTGCATGAGTAACAGTTAATAACAGGGCTATTCTTTCACAGAGCTGGTACTACGATGACCGATTAGGTAATCAGTCGTCATAGTACCAACGAGGTGAAAGAACAGCCCTGCCGTTAAATGGTACGCATGCACTGTTCTGTATAGTGTATAGTGGAACATCGTTGCCTCAAAAAAAAATTACTACATCTTTCTTTTAAAATAAGACTAACTGACAGATTGCTGCTTTCGAGGACACCGTAGTAGCAGCGTCCGCACTGCAGCAGAACGAAAAGTCATTCTGCCGTTCTGCGGACATCACTTTATGGTTCTGCTGTACTGCGGATGTCACTAGTGCAGCAGAACAACATTTTGAGAGCGCTAGATTTCAGTGAACAACGATGTTCCACTATAAACTATACACTGGTTGTGCATAGTTGCCCATCCAGTATTCTCTATGTTCACTCTAGGGCAGGATGGCTTGTGGGATTCATTCTAAAACTGAATATTCTGATGGCTGGCCTAAATGACTTGTGAGGGCATTCTGCTCCTTTACACTGTTAATAACTCTTCAGGACTTACTAACTGGCATGGATGACATAGTTCTTCAAATATGATGTCATGCACTCTGACTGGCAAACAATATGCCAAAATTTATTTTATTGTCCCTGGCTATATTGACCTTTACTTAAGATCAGATCACAGTGTCATGGCACACAGATTGCCTTTCTTCTTAGTTCTTCCCCAAACAGTCAATCACTACTAACTGTAGCAGACCATCAGAAATTAATTTTGGAGAGAAAATTAAAACCCTCTCACTTCAGTCTGTATTCACCCAAGTCTTTTTAGGGTTGACAGGTGAGGATGGTGACCATCTGTTAGAGAGATTGTGAGTGAGGTGAGGTCATGAGGATGAAAGTGGAACTGGGTCCATGTCCCTGCTACTGCTGGACCACCACTAATTACACAAAATAAATGAACTCTCTTCAGCTTTTCCCTTCTCACAGCTACTAGGAGAGAAGAGAGGTCAGCAGACAAAAAAAAAAAAAAAAAAGAACTGCTCTGTGACAATACTACTTTGCTTGCCTCCCACCAGTGTCAGAGAGCCTTGCTTCATGACCAAAAGAGGGAGGACACTAGGAGCAGAGATGGAAAACTGCAAAATCCAATCTTGGCCAGACGGCGGCAGCAGTCAACCAATGGGGGATTATGTTTTCATATATGAATATTCAGTAGTCAAACTCATCGTCCATCCTGGAGCATAAATTAACATATTTAAATTACACTATGATGGGCAGTCGTTACCAAGGAAATGGGTAACAACCAATTACATCCTCCAGCAGCTCTGTGCAGCAGTACCAGCCAGACAGCAGCATGAAACTGATATTGGACCCGCAGCTGACACGTGGACAGACAGACATTAAAGTGAAAGTTCAGCACAGTGTCCTTAATCTCAGAAAGCATATTGCAGTCAATTACAGTTACAGTACTTAAAAAAAAAAAAAAGACAAAAAGTAGAAGGGCTGAAACACATGTATGGCCCCCCCCTTGAGTAAAAGTGGGGAGGCCATGGCCTGACCGGCCACCCTGTTTTAGCCACCATTGGGGACAGAATACTAAACACTACTGTCAGCCCAAAAGCAGACCTTGGGTATGTGCAAGGAGGGTGTGAGGGATCTGTGTGTCTGTAATGGACCTGCTCATGCATGTGAGTGCATTGCACTGCACCATGCAAAGGCAAGCATGAGTTCTTAATGTGTGCTGCCACTGTGTGCAAACCCTGTGTCCATAGGACTGGGCATAGTAACTGCTAAAACGTCTAATCTGCATTCCAGTTTATGCACAGATGGGGCTCCTCATGGTACAGATCATAGGTAAAGTGTTCTCTCTGGCACTTTTATGACTTAATGTTTTGCCTCTCTGAACCCTGCTGTGTGACCCGTAAAACTGCATATAAGAACTGGGCTCTAAGTAACAGAATAAAGAGACATTATAAAATGAGCAGGGGAAATCTTATATCCTGCCTGGTCACCAGCTGTGCATTAGGAGTGTCTAGTCCATGGCTAACATCAAGTGCTGCCATCCTGAACAAAGGGGATCAAAAACAATCCCTGAATGTTAGAATTTAAAAAAAGATAATAGCTGCCATTTTTCTCCTCAGTTAGCAAGAGGTTTGTTTGAACACTCTAACTCTCTGTCATACAGCAGCTGATTCTTTCCATCTGACACAACACAGTATTATAGAAAACAGGAACGCAAAGTCTAACACAGGTTTTGTCCCCCTCCTGCTTATTGCTCCCTCACTTTTTCTTATAATATTTAAAATGCTCTTCTTTTAAAACACTTTACAGAACAGTACTGCCTCTCATGACACTTCACAGAAAAGTGGACTGCCTCTCATGGCACATATGTGAGCAGGGCATTGGACGAGGGTGTCTCTGTGGATGTGGTGTTTCTGGATTTTTCGAAGGCATTTGATAAGGTCCCACATGGTGAACTGATTGATGCCCTGATTGAACATAATATACTGGGGTATATTACAACCTGGGTTAAGGCATGGCTGAGTGAGAGAAAGCAGAGGGTTTGTTTAAAGGGAGTGTACTCTGATTGGTTGGGAGTGGAGTCCCCCAGGGATCTGTTCTGGGGCCCTGCTTATTTAATATCTATATACACTCATTATCTGGAGGACAGGATGTCTGGGAAACCAAATTTGCAGACGACACTAGAATTGGCATTACTATCAGAAATGGTGAGGATGTGGCAAAGATGCAAAAAGCCTTACTCAAAATGGAAAGTTGGGCAAGGGAAAAGAAGTTATCCTTTAACACTGATAAATGTGTAGTAATGCACTTTGGGAAAAAAAATAACCAAGCTGACTATTTTTTAAATGGACATAAATTGGGTAAAGTAGTGGAGGAGAGAGATTTGGGTGTTAAAGTGACAAGCGATTTCAAGTTCCACCAACATTGCAGTCGGGTTATAAAGTCCGCTAGTGGTACTCTTATCAATATCAAGAAACATATAAAGAGTAGAAAGAGGGAAGTGATTGTGCCTGTCTTCAGTGCACTGGTGAGGCCCAAGTTGGAGTATTGTGCGCAGTTCTGGTCACCTGGTTACAGGTTGGATGTAGGAAGATTGGAGAGGGTTCAGAGGAGGGCTACCAGGTTAGTAGCGGATGCTAGGGACCAGGACTATGAGGTTAGATTGGATGACTTGGGGTTGTTCACATTGGAGTATAGGTGTCTGTGTGGGGACATGTATATGGTGTATAATGCACTTAAAAATACAAATCTAAGGGCTAAATTAGGACTTACATTGAGGGAACAGTGGTATGACACTAGGACACATTCATGGCAACTTAGGGGCAAAATTTTAAGACCACGAAAAGAAGGCACTGGTTTAGTGTTAGAGTCATTCCAGTGTGCAATACCCTACCTGAGGAGGTAGTCACTAGTAAGACTACAGTTGAGTTTAAGAGGAAACTAGACAAGTATTGCATCGCAAATAAAATAGGGGGGTATCAATATTAGATTTAAAAGCGAGCACAATGGATGAAAGTCTTCTTTGCTTTGAACTTACCTATGATACCTATGATATTAGGCACCCATTCATCACTGTACCAAACTCACTATGTCAGAAACACACTCTCCCGAACAGAACATTGGAAAATCTCAGCAATAACCAGGTCAATAAACTTCTGACAGTTTAACAGCAGCCAGGCTGGTCCAAGATCCAGTGAACAGAAAGTGGGATGCAGCTTCATGATCAAGCAGAGAACGAAATGGTTATTTGCACTGTACCATGTTGAACTGTCCACTGTTGCACTTAATGTTTTTGGAATGCTTCTTTGCTACTGTATGTAATTTATTGCAATTCCTTTCCCCAGTCGCACCTGGAAATGAGCCTTGGCTCAATGTGCCTTCCTAGTTACCAATTTTCAAATAAATAAAAAAAGTAATCTCATCAGCAGACACAGGGTGAAATTCCTCCCAGAAAGACTGAAGCCCACGGTTAGTCACAGGCTGTACCATGCCGGGCCATAACAGCCCACTTAAAGAGACAGAGAAATCAACAGATGATAACCTATCAAGGAAAAACTGACCAAATTCTTCACATTGTTTGCACGTCTAAACTCTTCTGGACTGTAGGCAGGCTGACTGTAACAGCCTACCCACCATACAGAAGAGATAAGCTGGCCTGTTAACCCCTGCAGCAATCATCCGTGACAAGAACTCTGGCTTTCTCAGAGTGACTTTCCTCCCAATACAACTAATAATGACTTCTCAGGGTTAGTTAATCATCCAATGATCCCGATCTACACCAAGAATGCTCCAATCTCTGCCCTTTGGCCTTTAACTGGCTGAACTCCTCATTAAACTACAGCGGGGGGGGGGGGCTCCTGGGCATACATAAAGTGTGAGCAAAATGAGAGCTCCCATGATCACCATATTATAAAACTTCCACAGTGCTCTTGACCCCATCAGCACACGCTTGCAACAGGCTCAAGGAGCACAGTGCTGACAGGAACCTACAAGGGTCCACATTTTTTAATGGTCGGTATCAATCTAACTCCACTGGGGGATTAATACACCTTGGGGCTTGGGGGGCCCTGATCTGAAAACTCATAGCATGATGATCCGACTAGCTGATCAGATCAGCTTTGACAATAAACAGATTGAGCTGCAGTGGGAAAACCAGGTCCAAATTGTGACCAAATTGGTGGGTTGCAGAGGTAACAACCTATGTGAAACCCAACAGTTTCATCTGTCGGTGGAACTGCTGACCAGGCAAAAGGATATAATTGTCAGCCAAAGTATTAAAGTCGCCCAGCACCAGCCACCTGGGCTACTCCAATGTCACAGCGGCAGTGGACTCTACAAAATCCTGCAGGAATCCACTCTCGCAACCAGGACAGTAAACGAGAAGGATCTTGTGCCCCACATCTGTGTCACCCTCAATGGCCACACATTCGAACGACCCAGTCTGACCCAATGGGTAGGCTGCAAGTCTCAAACCAGATCTAAAATGAATGGCTACCCCACCCCCATTTATGCTCCCACCTAGGGCAGTGCACCACCACTTAACCCCATGGAATGGCCACCTCCAGCACTAGGCCTCAGTCATTCCCCAGCCAGCTCTCAATGATGCACACCAGGTCCTCAAAGGAATCTGTGACAAAACGTGCTATTATAGCAGTCTTATTCCTGATAAACCTAGCATTACACTGAATTGCCTTAAGAAAGGAGACTGTGCTTGGCTACTGTATGCAATGACATTTCAGAAACCCTCAGGATAGACGAGGCAGAAAACAGCAGCTACAGGTCAGGCACAGAGACATACAGGGCTTGACAGAGAATGAGGTGCGGGCTCTAGTATGGTGTATGGTTGTGAGGGGAGCACCCATTTACCTCCGTAGGATCAGCAGGTGGATGCACCTCCAGGGTTCCCAGAAGTGGCAGCTCCTGTTGCAACAGATGGGGCACATGAGGTGATCAAGTCACCAAGGAAGGATGTAGCAGGGGCATCACTAGTGGGAGGCTTCCCACTCCCCCATGGTACTGACCTCATGGGACCAGTGGCTCGACTGCCTAGTCCCAGTCATCAAAAGCATGTCCATGGAGCCGGTTACTATCACCAGCATCCCCCAAGAGCCTGGAGGTGAATTTCTTCTGTGGATAAAAAAGGGGACAAGCTGATGCAGAAACAGTTGTATACTAGCGTGGCTGACACATTCTTCCTTCTTCACCCGGAGCCAGAGAAGGTGGAGCTGGTCAAGAAAGGTGACAAGGGGGGGAAGGCAAAGAAGTGGCCCAAAGTAGGTCACTCTTCTTTAAACTGGACCTCAGCCTTCATGATCATTGCCACTGTAGTGGTGGACCATAATACCAAACAATGCAGGGTCCTTCTTCAGAACAAGAGCACAGTTTTGTAGGCTTACCTTGGGGCTGGGGGAAATGCATGGCTTTGCTACAATGAGGTTTTCCACCACTGCTGGCAGATGGAGACCAACAGGGATTGAGGAGAACCTGACATGCCACTATGGATGGAGACACACACATGCAGAAGCCTCAGGTGCAATACTCAGACAGTGGCCTGCCAGTGAAGGCGGCTATTACAGATGGGAAATGGGGCTAGGCAAGGGAAAAGCAGAACAGCTTGCATTATGTATATATATAGCAAAGGTTCATGCACACTGGTCTGCTTCAAGTACAAACATGAATGCTTGTACAGCAAGACAAACCCACTGGTGAACTGCACACATGGAAGGGGAGAATTCTGCAGGGGGCAAAGAAGGGAAAGAATGCAATGCCAAAAAGGGTCCATAGTATAGACCCATGGCTGTGGCTTTATGGGGATAAGTGTGCATCAGAAGATGATTAGGGAGGGTTTCACAAAAGGGTTAGCATTCCATAGGACAGCCCAGGAGGGCAAGAGAGGCAGACAATATTAGATCAGCCAAAGCAGCACCAGACATGGTGAACTATAAACTTTATAAGGAATTGGCCGCTGGGCAGGTGGTGGAACCATTTTTGGTCCACCCTTGACCTGACTACAGGTATCCCCAATTGGCTTGGTGCTCAAGAAGTCACCAGGCCAGTTCAGGCTGATCAACCACCTGTTGTACGGGGGGGGGGGGACGACTTTATACTGCCTGAGATGGCCTCAGTGCAGTATGTCACATTCAGCAGTGCCATCAAGGCAGTAAGCAGTGGTGGAAAAGGGTCCTTTATGGCCAGGGTAGAAACTGAGTCTGCCTTCCCATTGCTCCTGCTGCATCTGGATGATTACAAGCTCTCATGAGTACAATTTGAGGAATGTTACTATTTTAATAGATGCATGCCTATGGAATGAGCAATCGCCTGTGCTTATTTTGAGCAGTTTAGTTCCTTCCTTCATTGGGTGGTGGCATAGATGGTAGGGCATGATATGGTGGTATACTACCTTGATTACTTGCTCATTGGCCTGGCTAACAATCCACAATGCCATCAACTTCTCGATGCCTTTAGCAACCTATGTGATGAGCTGGGGATCTCACTACTGGCTCATGAGAAGAGGAAGGGAGGGAGGGCCCGGTTACCTCTAGCACATTCCTGGGGATTGAGAGTGACTCAACTTTCACAGAATGTGGGATCCCCTGAGACTAGCTTGACAAAGTGCACATAGACGTGTCAGCCACCACAGGGACCAAGAAGGTCATACTCAAGAAAGTGCACAGCCTCTAAAGTTTGGTAATGCTCGCATATGGAGTGTTGCCAATGGGCCACACACATTGACTAGGTGCTCAGCAAGAGCCACACACAGTATCTCTTACTGTGCATTAGAGTGATGGCTAGGATTAGGGAGGATTTGAGGCTGTGGGAGGTGTTCCTTGAACATTCAGATGGCGTGTCTGTATAGCAAAGTCCAGAGGTCAGAAACGCAGACATTGAGCTGTTCACTGATGGTTCTGGAGGCAACAGTTTTGGTGCTTAGTTGGCCAGCTCGTGGTATGAGATGGCTTGGACAGACAACTGAAGGGAGCTGGGCATAACCAAGAATGTTTCAGTCCTAGAGTTCCTCCTTATCGTGGTGGCACTGTTTGTATGGGGTGAAAGATTCTAGGACTGCAGCATCATGTACAGAATGGGCAACAAAGGGGTGGTGGAAACTATAAATAGGTAGGCAGGTTCAGCAGAACCCATAGGTGACCTTATTAGGGTGTGCATGCCCAAATGTTTGCTTCTAAAAATTTACTTTACAGCAAAACATGTTTAGGGGGTGAATAATGGGACAGCTGATGCTCTGTCATGATTTCAGTGGCAGTGCTTCAGAACTCTCACCCCAGATGCAGAATTATAGCTGCATTGTGTACTGATGAACTTATGGCAGCTGGTGAGTGGAAACATGGATAGGCAGCTTCATTGCACCCAGTATGAGGCAGGCATATGGTAAAGGGGAGGAAAGGTTCATGCTGGTGTGATCTGAAGAGAGCTAGCCAGCAGTGTTGCCCATCCCAGAAGATAAGCTCTCCACCTATGTACTTTAAGCTCGGGCATTGGGTTGGTCACATCAGATGGTCAGCCAGCACTTAAAGGGGTTGCCCAGGGTATCGAAGGCCATATGACTCAAAGGCTGCACCAGTGATTTCACCATTAGTAAGATGATGGAAGGGTGGGCTCAGTTTGAGATGAGGCTGATGGACAGCAGATGCCCCTTGTCCCTGGGAGTCATCAATTCTATGGAAGTCTCCCTAGTCCATATCTGTATCATCCCATATGATGTTAGCTTTTTCACACCATTTTTGTGGTAGCCTTTTGTGGGGCTCTCAAGGTTTCTGAGTAGTTCCTAAGGGTACTGAATCTCATGCTGGCTGGGATGGGACTTGTCTCAGCAGGCTTCAGCACTCATTTCTTCCTGACAGAGGTGGCTACACATGTCATGGTACAGAGGCCCAAGAAAGGAAGTCCATGCACTAGGTAGGTGGCAATCCAAGACATACAAGAGGTATGTTAACCCCCCATCTAATCTGACTAATGATCTTTTCTTTCTCCCCTAGCTGGCTTAGTAGAGAACTGGGTCGAACTCGATGCCATGCCAGTACTGAATGAGCATGAACAGTGACTGGGCAATCGATAGCATCTACAGAAAAGTCTGTACTGAGAGGGGGAACAGTGTTAAGGCAAGAGGGGGCTCAGTAGGGTAATACAGAAGTATTACATGGCAGGCCCAGGAAATCTTCCTGTCTGCTGGATCACACCTGGCAACTGAAGGAGTAAAGTACCTATGGATCAGCTAACAAGACCTGCTGGGTAGTCAGATCCAGTAAAGGGGCCTGCCTGGTGGTGGACGAGGAGTCTGGGTCATGGGAGATGTCAGTCACTGAGCAGGACAACCCAAGCTGGCACTGAAAGGGAAGGGGGGCGTTGCCCAGCATGGAATGCAATGAATCCATGGCAGAGGAGGGATGGAAGGTTGCAAGGCTGCACCCAGCATGGTAGCAATGACTCGTCCCTTCTCCTTCAGGCCTCTGCAGTGGCTAATGGTTCCTCCTGCTCTACTGGTGGTAGGATAAGGATCCAACAGAGGGTACCTCTATTCAGGGGTCATTATCAGAATGTAAAGAACCTTAGTGCACAAGCACTGAGGCAAGGGTTACCCCAAAGGGCATTGGCCGGGAAGCCAAGTTTCAAAGAAATACAAAATCACATATACCCTCCATAATGCAAAGCATAATCAGAATGTGCCAACTATGGTGGAGTTCCTTGATCAGACTCCCCACTGTGCACAAAGCTTGCACATGTACTCTTTGATATCTTCAATAAAACATATGACTATGGCCATTCTTATCAATAAACCACTGTGTCTGTTGTCCCTGGGGAGACGTGGGATGAGTTCTTAACTACCTAATGTACTTTATGATCCTCTGTCTTCAGGAAAACACATCTGAAGTCTGAAAAGATACAGCACAGCCACCAACGATGCAATGTAGTAATGTGCAGTAAGTGACATGTCACAAAACACTGCATGACAAAAGGGTTTAATTGCCACTGAATTACATGGTTACCTGCAATACACTGCAGCATTTTGTGAAATACTGCAGCATTACTGTGTTGCATCCTGGCTGGCACTGATGCACCCATAAGATCCTCTGACAGTACTTTTTTTTTATTACTGTTTAACTCCTTCTGCGGGCTCCACGGGGCTGTGACCCCCCAAAGAGAGTACATCCTCCAGCCCGACTCCCAACTCATCTGCCCCTGAGGTTCCCCCGTGGATTCCCCCTCTGCAGCAGGTCCAGATGGAGGGGTGCCAGCAGTCCTCACCACCCGGTGTGGCATACATGGTGCAGGGGGGCAGACTTCACTGGAGCGATTGGGTCATCATGGGTCCATGGAGCCCCAGCCTTTTTCTGTTTTCTCCTTCCCTAACCTCAGATGTAAACATGTCGGCTTCCGAGCCTCCCGACCCATACTGCCCTCCAGCCACTGCTAGAGGGCAGTCAGCAGGTGGGATGACTAGTCCCCTTCCCCAGAGAGGCAGCACAGCAGTCCTCCGTATGCTCATTTCTCTCTTTCTCTCCCCCCCGCTGACCTGCAGCAACCCAGGCTTGTTCCCGAACCCGGGTCACCGGCGTGGCACAAGTTGTGGCATCCAGCGCCTCAGCGTCATCAGGTCACTGACAGTATATTTTAATGTCTTTTTTTCAATTTCTGTTTTTGTCTAGTTGAGGATATGCCAAAATAAATTGCCTGGATAAATGAAACATAATAGTTGTGTGCAAATGCTACTTTCCCTCCCTTCTTCTACCACAAGTGAACCACTCATACTGCTGAAAAGGGTTACCAAGGTGCTTGGTATAGAGTCACTAGGGAATGTTGCAGAGTGGTTGCAAAACTTTGTAACCTCATGCACCATGCACAATGGGGGTATCAGACCTTACCTGTGTGGTCAACAGTTTGAGGAAGGGGGTGCAAAACAAATGGCCTACGAAACTGACACAGACTGTGAGTATGGGATGATTCAAATGCTATAACTGGAACAAGAGGACCTGGAGGGGAACAGAGATTGGTGAGGAACATGAACATTTGAAGGCAGACCTGTGGGAATCAGGATGGGGAGTGGGGGGTTCCACTGGATGACGGAGATTACACGGGCACTTTTACTAACTGGAAAGTAGCAATTTTATTACAGGTGTTCAAATTATGGAGGAAGAGGCTTTAGTGAAGAACACAGCAGTTGAGAAACTGAGTTTTAATCGCTTTTAAATTACAGGTAGTACAGAAATCCTGCAAATGTCCCTATAAAGGACTAGAAGTAAAGCCGCACCTCAAGAGAATGGATGTTAATAATGCTCCTTGACCAGTCAGGATTTCTTCATGAATCCTAAGACAACTGACTCATGAGTTAGCAACGTGTTCTGCAATAGTACTCAGACAGTCAATTAGAACAAAGGATATTTCTGATGACAAGATGGAAGACATTAATGTAGTTCCTATAAATGGTTATATGGATATACAGTACATATAAATTGGACTTTCCCCCCATAGAAATGATCAGCAGTTATTTCCTAACATACTTTTCCCTGTATAAGTAATTTCTATCAAAACTAATAGTAACCATCTATACACTATATAAAATAAAATATGGATAAGTCTGCTATACTCAGAAGCAAACCCATCAAGCAGGCTAATTTATTTATTTATTTCATTTTTGTTTACCAAGCAGGTGCACTAGACAAGTGATTTTGGCTATTTTCAGGCACGACCCGGGAGGGGTACACATTAGAAACAGCAGATACATAGTGTCCACATCAGAATACAAAACACATAGTAGAAAGGAAAATACAATTATACATGACACTTTTGAATACATGGCACATTCGGGAACAACTAAGTAGAATATATATAGCATGAGGATAAACAGTATTCACAGTTACATATACTTATATAGAACTTTGAAAACAGTATAAATGACTGAAGAAGTACATATACAGCAAACATTGGGGGTATACAAGTGCTGAGAGGAAGTATAACTCCCAAGGTGCAAGATCATTAGTAGTAGTGCAAGCGAGGGGAGACAAGCAAGAGGTAGAGCAGAAGCAGAGACCTGAGCTCATATGGTGAGTTCTTAAACTTTTTTGAAAGGCCCGGTGAGTATCTGATTGGTTGACATGGAGTGGTAGGGTGTTCCACACACTGGGAGCAGATACGGCAAATGCTAGTTCACCCTTCTTGGTGAGACATCTGGGAGTAACAAAGGAAGTGTTTACGGTAGATCTCAGAATATAAAGCAAATCAGGTTGTTTTAGCAGAGTTACAAAGGACCTTGGAGTACTAGTCCAGATTAATTTATTGACCAGACAACCGGCACTGTACAGAAGATAGGAGAATGGGGTGAGCCAATTGAGAGAAGAATACAGTTGACAGTGGTGTGTTAGATTAGGAGCCGAAAGAGCAAAGCGGCAGATACTGTTATAACAAGTGCTTCATTTTTGGATTACTTGCTTGCTGGCATTAAGGTAGGCTATACAGCCATAGTTGAGGCAAGGCCGAAGAATTCCCTGAGCAATGGCCAGCCTGGCTGTCGAGTTTAGGGACAATCTTACCTTGTATGCCAGGCCAAGTTTACTGTTCACCACCTTACAAGTGGCTGCAACATAAAGATTAAAGTCCAGTGAGGGGTCAAGTGTCATCCCAAGCTATATGAAGGATGTGACCATATCCAGGTTTATGCCATCAGGTCCACAAAGGGAAAGTCCCATATGACAAGCTTTTAGCCTAGGAGAAGTCCCGGAGAGCACTGACACCATTTTGCTAGTGTCAAGTAGGAGCTTATTTTTTTTAGCCAAGCTGAGAAGCAGTCAAAATCAGACTGAAGGGAGGTGTGAATTACTGATATGTCATTAGTGGCAGAGTAGATGACCATATTGTCCACACAGAAAAGAGACAAAGTCGATCCAGATGGGGAGGAGGATAATTTATAAAGAGACAGAAAAGGATGGGACCAAAAATAGAACCCTGGGGAAGTCCAACTGAGGTGGAAACAAGATCGGATGCAACGTTCCCTATTTGAACAAATTGTTGCCTACCCAAAAGGTAACTGCCAAAGCAGGCAGTGGCAGAATCTGAGAAACCAAGAAAGGACAGTTTGGAGAGCAGACGAGAGTGGTCTATCAAGTCAAAGGCCTTTGTGAGGTCAATAAAAATGGTCCCACCAGTGAGTTTGCCTTTGTCCATGTTAAGCAGCACATCATTTCTAAATTGTAATAGCGCCGTAGTTGTGCTGTGTCCAGACTGAAAGCCATGCTGGGCTGGGGATAATAGATTGTTATTATACAGATACTCAGTCACCTGAAAAGCAACAACTTTCTCTAGGATTTTATCCAAAACAGATAAGATGACAATAGGTCGGTAATTACTCACTGTTTTTGTATCTCCTTTCTTATGCACTGGCACCACACATGCAATTTTCCAGATGGATGGCACAGTCTTAGTGATAATAGATAAGGTGAGTATTCTCACAACAGGGGCTGCAATGTCAGCAGCAATAAATTTAAGGAATTTAGGTAATAGTCCATCAGACCCAGGAGGACCATGTTCAAGAAAGGCTCACATAAGCCGTAGTCGAGACTGGTTTAATACTAAACTGGGTCGATAAAGATTCAGCAGGTTTTATGATTTCATCAGAGTATAAAACAGAGCTAACCAGGAAATCGGAGAGATCAGAGAAGTGAACATTAAGCGAAGTAGCAATCGTACTTTGGTTATTGCAGTTAGCATCATTTATAGTAATTTCAGTCAAAGGCAGGGATGGGCCTTTCCTTAAAAAGCTTTTAACGTGGTTCGAGAAACCCCTAGCATTGCCACAAGATTTTTGAAGAAGCATACCACAGTAAGCTGTTTTTGCTGCCCAGATGTCTTTCTTACATGTTTTTCCTCATGGATCTGTACTTAGACCAGTCATCAGGCTGGTTAGACTTTTTGGCAGCAACCTATTCTTTATCTCTACTCCTCACAGCGGAGAGGAGATTCTTATGCAACCATCTAGTTTTAGCACCCCTGATTCTCCTTCTTTGAGAGGTACATACTTGTTTTGGAGGTGGAGGAGATTTGATAGTAAGTAATCAAGACCTCTATCTACATTAGTTGTCTGGTATATCAGGGACCAATCAATGCATCTTACTTCTGATAGAAGTGCTGCAATATTTAATTTTGAAAAATCCCAGAACTGTATAATCTTAGGAAGTGGTTTAGGACAGTTGGCATTCCAAACACAGAAAGTGGATAAGTGGTCACTGATTGAGTCTGGCAAGGTACCAACTTCTAGAATTCTACTGACATGATTAGTCACAATCCAGTCTAATGTGGATTGGTGTGAACTGCTGGAAGAAATACAGGTAGGTCCTGTAACCAGCTGGGAGAGGTGAGGTTATGCAAGAGTGTTATTGTATACGCCAGAGTTACTATTAGACCAGTCAAGATTAAAGTCACCAAGTAATATGACTTTTTTTCTTCCCGTTTTGAGAAGATAGGTGGTCAATGGTTCCATCCAGACCAGTTAGGGCTCCCCTTTGGAGGATTATAGATACAGACTAGGTTTAATTTCTTTTCCCCACCTAGAGTCAGTTCCACATGAAGTATTTCGCAGGAGCTGTGCATTCCGTGAAACAGAACTGAGACATGAAGGTGATCTCTGGAGTAGAAAACAACTCCACCACCCCTCTGAGAGGAGGGATGATCAATTCTAACTAGGCTGAATCCGGTTTACTTATGCATAGAATCAGGAATATCCGGCTTAAGCCAAGTTTCAGAGAGTCCAAGGATATCTGGGGAATACAGTTTAACCCATGCTTCAAGTTCAGAGAAATTAGAGGAAATACTTCTAATATTCATGTGAGCAATTTTCAGGCCCCTTAATCGGAATCACTGTGGGAAAGTGATAGGATTTGCCAAATCAGTTGGACCAGGATTGGGCTCGATGTCACCAGAGAGGGATAAGTGAATTTTGTTAATTCAAGTTTCAAGGAACAACTGAATAAGATACCTGCACTTATTTAGATTGGAAAGAGTGACACAGCTAATGTAGTACCCAAGTTTGGCAGGGCAGATGAATTTAAGGGCCCAAGTAGCAGTACTGTGAGGCCTGTCATAGGCCAGGAGATTACAGTAATGAAAGGAATCATTATACCCATTGTGTATTTGGGTGCCGTGAGGTATTATATCCACCAGAGCATACAGAGAAAGCAAGAAAATAGTCTCAGTCCAACGGCAGACCTGGCAGCACCTAAGCAGCTCCCTGGTGAAGCCACAGTTACAAGCTCCTACTTAAAGTAATTGTATAGGGTTGTTTAGTAAATTTGCTATGGTAGTGAGATGTAACTAACAATGAACACCAATTTCACCACCAGATATAAGACCTTCCCCTAACTGCCCAATAAGCCAGTCAGAGAAGAGCAGGGGCAGAGCCTAGGAACATTTACTAAAGGAAGGATGTGGGGGATGGGTGGGCGCAAACAATCAATCAAGCAAGCAGGAGCTTAAACAAGGAGCTCCCTGATTTATTTAAAGCTGTGCCTGAAAAAGGCACCAAGATTTAAAATCTGAAATGTCTAGTGCGCAGTATGATACTCAGAGTCCCGTACCTTGCAATGTATTTGAATTCCGCAGCTTGCAGCGAGGGGCTGGAGAGGGCTATCCAGATCAAGCCCTCAGACCCTTGTGATGTATTTGAAATCCACGGCTTACAGTGAGGGGCTGGGGAGCGCTATCCAGATCGAGCCCTCAGACCCTTGTGATGTATTTGAATTACACAGCTTGCAGCAAGGGGCTGGGGCGTGCTATCCAGATCAAGCCCTCACACCCTTGCGATGTATTTGAATTCCACAGATTGTTGTAAGGTACTGGGGAGGGTTATCCAGATCAAGCCCTCAGACTCTTGTGTTGTATTTGAATTCTGCGGCTTTCAGCAAGGGCTATCCCGATCAAGTCCTCAGACGCTTGCGCTGTATTTGAATTCCATGGCTTGCAGCAAGGGTCTGGGGAGGGCTATCCAGATCAAGCCCTCAGAATTTGATCATAAAGTCACGAGCCCATAGGGTGAGTGACTTTATGATCTGATTATCAATCAATCATTTAGCCCTCTCGATGTGTTAATTCCCTATATCACATTTATCCATCATTTATTCTATAGAAACATAAATTTGTGAGCAGAAAAGGACCACTTGGCCCAACTAGTCTGTCTCCACAGACCCTAACTGGTCTCTGGTGACCCTCCCTCCTTCTCCATCCCTCTCTAATTTCTTAACATTCCATATGTCTATGTCATGCATGCTTGAAGCACCCTACTGTTTTCACATCCACCACTACAGCTGGTAGTCTATTCCAGGTCTATATCTAAACTAGTGATATCAGTAACCACAATATATCAAAAATATTGTTGTTACTGTTGTCACAGTGGATATTTTTTAAGGTTACTGTCACTGCAGTGGAATAATGAACCAATCAGAGAGCAGCTTCCGCAATGCTGATGACATCACAGTGCTTAGATTAGCACTGAAGCCAACTGTTAAAATCAAAGAAAACCAGCAAAATTTTAAAACAAAATCAATAACTTAGCTTGACTCAACATAGGCAATTTCTCATCACTTGTGAGTGAACAGGACTTTCATAACTCACTTGTGGCTCTGCCATTCGTAGTTATGGTCCAGCCCCCTCACACTTGAAGATAAACTGCATATTTTTAGTCAGCCCATTACATATCCCCCCAACATATTTAGTAATTATATACAGATATATGTATCTACAAAACACTGTGTTAACTGTGTTAATGCACCAGTTAGGGTTCAACTTAACCCCACAAAGTTGGGTAATGTGGCATCAGAGCTTTTAACTCTTATTCCCCTTCCCCCCAAGCAGCAATAGGGCAAGGCCACACAGGCAACCAAAAACAGTCATTATCAAGTAAGACAAACAACTTACAACTGTTTCCAGATGACGCAAAATGCAGTAGCACTAGTGGGCTACCTTCGTAGATTTGTATCTGTGGCAAGCACACTGCAAGACATACACACTCATTTCTGGCTACAGATAGAAACCCACAATACTCAAATAACAACACTGCTTCTGTCTGGAGAAGCATAGGCCCCTGCAGCCATAGAAACAAATCCATGATACCCAAATTAAAACAGTTCTCTCTGCGGACGTGCAGTCCCCTATGGGGCCAATGCTTCTGCAGCTACAGGTACTGACTGATGCACACTGTACGACATGCACATGCTTCTAGCTGTAGAAGTGTTGGCCCGCTAGAGGTCTATGCTTGTGCAGCCACAGGTATAAGACATACACACCAACTTCTGGTCACAGACGGAAATCTGTGATACACAAACTGCAACATTATGTCTATCTGTAGAAGCACAGGCCCCTGTTGAGGCCAGTGCTTTTGCAGCCACAGGTACTCATGCACACTGTAACAGACACACACATTTCTGGTTGCAGACACGCAGGCCGCTGTGAGATCTGCACTGCTGCAGCTGTACATACAAATCTATGAAGGCAGCACATTAGTACTACTGATTTTGTATCATCTAGAAACAGTTGTATGTTGTTTGTCTTACCATGATGATAGCTGTCTGTGGTTGCTTGTGTGGTCTTGTCATTTTGCTGCTTTGTGGGGTATGAGATAGGGTTGAAAACCCCAACTTAAAATTTTCCTACTTTTTTGGGGTTCAGTTGAACCCTAACTGGTTCAGTAACACAGCTTCTTGGAGTGATTTTACTTTCTTTTTGAGCCTTTCCAGGCTGGGGGTGGTGCTGCACAGCACTGTTGTTCCCCTGGCCTCAACCCATCCAGCTGGCTCACTGGGTTCGTTACCAAACTCAGCTCACCTGCAACAGGATCACAATGCACTACCCACTGGCCAAAGGCAGCACTACATGTAACATTTCTTCATAACATTTTTTTGTTGCACATTTTGAAACGACGTCATGAACTTGGCACTAGAATGTGTTAAATCCCAATCAAATCATGGCTTTGCAGAGCAACTGTGAAATCACCTTCCAACCTATATTTGAAAATTCCTCCCATCCTCATTCACGAGGCACGGTCATGTACACAGTATATTCAAAAGCTGGAACTAAAATATTGTAAAATGGTCAAGTTACAAGTAAAACTATGCTGTGACACAAAAACTTACATTTTTATGTTGTGAACCAGTATTGCACTATTGTGCTTAATGTGCAACCTAAAAATTCTTAGATCACACATAAAAGTCTTCAACTGTTCAACAAACAAGAATTTTAACTTTGCACAAAATACATTCTTGGTATGCACTTAATGTGTGACCCAAGAATTCTCAGTCTGCATTTCAAAATCTCTGCCAACCCAAAAACTATTTTAATTTTTAGTTTGCATGACAAATTCTTAGGTCACAGTTAAATGTGCAACCAAAAAAGAAATCCAGCAAATAAAAAAAATAAACATTTTTGGTGTACACATAAAAATCTTGGGTGACTTTTAAATGTCTAACCAAAAAGTATTCTGGCAGACAAGCAAGCACCAAAGAATATTTCATGCACACTAAAATCAAATTCTTGGGTGGCACATTTAAGAGTAACCAAAATTTGTTTCTGCACACCAAAATTGAACTCTTGGGTCACACATATAAGTGCAACCCAAGAATTCCAATTTTATTGCACACTAAAAATGTTTTGGTCCCATATAAATGTCTCTCGTGACACAAGAACTGGCCACCTCACCAAGATGATGGCCAAAGGGAAAGGGGGGAATTGTTTAACCAGGAAAGGCACACTAAGCCGAAGCTAGTTTCTAGGTGTGACCCGAGAGCACAAGAAGTTAAGTGACTTGTTCAAGGTCACACAGTATGCAAGTGGGGATAGGGGATTCAAAACCAAGTCTCCAGGTTTGCAGCTCAGTGCCCTAAACCACAGCACTATACTGCCTCTAAGTTCCAAAGAACTTGAGTCAAAAAATGAATCTCTGACCCCATCTTAAAAAAAAAACAAGCACTAGACTCAAACTTAATGGGTCCTGTTTACCAAGATTCATGTGTTTTTGTTTAAATAACTTTTTTATGTTGTTTCACATTCTTTTGGCCAACAAAAAACAAGATGGCAGCCATCACAACCTAAAAAACATTTCTTGTGACCCAAAAACACAATTACTCATGACGTAAAAATGCTCATGAAAGAAGAATTTTTGGGTCGTATCAGAGGATTATCTGAAAAAACCTACTGTCCATGCTCAGATTCCAAATCTCAAAACTTTATAAGTCTGGAACCGACTAATATCTTTTTCACAAAACCTTCGAAACACAGACTTCTGGCACAAGCCTGTTTAGCCCTGAAAAGTTCTGGAACAAAATTCCATACTGTTTTGGCTGTAAAATTCCATACTGTTTTGGCTGTAAAATTCCATACTGTTTTGGATGTAGGTGAGAGAAAAAAACTGTCAAATGGTGCTTTTTATGTATTTTTGATATTTTTGGATCTTGAAATGTGGTTGAACAGCCACCACACAACCTCCCAAGTTGTGAGAACATGTAATCTGGACCACACATGCCAAATTTCAGACAATTTTGTTGAATGTTGCCACAGTTATATAGGAGCAAATATTGTGGTTTAACACTGAACACTACTCAACCCTAAATATACTTGTACTAACACACAGTTTATCTATCTATATATCTACAGTATCTACACATTTACACATAAACAATCCACAACAAAGCATGCAGTCATGCTCTGAAATATGCATGCCTTGAGAGAGTTGTGAGGCACGAGGCTGCATGCACCAAAGATGTGCATATATCAGAGAATGATCTTAAACCATATAGTGGACTATCTGACTTATGAAATGGCAAGAATTTGTATTGGGGAGAGCAAAAAGTAGAAAAACACAAAAGCTGCATTTATTTTGGCCAAATAATAAAGACAGACTTACTTTTAAGGTAGAGTAAACCATATAGTGAATTTATTGTGAAATAAAAGCCACAGCAAGCACAAACCTTTAGCGCTTCATGGGGAAAATGTCATGCTTCATCAGGATGGTCTGATGGTTTACTCTACTTTAAATGTAAGTCTGTCTTTATTATTTGGCCAAAATGAGTGCAGCTTTTGTGCTTTGCTATGTGGTCTGATCTTTGGCTTGCACCTGTCCTGGTGTTCCTGCGAGCTCTGTATTGCTTGTGTTCTGGAGCAAAATGTAGATCCTGTACATAACAAATCAGAGTTTACCAAGGTAATTTAGTTGATCCAGACATTAGTCCGCTACTTCAAAAGCTGTAGTTTAAAATTTGAGTGTATTTGTGTATTGCTATCTCATGAGTGATGAAGCCACTCATGAGACATCAACAGACCAACATCCTCTCATGGTGATAAAAATGATAACTTAAGTCAACCCATGTCATATCACCATATAATGTATGTAGAGAGAGAGAGACATACACACAGACACACACACACACACACACACACACACCTACCTCTAACTAGCTTATGCCTCTGTAGGATCCGGAACTCCCAAAATAATTGGGTGGGGTGGGGGGTAACAGACAAAATTCTGAGAGTCCAGAAGTGTTCCTTTGTTAGACCAACTTTATGTTAGACCAATCCTTAACAACCTGTTAAATTTCAAATTGAAACACCTAGTAGTTACGAAATCCTCTGCTGATTTCTTTGTTGTTGTTGCAAAGGTGGAAAAAGTAAATATTTTTGGCCCTCTAAAGCTTTAGTTTTGCCAAGTACAAAGCCCAGTCCTTACAAATGCAAAGTTGCAAGCAAGTAAAAACAGACTTTTAATGTAAACTACCAGCAGTCAAACCCTAACTATGGGGGAATAATAACTATACATACACTGTACTGTATGTACTGTACACATATACATGAGAAGGAGGTAGAGAAAAAGCAACCAAAACTGTAACTGGTATGAATGATTTAGAACTAGTAGCACAGATTGTCTGACCAATGGAGAAAAAGAGAAGATATGATACGTCTTCAAACTGGTAAAAATAATACATCTGTTTGCTAAAGCTACTGCATATATCAAAAGAGATCACTAGATTGCATAAGTGGGCAACTGAAGGTGGGAAACTTTGAAAGAATATTTAGATATGTTTCAAAGAAAGAATGGTAAATTTGTAGAAAATACTTTCATCGAATGTATTGGCTGAAATCACAGGTAAGGCTGGATAAGTACAGTACATAGAGGAAAAGTAATAACTGGTTATGCTTGCTAAGTAGGTGAAGGAATGACACAAAGGACAAAAAAATTTATTTTTCTCTTACTTTCGCAGGTATCACTACCTGTCTCAGACTTTCTAACTGCATTCCCTACTGAGCTTCCTTGTAGGCATAAGGCACAAACAAGTACTTGTATGCATTAGGTTAGAATTTTTCTCTATGCAGCTCTATCTTTTAAAAGACTTTGCCAAGTTACTCTAACACAAGTTCAGGAGTACTGCATAACAGAGCAAGAGGCACGGCTCATTCAGGATTTTCTGATGGTGCAATAAATAGACTTAAGAACTGTTCCACACCTTCCACTGTTCAAAACCATGATTGAACCATATAACTGTTCTTAATAAAAGATGATTACAAACTGTTGCTGAATGTACAGACACACTGTAGCCTAGTGTTCACGTAAGCATTAATCCCCCGCTGAAGGTGGCATCTAATGGGGAGTTAATGCATGGTTGGGACCGTTGCGGCACGAGGCCAGAGGCCGAGGGTGTACAACGGACAAACCATGCATTTACTCCCCATTAGATGCCACCTTCAGCGGGGATTAATGCACTTGTAACATGACAAGTGCAATGCAAGTAACCATTACACTTCAAAACTTAGCTCTTCTGATGGCCTCTTCTACTGCTGTGTCTCAGTTTCTGTGTGTGATTCCTACCGTGATGGCTTCTGCGGAACATTTACTCGGTGCATAGTGGAAGGCAGTCAGCTGGTAGAAGAGCAACACGGCATTATGAGACGATAATGCCGTGTTGAGCTCGTGAACGCGCTTACAAGAGTTGACCAATGTATGAAGTAGGTGCAGTTTCACCAATAGGTGGCGCAAGTAAGATAGAACAGGAAACGGCACCGAGAGCGGTAAGAAACGTAGTGGAGGAGTTACTTGTTGCCCGGGTCTGCAAGTGAGAAGTAGCGCAGGTAGGAAACAACGGGGAACTGAGGGCTTTGTTAGGGAGCTAGCAACTGAATAGCGCACATATAGCAGATTAGTTTAGCACAACCCTGGGAAGTAGAGGGGATTAAGACAGAAGCATGACACAGACGAACAGCGTTTCTACTGTGAGATAGCGTCCGCTCTGCAATGTGGAACTAGGGCAGAGAGCAATACGGGGGGGAACAGTGCTGGTCACCACAGACCCACCCAGTAGATAGTTGAGAAACTGGCCCAGAATGGAAAACTATGCCGTTTCCTCTTCTATCTTACTTGCGCCACCTATTGGTCAAACTGCACCCACTTCATACATTGCTCGACTCTTGTAAATGCGTTCATGAGCTCAACACGGCATTATCGTCTCATAATGCCGTGTTGCTCTTCTACCACCTGACTGCCTTCCACCTACCATCTTTCTTCCCTCGAGTCCTGCTATTTGTCCCACAAGAGCAACATGGCATTATCATCTCATAATGCCGTGTTGCTCCTGCACCACGTGATGTCATCTCGCCTATCGCGTGCCGCCCTGCTACAGCTGTCAATAGTGCCGTGTTATAATAGAAAATAACAATGTGGAACAAAATGTTCTCTTTTATGCAATACTTACAAAAACTAACATGTAAACATTATTTCCACAGTAGATTGAATATACAAAAAAAAACATGTTTACATGCAGGAAAGAAATAAATGGTTTCTAAGTTTTAATACATATTTATTGTTGAACTGTTTGGGTAATTAACTCAAAAACCCAGAAGCGATGAGTTGTGGTATTTACAGTAAGTTTCACTTCTAAAAGTATGATACTTAAATGATGTATTTGTACATTCCATTTTTTTTATCCCCAATCATCTATCCAATGCTCTCTTCACCCATGCCTGTGCTGAAGAGAGTTGCTTCTAACCGAGTGGTTCCTCTATACATTAAACGGTATGAGGCCTTGTGTCTTTTTTTATGCAGTCACTTATACAATTATCAACCCCTCCACCAGGGAAAAAGCCAAAGCTGGAGGGAAATCATTACACAGCTGGCCGTTTGAGAGGCAAGCGGACAATGTGCTCCACATATGACATCAAATGAAGGCTGAAGTATTGTGCAACCACATGTTCCATTTATCATCAAGGAGAGACTAGGGAGGGGAGTCTGCTGTGCATAGTTTAACAAAAAACACAAGAGGGCAGTACTCTTGTTGAGAAGTACAGTAGTAGCCACAGACACTGCCAGCTATTTCCCAAAATTTATGTGATATTTCCAGAAATATCTGATGCCATTTGCATTTAAACAGTAGGGGCAGCAGAGAGAAACTCTTCAGATATTTCAGGAAATATCTGGAAATAGGTGGCAATGTCTGTGGCTACCACTGTAAGTACCTAAATGCCACAAAAAATAAAAAATAAATAAATTCCACAGTACCAGAAAACAGCAACATTGATGCCTAGGCACTTCAGTTCCAACACATGACCCTTCGTTTCAATAATTTTTAATTCAATAGAGGCAAAGTTGTTTTTTTTTTTTTTCTTGCTGGTTGTTATTGGTTGATACTTAGCAGTTGTTACATAATTCATAAAATGCAACTGTTTTGTAATAACAGGTTATACTGTTTGAACACTCTGCACAATTTTGTGCCTCTACATATTTTTACGCACAGACATCCGATAATCATTTTTGTGCTCTCTTTTCCAGGTCAAGGTTTGCATGCAGACATCACAGCACTCCTTATTGGAGGCATGGCATTTTACCAAATACTCTTGCCACAGCACTTCTTTCCAGTTTGGTATTTATGAATCTACTTAGATTGAGGTTTGTTGTACTTGTACCACCTCACAGTTTTCCTGTTGGCTGACCACTGTTAAATTTTTGCGACTGATGACCTCTCACTTCCCACATCTGATCTTCTCTCAATTTGTGTATCAATTATATTTATTTTTCTCACAGTGGGGTGCTATCCTTTATTTTCTTCACTTTAGCACTTTATACAAATGCATTTTTAAACATAACGCGCTCCTGGTATGCCAGTTGGAAATATTGTAGTTAATTCAGCAATATGCCTTGAAATGAGTATAAATAATTTATTTCAAAAGTTTCACCAAGAAAGCAATACTGAGCTAAATACAGCTGATTTCCAAAGGCATCCTGGGGGGGGGGAAGGGGAAGAGGAGACAAACAGGTGTACAAAAACAATTTACAAGTGGTACAGGTACAAATGACAACATAATATGATAAGTAGCAACGAGAATTAGCCTAGTACCAATTAAATACAAAATCGCACATAATGGGTGAAACACATGTCTGTGTCTTCTGTTGGCACCCTTTGCAGACTGTGTTAGAGGCCTTTCGGCACCATGTAATTCTGCTTAAAGTTGAACCAGCATAATATTTTGTGGTGATTTGCATATACAGTCCATGATGCTTTCCTTTATGGGGGTATGTGTGATTTTGTATTTTTTTGAAACTTGGCTTCCTGGCCAATGCCCTTTGGGGTAACCCTTGCCTCTGTGCTTGCGCACTGGGGTTCTTTGTCTTCTAGCATGAATTATACAAGCTAAGCTTGGGAAGCAGCAGAGGATACAAGTTAACATAAGTGTGAGTGCTTTAAGCGATTTTACGTGGTGTGGTGGTGGAGCAATAGTTAGGAGACAGGGAGAAGTAAGGAAGTGGGAAGAGAAGGATTAAAGCAAATTGGGGGGGGATTGAGAAGCAGGTGGGCTGGGGAAGATGAAGCAAGTCAGGAAGGAGAAACGGAGTAGATTGGTAGGGGTAGCAGAGTAAACATTGCGAGGATCAGTTACAGGAGGGAGCTGTGAAGTTAAGCAGAAGAGAGAATAGAGAGTGAAAGAGGAAGCAGAATGGATGGGTAAGGGGAGGGAGTTCCAGTGTTTAGGAAAGCAGTAGGAGAAGGCAGCCTGGCCAGCTGAGAAAGTCCTGGAGAGTAGAGCAAGGGAGCGAAAGTTAGAGCTGCGAAGGGCGCAAGAGGTGGGGGGGGGGGGAACTGGGAGAAGACAGTTGTGAGATAAGAAGAGAGAGAGAGATCCAAGCTAGTATTTGGCTATAAAGGAAGAGCAGCATGTTAGGCATCTGGCTTCATGGGTGGGAAAGGAGAGGGAGGTGTAGAGAGAGAGCAGTGGTGGGTGTGGGGCAGACAGCCCAGAGCAAAATGACAGAAGGAGTGAAGGAAGGTGTCCAGTCTGGATAGGGTGGATTTGGGAGCAGCACTGTAGATTATGTTACCATAGTCAAATATTGGGAGAATAATTTTCTGAACAACTGTTCTGTGGGCCGGCAGGGGGATACACCCACAGTTGTGGTACAGCACACCTAATTTGGGGAACAATATTTGTGGACGACATCCAAATGTTCAGAATAGTCAAGGTGGTTGACAAGCAAGACCCCGAGGTGCTTGAAAGAAGGTACATCCTACAAGGGTGTACAAGGAGGTACATATTAAGCATAATGTTGCAGCCTTGCCCTCTGATGAAGACTCACATGTTGGGTCCAAAGTGCTGGGGCATCAGTGCCAGTGCTTTGCTGTACTTTGAAATAAGTGTCGGTTTTTTTTTTTTATCAACAATTTAGTGCTTACTTTGTATATTATCTTCTGGCGCTTTTGCAGGCAAACCCTGTGAATGCAAAGAATAGTTGGTACTGCTGGGGGGGGAGGGGGACTGAAATGTTCACTAAGCAATTATTTATTTACCTACCTTTTGTTAACCCACTAGACAAAAACAGATGCCTATTTTCAGGTGCGACCCGGGAGATTACAAGGAAATACAGAAACAAGTTCAGACTGAGTAATACAGCATCAGACAAAAAAAGCATACATTTCAAGGTAGTAAGGACTGTACACAGGTTGAGGAGACAATATAGAGACATTTCAAGAATTTTGACAGGATGACAATTTAAAATACATTAAGTACAAAATGTACAGGCAAACAGAGAAATGATCAGGTATGGCTTGGTCATAAGATGACTGAAAATTAAGTTAAAAGCTACACAGTTACTAATTAAATATTGGTAGTAATACCAAAATTCAGAAAAAGTTGACATTTCTTTTTATTAAAACGTATTTTTAAAACCATCATGTAATTTTATGCATTAATACAAAAAAATAGTATTGATAAATTCTATCATTAAAAAAAGTAATAACGACACTCTGTATTTGCTGTTTTTGGCTGTGTCACAAGTTACTTAAAAACATGTTTCGACGATATACTGAAAATTCAGGGTCAAATAGTATAGCTACAGATAGAGCAGTATCAACCCATGCAAATAGTATTGACAGAGCTAATTATTAATGGCTACACCTACACTCCAAGCTTTCAGTAATGGAAAAAAAAAAGTTTCTAGCACCGACAGTTCCAAAGTTAGACTTTTCAAAAGATAATTTCTTTAAAAGAGATAACTTTGGAACCATTAGGGCTACAGACTTAATTTTTTTTGAATGAAAGTTTGGAGTCAGCTAAGTGGACATACTGATAATACAGTACTACAGCGACCATACAGCATTATACAAAAACATCAAATGTTACGTATTGTCATTAAACAAATGGTTCACTAAATATTTAAAGTCCTGTCATTTTTAACAATATATTATATGGACATGTATAGATATGTTGCGACACAGCAGGACTGTATTGTTAGGATATATACATGCTAATCAGACTCCAAGCTTTCCTTAAAAAAGAACTCAAGTTTCTATGATTAACAATTCAAATATTACAGCTTTCAAAATATACATTTTAAGCATTATAAAATATCATAAAATATTATTTTTGGAAATGGTCAGAGATATTAGTGGTTGTTCTGAGAATAAACACATTCTTTCCAAGTTAGTACTTCTCACCACGCGTCCCGCCTTCTTGTACTTTTTCAATTTGGAGTAGCTGTCATTACCATTTCAGGCAGACAGCCACAGTCACTAAGAGTGCATGGTAAGTGAACATTTCTGCTGTGCATGGTTCTTTCCCTGCAAGCCATCTGGGGGAGGGGGCAGTCATGCACTGGAAGGTGCTACAGACCCTTTTGGAGGCACTGAGCACTCATCTCTGGGGGCTGCACTCTGCCTCTGCCAGTCTGACTAGGATGCTGGGCTCAGGGTGTAGATCTGGGTTCCCTAGTTGGTAAGTGAGTATTCTTGCCACTAAGCTATAAGACTAACACCCTACTTAACTTTTTTTTTTATCCAAAGTATTTTTTTTTTTTTTATTTCCAGAAGGCCACCTTCCGTGCGTTCCTGCTGACTGTAACTTATCTTGATATTACTGCAGCACATGACTTCTATTCTTTGCAACAAAAACAATGGCGGGACAAGTGTCTGAGTACTCAATCATTTCTTTTAAAGAATAACCATGAATATGATATGTGGTGAGAAATACATTCTAATGCAACTGCCATCATGAACTATTTCAAACTAATCACACCAGTACATAATATCATTAAATAATTAAATAGAAAACAAAGTAAGAAAGAAAATGATATAGTACTGGGATGTGTTTTGTTCTAGTGACCTATTCAGTGATACTGTAAGTAAAATCTAGTATAAAACTTTTGAAGAGTTAGAAGAAGCTGAATGTGCATATTCTAGAAAAATCACACGGATCCTGCTAGTCCTTTCAAAGTGTTGAGTTGGCTGACCGAGACAAGCAACATAACACTGTGTAGACAGCTAGCAGCCTGAGGTTCAACATGAGATCCCCAGTTTCTATCACCATAGCTAGGCTCTGGGCATGTCACAAAGGGGGATATACCATGATATACTAAAACTCGGTATCCTGTCACTCGAGACACCGAGTAAACAGTCCCAGAATGCAGCTGCCCGATGTAATGTCGGGAACACCGCAACATGTAATCAAAACACAATGCGCCCCACCCCCGTAACTAAAATAACAAACTCCAAAGTGGAGCAGACCCCGGAGTAAACAATAAAATTAGTTACGGGAGGGGGGAGGCGAGAGCAAAGATGTAGCTGGGCTGGGAACAGACCCCCTTGTCTACTAGTACATGCTAGCCGAATTGCCAGTGGCTTAGCCTTCCATGCCACCCAGGCAGCTCGGACAGCTTCCACATCCTGCACTACCTTGTAAGTGCATTAGTATCAGTATTCGCTTCCTTCCCATCAGGCATGGAGATGTCAGGACTACATCAGTCTGGACAGTGCAGCTGTCAGGCAGTAGTTCCTGGGCAGGTAAGTGTCTGGATAGTCAGTCACGGGAAGTCAGAAGTATACCTTACAAAGGTGAGGGGCCTTTCAAGCAGGCAGAATGTAGGTTACCCATCATTCATGTACCTCCTGCCAGTCATGCAGTCAGCAGAATTAGCATTTGTTGTAAAGGAAACTACTTCCCTTCACCCCTCCCAAAGGAAGAGTGTAGCTGTGACAGTGCAGAGTACTGGGGTAGAGGAAAGTAGAACCGGGGGAAGGAAAACAAAGCATCATAAAATGTGATAATTGCCTAGCTCTACCTTGTATTCTGTCATAGCCGTTGCCCTAATCAAGAAAAAATTCCTTCAGCTACCAGGATTCAGGTGCTCACAATAACAAGAGACCCAGACCTAAACAAGCACAACAATGGTACTACAAAACAAACTCTGATAAACTGTGTGCTTAATCATGTTACTTAAATAGTGACTGCAGACATCCACAGGTGAAAAAAAAACAGGGGGCCCCCTGTCAAAGCCACAGTCTGAGTTGAAACACTGGGCTTGAAGGTTCAGACATCTTGTCCTGCTCTTCTGTTCTGTAGTGCTTTATTTGTTTATTTTTTAACCTGTGCATGTGTGCAGTTGCTGTTTAAATAATGAATCAGATTGTTGTGAAGTGCCATCATTTTGCCTTAACATGTAGCCATTGCCTAGTCTGTTATGACATATGTTGTTGGTTTTAGAAGTTCTCTGGTTTAGAAACAGAGAATAACGGTCATGCTTGAATAGCATGATACTGTATATAGTGTCTGAATACAAGAGAACGGCAACGTTGAAGAGTAGTTATACCACCATTAAACAGTAAAATGATGTTACAAAATCTAGGACACTCATGCATCAATCCATGGAAATACCAGATGTTGCTATTTAAAACTCAATGTAAGAGAAAATAATTAGATGTTATGTTAACATCCCAGTTAAACATGATACCCTCCAACTGTCTGCAAATATAATAATCAGTGCATACCCTAAAGGATAAGATTTACATTTTCTGCCCTTAATGTAGTTTCTCTGCACTCTAAATAAACATTACTGCGATGCCTTCTACAGAAAATATGAGAAGTTCATGTCACAGATAGTCATCAGACTTCCCTGAAACGTAAGCTGAATTTACAAGATCAAACTCGTGTGAAAACAGCACAATCAAAGCTGAATACTGCATGAACCAAAAGGCCACTGACAACTCTAGGTATCTCGCAGAACCAGCTGCGAGACGCTGCAGAGTATAGAACAATGCACAGGTTAAACCTCCTTTGTGAAGTACTGTATATGACAAGCAAATAACTATGTTTTGCATAACTGATGCCACTTCAGTCTCTGAAAGTTGGGGAGCCAAGTCTTCTCCTCCACGGTCTTCATGAACTGCAATATTGGGTTCCCATCTTAAAACCAACAGCTTTTCCCTTAGGTGGAAATCAAGCAACTCCCCAAAAAAGGAACTTGCAACAGGTTATCACAGTGTAAGCATTTATTTCTAGTTACAATCACTAGACAGCGACATAGGTTCTCTGTGGCTTAACATGTTTCTCTAATTTGTAACTGAATTAGAGCCATAGCCTTGGTTATAGGCAGTGCTGGGTAAGTTACTTTTTCCATTACTTTCTATAATGTTTGGAAACTTGTTCCAGGAAGCAGAGAAGTAGTTGAAAAAAGCAATATACCTTACAATTATAGTTACCTATTTTCTTTTTATACAGAAACAATACAAAAATTATAAATAACTATAACAGATTAAATATTTTGAAAGTAACAGGTTAGTTACTAGTTACTTTCAAATAAATGTAATCAGTTACAGTTACATATTTCTTTTGTATAAAAAGCCATAAGTAATTGTAACTGTAAGGTGTATTACTTTTTCTAGTACTTCTCCATCCTTGCTAGTGACTGCACAGAGCTTTCTGGAATAAGTTTCCAAAAGTAATAGAAAAAGTAACTTACCCAACATTGGTTATAGGCTGCAGCTTAATTATCCATCATTGGCTGCTTGGGTAACAGGTTACCACAGCCACTTCCCCAAGACTAAGAAGGTCACTGCTGTGATGCAGTCGGACTCTCTATATGAGACCACTTCTGAAACTGGAATACTACAAAGAGAACACTTCATATCTTTTTTTCACCTACCTTATGTGATACTTCCTTCGCTTCTTACTCATTTTCTGGTATCTGTTTTCATCACTCTATTTTTTTCTTTCTAGCCTTACCTTTAATAAGGAACCAAAGAATGCCCCCGGAGGACCTGTTAGGGCTATGAAACACAGAGCACAGATCACAGATTTAGTCAATTTCATAGCATAGCTGTGCCTCAAAGAAAATGATGTTGTTTGGAGTTGGCCAAATAATTCAGGTTGCTGTAAGGCTAAGCTGATGCCTGCCTTAAGGCCCTATTTGCTCAGGCATTTCTGGACTGAATGTTTAATTTATTGATCTATTTAGACTATTATTTTTTATATGTAGTATTATTATTTTGGGTTGTTAATTATTTTGTATTTAATTGTATTTCTGAAGATGTGTTTACTGTTTGTACAGCACCCAGAGCCTCCGGGATTGGGCGTTTTTAAATAAACTTTGCCTTGCCATTTGGCTGACATCACAAAATCCAGCAACTGGGAAACTAGAAACGTACATCTGCGAGAACTCAGTTCTCTCTAGGAACCTCAACATCATGACACATCATGTTTCACAGGAAGGGAAATGAGTATGTCCAAGTTGTTGACAAGTCACATGACCTGCTGCAACCAATCAGCGATGCTGGAGCGTGAGACCTCACACTGCATGCATCTCATGTCAGTGTTATTTTCTGCTCACTTTCTCAGGGAAAGGACCTGTAACAACAGTGGCATAACTAAGCATACTTCCCATTTGCACTGGTGTACAGAAAAACTTTTTATCTTTTGACTTGGACAGCACTCTCTGCTAGTTTAGAGTAAGCTGCCGGCACCAGGGGAAAAGAATTAGTATGCTCTGAATTTTGCAGCAGAACTGGAAGAGCTGGATTAACTCAATATTACCTGGGTGGCCATTTTATGTCAGGTAAACAATGGATAGTTCGGATTTCATATAGAGCTGTTAGAAGTAATGAATTTTAAGACACAGCAGGGCTGACACAGGGCTCCTCCAGGTGGCAGACTGTTATGGCTCTACACATCCTTTGCCTCTCTCTGTGGTCAGACCAGATTCAAGGCACCTTCCTCTTGCAATGCATGCTCTCTCTTCATGGGTGGCCAAGGAATGGTGGCGCATGTTTCGTACATGCAAACAGTGTACAGCCAGATATTTTGCAACTGCAGATGCCTCAGGCCAGCCATTAGCAGCAGAGTCAGGTGGGTCCTATCGCAGTCAGTGGGGGCGGGTGCATGTGCTGACAGACTCTAATGGGATGCTTAGGCCAGGCAATTGACTGTTGATGCCATCAGGGGGTTATTAGTGCCGGGTAGGAAAGAAGGAAGAGTCTCCTGGATCAGACAACTGGACAATGAGGAGCCCAGGCCTACACATTATATTGGAGTCACTGATCCATCTAACCCCAGTTTCTACTCTCCTGCACTAGAGAGATGAGTCACATGAAAGCCTGTCTGCCTGTTAAATTATTACTGTCTCAGATTTCTTGCAACCATCACAATTTACAGCAAGATTCAATTCCATCCTACCCATCAAGTCACCAGTAATTAATATGACCGATTAATAGCAGGATCATGGATGTCATGTCATGTCATGTGAATCACTGTAGATTAGGAGACATATAGACAGGCAGGCCTCACTGAATTTATTGGCAACACAACTGAGCTTAGCTTTTACACAATCCTTGCCCTAGCAGAGCTGGCTGCTAGTTGCTTGTGGTTGTTTTGGGCCAACCTACTAGGCCTAAGTTGACCAGTACTCCTGAGTAGCAGATGTATTATCAGAGGAGGCTGGGTACAGAGCTTGCATTGGGTTTATTGTGTGGCAATTTGTCGTCTTGTGTTGTCTGCAGTCTGACTCAAGAGTGCAGTAGCCAGTTGTGTTTTTAACGGCAGGCAGTTCCTGCTCTAGTTGGCTGCAGTGTTATTCCAGAGAATGACTTGAATGCATGCAGAGGGAGTCCAAACTTATTGTTGCCACACCAATCTCAAATGTCCCCCTGGATTGAGTTTGAATTGCTTCTGCTTCTGGCTTAAGTGTGTTTGCTTTTGGTGTCAGTATAGCTGATGCTCAACAGTATGTGGCAAAAAATGAGTCAACACCGAACAGGTACTGAAGAGGGCCATTTAACAGAAAACACGTTTTATATCTGGTGCTGGAAATGTGTTCTATAGGGAACCAGGAGAGAACCCAGTGCTCTATGAACCATGAGAGGCCAACAGGACCACGACAATGGAAGCTGCCATGAGGCCCAAGAGCGACAGGAATGTTCTGGCTGAGACATAACAGCTGCTGCATACCAGCTGTGCCTGGGCAATCAGGCACTGGGCCCTGAGTGGTATCCAAGAGTGCCCCTCTATACTGCAGTCACCGACATGGGTCCACACTGATTTGGGTATGTTGACAGTAACCCCCAGAGCACTGAACATCTGCCTGGTTCATGCTAATATGTGCAGGAACTGATCCCTGGAGTGTGCTTTCAAGAGTCAGTCATCTAGGTTGGGGAAAAAAACAGGTTACTCACCTGTAACAGTAGTTCTAGGAGTGGTATATGTTGTTCATCCACACTTATTGGCAGAGTCCCTTTCCCTTTAAATTAGCCGGAAAGTCTTCAAGCTGCTGCTCCCACCCACATGGGTGGTATAACTCTCGGCCCCACCCCTTGATCCCAGATGTTAGCCTGCTGGAAGCCAGGTTTGTCCATCCGCAGCCAGGGAGGTCACGTGGGTCTGTGTGGATGAACAACATATACCATTCCTAGAACTACTGTTACAGGTGAGTAAACTGTTCTTCTAGGATCGTGGGTATGTTGTTCATCCACACTTATTGGCAGACTCCTAGCAGTTCTCCAGGAGGAGGAAGGCAAGGCGCACACCCCCTACATGGGAAACAGATTGGAGAACTGAGGCCCCAAAACCAGCATCCCGCCATGACTCAAGGTCGATGTGGCAGTGGCTAATGAAGGTGTCTGCTGTCTTCCAGGTAGCAACCGAACAGATTTCCTGGATAAGGATGCCCCTGAAAGCAGGCACCAATGCAGCAGTATGGCAAGTAGAATGAGCTCTTATCCCTTTGGGAGGTTCCTTGCCCACCAACTCGTAGCACATACTAATGCAAGATGTTATCCATCGAGCAATCATCCACTTTGAGGCAGGTCTGCCAGAAGCAGCTTCAGCGTAGGTGACAAACAGCTAGCGAACCCCTCCCTGAATCTCCACCGTCATCTCCTTATAATAGGAGAGAGCCCATCTCAGGTCCAAAGTAAGGAGTTTGTACTCGGCCTCTGAGGTGGTTTTTTTTTTTTATTTTTTTATTTTAGTTTTTGTTGACCGGGTAAGTGCACTGGACAAATCCTGCCTATTTTCAGGCACGACCCGGGGGAGTGGGATACAGATGAATGCCAACTGACCTTGAACCAGATTAAGCTGTTGTAATAGGGGTAGTACACTGGCAGAGTCAACACCTGATTAAGGTGAAACTCTGATACCACCTTCAGAAGGAATTTCAGGTGGGGGTGCAGGACAACCTTGTCCCTGTGGAAAACCGGATAAAGGGAGTCTACTGAGAGCACTTGGAGCTCCCCTGTCCTTCTGGCAGACGTGATAGCCACCAGAAAGGCTGTCTTCCATGACAAGTTTGACAGCTCACACTTGTGCATCAGTTCGAATGGTTTGCCCACGAGCTTTGCCAATACCAGCAGTAGATCCCACGGAGGTGGAGGTTTACACACCGGAGGGGATATGTGATCCAGGCCTTTGAAAAAGCACCTGACCACTGTCTCCTGCACCAACATCGTCTGACTGGCCTGCACCTGGTAAGCAGAGATGGCTGCCAGGTGCACCCTAAGGGTCGAAGACCAAAGACCCCCTTTGGACAGAGACCAAAGGTAGTCGAGAACGTTAGCCACTGGGCAGGACAGAGGTTCCAGGCCCTTGCTCTGACACCAAATGGAAAACCTTTTCTATGCGAAGGCATAACATTTCCTGATCGATTCCTTTCTGGATGCCTCTACCACTGTGAGGACATCCTTGGAAAGATCCAAAGCCAGGAATTCTAGCCGCTCAGGTACCAGGCTGTGAGGTGCAGGAACTGAAGGTCCAGATGGAATATCTTCCCCTGACTGACTGAGGTCAGGTCCAGGTATGCTGGAAGCCGCTCCAGGGGCCTGTTGCTAAGGCTGAAGAGATCTGGGTAACAGAACTGGCATGGCCAGTCTGGGGCTACCAGAATCACCTGTGCCTTGTCCCCCCCTCACCTTGAGTAGCACCCTGTGGATCAAGGGAAATGGAGAGAAGGCATAGAAGAGACCTGGGGTCCATGGCCTCAAGAAGGCATCCCCCCCTGCAGCGAGCCCTGCTGAGGGAGGCGGGCCTGAAACAGCCTCAGCTTGGTGTTTTCCTTGGAGGCAAACAGGTCCATCAACGGTTTGTCCCAGTGGGAGAACTGACTGTAAGCTACCTCTGGATGGAGAGACTACTCATGGGATGTCTTGCCTATGTGGCTGAGACCACCTGCCAGATGGTTTGAGGCTCCTGCCACATAGATGGCTAGGAGATCTGCATCCAGATGGCTCAAGAGTGTCCAGATGCATAGCACTTCCTTGCATAGCAGACGGGAATGTGTGCCACGCTATTTGTTGAGGTAGTACATGGTCGTGGTATTATCGATCTGGACTTGAACTACTTGACCCCGGAGCTGAGAAGTGAAAGCTGACAGTGCCAGTCTGACTGCTCTGAGATCCAACAGGCTGATGGGATAACGGACCCTTGGGAGTCCAGAACCCGTGGGCCCTGATGTCCCCAATGTGGGCTCCCCAGCCCATGACAGAGGCATCAGTCGTAAGGACTGACATCGGCTTGGGGCGGACAAATGAGAATCCTTCCTGCAACTGGCCTGGGATGGTCCGCCATTGGAGAGCGTCCCACATCTTCTCAGTCACAGTGATCAGCTGGTCAAAATGACCAAGGCACTGAGTCCACTGGATGGCCAGCACCCACTGGAGGGGGCACATGTGCCACTGGGCCCAATGGACCAAGGAGGTGCATGCCGCCATGTAACCCAGAATGCGCAGAAAGTTCCAGGCAGGGTGCAATTGCCCAACCAGAAATGACTGGGCAAAGGAGGAGAGAACCTCCACCCTGTCTGCTGGGAGCCGAGCTCTGGCTTGATGAGAGTTGAGCTCTGCCCCAATGAAGCACGAGCTCTGACTTGGCATCGTTGATCGGAAGGGCCAAGTTGGGAGCAGGTCTGGAGGGCCAGGTCCCTGGACCTCTCCACCTCCTGCTGGGTGGAACCTGCTAAGAGCCAATTGTCAAGGCAGAGGTCAATTCTGACCCCCCAATGCCTGAGGTGTGCTGCCACCACTGCAGTGCATTTGGTGAAGACCCATGAGGCTGATGACAGGCCAAATGGCATGGCTCGGAACTCGTATAGGGTTCCCTCAGCTCTGAAGCGGAGGAACCGCTAGTGGGGCAGACTGATTGGGATGTGAAAAAATGCATCCTGGAGATCCAGTGAGCAGAATCACATGTTTTGCTACAGGGATGGTATGATCTGGGACAGAGTATCATCCAGAAGGTGCATGGCGTGAGATACTGATTCGGGTCATGCAGATCTAGAATGGGGCACCAGACCCCTATCTGCTTCAGAACCAGGAAGTAGCTGGATACGAACCCTGGGTCTGGTGAAGGATCTGCCACTCGAGCCACTGCCTCTTTGAGGAGGAGCTGAGCAATGTCATCTCAAAGAGCCAACTGAGTGTGGGCGGATACCCTCTCCTCCTGTGGGGTGTGGGCTATGCTTGGAGGGTACTGCTCGAATTCCAGAGGCAGTCCCTAACTGGCCACTTCTAAGATCCACCTATCCGTGGTAACAGCGGACCAGGCGGAAAGAAAGTGGCGGAGCCGGCCCCCCATGGGAGGTCCCAGAGCTAGCATGACAGGAGTAGGGATGGCAGCCCCAACCCCATCACTGGGCAGGCTTGGAGGCAGAATCCAGGGCCTGAACCTTGGCCTCCCTTACGGGCCTGGGAGGGTCTGGGCTTGGGACGAGGGCACCAAGCGTGAGCCTGCTGTTGTCCCCCCCCCCAAAAGGGGGACTGTTGGGCTGCAGAGGAAGAGTGCCAAAAAGGCTTCTTCTTCTGCTGCCGAGTCTTAGGACCCAAAGAACCCATAGCAGATGTGGCATTCAAGGTGGCATTGGACTGCTTAAAGCGCTGAAAGTGACCAGCCACACCTGGGCCAAAGAAATCAGTGCCCAGGAAAGGCACATCAGCTAGTTTGCGCTGAGAATCCACTGGGAAGGAGGAGAGCCTCAGCCAGGCCCTGCGGTGAGAGGCAACTGTGGCTGCCAACGAACAGGCACACGGGTCCCTGATGTCCAGGGCCATCTGGAGCTGTTGTTTAGCAACAGCGCATCCTTGGTCCCAGACCTGATTGACTGTAGTCTGCACGTCCATGGGGAGATGTGGGAGGACTTCATCCAAGGACCCCAAAAGGGCATGGGAGAAGTGTGCCATGATGACAGCCGAGCTTGCCTGATGGAGGCCTAAAGATGAGGCCACAAAGACCTTCAGGGCAGAGTGATCCAAATATTTGGATTCCTTCTCAGGAGGTCTGTCGGAACCGCTAGAACTACCAGTACACCTGAACACAGAGGCGGTCACAAGGCTCTTTGCCAAAGGGTGCTCTGTGAACCCTGCAAGGGACCCCATGGGCACCACATACTTGTGGGCCATATGGGCAGATGGAGCTGGACAGGAGGCAGGGTGCTGCCAAAGTTCTAAGGCCGGGCCAAGAATGGCCTCGCCCATGTGAAAGGCTTCCATTGGGGTATCCCCTATCTTGAGGATGTCAGTGAGAGGGTACGCTGCCTTGTTCTCGACAGGCTCCAAGGGCATCCCTACAGACTCAGGGATGAGGCAAAGTATGCCCTGAAAGGACGTAGGACCTTCTTCTGCCTCTAGCCCACCAGCTGATTCATCATCTCCTGGATTAAAGTGGAGGCTGGTTTCATCCGAATCTGAGGAATCCAGATATAGCGGTCAACTGCCCACATCACCCTCAACCCGCCGGGGACGGTCAGGGGTGACAGTGACCAAGAGACACCGAGGAAGCCCGGTGTCCGGTCTAGCTTCCTTAGAAGGAGCCCCTCTTGCAGGCTGTCGGGCAGCAGTTCCAACAAAATCGATGGAGAGACCAGTTTAGGCCGAACCGGAGGTTTCGCCAGCTCCGCGGGTGGAGGAACAGACTCAATCGGCTCCAAAGGTGTCGGCTTCTGCCTGGGAGGCGAAAGCAAAGTAATGGCCGGTGTTGGAGCCGGGGAAGGCTTGTGCCTGGTCAAAATCAGCTGTTGCCACATGAGGTCCTCATAGCACAAACGGACTTTCCACCAGAGCCTCCCCTCATCCAAGGAGGATGAGGACAACCGATGACGTTGCCTCTTTTTAGAGCACTTATGGCCCTTCCCTGGCCTTTTAATCAAGGGAGTCTGAGACCTCGATTGAGACTGGATGGGCTGACTTGGTCGCTCAGGAGACATTGGCAGGATTGGTGACTTCCTGGGGTCTGGGACCACTTCCTTGACAGGATTCCCAGCAGGCTGGGTCTCCTGACAGGGGAAAGCAAGGACTGGAGTTAGAGAGAGAGAGTCATCAACCGGAATCGGCGACAAAGGGTCGATCGGATCTTGAATTATCTCAATGTCGTCGATCGACACTTCGGTCGACTGGCCAGATGGCAAGGCCGAGAAGCCAGTGGCCAAAGAGGTGATTTCCACCGAGGTCGAAATGGCCAGTTTCTGGGACTCAGATCTCTCCTAATCCCAGGAGCATCTCCGTTGAGACAAAGATGGTCCCAGGTCCTTATCCCACTTACGGGACTGACAGGAGTGCATGACCACAGGACTCTCACCCTTAGTCAGGAGACAGTGGCACAGCTCTCAGAAGGAACCGGGGAAAGTGGAGCCCAGGTTGAGTGGAACAAAGAAGCTCCGAGAGGAAGATTCCACAGCATTAGCTGCTTCCTCCGCGTAGGTTTGCATGCGCTCCAATTGCTCAGCGGATCCCACAGCCACAGAAACTGCCCACCAGGCCTCTTTGGATTTCACTGGCGGGTTCCATTTTTTGGGCCTCTCCAGCTTAAGGGGTGCGAGACAGTCGTCGAGGACACTGGGTTGGAACGTGAAGCAAAATTTGCATGTCGTGGTGTCATGGCTGACACCCAAACTATAAATGCACGTGGCATGTGGGATGATGCACGACATCTTCTGGCTGCATGAATGCCAGCAAAATCCGGGGGAAGACTTGTCTTCCATGATCAAAGAAAAGTAATCACAATCGCTAACATGAACAAGGCAAATTTTCAGAATAACCTAAGTTTCTGAAGCCAGGGCCTACAAAATGCAAGAGCATGAAGGAGGCAACCTGAATCTTCCAGCAGAAAGGAAGATCTGGCGTCATGGGGTGGAGCTGAGGGTTATACCACCCAGGTGGGTGGGAGGAGCCAGCTTGAAGAGTTTCTGGTTGATTTAAAGGGAAAGGGACTCTGCCAATAAGTGTGGATGAACAACATACCCACGATCCTATAACAGAGTCCTTCCCTGTGAAGGGCTGCTGCCACTACTGCCAAGCATTTGGTAAAGACCCATGGCATAGAAGACGAGCCAAAGGGCAACACTCTGAATTGTTAATTTTTCCCTTGGAATAGGAACCTCAAGTGTTTTCTGTGAGGCTTCTGAATTTTAATACGAAGGTAAGCATCCTTCATGTCTAGGGAACAGATCATATTCCTTGCCTGCAGCAGTGGGAGTAGGCCTTGCAAAGTGACCATTCTAAACTTTTTGTACTCTGTGAAGAACAGGCTGCAGGTCTCCTATCCACTTTGGGCTTAGCAAGTACCGAGAGTAGAAACCATGTGCCTTTGCTCTAAGGGCACAGGCTCTGTGGCCTTCATTTAAAGAAAAGTCTGAATTTCTTTCAGAAGCAGAGAAAGGTTTCCTGGAGGATAGCTGGTTGGCACTGGTGGATAATCTGGAGATGTGTCCAAACGTTTCAGAGCATGGCCTTGTTCTATGATTTCTAAAACTCAGTCATCCTTGGTCAACTCCTTCCACTGAGTTATGTGGAGGGAATGGTGGTTGGGGAGTGTACAAGGAGTCAGGTGGAGCTAGTTGTGGCTGTTCCTCCTGTGCCATCACCTCTAGGGGCTTTTGAATGTGCACCTGGGGTGGTGCCGGGGGAGGGCAAGGCTCTTGCTCTCTTGCCCCCACCCTGCTGCCTGGTTGTTGGGCAATGCCTGGCACCAGCTGGAAAAAATGTTACCCTGTACCTACCACACAGTTGGGTATGGTAGAGGGAATGGACTGACATCAGAACCAAACAGCTTATGTACCCTGGAAGGGGTACTGAGAATAGATTATTGGAACAGATTGTTGCACATCATTCGCAAACCCTGCCACCCTGAGTACCTCCTGAGGCAGATGTCAGTGGTAGCAGCCCTGGCAGAGGCATCTGAGACATCATAGGCCATGCAAAACAAATGCTTGCCCACATCGACCGCAGCAGTAAGAGCCTTAAGAAGCTCTTGTTTCAGGGAGCCCTCTGGTAAGGCTTGTGCAGCTGCCTTGGCTTTTCTCCAGAGGGTGTTCTGGTACCTAATCATAATGGCCTGGTAATTAGCGATATGAAGACCCAAAAAACAGGAGACAAAGGTCCTCTTACTCAACACATCCAGCTTCCTGGACTCTTTAACAGGAGGAACGGGAACTCAGGTACTTAGATGCTCTTGGCCTATCATGGGCAGTATTAATGACTGCAGTGTCTGCCTTAGGTTGGGAGGCCAAAAATGGCTTCCCAGAAGAGGCCATATACATTTTATCTGCCCTCCTTGGTATGGATGGAATAACATTTGGCCTATACCAGGCAGCAAAGGTGGCATCCTCCAGAGCAGGAAGGAAAGGTGTCACCACAATAGGAAGAAAGTCAGACAACTACAGAAAGTTTGTAAGGTCTTTTCTGGTAGTGTCCTGATCTTCTACACAAGGCCCATGGCAGCTTGTAACTACTGCATCATGATGAGCAAAGCTGGTTCCCCTGGTGGGGACCTTGGATGGTGGATCACAGAGTTCTCACTGCAGGTGGACACTGTAGAGCTGGTGCCCCTTTCACAGTGGTTCTCAGCATAATCCTCAGCATCTTCCTCCTCATACTGCATGATTAAGTCAGGATTATACTTATAATCTTCATCAAGTGGGTCAGCGGGCAATAGAAAATACAATGGCAATACTGGCAGTGCCCTAGGAGGTAGCATTCCCCATCGATGAACCCCCTGGAATAGGAAGAGTAGGTAGCAGGCATCTGAGCACGTCTGCAAAAGATGACAGAACCACCTGAACATCAGCACCAGTGTGGTCGACAGGTGCACCAGGAGTAGTCGACGGGGAAGCTGACTCCCCGATGTTGACAGTGTTGTAACAGCCATGCTAGGCCTGGTAGTGCCGGCACCATGCCCCAACCTTGGTGCGTGTCAACAGTCGGGCCGGGGGAGTGGCATCGCTGTAACAGTGGTCAACGGTGCAGAGGAGGTTGCACCTGCTGAGCAGAGGGGTGACCTGGAAAGCACCAGGGAGTTTTCTCCTTCTCCCAGTGCTTATGTTTGTGACTCCCTGATGACTTGTCCTGGGATGTAGAGGACCTGGACCTAGCAGACTGGGCTAATGACACAGCGGTGCTCTTCTCCTGGAGCTCCTTCTCCATGTGGACCACCTGTTTTAAAACACGTTTTTCTAGGGCCCCTTTCTTCTCAGTGTTGCCTGGTAGTAGAATTAAAACCCTGGCACATCTGGCAGACCTTCAAATTGTGATCCGGATGTAGGCAGCAGACACAGACATCATGGGAGTTGCCAGTGGAGATCTTCTCACCACAGTCACAGTACCAAAATAATTCTGATGGTTCCTTCAGTGATATACAGATCATCGAAAATCAATGTAAAAGTGATTACTTTCCTACAAAAGAAAAATAAAATGGCCGCTACTGCAGTGGCATTTCTAGCAGCGATCTGACGAGTATGGCCAATGGTGGGAAAAGAACTGACGAAGGAGGGTCTGTCCACGGTTATATGACAGCCTACATCTGACGTCGTCATGGGTGGCCCCTGGTGGACTGCTTGCAAAAAGTTTCCATGTGGTCCTAGTACCTGCCAGCTTGTAGTTTCATAGGTGTGGCCTGGTAAAGGAGATATCCTTTTAGAACATCTCCCAAGCACTGTTTTTGTGGCAGATCACAGAAGCAAGACATGGCTTATCAAGATGTGTGACAAACAGTGAGTCATCCCAATTTTGAATTTAAGGGGATAATTTGAAAAGCATTGCCTATGTCTTGTTTGTATTCAGGGCCGGTTTGCTTTTCTGAAACCAGTGTTAATCAAATGGAAGTCTAACAGAGCATAACTGATAAAAATGTGTTCCTCTCCTATCCATACACAAACATATTTAGCAGTGGTCGTCAGTGACAGTGTTTTCTGTAACGTATTTATGCACTGGAACGTGACATCTAGCCTAATCTTAGAAGACTGGAAACTGCAGCTATGTCAGCGATCTCAAGTCTGATGCAGACAGCATATCCCACTCAGAATTGTTTAATCCTCATATTTATCGACAGTGTCAGAGATTTTTTCAGGGAGCTCCCTCCACAAATTCCTAGTTACCACAAGCATAGCCTTCATTTGCTAAAAAGAAGCAAGTCAAACCATAAACTAATACAAGTACCAGAACTGTTATCAGTTATGCTCCACGTTCTTGCTGCCACACCTCCCCCGGCTTTGCAGTTTGTGACTAAAAGTCAAACTCTGCAATTGGGCTCTATTAACACATTATTCGTGTGTGAGTGTATTAACGTTTTTTTTAAAACATGCCCAGTGCGATATGTCCAAGACAGATAAAAATAAGCTGTCATTTAACATAGGATCGGTTTTCAACAAAATGGCATCCTGCAGTAACTGCTGGCATTTCACTTGTCAGTGGCAAACTTTGCAGTATTTCTTTTTTTTTTTAACTTTCAAATCTTTATTGAAATTTTTTATGAGTATATATACATAATAAAAGAATACACTGAGCCGGCCCGGTGGCGCTGAGGGTTGAGGCGCTGGATGCCACACCGCACCACGCCGCGATCACCCGGACTGGGGTCGGTAGGGGAAGGAGAATTGATGCTCCTCCTTGGGTGGGTTACCAAGGGTGCTGCACGCATCCCACATCCCTGGGGCTCCGCTGGGAGCACCCGGCTCATGGGCACTGGGCGGCTCAGAAAGGCTGAAGTCGGAGGAGGACATTGTTAGGCACTTGGCAGGCGTGTGTTAACACGCACTTGCCCGAGCCGATGTCCTCAGGGGAGGGGGGGACAGGAAGCACAGAAAACAGAAACCAACCTCAGCGGTCCTGGATGATGGCCACTCCAGCTGCCCAGTCCAGGAACCATGGGCAGACCCTGTTGTGCCAGGGTGCTCCACGAAAGATGAGAGGAAGGTAGGAGTCACCCTTGGGTACTCTAGGGGCAGACTCAGTGTTGGGGTGGGTAGCATGAGTGAGCCCAAAGGAGTGGAACGACAGGGCTATAGGAGGGGATAAAAAGATAGTTTAAAAAAAAAAGAATACAGTGATAAAGAGATAAAACATACAAATAATAATACATACCAAAAATATAATAATTGTGTGTACATTAGCTGAAATTGAAAATGAGTTTATATATCAATAGAAAACATTCTAATAAATTCAAAATGAAAATGTCTTGCCAAATCAACCCTTCCCCACCCCTTAACTTTAATACCTTACTAGCTTGTTCTGGGAGAGTTGAGGTAGAATCATTATAAAGAGCTAAAGAATAACAAGTTATACTACAGATCTATGTACTGAATAGCTCTCTATCTGTTGAAAGGAGAGATATGGGAGAAAGCCCTATAGAATAATAGGGTATCCCATGAGTTCAGCGACCGAGATTGGGTGCCTACCAAAATGGCGATTCAATCACGGTGCCTCATATTGCAGCGACCAGGGAGGGAGTGCAACCAGATTTGGGGGAGGGGGCGTGAATATAGCAACATCCTGTCACTACATGTATAAGCACGCGGGTGAGGGAGTGAGCATGCACAGCGAGGGAGGGAGGGATTGTATGGGGTGGTGCCTTGGTGAGCTACCAAGCTGCTCCCATGGCGTGGTGGATGGATACAGGGCTGCGCTGCACAGGGTGCCAGGTTCGGGGCCGGGAACCGGTACCTTTTGCTGTGCCCAGCACAAAATGTTTCTTTTTTTTCTTTCTGCCCTTCCCCCCGACATGCACCCCCCTGGAGTTGAGAATCCTTCAGTGCGGGGGAGGGGGGCACAGCTCCCCTAATTAACATTACAATTGTAAGCTCCCGGCACCCTTTTGCTGTACGTGCCAGGGACTACATCTCCGAAATATGTTTTCGCCGATGTGCATTCACCCCAACAGTGATCGCTAGTCTGTGATCGCCGTTATCACATAGATCCAGATAATAGAGTTGTTAAGGATGATAAGTCTAAGTAAATCATGATGATGAGAAGGAAGATTAGACCATATAATTGTAATGCAGTAATAAAATCCAGCAAATGGGCATACAGTTTTTAAAAACTCAAAGGAGTGTGCAGTGGAATGAGGTGTAGTATAGGAAAAGGAGTTAAAGGTTGAATACAACTGTCTGCAAATCCCCCCACTTTTGAAGGTAATGGTCCTGCTTGTGATAAAAGACGATTATTAACTTGATCATTACCAGGTTGGTCCTGATATTAGCTAACCATTCTTTAAAAGAGAAGGTGGAAAAGTCAATCCAGTGTTTTAAAATTAATTGTTTAGTTGAGATCCCCATCAATGTAACAACTGCTTTACCTGAAGTAGTACGGTGTTCTTCAAAGCTGACCAGAATGCAAGAATCCAAAATTAAAGGGGAGATTTTTTATCAATATTAACCACTGTATCTTTGATTTCCTGCCAGAGGCTCTTAACTTGTTGGCAAGACCACAACATGTGCAATTTGTATTTTTGGTTTCGTATTGCTGTTGATTGAATTTGTGTATTTTTGTATGTTTTTTTGTCCAGGTCAGGCCTGAAAAGGGACCTTTGGTCCAGAGCCTTTACACGGTTACCAAAGAATAAATTAAATGAAAGATGGAGCCAGTTTCTAAGTGGCATCTTGGACAAACATCTGAGCTGATGAAGTTCATCTTGTATAATTTTTTTGGTATCATATAGGCATTATGTAATATTTTGAAATGGATGAACCTTAGATTGTCTAAGGGAATAAGCTTATAGATGTTCTGCCATAATTTGGACCAGTCAAGTATTCTACCTTCAGTTTCCTTTTGCCATTCAGAGTTTCGCATAGGATCATTTTAAAATGTAAGTATCAGTAGTTTAGAATTCATATTAGGAATGGGGTAAGAGTTTCCAAATAGCGTTTTTAAATTTGTAAATAACCTCTGAGGTGTTACTTTCCCATGGATAAGGACCAACATGAGTTTGTAGTGCTATTTTAATTAAAAGTAAGTTATGCAAACATCTTTTATTAAATCTTCTAAGATATCAGTAAAGGGTCTAAAATGACCATTATTAACTAGAGAATTTACTGCAGGATTCAAGTTACTGGGAAACCCAGAGAGAGTGAAGTACTTCCCATTAATTATAAAATTTAAATTATGTAATATAGGTTGGTTAAAATCCTTATAAATGCTTAAATCTAAAAATGTACATTCCTGATTATGAATTTTAAGCGATGTGCCAATAACCGTTTTTTTTTTCAAATCAACAGGTATTTTTTTCAAGTTTGTATATAAGATGGCTTTAGTATCAATCCTGTGTTTTTTCATAAGTGCCACTTCAATATCCAACCAACTAGGAGAATAAAATTCAGAATAAGTAGGAGTTTAGAGCCATTTAGTATATTTATTAACTTGTGCTGCCATATAATATAGGATGAAGTTTGTCAGCTTCAGTCCACCTTGAGTCTTTCATAACATTAATTTCGTTAAAGCAATTCTTGGGGTTTTATTTTGCCATAAAAATTTGCTAATGGAAGAATGCAGCCTCCTGAATCATACTACGGGTAGGAAGACATTTAACATGTTTAAGGTGTAAAAAAAAAAAAACGTCTGGGAAAGATATTCATTTTAATTATGTTTATTCTCCCCCAGAAAGAAACAGGCAAAGATTGACTGATTTTAATAAGGACATCTTCCAAGTTAAGTTTGAGACTTTGAGCATGGTCTACCAAGAGAAAAATAACTAAACACTTTATACCAACCGGTTGGTTTCCAGGAGAGACCCAGGCTGAGAATTTCATCTTTTAACCAATGATGGTTAAGTAGTATCACTTCTGTCTTTTCTTTGTTTTGTTTGTCAGTGTCAGTGGCTCAGTAGGTAGCACACTCACCTCTGAGGCCAAGAGATCAGAGGGCTGTGGGTTCAGTTCCCACATCTGGCACTTGGGTTACTATTCCAGTACTGACACTATAGTGTAGCATGATAGGGGGTGCTGCACTTCTGAGGTGCCGTCTTTCAGATGAGACATTAAACCAAGGTCCCATCTGCCTGGATTGGTGTAGTTCAGGTGGATGTTAAAGATCCCATGGCACTTATAGAAAAGAGTTGGGGAATTTCCCCAGTGTCCTGGCCAAATTTCCCTCATTTACTAAAAACACCACCAACAGTTTCATCTGGTTCAAGGTCAGCTGGCATTCATCTGTATCCCCCTTCCCCAGGTCATGCCTGAAAATAGGCAGAATTTGCCTAGTTCACTTACCCGGGTCAACAAAAAATAAATATAGCTAGAAAAGTGACTAAAATCCTCAATTGTTTGCAGGGCTTCTCTAATAGATTGTACTGGGTTAGATAAGTATAATAAAATATAATCTGCAAAGGCTGATAATTTAAAATGGAAATTTGCTGCCTGTATATATGTAACAAACCCTACTTGGTCTTTACATATTAGCGGGTGCCAAAACATTTTTAATCCTTTGTGCCAAAATGTAAGATAGTATTTTTATGTCATAGTTTATAAGTGAAATTGGGCGATAGTTCACAACTTTATTTCTTGGTTTAGGTAAAAGAATGATGATTGCTTCTAGAAGGGAAGGGTCAGAAAAGCTGTGTGAAAGACAGGTTTTAAGACTGGAATCGAAGAATGTTTAAAAGCTTTATAAAAATTAGCCAAAAAGCCATCTGGCCCTGGCACCTTGTTGATTTTAAGATTTTCAGTGGCTTCCTTAATTTCATAATCCATTAGTGGTTGTATCAGATTGTTAGCTTGGAATTCACTAATCTGAGGACACCTAAAATTATTTAGATTGTTATTCAGATCAGATATCACTGGGGGGTTCTGAATTGGACCGTAAAAGTCAGCATAATATTTGAAGAATTCAGTTGAGATTTCATGATAATCTGTGATGACTTGGTTGGAGTCCTCTGTAATAATGGCTTCTACATGATCTGACTGCTCTATTTGCTTTAATCTATTGGCTAATAGTCTACTTAGTTTATCTCCTAAATCAATATATTTAGCCTTAATTTTGGTAATAATTTCGCTTTCTCCTTGTTTAGTAGAAACAATTACTCTTTTAATACCTGTATCTCTTTATTATTCTCCTGTGCAGAGGATTGTTTGAGGGATTCTAGATTTCCAGTTTTGGAAATCAAACTTTTTATTGTCTCTGCTTTCTGGTGTTTTTGTTTGGCCCCAAATCTAATAAACTCTCCTCTTATGTAACATTTAAGTGTAGCCCACACCAGGTCTGTTGTATTCATAGACTGAAAATTAATTTCCCAAAAGTTTTGGATAGATCTTTGTATGTAGGTTAAAATGTAATCGTGTCTTAATAAGCTACTATTAAGTCTCCATATGGAGTGTTTGACAGACTGGTAGGTAATATTAAACCTAAGGGGCTAGATATTTAAAGGGGTTGCACCTGGTGCAACTGAGGTGTGCCAGCGCACATGTTGAAAATTTGGTGTCAGAATATTAAAACAACAACACAGTTATGAAGGTACATTCACATTTTCCTATGCACTTTTATAACTTTGGTAATTTTTGACATCCCACACTGCATAGAAGAGCAAGGTCAGTAGGGCTCTGCTCTTCCATAGGCGGATGGAGTCTTCCCTTGGTGCATGGCCCAGATGGCCATGCACACCTTCATCTGTTCACACAGATCCCAGAGGGACCTGCAAGAATGAGGATACGATTCCATTATCTCTAAAAGAAAAGACATTTTTTGCAAAGAACTTTTTTAATGCACCAGGTAAGGGTAACAATGCCACAAAAGTAGGAAAATGTGGTGTTAGGGTTAACAGCCCTAACTCCCCACACCTACCTAACCCCCAAAGAGGAAAATGAAAAACATTAGAGTTTTGGACCTACAAAGTCTTGTTGAATCAGTGGAGGGGTCTTCCTTGGGGGTCAACCCTAACGTTGACCCTTCCCCCCAGCCTGTAGCATCCAATCCAAAGCACAAGGTGCAGCTCCATACCACTGCCTCATACTGTGACACTCTTCAAAGGTAGAGAACTATGTCTCACCACAAGCTCCCAGCCAAATACACTGTAGATTTGTTCACATGGGGCCCTCAGATCATGTGTGACATTGTCTGTTTGCAGAATGGGGTAAGTATTAGGGTTGGCAACCCCAAGGAAGACCCCACCACTGATTTGCCATGACTCCGGCAACCCAAAACCCAAAACCCAAATGTTCTTTCCTTTTGCTGCTTAGGGGATAAGGTTGGAGAGTTAGGGTTGGAAACTCTAACGCCACATTTCCCTGCTTTTTTGGCATTACGTTACTCTGACTGGTGCATTAACAAAGTTTTTTGCAAAGAATATTTTATATACTGTACATTCACAGCTAAGGAATGGAATGATTTTAAAAGGCTGAGAGAATATTTAAATCATATACAGTATTCTAATTTATGCCATACTTGTGAGGATAAATGATGGCAAATATCAGTGATATTTTTGTCACCATGGGACCTAGAGTGAAAATATTGTGATATTCTCACTCTAGGTCCACAGTGGTAAAAATATATTCACTGCAGATCCTTACTGGCTGGAGCCGACAGTGCAAGTACCACCTTTGCTTTCAAACCCTTCAGCCAACCTGAGTGCTGGCTCCACCCAGCAATATGTCAGCTACACTGAAATCAAGTCACAACTGAAACCTCAAAACTTCTACAACTTTTATTTCATGGATGCACATAGTTGTCACTTATGCCAGGTTGCCATCAATATCCGGCATTGCCCGAGTGTCCAAAACTGCCATTTAGTACAGCCGCACTCCTGCGCACCCCCCACACCACTCTACCTGGCTCCCCAGACCCTTATCCCTGCTTGGAAGGCATGCCACATCGACATCTTTGGACATTGAGCAGACTGCAAAGCACCACCATCCGACATGCTGAAGCAATGACACCAAGCATTAGACTACATGCTCGCTGTCTTCACCAATGCAGCTAAGTGTTAACATGGACCCTCAACTGTAAAACTGTTTATAAACATGAATAATTAAGAAAAACAGCATCAATTCAACACAGAAATGATGCAAAAGTATAGAGGCATGGCATTAATATGCCATGGCCTTTCTGAAAATACAAGTGTCATTTTCCTCTCTTACAGTTTGATCACTGACATCACTCTTGGCTCTGCTGCTCATGATGTCATAAGGTCAAACTGCACTTGGGGAAAATAACTCTGATACTTTTAGAGGGGCCATGACATATCCCTTGCAAGGATACTGAGACTTGAAACTGCTTTGATTTATGTTTGAATTTTATATTAACTTATGGATAAAGTGTCTACGGCATAGTAATATCTTTAACCCATTCCCAAACTGGCAGACTTGGTTTAAGTATAATGCTGGGATATTACTGAATGTTTAGATTTTCTGTCATATGAAAAATTGCACTATGCTAGTCTTACTTACTGGTTATGTTCTATAGTGTAACAAATATTTGAAATTAAAACTAAAAAAAAAGAAGTTATAGCATTCTGAAATTCCAAATGTAACATGTAGTATTTTCTCCAAAAAATCTCATATATTTTAAAGGGAAGAATTTATGGAATATTCTAACCCAGCCATATCCTGCACTTTCAATTGTTATACAGGATCTATGGCAAAAATACCACAAAAAGAGATGTCAACCTACAGGAGGAGGCTTGATTAAGGCCACTGATTTTCCATGAGAACAGGCAAAAATTTAAGAAAATAAAATGTTCCACTTTCAAATGCCCACATAGCATCAATTTTCATGCGAAACCACTGGAGCCAATTCTCAGTCACAATTTATGATGCTGGAAAATTGGGCACAAAATGTGCAGTGCTACCCCCAACATTATCCTACTCTGGTCAGAGCCAAAATGGCTGCTAATGCATTAACCTGATAAGGGGTATGGGATTAATGGGTGGCTTGTATTGTACAGTTCACAGTATTAGCTACTGTACATGGTACCTGATTCTGTGAATAATCAAGAGTTTCAGTCTACAGTATGGCCAGTCCCTCACCTTTGACCAACACTAAATACATCAGTGTTTGCAAGCCTGACTACCTGCCCCTCACTGCTCCTGACCCTGTGGCTAAACAGAGGGCTTCATTTAGAATTGTTGTCAGTCCCTCACCTAACATATCACAGCATAGCATAGCCTACACTGTATCCACCCAGTGGGTAAACAAAGGGATTTGGTCTTTAGTGTTGTCAGCCTCACACCTTTCTGCAGCACTAAGTATATCACAATGTGTGGGCAAGCTTGCACTGTGCCTATCACACATTGCGCCTCTCCCTGTAAATAAGCACAGAGCTTCAGTCAACAGTGCTGCCAACTTCTTATCATTCACTAGCATTGTATACATTATGGTGTGGGGAACCCTGTAATGTTCCTGCCCCCACATTGTACCTGTACCTGACCCTGTGGATAAACAGAGGGCTTCAGTCTCCAGTGCTATCAGTCCCTCACCTTACACCAGCAATAGATGTATCACAGTGGAGAAGCCCTGTACTGAATCTACTCCACACTGTACCTGGTCAAATGGATAAAAAGAGGGCTTCACTCTGGGAGTGGCAGCCCACTCAAGCTTTGCATGGGGGGATGCTGCTGATTAGCTGGAGGGCGCACAACACTCACTGGCCAAAAGTTTATGCAGGAGCAGAGTAGTTTATTAGAATGATGTAGGGACATGGGGCTGGTTAGTCATCAGTGGTCATGCAAGGCAGGCTTGTGGGGATTTAAGGCACCTAGGCATGCCAACCTCCCCACTATATTTATAACATATGATGAAAACAACAAATGGAGAAACCGTGGAGATGGAGAAGGAATCCAGAGGTGGATAGGATGCAGTGGGCAGGTGCTCATGACTGAGAAGGGCAATCTGTTGCAGTTTAGTGCTTGTGTGTTGCTGAACTTTCAAGACTCCTCCAGTGACTGAATCTGGTTCTCTGGGAACATCATCACCACTGCAACCATCAGCAGCTGCAAGTGAGGCAGCATCATAATTCATAAGAGCCCCATCAAAATAAAGAATTACAACAAAGTGGATGTACAGAATCTTAAAAAAACAATAAAAATAAGGACTATGCTCAGCCTTCTGCCTAACATCTTGGGACTGCTTTTAGAACTCCCACTCCCGTTACTGAACTGCATTAGCTGTGAGGGGCGACAACAGGAGGAGGAGGAGGGGCAGTGTTCTATTTAAACCTCGCGCGGCCACTGCGCAAACAGTTACACCAGCTAAACATCAAAACTGCTGCAGAATTAGACATTGTCATCTGTGTCTGTAGTTTTACCTATCTGCTGTCTGTTGTATCATGTGCCTATGCTCAGCCTTCTACCTAACTAACATCTTGGGACTGCTTTGAGAACTCCCGCTCCCGTTATTGAACTGCATCAGCTGTGAGGGGCGGCAACAGAAGGAGGGGCAGTGTTCTATTTAAACCTCACGCTGCCAATGCGCAAGCACCACTCGGCAACTCGGGATGGCAATGAAATGCTGGACTAGAAGCTGCTGTTACTGGTAATAAAGGGGGTTGTGTTGTTTGAGTAACTATTATTCTCGACACGAAGCAGTTCCAGGCTGGTCTAAAATGGGCAGATATCATGATGGGACAATATTGGGGGTTTTATGTGGGATTATCTTGGCACTCATAGCATTGGAATGGAGTTTAGTGTGGTTAAGTGCTGATAGTAATGAAAGTGTCAGGGGGCATCAGTATCAATCATGCTGTGAGTGGAATTTCTCTTTCTCAAATAGTTTACAAAATTCTACTAAACTGATACCTGTAAATGTTAAGCACTTTGGTACTTTAAAAAGAATATGTATTGCATTGGATATTGTTTCAAATCATTAGCTACAGTGCCTCCTTTTTTGCTTATTATGTTATTGAATCTGCCAGATGATGTTGAGCTTAATCCAGGTCCTCTGACAAATTGGAATTTGTCTTCACATACTTCTCAGGAAGTAAAACGCTTGCAGATAACACATCTGAATGCCTGTAGTGTTAATTCAAAGAAACAGGAATTGGAGGCCTTTATGGTTCAACACCACCCAGACATATTCTGTGTAACAGAGTCATGGTTGAAACCGTCAGTAGACAGTAGACTTTATCAGATTGATAGTTATAAATTACTACGTAAGGATAGAGGGGGTAAAGAGAAAGGGGGAGGAATTTTAATTTATTTTAAAGAAAGTTTAGATGTGTTTGAAAACCCCATAAATTGGTGCTCTCAATCAGAATGTGAATTACTCAAATTTTATATAATTCTTGGTGGGTGTTATAAGCTTAAGATTTGCTTAGTCTACAACCCTCCTAAAACAGCTAGTAGGGGTCTAGCTGATTTATTTGAATTTTTAGGTTCTGAAGGTAGATCCGGGGACCTTTTGGTCCTTGGTAATTTTAATATAAATTGGTCTCCTGATGATAATCCAGCACTTGAATCACTTATAATTAATGCAGGGCTTGTGCAGATAGTCTCTACCTATACTAGAATGAATATGATAAGCACTAAGCATACTACAATTGACTGGATCCTGACTAATAACTATTCTAAAATAACGGCTGTGGGTACCCTCCCTGATGTTGTGAGTGATCATCTTGCGGTTTCCTGTGTATGGAGGTGTAATGTAGTAAAACCCCCTCCTAGACTTATATTGTATAGGGAATTTCAGAGGATTTGGCCGAAGACTTCAATAATATAGATTGGACTTACTTAGATGCGATCCCTGAGGTAAATTATGCAGTGGATTAGTTTAATAAAATTTTAGCTAATGTACCGAATAGATTTTGTCCTTTGAAAACTCATAGGGTTAGAGGTACAGTAAATAAATGGTTAACACCAGATTTATTTAAATGTATGAAAGAGAGAGATTCTGCCTGGAGTCTCCATAAAAAGCAAAAGACAGACCTAAGTTTTAATAACTACCGGCGTTTACATAATCTATGTAAAGCTAAAATAAGATTGTGTAAGTCAGAGTTTTACCTAACGAAACAGCAGAATAATCTGAATAATGCTAAGCAATTTTGGTCTACAATTAAGGAGCTGACTGCCCCAAAGGTTAGTGTTGTACCAAATCAGATAAATGTTGATGGGAATCTTATGTCTGATCTATTATTGCTGAAGCTTTTCTGACTAAATTCACTGATCTTTCCATTTGTACTACGGATTTTCCTCCCCACATTTTCAGGGTCACTCATGCTATAAAGTGAATTCTCCTTTTTATTTCCGGCAAGTTAGGCCTAGTGAGGTCCTGAGATTATTAAAACAACTGCCTGTACATAAATGTACTGGACCAGGTGAACTTGAAGTAAGGTTCCTAAGACTTGTAGCTGAGTATATATGTTTTCCCTTAACTAAAATTTTTAATATATCTTTAATTACGGGTGAATTTCAATCTTCTTGGAAAAGTACAATCATAAAACCTGTGTACAAGTGTGGATCAGTGAATGAGCTGGACGGTTATCGTCCTATTTCTCTCCTACCTGTTTTGGAAAAAATGCTTGAAAAAATTGTGAATCATCAAATGGTGGAGTTCCTTGACTCCCGGGCCTCTGATCCCCGGTGCAGCATGGCTTTTGTAAACATCATGGTACAGGTACGGCCTTGGTCAGATTCACAGATTATGTTGGTAGAGCACTGGATAGTGGTAAGCTTGTTGGAGTTGTGTTTGTGGATCTGTTCAGGGCCTCTGACTTGGTAGACCGCTGCTTGCTGCTCAGAGGGTTGGAGGACCTCAGAGTCAGGGTCCCCCCATTGGGATGGTTTGGCAGTTATTTAACTGAGCGTCCACTGCAAGTTAGCTATCAGGGAGTCCAGTCTAGAAGTAAAATGATGAAGGTGGGGGTACCCCAGGGCTCTATCCTGAGGCCCCTACTTTTTTCTTTATTTATAGATAATCACCCAAATTATTTGGTATCCACTGAGGTTTTGATGTATGTGGATGAGATTATTCTTTATATTAGTTCACCATCAGAGGATGAAATAAAATTTAATTTGACCTCTAGCTTTCAGGCACTAGACATGTGGTTATGTTCTCATTGCCTTCTTTTAAATACAAAGAAGACAGAGTATGCTTTTTGGCTCTAAGTATAGGTTAAATAGATGCAATTCTTTGGAGACTGGAAACTGTGATGGTGTTGTTTTGGAGTAGGTTTTTCAATTCAGGTATTTAGGACTCATTCCGGATCCTTGTTATCTTATTCATTACATATTAAAACGATCTGTAGAAATATAAATCAAAGGTTGGGGGATCTGTTTAAACTGCGTGATTTTTCGTCTAAGGAAGCCAGATTTACAATAAGTCAAAGTGTACTGTTGTCAATTTTGAATTATAATGCATTTTTATTTGTGAATTTGGCTAAGTCTGATGTTTTGTTGTTAACAACAACATTTCATGCTATATGTAGGTTTGCATTAAAGCTCCCATATAGAACACATCATTGTGAGTTATATTTAGCAACATCTTGGCTTCCCCCATCTCTATATTCTTAATACAGCTTAAGCTGTTTAGTCTATAATACTCATCATTTGGGTACAGTTTCCCCTTTGTCTTCATTATTAAATATTAGGATATCTAATAGGGATTTACGATATAATGCTTCTGTTATGTTAACTATTCCAAAAACAAAATTTAGATTGAGTCAGCAGGCATTTTCTAACTATGCTCCAGTACACTGGAATAAGCTCCCATGCACTTTACAACATATTGCTGGAAAACATGCTTTTAAGGCATCAGTGAGACAATATTTTTTAAGTTTAGTGGTGTGTAATTGTTACTATTGTCTGTATGTTATTATGTTACATTTGTATGATTGCATTGTGTATATGTATTGTGTATTACATCTTGACTGTAACATAGATTATGGTCCCGGGTCGCATTTGAAAAAGGGCCTTGGCTCATATTGTTCACTCGGTAAACAAAACTTTAAATACAAATAAATAAATAAAAAGAGTGAGTTGCAGGGAACAGGGAGATGGGAGGTAAGTAGATGCCACAGACATTGCGTTTAGGGCTGGGGAGAGGGGGGCTGCTAAACACCAGGCATCACAATCTGAGCTGGAGAGCGGGCTGCTAGATGCCAGGGATTATGACTGGGACTGGGGAGAGAGAGGGGGGCTGCTACATGCCATCGACACTGGGATGGGGGCAAGTGCCAGAAAGTAATAGGTTCGAGAAGGTGGGGTAGGACAGAGAAAGAAACACAGAGGTAGCATAGTGATCTCATGTATAGCAATGCTGTGATGAGACTCCACTGTGGAAGCGGAAGGTAATTTTTGTTGGATCTGGTAGCATACTTCTTTGCCATCCTCCTGTACCTCCTCTGTTCACAATATGTCAGCAAAGCCTTGTTATGCAGCTGCATAGCATTTTTTTTCTCAAGACAGCCAAAGTCCTGAGTCCTGACTTCTAAGTGAGATGTTCATGTGAGTGAAGTAGGGGACTTCAGACCCTTAGCACCCCACCCTCCCCCAAAAATCCACTATTGACCTTGACTACAAACTATGATTTTTCTGGTGTGACAGCAATGCTCCAGGATTCAGTACCCTAGCAGATTTACAGAATGGCACTAGAGAAGATCAGCAGAGATGAAGGACTTTTTAGTTAAGTCATAACTACATTGAGTAAAAGGACAATCTTGTCTCAGGTGGCAAGTGACAATGGAAAAGCAGCCTCCAAATACCCTTGATATGTTCAAGGGCTTTCATGCCTCTCGGGCTGTGCAAAAAGTATTTACTATTACATTGGCAACTACTGACAACTGCTGCTACCAGAAATGTTTAGTACATTGGACTGTATGGTAACTTCATAACAGCTGGCTGTGAATGAGTAAAATAAATTTAAATATACTTTTTCTTTCATTAGAAAATCAGTTTGATTATAAAGGGAACCCTCCGAGCCCCCCCCTCCAGTGTGGGTAGTTAGCTGCCTTCCCACAGGAGGTTGCACCTTCATGACCAGCAAGCCACATGTCTGACCACTTAACCTGGTTCCCAGCACTTTCCTGGCTCCCCATGGGAGGCAGCAGCTTCCTGGTCAGCAAACCACATGTCATCCAGCTTTACCCGGTTTCCTCCAGGACTTAGAGGCCGCACTTATGGAGACTGGCCAGAACAGCAGTATCCCTAGGGCAGGCATCGGGGCCAGTACTGTGATCTTCCATGCTGATGGACATGAAAAGTTGATTGTAGCTCGGCTGGATGTTGGGGAACGTTGATCAGACTCGCTGCCTGCAATGAGGGATGGAGTGTGTGGGGTTGTCCCTGCAAGGACAGGAAAAGAGAGCAGATGCAGCAGAATAAGCCACCATTGAAGGACCCACAACAGTGGCAGCTTCATGTCAGTCCATGGCCCTCGGTTGGCCACAATCAGGGACAAGGGTCAGAGAACATGTTTGCTTGTGGAATCCATTTAATCAGATGAAGGGAGTTTATCAAAGCAGGGGTCCAGCTGTTGGCTTGGCAGCAGTGGCATGAGACTGGTCCACAGCTTACACCAATGTAGGAGCACAGAAACAGAGAAAGAGCCTTTCCTGGACAGTTCTATGCACATTTCTTTCTCAATGCAACAACAAAAGGGAGCCCCGGAGCTACTAACTCCCACCTGACACCACTGATCATGCCCTCTTCCTGACTTCAGTTCCTGGTCCACACATTTTACTTCCACCCACTGCCTCCGATCTTGCCCTCCTCTTAATCACTGCTCCCCAGTTCACATTCATAGTCCTACCTGCTGAAGACGAGAATGGAAGACTAAGAGAAAGCAAGCTGCAGTTACATGCAGTAGACTATAAATATGGACCAGGACGCAGTACTTGGGGTGGAGGGTGTCAGCGGCAGCAGGTGGAAGTACCAATGTAACTGTGGATCAGGGACAACTGGGAGGAGGGCAGGATTGGTGATGGGAAGGAGTGCAAATGTGGTTGTGAACCGGAGCACCGATTGGGAGGAGGGTATGATCAGTGTCAGCGAGTACGACTACTCTGAATGCATGGGTCATGATAATGCAAGCTGCAGTTAATTTGTGCAACAGACTATGAATGTGGATGGGAAGGCAGTGATGGGGGTTGACTGGTAGCAGTGGGTGAGAGTACAAATAAACGTAACTGTGGCCCAGGTAAAATAACTTGGAGAAGACCAGGATTGGATGTGGTAGGGAGGGAGTAAAAATGTGGTTGTGACCTGCGGGCAGCGATGGGAAGGAGGAAGGAATCAGTGGCAGCAAGTAGGACTATTCAGAATGTGTGAGCTGTGGGGGAGAAAGTAAAGATAAGCACTAGACTGGGAAAGTGGCAAAAGAAAAAAGTGCAGGAGACAGAGAGAGAGAGAGAGAGAGAGAGAGACACAGAGAACACACTGATTGATCCGTACTCATTATGTGATTAAAACTCCATTGTGCAAAGCAAACATTATGTGATGTGCCTCACTCGGCAATCGGCGACAACCCACTTCAGGGTACCTCACTGCAAGACCACTTTGGGTCAAAGAACTTTTAGGTACCTGGCCCCTAGCTGGCTTAACTCACTCCCAAACTCCCTCCTCACTGAACACAAACTTGGTCAGTTCAAGTCCCAACTAAGAGATCTACAGTGGTGTGAAAAAGTATTTGCCCCCTTCCTGATTTTCTCTATTATTGCATATTTGTCACACTGGATGTTTTCAGGTCTTTAGACAAAATGTAATATTAGATAAAGGGAACCTGAGTGAACAAATAACACTTTTTTTTTTTATTTCACTTATTTAATGAAAAAAAGTTAAACAACACCAATTGGCACTGTGTGAAAAAGTAATTGCCCCCTACACTTAATAACTGGTTGCATACATTTAGCTGCAATGACTGCAACCAAACACTTCCTATAATTCAATATCAGTCTTTCACATCGCTGTGGAGGAATTTTAATCCACTCTTCCTCGCAGAACTGCTTTAATTCAGTAACATTTGGTAGGTTTCGAGCATGAACTGCCTGTTTCAGGTCCTACCACAGCATCTCTATTGGGTTTAAGTCTGGACTTTGACTAGGCCACTCCAAAACTTTAATTTACTTCTTTTTCGCCATTCTGATGTGGACTTGCTTTTGTGTTTTGGATCATTGTCTTGCTGCATGACCCTCAACTACGCTTCAGCTGACGGAAGGATGACTGGACATTCTCCTTAAAATTTTCTGGTACAGAGCAGAATTCATGGTTCCCTTTAATTATGGCAAGTCATCCAGGTCCTTAGGCAGCAAAAGCATCCCCACACCATCACACTACCACCACCATGTTTGACTGTTGGTATGGTGTTCTTACTGTGGAATGCTGTGTTTGCTTTACAGACATTATGGGATCCATGTTGTCCAAAAGTTCCACTTTGGACTCATCTGTCCATAGAACATTTTCCCAAAAGGCTTGTGGATCATCCAGGTGCTTCTTGGCAAATAAGAGACGAGCATTTATGTTCTTCTTGGTTAGCAGTGGTTTCTGCCTTGCTACTCTCACATGAAGCCCATTTTTGCCCAGTCTCTTTCTGATTGTGGAGTCGTGAACTCTGACCTTAGCTGAGGCAAGAGAAGCCTGCAGTTCTTTGGATGTTGTTTTAGGATCCTTTGAGACTTCTTGGATGATTTTACACTGCGCCCTTGGAGTAATTTTGGCAGGCCGCCCCACCCTGGGAAGGTTCACTACTGTTCCAAGTGTTCTCCATTTGGAATTATGGCTCTCACTGTGGTTGATGGAGTCCCAGAGCCTAGAAATAGCTTTGTAACCTTTCCAGACTGATAGAGGGCAACAGAATGTTTTTCTGATCTTTTCAGGAACTTCCTTTGATCATGGCATAATGTGCTTGTTGAATCTTTGTCCTGGCAATGTGACTCTGATGGTAAGGGCCAAAATAAGTGAGGTTTATATTGAGCAGGGCTGGCTGTAATCAAGCCTGGCTGTGTTCAATCAGCTGACTCTAATTATCCCTTTAATTGGGTTGATTTAACTAGGGGCAATTACTTTTCACACAGTGCCAGTTGATGTTGGTTAACTTTTTTCATTAAATAAATGAAATAAGTAAAAAAAAAGTGTTATTTGTCCACTCAGGTTCCCTTTATCTAATATTATATTTTGTCTAAAGATCTGAAAACATCCAGTGTGACAAATATGCAATAATAGAGAAAATCAGGAAGGGGGCAAATACTTTTTCACGCCACTGTAATTACTCGTGACTCAGTCTGTGACTGTCCTTGATTTAGCCCTACCCACACACAACTATGGACTTAACTCTGGTCCAACTGCACCTGGACGTGCCTATATTTTGACAATGAACACCTCAGTCCAGCCTAGGCCTGTAAATAACCAGCAGGGCATGGCTAGCATCACTGTCCTGCAGTGTATGTTTTCTTACCTGCTACCGTCTGCACTATGTACCTATGTTTGGCAGAACTCTGTATCGCCAGCTGCTTTACTGTGTTATCTGTAACCATTTTTGTAACTATTATGTCTAGTTGTTGCTATTGTCCCCGATGTCTCTTGTTTTCAATGACGTGGAACCTTTGTAAAGGAGTCTTTGACTCAAAGGTGTGTAATTCGATGTCTTCAATAAATGAATAAATAAATGTGTTTGTTATCTGATCACGCCCTTCTAGACCTCCTATATTCTAGCCTCCATTAGCAATATGTCAGCATAGCTCTCGCCATGCAGCCACAAAAACTGCTATTCTGTGATGGACAGAAACCTCCTGCAACAGACTGATGAATTAAGGTGCCCAGATGGTACTGTGTACAAACATGTTTTATGTAGAGTAAAAGCACTGATTATTACGATAAATAGTGCCATGCACATAGACAATAAGTGTGTTTGATAGGGCTGGCCGGATAGTGCAGTGGTAGAGTTACCGCTTGCCATCCATATGACCCAGGTTCGTGCCCCGAGCCTGGAATGTCTGGTGCTGGCAGGCAAGGCAGGGTTCAGGCATCCATTGGATGCCACCCACCATGGGGAGGAAGGGCACCTCCTTCTGCTGCACGACTGCCCCCTAGTGACCTAGGGGGAGGGGGCATTGTGCGGGAAGGAACAAAAGGTCCCTTTGGGGTGGCCTTACATCAGCATGTACCCACTCATCTGGCAGTTGGTGCAGAGGCATCACATGCCGAGAGTGGGGCTGGAAGTGGGAGCAGCGAAGGTGGGGCGTAACTCACCCACCCTTCTGACAGCCCCGATAGGCATCTCACCAAGGCCACCTCTCAGGACCATGCACTGGGATGTGGGGAGGAAAAGGGAATAAAATCCCCAGCATCTCTGGACAGATGAATCTGTCCCACCCCCAGCACCATGGCAGAGTTTTCTCAACTCCTCCCACACCTTGCCGGCTCCACCCCATGGGTCCCGACTGTCGAGTGAAGTATGTGCCTCCCAGTTTGAATGGAGCCCGGGGGTCCCACCCATGGGGGATACGCCATGGGTTACAGCTGGGGTACCCGTAAGGTTATCGAGCAAAGGCTGGTGCCGGGCTGGATCATCTGGGATATCACATGGTGGGTGGAGGGCTTGGGAAGGTGGAAGGAGGTCCCGGCAGCTGGCAAGGTAAAAATGGGGACAAAAACAGAAAGTAAAAAAACAAAAAAAAAACAAATGTGTTTGATACATTACTGCGGTTACATCTGACTCCCCAAAAACCTATATCTTAGAGCTGTTTCAGGACCATTGCTGATCATGTTCGTATCCCATTTTCCTGGTAGTCTAGTGAGCCACCAACTCCAACCCCTGCTTACAACTTCCCATGGTAGTCTACTGGTTCTCCACTCACTAGACCTGCACAACCATAATGGCCCTCAATGATCTACACCCACACCAAAAGTCTTACCCCACAACTGAGCACACCTGACACAGCAGTCCAATGACCCTACTGCAAGCTTTATTTGGCAGTAGCTGGGGGCATCACAGAAAGTACAGCTGTGTACTTACCATAATGGTAGATCTTTGAAGGGTATCTCTAGCAGCAGGTAATACAGTTGGGTCATCGCCAGAGGGTGCTGTGGTGCTTGGCAGCTCTCTTCTAGCAGTCTTTTTCCAGGGGCCACCCACACATGACATCATCATCCTGCTCCTATACAAGAGTGGGCGGTCCCTGGTATCCTCAGTTCCCTGCTGGATTCAGCTCGCTAAGCGAGGACGAGGGAGATCCAGTACCATAGAGTATCCCTTCCCAAATATATCTGGATCAGAAGTTGTTGTCTTAGAGAAGGAGGGGGATGGAGGTAGAGATTGTACCTGCTGCAACAGATACCCCTTGAAGATCTACCATTACGGTAAGTACACTACTGTACTATCTTCAACAGGGATAATCTCTTGCAGCACATAATATACTTAGAATGACTCTGAAGCAGTAAACCCAGGAAGGGTGAAAAGTTATGACAGAAGGTCTTGTAGGACAGTGCAGCCAAAGGCCATCCTACGGCAAGAAGCAATGTCTAAGTTGTAGTGCTCATGAAAGTATGTATTGTGGAACATGTAGCTACATTGCAGATATCTGTGATAGAAGCCCCTTTGAAGCAGGTCACTGTAGTGGCCATGGCTCTGATAGAATGGGCTTGCGCAGGTCCTGGTAATGGTTTGTTATGTTTCTCATAACAAAAAGTTATACAATGTGCCAACCAGTTGGAGAGGGTCTGTTTAGTGACTGGAAAACCTTCCCTGGTTGAGGCGAAGGTAACAAAAAGCTGAGGAGTTTTTCTGAAAGATTTGGTATGATTTATATAGTATCTCAAAATACGATGAACATCTATAGTGTGTAGGAGATATTCTCCCTGATTAAAGTGCTCAGGGTAGTAGACTGGCAGTTCTATGGACTGATTTAAAGTGTGTTTCGAGACCACCTTAGGTAAAGAGGGACTGGTACGAAGAGCCACTCTGTCTTTGTGAAAGATTAAGTAAGGCTCTCTACACATTAGGGCATGAAGCTCAGAAATATGGTGAGTTGAAGTGACAGCAACTAAGAATACTGTCTTCCAGGAAAGGAAGCAGAGGTCGCAAGTAGCCACCAGTTCGAAAGGTTAGAGGGTCAGCATTTCCAATAGGAAATTCAAGTCCCAGGGAGGGGTGGGCTATCTAATGGGAGGTTTGAGGTGTAACAATCCCCTTAAGAACATCTTGGCAAGATGGTGTTGATAAAGTAGTCTCCCTTTTAAAGGCTCATGAAAGGCCGAGATAGAGGCCAAATGAACCTTAATAGAAGAGTAGCTCAAACCTGTCTCAGCAAGTAAAGCCAAGTAGTCCAATGCCTTAGTCAATGGACACGAATAAGGGTTTAAAGACCAGGAAGCGTCCCATATGGAGAGGTGTTTCCATTTAGCATTATATGTTTCCCTGGTAGATGGTTTGCGTGAAGCCAACAGAATATTGCCGACTGGTGAGAAGACTTGAAGGCAGGCTATGAAAGTGTCCTCAGGAGCCAAGCGTCAAGGTGTAGTGACTTCAGGTTGGGGTGAAGAAGGATTCCCTGACCTTGAGTCAACAGATTATGCCTGATTGGCAACAGGATGGGGTCTGCTACTGAGAACTGCTGAAGTAGGGGAAACCACACCTGCCGAGGTCACAGAGGGGCTATGAGGATCATGGTGGCAGGTTCGAGTTGTAGTTTCAGTAGAGTCCGTTGTAGGAGTGGAAACATATAAGAAGAGTCCTGTCCAAGGTTGGGACAGGGCATCTATAGACAGTCCCTTTCTGTTCGGGATAATGGAATAGTATCTGGGGAGCCGGTGATTGCTGAAGGAGGCAAAAAGGTCGAGGTGTTGGGTGCCCACAATGGAAAGATCATCTGAAGAACTTTGTAATTAAGTGTTCACTCGTGTGTGGAGGTCTGGCGACTGAGAATGTTGGCCAGGGTATTGTAGTGTCCCAGAAGATGGATGACAATCAACGATAGATGTTGAAGTATGGCTTCCTGCTAAACCACCATCATCTCCCTGCAGAGTGTGCGGGATTTGGTACTTCCTTGTTTGTTCAGGTAGTACACCAATGAGGTTTTGTCTGATTGGCTCAGTAGAGGCCCCGAGGAAAGGTGGGGGCGAAAAGCCTGAAGGATTAGGCGGACTGCTCTTATTTCCAGTAGATTTATATGAGGAGCAATAGAGAATCAGGGCCACCTGCTCTGTGTCCTGTAGGGGCCCAGGTGCACCCCCAGCCATCAAGGGAAGCATCCATGGGCAACGTCTGCTGAGGAGGAGGGGACTGGAAGTGCATGCCTTGAGACAGGTTGGTACGATGGGTCCACTAATCTAGGGCCAAGGGTAGAATGGGAGGGACTCTAATTCTGTCTTTGAAATCCCATGTTTTTTGCCACCACTGATTCTGAAGAGTCCATTGAACTGGTCTCATGTGTAGACAGGCAAAGGCCACCATGGGGATGGCTGTGGCCATATGTCTCAAAAGGCATAAGAGACGTCTGGCTGTGATAAACTGTTGAGTTCAAATCTGGGAAGCCAGAGACAGAAGCCCATCTTGTCTGTCGGCAGACAGGTAAGCTCTGGTGGAGGTGGTGTCCAGAACGGCTCCTATATACTGGAGTGACTGGATAGGAGTTGGATTGGATTTGGGCCAGCTGACAGTAATTCCTAGGGACTGGAACAGAGTGAGGGTTGCCTGGAGGGACAAAAGCAGCAAGGTTTTGGAATCTGCTTTTATGAACCAATCGTCCAAGTACAGGAAGACAAAATGTCCGTTCCGTCCCGTCTCAGGGCCACCGCCACTACCGCTAGGCACTTGATAAAGACTCTTGGGACGGATGACAGACTGAACGAGAGTGTCTGAAATTGGTAATGTTGTCCTAGCAGGTAAAAGTGAAGAAACCGGTGGTGGGCAGGGTGGGAAGTGATCTGTAGGTAGGTATCTTTCAAGTCTAATGCACATAGCCAATCCCCTTGTTTTAACATTGGCATAATGGATGTTAAAGTGACCATCCGGAATCTTTTGTACTGAATGTATAGGTTCAGTTGCCTGAGGTCTAGTATAGGTCTGAAATCTCCAGTGCATTTGGGCACCAGAAAAAAATGGGAGTAGAATCCCTGATACTCTGAAGGAGGAACTGTATAGATGGCATTCTTATGAAGAAGTGCCTGAAGTTCCCCTTGAAGAATGGGGATATGGTCAGGTGGGTAACGGACAGAGTGGGGAGGATGAGGGGGAGGTACTGAGGTGAGTTCCAGCATGTGCCCCATCTTTATGATCTGAAGCACCCACACATCTGATGTTATCGCTTGACAGGCCTCTAAATGGAGGGCAAAGTGACCACCCATGGCTTTCGAGGCCTGGTCAAGGAAGCCCGGGCAATGCCCCAGTTGGTCACTGGGAAGTGAGCTGACCAGCTCCACCCAGGGGGGTGAGGTGGGAGTGGGAGCCCTTAGAGGTAGGAGTGGCGGTACTGGAAGATGGCTGAGAACAACCACAGAATCCACCTCTATAGGCACCTCTATGTTTGCCGCTTCTCTTTGATTGAAAAGAGGACTGGGAGCGGTACTGGTAAGATGACTGTGAGGTATGATACATGCCATGCACCTCACGTAAGGTCTGACCTGAAGCTTGTAGATCATCCAGAAATGTTTGGGTACCCGGACCAAAACGTTTAGATCCATTAAAAGGGGCATTTACCACTTTATGCTGCATATCTGGTGTAAATTCTGATACACGTAACCAGGCATGTTGCCTCAGGGTAATACCCGTGGCCGACATGCGAGCAGAAGTATCCACCACATCATACCCTGAGCGAAGCAAGTGTCAAGAGATGGAATTGCCAGTGGAAACTGTTGCCAATAATTGGTCCTTCTCCTGAGATGGAGGAAGTTTATTGACTAGTTCTATAGCAGAGGGTATGTTGGTATTTAATCATGTGTCCCATATAATTTAGAATTCTGAGATTCATTGTACCCGCCTGGAATACCTTCTTCCTGAGGTAATCGAGATGGTGGGATTGCTTTCTAGGGATGGCAGGAACAACTGAGGGTTGGTTCCAAGCCACCGGTACAGCGTTTTGGTAAGTTTGTACGAGTAGGGGGATACCACTACTACAGGCTCTTCAGGCAGTTTGAGATAATCTGCCATATCCTTTCTTTGTTTATCATGTTCCGTAGTTGAAAATCCCATGATTTTCTTAATTTGGACCATCATCTCATGAAGGGATGGGTCATCAGGAGGCGAGGCAGCTGCATGTCAGGAAGCATCCTCATGCAAGGAGGAAATAGTAGAAAGAGAGGACGGAGGACGTGAGTCCATGTCCTGAAGGTCAATATCCTCCTGATCTCCAGGAAAACCTTCCGGAAATTCTGCCTCTTCTGAAAAATATTCTTCCTCATAGGAAGGAGGGGACCAGGGTGGAGAAGGCTCCCTGTCGCCTTGGAAGCGTTTAGGTAGAGGGGTGGGAGAATGGGAAGGGCGACCCGCCTGCCCTGGAGTGGGAGGCTGAGAATACCTCATCACTTCCAAAACTTGTTGTACCACTGCAGCTACGTCCAATGAGGTAGTAGTAGAGGGTGGCGTAGGTGGGTTCTGGGAAACCAGAGGGATTGTGGAAGAAATAGGATGTGATGTATAAACAGGTCTAGTCCTTGGGTGGTAGATACTAGGGTCCCGGTCCCTGTCCAACTGGCCCCTGTGAGAGAATGGTTGTGAAGGAGGAGGGGCAGTAGAAATGGCAAAACCAGTAGTTCTCCCCATGAAAACCTGGCCAGTCATCGACGGGGCAGTAAATGGGGCAGTAGTAGAATGCTTAAAAGCAGACATCGTTGACAGGAAATGAGTCAACATCAATGGGGCGTCGATGGAACTTACCTAAGGTTCCATACAAACTGCTGAAAGGGTACCAGAAAGCGCCATCGATGAGATGGTGCAAACTCCCATAGATGAGGAAGCAGTTCTGGAGAGCATCGTTGATGGTGGAACACCTGTAACGGTGGCTGTCGACAAGTGTCTGCCTGATGATGACGAGGATGATTTATCCTTGTCACGTTTATGCTTCCTGTGCAAAGCTGTAGTAGGGGGCTCCTTGGGATGGGCCCCCTTCTCCAAGAGAGACAATTTCTGCTCCTTGAGGTGAGCTTAAAATCTCCTGCATCCTTCGCTGACAGGTTGCCTGGCTGAATTCCTGGCAGTGTTTGCAGGAGATGGTGTTGTGTGTGGGACCCAGACAGCTAACATAAACAGTGTGGTTATTGTAATGGTAGATCTTCCTACCACAATGACATGACCGGAATAATGTTGATTTGCTTGTAGATTCTTTGAACATTAGTCGATGTGTGGCAACGAAGGGAAAATCCATTCCCCGCTCAAGTTCTCATAGATGACTGCTTTCACTAGCACTAGCTGCTGTGTGTGAGCTGAAGATGGCGGGAAAATGAACTAAGGATACCAGGGACCACCCACTCTTATATAGGAGCAGGATGATGATCATGTTGTGTATGGGCAGCCCCTGGAAAAAGACTGCTAGAAGAGAGCTGCCATGTACCACAGCGCCCTCTGGTGATGACCCATGTGTATTACCTGCTGCAGGAGATTATCCCCATGGAAGATATTTTGTTCTGGGTGCAATGGTGGTAGCTGGCAATGTAAATGGCACTGCATCCAACTCCACCTCTTGCTTGCACCAGTGCACAATGATGTGAACTGCAGAGAATGGCCCTTGGGGCACCCTCTGAGTGTAGTCTGAGAGGGTTGCAAGCAATGGACTGCCACAAAATTAGTCTGCACCGATTTGGTGATGGTCCGCTGTGACAAAGAATCAGGCCCCATGTTTGCAACACATTGTCAGGCCAAAAACCCTAGCTGGCATCACGTTTTTGCATTTAAGAACATTTGCACCAATCTTAATTTTTATAAAATTTACCCTCATTCTTGGAAGAAAAATGGAAAGAAAATGGATTTAACATTTGGTCAAATGGAGGTGGCAATTTTTGCCCAGAGAATATTAGTGGCCCTGATCCTGAATGTGCTCTGGGATTTTATTATGTTGCCCCCCCCACACACACACACATACACATAATTGGTAGGGAATGGGGGGGGGGGCACTAGTGTCAACTAATTTTTTTGCTCTCTTCAACAGGTCTTCATCTTTTCTAGTTCCTTAACTCTTGTTAGCTACACCATAAGTCCATTAAACACTATTCCTCTCAACAGTCACATTACTTGCCTCTTCACCATTTCAGTTCACTTCTTCTGCTCATGTTTCCACTCCCCACACTCTCCTTTCTTTCCTTCTGCCTCAAGGAGATTTCGACATAGGTTATTTATTACATAATCTTCATATTTGCTACTGCTAGAACTTGATTTGCTGTCTCGTATTTCGCATTATAGGCAATACGGAGGGGCCTGACAAGCACAACCAAATCTTTTTTTCTTTAATCAACTCTATTTATGGCTCCCTTAGCCTACTGGGATGTATCCTTTGTCAATCCTTACAGTCTCCCAGCCCCAGCAGGACTCCTAGGAGACTGCCTGAACCCACACTGTGGGCCCTCTTTCCTTCTGGAGGCCGAGAGGGGACGGACTGAAACTATGCTAAACAGGGCCCAAGGAGGACGTGGGAAGTGTGAGGAGTCAGGCTTCATAGTGTGGCAGCTAAGGGGGATTTCTGTACGGATACTGCTCCACTGTGATGTGAATGTGCAATGGAATGTAGGAAGCAGCATGTGCCCATTGTCGCACACCTCAGTACTTGCTGAGGCACATGGGACACCACCGTAATGTGTCAAACTACTGCCAAGTGCCTGCTCCCACACAACCTGGAGGATATCTCCTCCTCCCTCCAGCTGATCCTCCAATGCTCCAGTTTCACTCCTGAACCCAGGTCATCAGCTCTGCAAGCAGCAGAACTACCACTGCACCAGTAGGCTGGCTCAAATCTTCTTTTATAAGCAAGACCTGCAGTCCACCTCTCCACCTGGCAGCACCCTCCAGCCTTGTCACCAACCTTCTCCTGGACTACTGGATCCACCACTTGCCCAAGATTACATGCAGTGATAAGTGGCCTAAAGCGTCGGATGTGGTTGAGCTTGCAGAAGTGCCCACTTCGCCCCTTTACGGATCAGGGTGGTTTTCCATCTTCTGCCCCTTAGGGACAGGATATGTGCCATGACTTTCACCTCGCACCATTGTGTGAGTGTGACAGCAGCAGGAGGCATGATCCCACACTTCCTAAGGGCCAAAAAACAACCACACGTCTCTGAAATCTGAGGGGGGGCTGACGGGCTCAGCTAACCCTACATGAACATGGTCAAGGTAAACAGCTGCACTCCAAAAGAGGTTCTCATACATAAATATCACTATAAAAAGTCTGTACCCCAACGCTACGTCCGAGTGGCTTCATCAGGGCGATTATGGCACCCATTAAGGACAGCGTATGTATTAGCTGCCTTGATTTAAAAACAGCACTTGTTTATTTTATTTTCTATTTCAAAATAAATTATCGTGGCAGGGCATTTGAAGAGTGCTGGCTGGTTATTTATCAGAACCTCTTTTATAGTGCAGCTGTTTACACTGACTGTGTGTTACCACCTAGCCGTTGCTAGGTAGCAAGCATGTTGCGGGGCTCACATCCCTCTGACTCTGCCTCAGTGAACTCCTCCATACACCTTTTAGGTCAGACTTACAGATATCACTTAGATGGACATGAAGTGGGGTGGTGATTTGGCACCATGAACATGTGGGCACACAATAACCAAAAATGTCATGGCCATGAGGACAGTGTACTTCACTGACTGCTGAAATTGACATTTTTTCCAGTTACTAAACACAAATTCAAGTTGGTATTATAGAAAGTCACCAGTCCATCTTAATTCCCCCTTATGGTATCCCAACTGGACAATTTCCCCCCACTGTGGGAATATTTTAAGTTTTTATTTCAAATCTTTTGGTTCTAAGTTTTTTCAAATTTGCATATACTATCCATTTTCTAAGTGCAATAAGACACTCCAGGGTGTTTGTAATTATGTGATTACTGCACTTCCAGGTGCTGTCAAGCAGGAGTCAACTCTGCTGCACCTGGGTGTGTAGTTATCATATAAAAACCAACACCCTGTCACCTCTTATTGCTTACCTACAATAGCATGACAAGTTAAAACAATTCAACTTTTTTAACAAGAAGTTTAGTACCAAAATTAAAATATTTCCATACATATTAAATTGAAATTCTAAGTGCTTCCTAGACTGTTTGCTTCATATTTTTTTTCTGTGCCATCCCTGTTCCCTTGCTAGGACCACCACTGTACTGATTTAAGCCAAATGAGCCAGAGCACAGTAGCTGGAATGTTTGAATAACACTGCTCTGCTTCATACAGACTGTGTGAAAATTGAAGTCACCAAGCCGGCCCGTCAGCACAGCAGTACAGGCTATTGCTTGTGAAGTCAGTGACCAGAGTTTGGAAACAAGACCTGAGATCAGGGGGATGGCTGGGGGGATTGAGCATCCCAGAGGACATTCTTCTTCTCCAGGAGGGAGGAGGTGCACTGCCGCCAGGGTGAACACAGGTGGAATTCCATGTAAAGTGCACCAGGAGAGTTACTGGCTCACACTGCATGGCAACATGCCCTGGTGCTTGGAATGCACACTTGCATTTGGCATATCTGTGCAAGCATCTTGATTTGGGGGGGGGGGCAGAGAAAAAAAGAAGAAAATGGCCCTGACAGCCACAGACACTGGGCCCTGGTACATCTGGACCCCTACCCTGCCGATGCACTACCACATGACGAAAAAACTCTGCCAGGCGAAAATCTCCCAACCTGGGGGCATAAGGTTGGGGAGGTTCCTTGGAGCACCTGAAGGAATTGGATGGCTAGGAGGATAAAAAAAAAGTACTGATTAAAAAAATCTAAAGTCACCAGCTAAAAGGGCATTATATCAAAGAAAGATAAACAAGTTATTTGTTTTTCAAAAATATTCACATTTGTTTTCAATTTAAATGCAAGTGGAACCAGAAGCTAATGGAATTAAATGAAATGGACCGATATCTGAAAATCTTTTAACATTAAAATTGGTTACACTGTTTTCAAGGCAAACTTGCAACGAGGACTTAAATGACATCCCTGCATTAAAAACAGATACACATAATAATTCCCATGCCAAGGCAAGGAGACAGATTAACAATGATATTTGCCCCGGATGCACAGAATGATGCTTTATATATTCCAGATCTTCAAAATGTCGAATAATTACATCACAGAGTTCTATCTGCCAAAGATGTATTCCATATGTATGTCATAAATCTCATCAGAACAGTAAAAGGAGCTTAAAAGCAACAGAGATTGACTTGGATAAAAGAACTAGAAGAGCTTGACTATATAAGTCTCATTTCAAATTAATTTTCTGAAAACTGCCATGCAACTACTGTAATTCATTTTTTCCTGAATAAGATCTAATAGGTGATAAATCAGTTCTCTACTTCTAGGCATTAGGAGACTGTAGTAATGTCTGCTGCTGCAGGAGTATGACTGAGCCTATATCACTCTGTTTCAGGTCAAGTGGAGCATTAAATAGTCTTAAATCATAAGGCTGTCCCTTTTTCTGCTTTGTGGCTACTCCTGTGGCTTTAAAAAAATCCAATATTAGAAATCATCCTTTACAGCAAGCTCTATGCAGCTGCAAGCAAAGCAATTTGGAGTTTTTTTGCCTGTGAATTCCAAACATGTTTTGCCATTATAAATTGTTTTATGCTGAGAATATTTATCAAATAATCCATTTAAATATAGTATTGTCATTGGGATATTTAATTACCTTGCAGTTTTTCATAAGGAAAAGCTATTTAGTGTTTGCATTTTAAATTTATTTGTGCGTGAAAGTCTAGCAACAAGTGGCATTGAATTTGCCATATTTAAAATGTGACAAATTCATTTAATGTATTAATTTTGTTAACCAGGTAGACCCACTGAGCCATAGCTGTCCCTTTTTCAGAGCTGACCCAGAATTAATTACAGATTTGCAAACAGGTAGAAATAATAAACAGACAGAAGACATAATCAGAACACGTCAGATAAGACAATATTGCTATACAATAGATGCAAGACTATACAGTTGGTCAAAACATAAAATTCAACATATGATGATGAGTTGATAACAATCTAGGATTACAAAAAGTAGCTAGAGGAAACATTACATCAAAGAGCAAGTGCAATGTCCAAAGAGATCCTTGAATGAGGAAGCATACTCACAGTTTAGCAAAGGGTGAGGTCTCCTACTGCAGACACAAAGGCTCCGTTCTAGTAATATATCTTTAAGCCCTTTTTTAGAAACCCCAGGGGTTGGACAGTTTAGTAGGACAGTGGGTAGGGAGTCGAAATGGCTGGAGCTGAAAAGGCAAAGGATCTCTTTCCCACACAGGTTCTGATTCTTGGTGTTTCCAACAGAAAATTGCTGGTGGACCATAAGACACTACTAGGGGACTTGAGTTTTAGAGCATCTCACAGGCTAGGGGTTGGGGACAGACCCTTTACGAGTTCAAAGGCCAGACAGAGTAGAGGGTGTCACACTTGGACAGCTGGTTCTGATCCCTGTATCATTTGTTGTAAATATAAAACAATGTGTGATGGACTGTGTCAAGAGAAAATGCTGTCTTGCTGAAGCTGACACAAAAAAACCCCAGGGATAAGTTCAAAGGACAGGAGGTATTTTAAACTACAGATTTCTAAAATGCAGTTACCTTGTCAATTTGCTTTGATCCCAGGAAATAAAATTAGCCATTCATGACGTCCTCAGGGAAATCCTTTGATTTTGCAGTAGGTGTCATAATGGAAAGAGCATACTTGTGTTTTGGGTGTCTCCCAGGAAGCCAGCTCACTTCATCAAAGAGACCTTTGATGTACAGGTCCCAGACTGCATTCTAGTCCAATATGCATGTGTGTGTGTGTGTGGGGGGTGTTGTCAGAGGGAAGCCAGCATTACATCAAAGAGACCTTTGATGTCTGTAGATACCAGAGCCCAGACGAAATTAAGGAGGCCAAAATACTTTTGCTTTGAATATATAGTGACTTACATCAAAGAGACTTTTGATATGTGTGTGAAGCAAGAGCCCAGACCAGTTTGGACCAGTCAACATGAGAAGAGGATATTTATTTTGTCATCTATTATTTTTTAAATACCTTAGTAGGCCATCATGTGTTATAAAACAGAGATTTTTATACACCAAGGTGGAGTTTGGTGACCTCAGAGAGAAGGCAGGCTCAAGACTGTTTTTAAACCTACTGAGCAAACCTTAGAAGTCACACTTTTTCATATTTCTGACTGAGACAGGAGGAACATCAAAGCACTGAAAGAAAGATTAAGAAGTAAGGACCTTAGACAAGATTAGTCTGAGTGTTATTATTTTTAGGAATCTGCACTTTTAAACCGGTTTGTTTTAAGGCTGTATGTGTTGGGATATTTTGTTCTGCAATATTTTCTGTTTTCATATTTTTTTAAAGTAAAGATATATTTTAAAATGGAAACTGCCTGGTTTGCCTTGAAATTTCTTTTTATATAAGTGGAGCTTTAAAGTTTATAGTTGACACTGTGTATGAGCTTATTATTATACCAAACTGGGAAATGGATAGAGTTCTCTAGGGTCTTGCATAAAGTTCTATGGGTTCATTTTGTAGACCTGGTTAGGTGCTCATAGGCAAAGATATCTGGCCCCCTGAAGACATAATTATCTCAGCCTGATAATTGGATACTCTAACAAGAGGTTATCAGTTTGAATCCCTCCAGAACTTGAGACTAAGATGACTCGAACCCACAAAACAGACAATAGGGTTGCCTTGTACTGTTAACTGTCCACAAATCCTATGCTCAGAGGTTAGCACTTTGGGAGTAGAGGGCTGACCGGCTGAACGTATTTGTGACAGAGGGTACTCAAGTCAATCCTCGAGTGATGACCAGGTCAGGGAGTGAAGTACATTACAGTTGTGCTCTCTGGATGGAGCACCTGTGGCATAGCACCCAATTTTGTTGTGTAGGACTTTGAATTTATTGAGTTCAGAGCAACTAAGGGACTGGAAGACTGGGGCACCATACTACAGGAGGGGGAGTAGTGTGCTAGTGGCAATTATGAGACGTGATTCCTTTGTAATAAAATTGCCAAGTCGGTAAAGCAGACCAATTTTCTTGTGAAGGGTAAGTGTTATGTAGTCAATGTGTGCTCTGTAGGAAAGTTCCTGTTCTAAGTGGACCCATAGGTACTTGGTGAACTTAACCACTTCTGTCTATGTTCCAGCAGAGGTAGTGAGAGCAGGCAGGTGTTGCCTAGGCAGGCCCAAGTTCCTAGGACCAAACAACACTGAATTGGTTTCTCTGGCATTAAGGACCAGCTTACTGACCCTAAACCAGTTTTCTAACTTAGGGAGGTAAGTCTCAATCAGGACATTAAGGCAGCTGGGGTCCCTGGAACTCCTATGAAGCACTGCATCATCTGCATACAGTAGAATGTTCGTGTCCCCACAGTTTCCTGGCATATCATTTATAAATAACAAAAATAGCAGGGGGCCTAAAATAAAACCTTGAGGGACATCATCAAGGATAGGTTTATTCTTGAAGAGATAACATAGAAACTGAGTCTGTCGGCAGATAAGGACCTGATGGCCCACCATTTTCCCTATCTATAGTGTTGCCACAGATCCTACTCGGTCTCTAGTCCCCCCCCCACCACCACTAAAATCCTTCTGCATCTATCCCATGCATTTTTTAACCCTGTCACTGTTTCTGCCCCAACCATCTCCACTGGTAAGCTGTTCCATGTATACACCACTCTCTCTCCGTAAAGACATACTTCCTCACATTTCCTCTGAGACTCCCCCCTTTTAAGTTCATAGCATGACCCCTTGTCCTTGAGCATCATTTTCTGTGGAAAATGATTCCCTCCTGTACCTTGTTTTTGCCTGTGAGGTATTTGAATGTCTCTATCATATCCCTTCTGCCCCTCCTTTCCTCCAGAGAGTACATGTTAAGTTCCTTGAGCCTCGGCCGGCCCGGTGGCACTGAGGGTTGAGGCACTGGATCCCACACCGCATGCCACGCTAGCAACCCAGTTTCAGAAGCGAGCTCAGGTCATTGGGGGTTGGCAGGGGAGGGAGAGGATTGAGCGCCTGATGGACTCCTCTCCTTGGGAACGGCAATGGGGCTGTCCGGCATCCCAGCAAACCTCGATGGAGACCGGGGGCACTGCAGGATGGAGGACCAAAATGTGTGGGGAGCGTGGTAGACACTGGCAGGGTTGCTGTGCGCCATGGCATCAAAGCATGCCATGCTCAGGGAGATGGGAGGAAGCTCACCAGAGCCAAGCCAAAAACCCTTTTTCGCCTGATAGCAAATTCCACCCCACAGTGCCTAGCTGCCACACGCCCAATACTGACCTCCTCCTCTACTCCTTCAATCTCCAAGCGGACCTTGGGCCAGGGGGGATCCTCAAGAGAAAGTAATGTCCTTGAGGAGGCGGAGGCCACAGTGGGTAGTAGAGTGGCAGGTGAGTTGGGAGCCTGAGAGAGTTCCGGATTCTGAAGGAGATAAACAAATATGTTAAAAATAAAAAAGTTCCTTGAGCCTCACCCCATAGGGCTTTTGATGCAGGCCATGCACCATTTTGGTTGACCTCCTTTGTATTGCCTCCACCCTCTCCATGTCTTTATGGAGGTGGGGCCTCCAGAACTGTGCACAGTACTTGACGTGTGGCCTAAACAGTGATCTGTATAGGGGTATTAGTATCCCCTCCTTCTATTGGTGATTCTCCTTCCTATGCAACACAGCATCCTTCCAGCCTTCCCCACTGCTTTGTCACACTGCTTCGCTACCTTCAGGTTATCAGAAATGATCACCCCCAGGTCCTTTTCCTGCTCTGTAACTGTTACTACCTCTCCTCCCAGTTAGTATGCTGCCCCCTGGTTCTTATGCCCTTAGTGCATTATTTTGCACTTTGTTGCGTTAAAACCCAGCTGCCAAGTCCTTGACCATTCTTCCAACTTTTCTAGATCACTTCTCATTTTTCCCACTCCTCCCAGTGTGTCTACTCTGCTGCAGAGTTTTGTGTCATCTGAGAAGAGGCAGACTTTCCCTTCTAGCCCTTCTGTAATGTCACTGATGAAGACACTGAAGAGGACTGACCTAAGTACTGATCCATGGGGTACTCTATCGGTCATGTTGCCTACACTGGAGTGACTACCATTTACCGCCACTCTCTGACTCCTATTGCCCAACCAACTTTCCACCCATTTTACTACCTTAGGACCTACTCCAAGGCTTCTCAGCTTGTTTAACAGCCTTCTGTATGGAACGGTGTCGAAGGCCTTGATCCACTTTCCTGGTCAACCAATCATAGAACTTGATCAGGTCTGTCTAGCAGCACCTCCCTTGTGAACCCATGCTGCCTCTGATCCTGCAGGTTGCTGGTAATTAGCTACTCCTCAATTATTTCCTTTAATAGTGTTTCCATCACCTTGCCTACCACCGACATCAGGATGACTGGCCTGTAATTTCCTGCCTCTTCCCTATTTCCACTTTTGTGGAGTGAGGCATCTGCCCTCCTCCAGTCCCCCGGTGCCTCCCCCATTTTTAATGACACATTGAAAAGGGCTGCCAGAGGTGCAACTAGCTCCTCTTGCAATTGCCTCAGTATCCTGGGGTGCATCCCATCTGACCCCATTGCTTTGTCTACTTTTATCTATGATAATTCCCCAAGCACTTTTTCATCTATAAATGGTTTTGTGTACACTTCCCATCCCTTTATACCCTTGCCCCATTTCCTTCCCCCTCCTCCATAAATACTGAACAGATACAGTTGTTTAATAAATCTGCTTTTTGGTGACACTGCACCCTCCTTCCCCATTCAGTCTTACTATCCCCCCTTTGTCCTTTTTTCACTTATGTATCTAAAAAATGTTTTATCTCATTTTGTCACTGACTTGGCAGTCCTTTCCTCTGTCTGTGCCTTTGCACTTACAACTGCCTTCCCCTGCCTCCCTTTGTTTCTTATGGTCTTCCCTATCCCCCCCCCTTCTGTGTTTTTTTGTACGTTCTAAATGCCCTTTTTTGTGCTCTTACCTTTTCTGCTACTTCCTTAGAGAACCATAGTGGTCTCCTTTTTTTCTTGCCCACCTGGCCTTAAACAGAGGTTTGTCGCTTGCCTAATTCCCTCTTTTATTTTTGCTCACCTTTCCTTGACTCCCCCCAGTTTTCCTATCCCCACCAGTGCTTCCCTCAGGCATTCTCCAATTTTCTTAAAATCTGCTCTTCTGAAATCCAGGACCCTTGCCCTTGTGTGATCTGACTCTGACTTGGTCTTTACCTCAAACCACACTGTATGGTGGTCACCGTTTCCCAGGTGGTCTCCTTGTCCCCGTTTGACAGTACTAAGTCCAGAAGTGCCCCCTTACGAGTGGATTCCAACACTAATTGCCTGAGGAACTCCCCTTGCATGGAGTCCAGGATGTACCTACTCCTGGCTGTAGCTGCAGCAGGAAGACTCCAATCCACGTCCGATAGATTCAAGTCTCCCACTGTCAGTACCTCCCCCTTGAGACCCATCTTCTGGATCACTTCCACCATTTTTTTTATCAACCTCTTCCCCTTGTGTTGGAGGTCTGTAGATCACTCCTTTTCTAATAGTGGACCCTTTCTGTCTTTCCAGAGTGACTCACGGTATCTCCTCACTTCCCTGCTTCCCCTGTATTTTCATGGCTTATAATAATAATAATAAACTTTATTTGATTTAGCACATTTCAATTTGCCAAAGCGCTTTACAAAAAGTAACTAAAACCAGTAATGTAAAATAGCAATACAAATAATCAATAAAATCTGTTACTAAATATAGTTAACTAACAAATGCTTGGCCCCATAAATATGTTTTCAATGTCTGCTTAAATTCCACAGGGTCGCGTCCCACAGCTCATGCGGTGAGAAATTCCAATGGGCTGGGGCAGTACATCATGCATGGGCCGCTTAGATTTTAACAATACCCTTGGAATCTCTAGCAACTCCTCATCAACCGAGCGGAGCAGTTGCTCAGGGCAGTTGGGAATCAGAAGTTCTTTCAGGTAATCTGGTCCAAGTCCATGTAGGGCTCTGTATGTCAGTAATCCAACTTTAAAGGTGATTCACCACTGAACTGGCAGCCAGTGCAGTTCGCGCTGCACTGCCGTGATGTGACATGATGTTATCCCTTACATATAGAGCCACTCCTCCCACTTTCTACCTACTCTGTCCCTTCTGAGCAGCATATATCTCGGAATGGCTACTTCCCAGTCCTGGTTTGCATTGCACTAGGTCTCCATGATAGCAACAAGGTTCAGGTCCACTTTTGCCATGGTGGCCTCCAGGTTTGCAACCTTGTTCAGACTTCTCGCATTTGCACACACGGCTTTCCAGACTATGCTGACACCCTCTATCCCTTTTCCTGTCCACTATGTTTTTTTAGTTTTATTCTTGCCTTGTATTTCCTGACCTTCATTGTTGTTTGAACCTTGTTGGGTATTCTCTCCCTCCTTGCATTCTTTGTCTCTTGAGCTTGTGGGCGAGAGTGGTGTTTGTTTTTCTGCCTCTCCCCATGGCTAGTTTAAATGCTTGCCAATGAAGCATTTAAACTGCTCACTGAGGACCACGGTTTCCCCTCTGGCTGGATGCAGGCCGTCACTTTTGTACAGGTCCTCATCCCTCCAGGTCGGACCCCAGTCCCCAATGAAGCTGAACCCCTGCTCACCACACATTCCTTCAGACATGCATTGAAGTCCCTGATGCAGCATTCCTAGCTTTCCACTTGCCGAGGACAGGCAACACCTTCGAGAAGGCCACAGAGTGTGCTACCTGCCCAAGACCTTTCCCCAACTCCCTAAACTCCTCCTACACTACCTCTAACCCTGCCTTAGCTCTTGGCAGGTCATGTGTTCCCAGATGGACAATGACTTCTAGCTCCCCCTTACTTGCTACCACCCTGGTGATCCTCAGGATCTGCTCTCCATCCCTCTGAGCTGTGCCTCCGGGTAAGCACTTTACCTCTCTCTCTCCGTGACCCCAAATCTATCTCCCCGACGATGGAGTCCCCCACCAGGATTTGCTTCCTCCTCCTCCTCCTTCTCTGGGGTCTTCTGCCACCCATCCTTGGGGCTTCCTTGTAGAGGAACCGCTCATCTTCCCCAGTCACTACATCAAGTGCCACTGTGGGACCTTCCAGCTCCTCCAAGACTACGTAGGAGTTCTGTAGTTGCACCAGTTGGGGGATGTTCCTCTGCCCTATCTCCCTCACCCTCCCTGAGCCCACCATAGTCCATCTGCTTCTCCCGCCTGGCAACCCCCAAGGAAGTGGCAGCAGACCTGGTGGTCCCTAGATAAGGGAGGAGGCTCCCTGAATCCGAGCCAACTTGGCCTGGAGACTAGCAACCTCTTCCCTCAGCCTAGCAAGATTCCTGCAGGTGGGGCGACACCGTAGCATCAAGAAGGTCCTCCTGAGACAGCTGCCCACAGCCACTGCACTGCACCACTCCCATCATCCTTTTTTTCATCCCTCTCTCTCTCCTGCTCTTTCTTTCTTTCTTCCTTCCTCCTTCTCGCCTTTCTTCCATTTCCTCTCTCCTCCTTTCCCCCTGCTTATCTATGATACTGGAATTTGGTTAACCCTATGTCCCTGCTTCCTAATAGAGTGAGAGGGGATTACAAGCAAATCAAACAAATATTACTTGTTGTTCCTGGCCTTCTTGTTCCTGCTAGGAAGTTCAGGTGTCAGTCAAATTGTATTGCATATATATTTAGGTGTGGACAAGCGTGGGTGGGTGGAGGGGTAGGTGGGAGGGCAATTTGTCTCCATGTTTGTGTGCTGTTATTCTCCGCTGCCTTGTCTTGAACTCTGGCCCCCACTGTTCCTTTCCCAAATCTGCTGCTTCTAAAAGCTCAAAATGGAGCTGGGGCACAGAAGACTCTGCTTTCACAGGTCACAGGCCCCTCCCAGTTAGCTGGGATCTATCAGTGAGGTAGTGGAAGAACCAGCTGAGAAAGAGTGCATCAAGATCAAGGTTCTTTAGTTTTGATAGGAGGCTATGACTGACCAAATCAAAAGGTTTAGTTGGTCAATGAAGATTGCACCAATGAACAGCCCTTTATCCATGGACCCAGGATATCAGTGGTCAGTTTGACAAGGGCAGTGATGCCACCTGAAGCGATGTTGCTCATCAGTCAGCAGGTGCCTCTGTTCCAGGAAGTCAAGGACCTGGTCATAGACCAGACGTTCTTGTTTTAGCCAGGGAGCAGAGGAGAGACACAGGGAGGTAGTGCTCAATAGGTCCTACTGTGCCACCTTTAAGTATAGGAACAACTATGGCAGTCTTCCTTGTAAACATTACACTTTAAAGTGAATCTGTCACTCAATGGAAAACTCTAAGGAAAAAAAAAACATACTATTTAGATGAATTTCAGCACATCTTTTATATAGTGCCTGTGTTTCCCTTCTCTGTGTTCTTCATTACTCAATTGATTTGCATGGACACAGGATTCTTACCCACTTCTGCAAATTAATTATTTACTGATGTCATAATCCAGTCTTTGTTACATCACAGTATGTGTCTCAGTCCCTCTCCTAATACATTAGAACTGAAGGAGGAATGACCCCTGGATGACACTATCTAATCCTAATGTACTGATGCAAGAGACTCTCAGCAAATTTATGACAGAGAGACTTTGACTTCTGTATACAGTACATAATGCATTATTGCAATTTTTGTTTATTCATATCTTGTCACTATAAAATGCACATAAACAACAATGTTTCATGGATAATATCCATTTTTCCAGGTACAGTCACTGTCATAGCTCTTGCTGCTTCAAAATACACTCGCAGTCTGGTATATTTCCTTATAAGGCATCAACGAGTTGCTCACTGCGACCTCTTCCTAATTCTAAACATTGGGCTATCCCCTTGACAGTGTGAGTTCAGTGTGCTTGGATGCTGTGGTGGTCTCCCACACTCTTCTGTGGTGGCAAGAATTGAATAAATAAATAAAAAATTGCAATAATGCATTATGTACAGTATACAGGAGTCAAGGTCTCTAATTTCATAGTTCCTGTCTCCTTCTACGGTACAGTCACCTTTACATGGATAATGCTGTACTTTATTTTCTAGGGCTTCTGTCCCCGGGCTGAAACTCTCACTGCTGTTGGACTTTGACAATGCCCAATGTTGGTTCCATGCTAACCAGCTCTTGCCTAATGCTAAAAATAAACACAGCATGACTTTTGGCACTGGGCAGAGGCTAGCAAGGCTCCAACAAATGCTGATCTTCAGAACAGGTGATGGCACTCCTCTCCCCTTACAGCTCTTTCCCACTTCAAGAATCTCAGTGTGTAGCTGGATCAAACCCTCTCCCCTCCTGTCAGATCAACACCATTAACTAAAAAATGTCACCCTAAGCTTGGTGTGCACACTGCATTGCAACAAATCCTGCCTCCCAAATTTAAGCCTCTGCAAGCTCATTCTCAAAACGATCCTGCCACTGTTCAACTATACGGATTGTGGATATGGTTTATAGTGAGACTTCCAAAACCACCATAGCTAGACTGGACCCATTTTCTACTCTTTCTGGCATTTTGCACTAAGTGCCTTTCCTCTAATCAATCATTTCTCTCTCCCTATTCTGACCTTTCTCTCCCTCATCAGGATGCCCATTGCCTCTCCCACTGCTCCTCATTCCTGGTTAAATAATAGCTTACCTTTCTCCCTCCTTACTGCAGATCTTCTCTCTCCTCTCCCTTTTCATCCCTTCCTTCTACTCTTTTCACTATTCTAATGCACGCTCATTTCACACCCCTAGCTACAAATCCTCTGCAGGCCAATCTGCCTTTTTGTTTGCCTCCCTGCTCTCTGGAACACCCTCTCTTTCCCCACTAGACTCTCAACCCACCACGCCATTCTCTCAGACTGTATCTGTCTCAATTCTCTGAGCCTTGCTTTTGTGACTACCTGCCCTCCTCTCCCTTTCATGGTTATTTGTTGTAGCTATGTATATATCTATATAACATAAGGTTGCACCTGCAGCTAGCCATCTCCCCTCCTCCTGTATCACTACCAAAAAATTGTTTTGTTGCTACAACTTAGTACCAGGTTTCCATTGTACTCAAGCTCTGCACTTTCTTCCTATTTTTTTATTTGTGTCCTGCATTATTTCATTTCATTACATGCACCGGTTGTTATCCCTATGGTTATGGTTATTACTATTCCACTCTGTAACTCATGTATTTGCAACTTTTTTGCTTTGTTTTATACTTCTGCAATGAATAATTTGTATAATACCTTACATTTATTGTTCTCGCACATGTGCGGTTGACTTTTGTCACCGTATTTGTTACTGTTCCCTCCCACTTACAACCCTTCACCTAACCCACACTTGGTAACAAGTTTTAACTCAGCATGCCTGTCTTAGTCACCAAACTTCCAAAAATTAAAAAATATATTTTTTTCACCTAGACAAATATGCACATGCATTTTCAAGTTTCTTTTCGGTCTCAGTATCAGTTGCCATTTTGCATGAGCTAGTGTTCTTTAAAATTTGGACATTCATATTGTTTGGGCCTGAAGGAGTGCCTAATCACTCAGGTACTCCAGATGAACTGGGGTGGCTCTCTATTACCCCTGCTTACCAAGTAATAAAACACTATTTGTTACCACGGCCACAGGCATTAACACACCCACAGGTTTGATCCATCTGTGATAGCACTCCCATCTGACATCATTGCTAATCTGTTTAAAAATATGCGAACAGTCACAGATAGTTCTGCACATGATACTCAGGAACTTGAGAATTTTAAAAAGAAAGCTATCAGGATCACTTACACACAGTCTCACATTTGCACTACTGTCAGAAATGCAAAACACCCTACAGACGGCTTATACAAAAGATGCATCCCTGTGGTTAAGATGACACAGAATTTATAGTGCACTGGGAGAGAGTTCTCCATGAATAATAACATTATATGGTGCTTACAATATTAAAAGAAACAATGTGACAAGATTCAGAGATTAAAGAATTAGAAACAAAGCTTTTTAAACAGATTTCACTGGCTGCTATTAATCTAATTAAAGAAGTACTGGATGAACTGATTAAAAGTCATCAGGCATAAATCACCAGATACAAAGAAATGAAACATTTGTGTGATGCCAGGGATTATGTAAATAGCAATGTTTATAATTGGAACAGTAAATGAGACACAGATTGATTTTCCTATACGTCCATAATCAACACTGATGCAGGATTATGATCCTTGGGACTGCAGAACACAGATAATTGCTGTGATGTATTTCAACAAGCTCTAGTCATTTTTTGGGGAAACAGTGGGGAGGGAAGCAGCAATCAGATATATTCCTGGGGAGGACAGGCGGGGGGGGGGGCAAGAGGAGGCAAAGGAAAAACAAACAACAGATGGTATGGCAGGGGTAATCAATACAGACAAGACTATAGCCAAAACAGGAGAACACCACCAAGCCAAACAACAAGCTGACCCTTATAAATCTGAGACACGTGCCTCTTACTAAACCCAGGTCTCTCTTACAAAAAGGTCTCCCATATGTACCTACCGACAACGTCAACATTTGTTTTTTGTTTTACTTCCTATTTATGCCCATTTGTAACTGCTGCCTGTCGCCTTTATTGGTCCCACCCAGACTCATCATCAGTCCTCTCCAGGAATTACCTCCATCAATGCCCTCCATGGCTCTCACCCTATGGTGAGAGATCAATATGTATAGGTTCCCCAGGCCCCCCCTTAAAGTGCAATTCCACATATGGCTTACTGAATAGGTGCCACGGTGAATGCTGAGGGGTCTGCAGTGGGACCAGCTTTATCGTGTTGTGATCAGGTGCTCTTTTTTCTTGCTTTTCTCCCTATAGGTCACCACTGCACAAGAGTATCAAGTCTCAGATATGCATGTCAAGTGTGTCATCAGGCTGTTACCGAGCACAACCTTGCCCCCTACCACTGTAGCAAGAGCCAGGCTCCTCCCAAGACGCTAGATTGTCAATACCCCAGCCATCCCTGGATGACCCATTTTTGCCTCTTAACTCGTGTCACCATTATTGTGAGAGGTAGCATTACTGCTGTGCCAATTGTCAGGCATGGCTGAAAAAGGACTGTGCCCAGTCCACTTCCTGGTTAAAAATAAAACAAACAATGTCTCAGCCTAGAAGTGAACCTTTTTTAATCTTCATGTGAATGCTTTTCAGATTGTTTCACCAACTACATCTTAAAACATTATTTCGTGAGCTCTGATAGAGGCAATGCCAAGGGCATAGATAGTTGTTTTGATGGGGGTGGGGGAGGACAAGACTGTTAAAAGTCCTGGTCATCCTGTGAAATACTGAACCAACAGGTTGGGGTCAGTGGGTCACCTCGGCCCCCATAAGTAATCAAGTTTTAGATGCATTCTGGTGTATTTTGAGGGTAATTTTGAAACTTTTTGGCTGATTTTAAAGCTTTCTTTGACAGATACCACTACCAAAATGACTATCTTTTCATTTTTCTTTTTAAAATTGGCAATACTCAAGACAATCTCTTGATTAAAATCAAGGAGCAAAAACTGCATACTTCTCCCATCTAGAACATTCAACTATAAATGCTTAAATTCAGCTATAACAGCCATGCATTCTTGAGCACCAGAATTAAAGAACCAGTTACATCAGCAATCCCTACAGAATGTGAGCAATCATAGCATGTTTTGTTTAAACTTGGAAAAATGTGAGGCATAAGGGGGTTGACAGTGTCCCTTTAAATTCATCAGCATTTTGTACAGTACCATTTTAGTATTTCATAACAAAGCAAAGATGTAGCAAATACAGTCTGTTACTAGACATCCACCACTTAAAGCCTTAATTACCTCAGGTGCCAAACAACTAGTTTTACATAAATGGACTTCACAAGACTTTATTGCATTTGTAAGGACAACTGGGAACTATTTTGAGTTCAAGCTGCAGTTAGCATCAAGAGCACAAGATACAGTCATACCGTGCATTATAATAGCGGTGCCAAATAAAACAGCTGCAGTGTAAGGGTTCTTTCTCACCAAAATCTGATATGAACTGCAAGTTTTCAATATAGCATCTGGCTAGTACAGAATAACATTAATGTGCAGAGATTCAGGCCAATATTTCTAAAGTATTGGTATTCAAGAGGCACATTTACACTCCCCTCCCCCCAATTCATGCAGCACATTACCCTTTTATTTTGCTCAGATAGTATCCTAGAAACTAGGATACCAACAGATACTTCCCACTTGGCCAGACAGTTGCTGTGGTAGGATAGTAGTGCTATCTGACCATGGATCTGACCTTTTAGGATCCAGTGCATGGATCCAACAAATGTTGTGGATCCTGTGGCTCCTAGTAAAAGATCTATAGTTCTGAGCAACAGATCCAGCTCAGATCTTAACTACGCGACCTAGGATCACTGGATCTGATCTAGGATCCCTGGATCCTACATAGGATCCATCGCTATCTGACCCCAGATCCTATCTGACCTAGGATCCCTGGATCCTACCTAGGATCCATCACTATCTGACCCCGGATCCTATCTATTTGACCTGGAATCCCTGGATCTGACCTAGGATCCCAGGATCCTAACTGGGATCCATGGCTATCTGACCCCCGGATCCTACATCTGTCTTTGGTAGGATTTCTGGTAGGATCCTAGGTAGGATACCAGCACTATCTGATGGAGGGTAGTAGGATCCAATAAAGCACTATCTGAGCAACACTACTTTTATTTTGGTTTTTGGTGTTATACTCCACTCAAAGAACAGTGCTGAATCAGGATACCAAAAAAAAAGAGAGTACAAGGCAAAAAAAAATGATTTATGGAGTAAAATAAAACTGGCAAGTGGCAATGTCCTGGAAAACAGCTCTCTGATTACAACCCTGAAGGTATGGGTAATGTGCCCAATAGTTGGGTTTGTTAGCACTCCTTGTTTATTATAATACAATTAATGGCTCTTCCCTTTTTCCCACTGGGAGACAGTGGTGTAATTTGCCGTTATAAAGGAGCGTTTATAACGGCAAACACACACGGTTTCCCTCGGTCTGCACATGCGCCCGCCACAGTTGCTCCCTGCACACCGCTTGCCGTTCGCCGCTCACCGCTTCCGTTTTCCGCAAAACTCAGCCACCATGGCATAAGAACTTGGTGGTAAGTTATTTCTTTTTTAAAAAGTGACATTTGTTTTACACATAAAGGGTGCAAACAAAACAGAAACAAACTAGAAAATCTCCCAGGTTACTGAAAACAAAAACGGACCAGAGCGTGGCAGCACCAAAACATCTGGGGGAATATCTTATATTTAACAGAACTGCTGTGGCAAAAAAGGGGAGACCCAGCAATTATACAAATTAAAATATGGGGTGCTGTGTGTAAACTCAAAGTTTACACACACCCTTGGGGTTAGATGCTTTTCATAAACCCCTCGAGCTTTGCTCTCGGGGTTTATGTAGCATCTAACCCCTCAGGTATGTGTGTAAACTTCTCATTACACACAGCACCCCATACTTTATTCTACTTTTAATGATGTACTGTACTTTCATCTCCTCCCCTACTACCTGCACCCCCTCCCCTAGGTCACAACTGGAAATAAAATTTGTAAATTATCTTTGCTTGCCTGCCTGGATTAAATAAATGTTGATAAACAGTTAAATGGGGAAACACTAAATTGGTCTGTCTTGTCTCCTTTCTTAAAATACTCTTCTTGTTATTTTCATGAGGATTGCTGCAAGTATTCCAACATGTTTTTAGCTTAAAGGGCTGTAACACAGCAGCATAAACTAGGAACATGAAAAGCTTGTTCTAATGCCCTTGGAAAGTAGAAACTTCAAAATGTGTTTTGACATATTTTGGTAGGGTGAAGATGTGTCATAAAAAGGGACAAGATAAATTAAAACATCCTAAACTAATGCATTTGGGAGCTGTACTGCCTTTTGGTCATTAAAACAATTTTCCTAATTTCATTTAAAGATATCCAATAAACAACAGTAAATGTGTTGCGGGAAGAAGTGGTCACAGCTGTAACCTGGCAAAGTCCAGTGGTTGAAGCTGAAATGTTTAGAAGGTGGAAAGGGGTAATGGTCAGATGTCTCCCAGGTACATCAGCGTGGAGAGACACTGACCACATTGCTAAAATTGTTCAGGAAGCAGGAGAAAACAATGAAGTCCTGGTACATAGAGGGACTAACAATCACACTAGCCGGTCAGTTGTGGAGACCAAGGAATACCTGACCAGGCTGGGTGACAAACTATTATCCATTTTGTCTGGCATCTCCTTCTCTGACATCCTGCCAGTCTGGGAGAGGGGGGCAGATGGACGAAAGGTCAGAGAAGGGGAGATGGGGAGCTAAACATGTGGCTCAAGGGCTGGTGCCAGGAAAAAGGACACAAATTTGTAGGGAACTGGCAACAGTTCTGGGAGCGAAAGTTCTTTAAATTTGATGGACTGCATCTGACTAAGGAGGGAGTCAGTGCATTGGGGCAGAAGTTTGACATCTTTGCAGAATATTTAAATTAGTAAATGGGGAGAGGGGTGCAGCACCCCATACATCAAATGGGAAGAACACCTCTCTCCCCTCAGCTAGTGGTCAAATGGGAGTTCAGCATGTTTGTAGTTCATTTGCATCACCAGGTAAGGAAAAAGGTCTGGCTCCCCATACGACGCTCAGGGGAAACGCCAGACCTTGCCCAACAACTAGCACACAGAAATCTGGCCAATGGAAAATCATGTACACAAATGCTCGCAGTCTGGGAAACAAGATCCCAGACCTGCAGGCACAATGACAGAGGCTAAACTGGACATCAGAAAGTAATTAGCGAGACGTGGTTTACCCGAACCACACTTGGGAGACTTCAGTACCTGGCTATGTACTGTTCAGAAGAGAACGAGGTGCAAAAGGAGGGTAGAGGGCTCCTGTATGTCAATGAAAATATTAAAGTTACAGAAATTCCGAATACACATAAGAAGCCAGAAGAACTGTGGGCTACCCTGGAAACAGGAAATGGGACAGCCATATGAACTGTGGTTGTCTACAGGCCTCCAGACCAGGGGAAGGACACAGACACATTACTGTTAGAAGATATACAAAACATGACAGCTAAAGGGGAGGTTCTGATAATGGGAGACTTCAACATGCCAGATACAGATTGGTCAATACCAGCAGGAACATCTGCCAGAACTAGACACATGGTGGATTCCCTGCAGGGGGAGGGCCTCAAACAACTGGTACAACAACCCAAAAGAGACAGGGCTATCCTAGATCTAGTATTGACTAACAGGGAAAGGATCACAGATCTCCAGGTAGAAGGTCACCTAGGGGCCAGTGACCATCACATTGTATGGTTCAGTTTGGCCACTAGAACTAAATCATCCCATTCCAAGGCAAAAATGTGGGACTTCAGAGGAGCTGACTTTGATAAGATGGCCGACAGAGTTAAGCTAACCCTGGCAATAAGAAATACAGGTGAGGGGGTACAGGCAAAGTGGGCAAGCATTAAGGATGCAATACTTGAAGCAACATCCCATTGTGTTAGAGAGAAAAGGAAGTGCAAAAGAAGAAGGAAACCACTTTAGTTCTCAAAAACAGTAGCAGAAAAGGTCAGAGCCGGACTTCCGGTGACATCATCGGGGACATGGCAGCTTAGACAGAGAGCTCTCCAGCCTAGAATTCAGAGAAACATTTCCACACACGTAGAACTGATTAATAATCTTAAATATGCAGAAATCAAGTTGTGGAAATACAACCAGAAGGAGATCCCACTCCAAAAATAAGAAAGGGAAGCAGGATTGCCGAGGATTGAGCCCTACTAGCTCGGCAGCGAGTGGGAGAGATTCCCCTCAAAGTATGGCGGGAATCGACACCGAGACCGAAATGGACAACCTTTCTAGAACCTGTTTTGAAATGTTGTTGTCCGAAATAAAACAATTCAGATCTGAAACAATACTTGAATTCAATAAACTACACTCGGATTTAAGCAAACTAGATGCTAGAGTAACTGAACCAGAAGAAAGAGTATCGACGGCTGAGGATGACCTATGACAGATTTCTAAAGTGCTTGAATACATTACACATCAATCGGAATCTATCTCAGCCAAATGCCTTGACTTGGAAGCTCGTTCCCAGAGAGACAATATTAGGATTCACGGCCTACCTGAAGCAGCAGAGGTCGGTGACATGTGTGAATTTGTGGAGGACTTGTTTTGCCATGTCCTGGTCTTACCACAATCGTTTAACTTTAAAATTGAGCGTGCTCACAGGGCATTAGTGCCAAAGCCAACCTCACCCACAGCCAGACCTCATTCGATAATTGTGAAATTCTCGAGTTATCGAGACAAAGAACAAATACTAAAAACAGCATGGAAACAGGGCTGGGTGGAGTATAACGGGGCCAGACTCATATTCAATCAAGACTACCCCCAGGTAATTCAACAGCAACGCCAGGCTTATGCTCCGTTTTTAAGAAAACTAAGAGAAATCAAGGTGAAGTTCCAGACCCCCTACCCGCCAGACTTCGAGTATGTTGGGACTCAGGTACCGAAATTTATCACTTGGTGGAGGAGGCCCTGCAGGCCTTTAAGGATCGTGGACACAAAATCTTAATGCCCACCAAACGTAAGGATCTACACCAGTTGTTACAGAACCCATGGCGTGTGAGCAGTCCCTATACTGGTAACCGTGAAGGAAGGAGAGCGGCAGACAATACCCTTATGGACATCAAGAGAATGCTGGGCCACTTAACGAAAGATAGAGACCCTAAGACCCCACTCCAAAACACTGACTTAAATACATGAAAGTAATAGATGAGTTGGTGAGAACTTTCTTACTGGGTTTATAGACTGCTGATTTGGCGTTCCTCCCCCTCCTGACGTGAGGGCTCTGGGATGAACTGTCGTCTAATCGGTGTATCGACTCTTTTCTTTATTGGGACTTTAAATAATGTAATGTTATAGTATATAATCTGCACCGAGAAGTTTGCGGATAGGGAGCAGTAGCGAAAAGGGGAGGGGAGAGATAGGAGAGGGGTATTGACTGGACCTCCTCATTTGGAAGGGGGGAAGCTGATGGGGTGATTGGTGGGCTGGATGGTGATGTGGGAAGGGAGTGGGTGGTTGGGGTTGGGAGTCTTGGCGTTGGAGAGAGATCCTTGTTGCTCCTCTTCTGGGAGGTGGGGGGCCGGTGTTTGGGAAGGGGGACGAGCGTGGGGGCAAGACCCTTAGCACGGAGGACCGGATAGTTATAGAGGATTGTCACTAAGGCGGGTTTTATGAATGATTTTTTTTTGTTGACCGCCCCTTATGAGTCGCTTCAGAGATTTATGGGTAGGCCTCTCGGCCTCTCTTCTAAGATGGAGAGCTGTAACATCGAGGGCCTGAGATTTGATGTCTAGAGAGGTAGGATAAAAGACTTAATAAGTATGGGGGCATACTTAGGAACTTAGAACGGGTGGGGAGGAATTAGGTATGGGGGGGGAACGGAATAGACTCTTCTCACAAGATGCAGGATATAAGGAGATCGCGGTGATGTTGGTCCCGGAGGCCCGGCCCGGGCGCGGCAGGGGAAGTTGTGCTCGGCCTGGGATCTCCAGCATGTTTAACACTGCTGTGTAATCTATGAAAGGGAAACTACGTGGGAAATCAATGGAGGGGGTATTGTTATAGCGGGTAGAGGCGGGAGTTCTTCTCGCAAATTCTAAGACACGAACTGGGGAATGAAGGGAGGCCTCACCTAGTTCAACCTCCTCAATTTAGTGTGTGAGCATTGTGCCGATACTGATCTGAAGATCTCTAGAGGGAATAACTGCTTTATCTCTCACCCTGTTTACTGGCTCTTCTATCTTTACCTGAAGGGAGGGGGGGAGCTCCGCTGCTGAATAATTCCGCTATTAGAATGGGGTGGCTGGCGAGCCTTCCACAAATAAAGGGAGGTATGAGCTCTCTTTCGACATTATATGAAAGGGGCTGGGAACAAAGGCGGGGGGAAGATATGGGTCCCTCGAGCTATATTGCCAAAGCTAAAATTTCTTTAAATAGTGGGGATCTCTAGTGCAAATTCTGTAGTAAGGGATTCTGGATCATAGGCAGGGAGGCAGCTAGGCAGATGGGTAAGCCTAACATTAAACACAGCAGTTGGGGAATGGTAAGCACAACCACACTACATTTCCTGCCAGTTTGTTTACTGATGACGATTTGCCACTACAACTGGCAAGGACTCAATTACTGTGGAGTCCAGGAGGAACGGGCCGTTTTTAAGGCTCCTTCCCCTCCTAATCGAGTGAATCCTACTCGATTTCACAGAGAGCAGGGCACTCTGCTCCCCTACATTGGGAGTCATAATGTAAATAATGTTCTACAGAAGGTACTAGTTGCTCAGTTAAAGGTACCTTCTGAGTTAGTATATACAGTATGTTTGTGTGTTATGTTGCTATGGTTGTTTGGATGTCTGTTTTAATGTATACTGGTCGCTTGCAGTGGCAAAATGATCGTACTCATCATGCAAAATCCCAGGGCCTGTTGCACTTATTAACATACCTGAAGGTAGAGGTAGAGGTGAAAGAGAGGGGGAAAATTCAGAGGAAGATAATTGAAAAGAGGAAGCCGAGAAGTTTATCCTCCTCATATTTAAAGCCCAATATGTATATGTATATAAATGGCAGATAGCAAAAAGATTAAAATGAACTCACATAATGTAAATGGGCTAAATAACCCAGTAAAGCGATACACGGTCATGTTGGCCCTGAAGAGGGAAAACCCCACCTTTATCTTATTGCAAGAAACGCATCTCAATAGAACTGAACATCTGAAGTTGGTAAGATTTGGCTTTGACACAGTAGCTGCGGCCTCCTATAAGGGAGGGAAGAGAAGGGGGCGGCGATATTGGTGGCTAAAGGGACTCCATTTCAGAAAACGAATAGTTATATGGACCCGGAAGGATGATTGGCTATTTTAGTGGGCAACTTAGATGGTACTCCTATCACTTTAGTTTCTCTATATGCCCCGCCAGGTTCCACAAAGGAGATCTTTGGTTCCCTACTCCGCAAAATATCTGACTATCAGATGGGAGCACTGGTGGTGGGTGGAGACCTGAATCAGATATGGGATCCCAGGGACACCTCCAAAATGCGAAACTTTAATCTGACACCAGTAGGTAAGCTAGTCAAGAGGTATCTGAAGGGCGCATTTTGGATGGACGCCTGGAGACACCAGAATGCCAGTAAAAGGGATTATACCCACTACTCATTTCCACATGGTTCTTATGCCAGGACTGACTATATCCTGGTCTCAGGTGAACATCGAGACCAGATTATGGATTGCAGACATATCCCATCGGTACTATCAGATCATGCACACGTGTCTATGGTTATGAAGTGGGACATTAAGAAGGGGAGATCCCTTTGGAAATTTAATAACTGTCTGTTAAACTTGAAGGATTTTACGGACATGGCCAAGTCCAGACCAACGCAAATTCTGAAGGACAATGAGTCCTCAGAAATTCCTGATACCACAATATGGGACACTATTAAGACGGTGTTCAGGGGAGACTGCATTAAATATGCTGCATATTTTAAAAAACAGCAAAACAAAAAAATGGAGCATCTTCAAACACAGCTCCACAATCTGATGGGGCAGGCAGCGGCTGGGGAGGCCTCGGTACAACCAGAAATACTAAAAGTCAGACAACAGATACAGGGAATTATTGACATTAAAACGGAACAAGCACTACAGCGACTGAGGCAGAGATATTATGAATCAGGGCCCAGAGCCTCACGCCTATTAGCCCACAGACTCAGACAGCAGAAAGCAGAGAACGCAGTTATGCAAATTAGGGATCCTAAGTCAGGTAAACTTGTGAGGTCGAGGGAGAAATTTCTCCTGGGCTTTAGAGACTTTTATATGAATCTATACAGCTCGGAACAGTCAGTAGGGAATGAACCAATCAATACCTACTTAAAGAAACTAAAACTCCCAGAACTAACTAAAGAACACAAAGTTACTCTGGACAGACCTATTTCTCACTGGAATTAGAGGCTGCAATCAGGATTAAAAACAAGAAAGTGCTCTGGCCCAGATGGGTACACCCTCTGAATTTTTAAATTTAAAAAAGAAATAAGTGATCCTCTGCTGAAAGCCTGTAAATGGGCACAAGCAGGCGGAGACATACCAGATACTTGGAATTATGCAGTAATTTCAAGTATCTCTAAACCCGGGAAAGATGCAACACACTGTGGGTCCTACCGTCCTATATCAGTATTGAAATAGATTATAAACTATATACAGTACCTCAATTTTAGCAAAGCGATTAGAAGAGATCTTGCCTGAATTGATAAATAATGATCAGACAGGGTTCATACTAGGTAGGCAGACACAAGACAACATTAAAAGAACCCTACATGTAATGTGCCATGCCGCTCAGTCGGGGGCCCCCTGCATGGTCTTGAGTTTAGATGCGGAGAAGGCCTTCGACCGGGTGGCATGGGACCTTTTGAAATTGGCATTGAGAAGATTTGGGTTCTCAGAGGCATTTGTGGGGATCATATCTAAAATATATACAAAACCAAAAGCATATATAAAAATTAATGGTAATGTCTCCCAACCAATATCATTACAAAGAGGTACCAGACAGGGTTGCCCCCTCTCTCCTCTTCTTTTTGCATTATATCTCGAGCCACTAGCACAGGCGCTGAGGCAAGAGGAGGAAATTCGGGGATGGGAGGTGGGGGAAGACACATAAACTAGCCTTATACGCTGACGACCTCTTAATTTACCTCAGAGACCCGGAGCAGTCCCTAGGAAAACTATGGGGCGCTTTATCAGAATTTAGCAGTTTGGCTGGTTACAAGTTGAACCTATCTAAGACGGAAGTTTTAACTAAACACTACGACCCATCTGATCATATTAGGCAGAAGTGCCCTTTCAAGTGGAATTTGACCAATTTTAAATATTTAGGTGTACGATTGGGATTCCAGTTTGACAACTTATTCTCGCCTTAACTCTCCCTATCTTAGTGAATATCAGGCTGAATTAGAACTCACGGCTATCGGTTCCTATCCCTTAACCCAGAGGGTGGGGGCCATAAATGGATAATTCTTCCTAAATTTCTATATCTGGTGCAAACTATTTCGATTAAGGTACCAGATTCATACTTTAACCTCTTAAACAGAGTAGTCTCTCGATTCCTTTGGGGCCCACTTAGGCCAAGGGTCCGGCTTTCAGTACTCCAGAAACCGAAGAGAGAGGGACGGCTCTCGTTACCCAACTTTAAACTTTATTATTATGCATCACATCTGAGAACAGCCTTTTTTTGGTTGGATAAGCTATATATGTCCAGGTGGAAAGAGGCGGAGTTCTTGGGAGGCACTCCTTGTAACTTAAACAATCTACTACTTGGAAAAAGGGGGAGATCTCTCCTAGACCGGCAGGAAAACCCCTTTACAGCATTTACACTAGAGATTTAGCACAATATTCTGAGTGATAAAAGGGCTAAGAATTGGAAATTCCTGTTTTTCTCTATTCCATATTTGGACTCCTTTTCACCGGGGAACTGGGACAGTGGGTTTAAGAGGTGGGAGATGAGAGGCCTACATCGAATATGGCATTTTGTGGAAGAAGGGGAGATTGTCCCTTTTGAAGGGTTAGTCCACAAATATGGCATCTCATGGCAGGATAGATTTAGATTCTTTCAAGTTAGGAACCTGGCAAAGAAGCTTTTATTGGAGTTTAATCAGAGATGGATGGATCTCCCCCAAATTGCTTTTTCTTTAAAAAATGCTATAGAGAGAGCACCTATCAAGGCCCACATGATGTCCATTTTGTATAGGGATTTTTTTGGCTTGGAAAGGGGACAACACAGACTACATAAGAAGAGCATGGGAGAAGGACCTGGGAATGCAAATTCAGGAAGAGGTTTGGAATAGGGCTCGTTCTACAGTGCACTGGGGCCTAGCAGCAATCAGCTGGCAAGATTTTGCCTGGAAAATTTTCATCAGGTACTTTTCGCTCACCAAAGTACTTGGGTCGGGCTTTAACTGAGGGTGGGATAGAATGCTGGAGGGGGTGTGGGCAGTTGTGGGCAACTTATCTTCACATGCTCTGGAGCTGTCCAGTGGTGTCCACTTTCATGCAGGAGTTGCAACAGGCCCTGGGATCAATTCTTATAACAGATATAACAATATCACCCACATGCTTCTTGTTTATAGAAACGCCAGAAGGGTATGGGGACCCATCCACTACCAGATTCCTGAAAATTGCTTTCTTAGCCGCTCAGAAGGCAATAACCAGAAGCTGGAAGTCACATTTCCCCATCACCATAGGCCATTGGCAGGAGATTATGATAAACATATACAGAATAGAGGCTCTGACAGCCTCTTTGAATAAAAGGGTGTCCCAATTTGAATTGTTGTGGAGACGATGGGTCCTATACATGGCAGGGGAAAGACCTGATTTTGTACCGTAACCCTGGATATCCCCTTTTATCTAAGGGGTTAGAAAGGAAGGGTGAAGAAAAGACAATAAGTCAATAAATATCTGAACTCATATACAGGTAGACAATTTAGTCTGATAATAGCTTAGAATACCATTACCTCTGATGATACATGCCAACAGGCAAGGAATTGTGAGATCTTAAATATGAAATTGCCTCTGTTATGATTCATATGAGATGTACGAATATGTCTTGAATGTATTTTAGTTATACAAAATACATACATAAAGAAAATCTTAAAAATTAAAAAAAATATAAGGTCAGAGCCAAAAGGCTGGCCTTCAGGAAATAGAAGGGAATGCAACGGGATTAAGATAGTGAGGTATACCAAACTTCCCTAAGGGAAGCAGGGAAGGCAGTAAGGCAGGCAAAGGCCCAAACCGAGGAAACACTAGCACAAACAGTAAAAGAAGGTGGCAAGACTTTCTATAGATACATTAGTGAAAAAAGAAAGTCCAGAGTGGGTATTGCTAAGATCAAAGGGGATAAGCGGCATGTGAGGAGAACCATGTAAAAGCATCTATGCTAAACAGATACTTCTGTTCAGTATTTACTGAAGAGAAGGTTGGGTGGCGGGCCTACAGCTCAGCACCATGGAGACAGGGGGGAGCGAGGTGTGCACTAGTCCCTTCACAAAAGAAAGGACCCTACAAGAGCTCGATAAGCTCAGGGTGGACAAGGCAATGGGACCTGATGGCATACATCCCAGGGTACTAAAGGAGCTAAGGGTGGAACTAGCAGAGCCATTAGCAGAACTCTTTTGTGAGTCTCTGAGCACAGGAGAGGTCCCAGAAGACTGGAGAAGGGCTCATGTGATCCCACTCCACAAGACTGGTAGCAGGGAGGAGACAAGGAACTACAGACCACTCAGTCTTACCTCAGTAGTGGGCAAGATTATGGAGGCACTCCTTAAGGAAAGGATTGTGCAACACCTGGAATCCATAGGAGCACAGGATCCAAGACAGCATGGGTTTACAACAGTAAGGTCCTGTCAAACTAATCTCATAGATTTCTTTGACTAGGTAACCAGTGTGGTGGACCAAGGGGGAGCAGCTGATGTTGCCTACCTTGATTTCAGCAAAGCTTTCGATACTGTTCCACACAGAAAATTGATTAATAAGGTGGGTAGGCTTGGGGTGGGTCAGAAGTTGGTCAACTGGGTGGCAAACTGGTTGACAGACAGAAAACAGAGAGTGGTGTTAAATGGTATACAGTCAGAAGAGATGCAACTCACAAGTGAGGTACCTCAGGGATCAGTCCTGGGACCGGTCCTCTTCAATATCTTCATCAGTGACATTGCAGATGACATTGCAGATGGACTGGAGGGTAAGGTTTGTCTGTTTGCAGATGACACCAAGACCTGGAACAGAGTAGATGATCCAGATGGGGTGGGCAGAATGAGAAGAGATCTGGATAAACTAGCAAAATGGTCGAAAGAGTGGCAACTGGGGTTTAATGCAAAGAAGTACAAGATCATGCACACAGGGAAGAGAAACCCTGAAGCCACCTATAGGCTGGGAGGGTAGCTGCTGGCATTCACAGGGGAAGAAAGAGACTTAGGCATCATCATCACCGATGACCTGAAATCATCCAAGCAGACCACTAAAGCAGTAGATAAGGCTAGGGGGATGTTGGGGTGTATTAGTAGGGGTATCACAAGTCGTAAGAGGGAGGTAATAATCCCTCTTTACAAGACACTGGTTAGGCCCCATCAGGAGTACTGCGTGCAGTACTGGAGGCCAGACCTTCACAAGGACATTAACCAAATTGGAGGTAGTCAGAGAAGGGCAACCAAAATGTGCAGGGACCGCATCAGAAACATATGAGGACAGATTAACGGAGCTCAACATGTATACCCTAGAGCAAAGGAGGAAAGAGGTGATATGATCGAAACATTCCAACACCTTAAGGGCATTAACAAGGTGAAAAGAGTCTAACATGTTTCAATATAAGAAAAATAGCAGGACAAGAGGACACAGCATGAGATTACAGGGAGGCCGATTAAGGAGTAATGTGAGAAAGTTCTTTTTCATAGAAAGGGTGGTGAATGCATGGAACGGCCTACCTCAGGAAGTGGTGGATATGAATACAGTGCAGGGCTTCAAACAAGCATGGGATAGGCATAAGGGAGCAATACAGATGAGTATGAATAGATAGGACATTGACAGAGCAAAGGTCGATGGCACATTCATAAGGCAGAAAAAGAAATGGGCAGACTGGATGGGCCTTATCTGCTGTCAACTTCTGTGTTTCTATGTGGAAATATAATTTCTATATTTGTAGAAGGTGGAACTGTCATCCATAAGAGGTGGAACTCTCTAAGAGTATTCAGTGGAGAAAGGAGTCCGAGGAGGTGGAAGAGAGTTCCTGCTCAACTGAACCCCTGACGAAGTCCACATTAAAATATAGGGTTTAACAATGCAGTCTTATTACATGCTCTGGTTCTGGTATACCCAGAAGAGCCAGGAGTGAGTGCTCATGCAGATCTGCTGCCACTGAGGAGACAGCCAACCGGACTAAGTCCTCTGCTGACAACCATGCATTTCTGTAATCTGCTCCACCTCCTGCTACATTGAGATTGATGCCACCACACCACCACTGATTCTTTACTGCTCAGCTCGGATCAGGCTTCTTCAGCTTACCGCCACCCAGTTCACCTTCTTTCTGACTTCATGGTTCCTGCTGTGGACTATGTCCCTAGCTACACCCCTGTATCGAGGTAGCATGTGTGGCCTCAATATAAATCAGCCAAGGCTGAGCTATCCACTCCTGCCTACAGAGAGCAGCCAATCAAGTGTGCAGCAGACCTACTGAGCTCCACTACGTCACTATTCTGTTACTACCTCTCTGAGCCCCCTCCTCTCCCCCACCCCATGCTGGATGGAATTACACACAACATGAACTTACTCTATCTTTGTGGCACAAAGACAGAGAAAGACTGAGTTATTTAACAGACAGGTGGGTCAATCAAGATGCAATGCAACTACTCTGGCTGGCTTTGTTTGCTAACTTCTCTGCAGCTAGGGTCATCACTTTTGTTACCCCCTTTCAGCAGGTGTGTACCCTGCGGCATACTTGGTGCATCAGTAGCTATGCCCCTGTTTTAGGTCCCGTGGTGGGTGACCAGAACAATCCGCCCGCCTCCATGGCTGACCACCATCTAATGCATGAAAGCGCAAGGCACGTGCTTTCTCTACAGTTAAACCAGCAGTCAGCTGCCATCTAGTGTGTGAAAGCGCTAGTCGCACACTTGCTCTAGGAAAACCACAACTAGGACTTTTATGCACTAGATGGTGATTGGACATTGGTTTAACTACAGAGAAAGTATGTGCCTTGCCTTCACTCTGATGAATAATGAACGGCTTTCATAAATGGAGGCGGTGGGTTGTGCTGATCACCCACCACTGAACCTAAAAAGCAAATTCAGAGGGACTGGCCAGCACTCTGCTGGGACTGGGATAAAGTCCCAGTATTCTTGAAGAGGATGTCTCGGGGGGGGGGGGACCTGTTCCCCTTGCCCCCCATCTAACCAGTGGGTAATACTCTTGCAAACCCCCCCAATCATCAAGTTTAAATCCCACCACCAACCCACAAAGATACATGCTTTAAGAAAAAAATCCACTTTTTTGTCTTCCAAGTACAAGTAGTCCTGTAATCATTACCTACTGTATATCCAATACGTGGAAAAAAACATTCAAAAGCCAGCAGAATGAGAAAGAAATAATAATATGTAAAACATTTCAAAAGCAGAAAGAGATGCACTGGATCAACTTTCAAAATGCCAAAGGTAGTGGTAAAGCCACCAGGGCTATCATCCTGTGAGACAGAGATTATTATCTAATAGAAAGAAAGCAACAAGATGATTAATCAGATTTTTATCAGATGTTTAATAGAGAGTGAAACGAGTACGTTAAAACCACACTCTCAACGACAATTTGATTACAAAGTCTAAAAATTTGATTTTTTGAAAGTGGTATCCCCCCTCCCCCCCCCCAAAAAAAAAACAAACAACAAAAAAAACAGTACTTTACCTGTTATCAAAAGTGCATAACAATAATGACAAACTAATTGAATGACTAATTCTCTCCAGCAAAGAAGAAATCACAAAGCCACTTTCAAAAATACATGGATTTTTCAATTAAAAAGAAGTTCCAAAATTAAAATAATTGTTAAAGCAACAGTACTGGATAATCAAGAAGTGATTATCAAAATTCTGCTTTTTGGCTGGAAGCATGCTACCATAGTTCCCGTTTCCATATCTGTAATTTTTTTTTTTCTAGCGATCATTAGTTTTAAGATATTTAAAATGTATTTCCATTTCTGTGGATCCATAACAAATAAGGCTGGTGCCTAATTTGTAGCCAAGCTTTCCCCTCACATCGCGTCACATCTTTTGTTCACTTCCATGGGACCCTGTGCTGTGCATGTCCGCTGTCCCTGTGTAGTACTGCGAGTCATGTACATGCACAGTTGGCAGCAGAGAGTTCCAGTTCAACATGGTAGGTGTGAGAAATGTAAACAAAGAAAAATGGAGCAAATTATGGGGTGACAGTACAGTGAAAACAAGAAAGATTACCAGGTAAATGCTCAGCAGAACACAGGGAACACACTGTTGCAAAAGATCCATTTTCATCTAGTACTGCTGCTTTAAGGACACTGGGAATGCCTTAGCCTTTAACAAACTACAAATGTATGATATATAAATATTTTGGCCTTCCTAGATGTTGTAAGTTTGAATATCTGTGTAGTCCCTGGCAAAAGGTCTTCATGACAGAACTCTGTGATGCCACCTACTGATTTTATCATTAGAATTGCCATTTTGTTCTAGAATCTAATTATGTTTTGTTCAATGGCAGATATTATATAACCCATAAGCGCACAGTGATGGGGACCACATTAGCTCAGATTTTTTTTATATTCTTCTTTAATGAGTGTCATAATGAAAGCATATCTTCTAATTTAAATTCTGTGGACTTGGGTAAAAATGATCCAGGGAAGCATTCACCCTCAAGAAACTATGCTATTCTTCATATTCCACAGAGGGTGGGTACTGTCATGAGCTGTTCAAATAATGGATATTTAAAAGAAAGGTTCCATAAATAAAAAAACACAAGTCTGATTACTGCCTCGGGAGTGCTGGAGTGCTCTAAATTATTGTGCAAGAGCCTGAAGAATGGGTCCCAGAAATGGAGAAATTTCTGGGAGTAATTTCCTTTTTTTTTTTTTTTAACTGCACTTTTTGCCTCTGGCTTGAGCCCCCACCAGTCAGACCCGCCTCATCCCCCAACATCTCTGTTGCTTACCTGTGAGACTTTCAACCCCATGAGCTTACCCCCTAGTGGTGAGTCCGGCCAAGCTGGAACAAACCCCCACCTCCTCCAGAGCTACAGGGCGGAGGTTCCCGAGATGTCTCACAGTGGACAGTGGCTAGGGTTGGGGCCAGAGAGTGCCAGAGGATTCGGATACTTGGAGCTTCCCCCACATGGCCCTACATGCAGGATGTCAGCTCGCAGGGGAGCTCACATGGATGAATGCAAGCATGCTCGTCTACAAGCTCTGTCTGACATCCCCCCTCATTCAGCACCTGCCTAACTGCACTGCCACTTGTAGTCACCCAGATGGGAATCTTGCAGCAATGGTGTCAGCTGTCCATCCATGGAGAGGAGTGTCCTGTGGGACATTCAATCCTCCTCCACCTGGCTAGCCCAGGCTAGTTCCTGAACCCAACAGTCCAAAACTGTGCAGCACTCTGGACCTACCAGGCAGTGACAAATCACTCACAGGACTAGAATTTGTGTAAAATCCAAATGTTTTAATGTGAACATGTCTTCATGGTATACACTGATACAGTCACAATCTAAGCTACAGCTCTCTGCCCCTGCACTTCGGCTATCCCAACCTTCTTTGGGGGAGTCCCCTGAAGAAGGCTGGGATAGCCGAAGCACAGGGGCTACACAATTTTGGACTTCTATTGTATCTACTAAGGGCTCGCTGCCTTTCTGTGTTTCAAGCATCAACCCTAAACCACAGGAGTCACGGCATTCATCCTTCAGAACAGTTTTGATCCTGAATCCAGGTCATTAGTGTTGTGAGTGGTAGCTCTACCACTGCAGCAGCAGTAGGCCACGGGATTCATTTTCAAGATAAATATGGACTTGTTCTAACTTGGAGAAATCAATCGTAAGATTTAACTACTTAAGCCAGGTGGATGGCGCAGGAGGTTGAGGTGCTGGTCGGTATACCTCGTGCCATGCCGGTGTGCCAGGTTCAGGAATAAGCCTGCTCCACCGGGTGTCAGCAGGGGAGAGGATTGAGCGTAGGGAGGACTGCTCTCTTCTCTCGGGGAAGAGACTTGTCGCCTGTTGTGACTGCCCTCTGGCGGTGGCTAGAGGGCAGTGGGTCAGGATGCATGGTCCGATGTCCTTACTTTGGATGGGGAGATGGGAGAAAATGGAGGAAAAGAGCCTGTTTGACTCTGTGATGGTCTCTGCTGCTCCCAAGGGCCATCCCTGGCTTCTGGATTGGGTCTCCGGGAGGGAGGGAGGGAGAAGCCGGCAGCCTCCTTCCTAGCCCAGTCAGGGAGGGGCAATCCACAGGGGAATTACTGGGGATCAGCGAGTGTGGGAGCGTTGGGACTGGAAAGAGAGAGTCCCTCCATCAGGAGGGCCACCGTAGCTGCCTGCCAGGGTTCCAGAGGGATAAGAATCTATAAGAAAGGGAAAAAAAATGTTACTACTTAGGAAAAGGAGGAGAGTCTGGAACTTTCCAATGTTGCAAATTCTCTTTTCTTCTAATATAATCTCTGACCAGAGGAGAGGGAGAGGACCAGTGCGCTTGGGTAGAGGTTTGATGTCTATATAGGTCAACATTTAAACTGATGGGGGGGGGGGAGGCTGGGGGAATCTCAGAGGGCAGCAAGCAAAAGATGAACCTAGCTAGGACTCCCCCAGAAATGGGGTCTAGAAACAGTAGGGATGTAAGCAGCAAAGCAGAGGTCCATAATAAGTTAAGTAAGGGTGCCAGGGGAAGGGGTCTCATAAAGACAGCAGGGAGCAGGAAAACCAGGATGTTTGGGAGGGAGGGGAGGACAAAGGAGAGCAGTTCACAAAAGTGATAATGGCACATGCACAGACTGGAAGGCAGTCTGCCTAAATACCTGGAATCTGGGAAACAAAAGCAGTGAGCGCCAAGCAATGGTGACAGATGCAGGATTAGACCTTGCAGCCATTACAGAAACATGGGCCTCCTGGAATAAGAAATGGGACCTGGCAGTTCCAGAATACACCAAATACAGGAGAGACGGGGGTAAGGGAAAAGGCGGTGGAGTAGCTCTCTATGACAAAGAAGGCATAAAGGCAGTAGAGGATGAGTCCATCAGGGGAGGAAATTAGGACACAGAATCACTGTGGGTACAGCTCATGACAGCATCGGGAAAGAAGTTGCACATGAGGATGGTCTACAGACCACTGGGACAGTGAAACAAGGGAAATAGGAAACTAAAATCAGAAACTGAGAAGGGACCACAAAGGTCGAGGTAGTGGTTGTGGGAGATCTCAATCTACTAGACATACATTGGAGTATTTTAGCAATTAAGAGCACCTGAATCAGGCCATGTTAGATATATTGCAGGAATGCCTGCTAGTGCAACTGGTCCGGAAACCTACAAGACAGGCTGCCTTTCTCGATGTGGTACTCACCAACTCATAAATGGCAATTTGAGTGTGATTTGGGGAACCGTAACACCATATGGTTTGAACTGGCCATGGGTATCAGTATACCCCATCAAAAGCTGTGATTCTGGATTTCATATGAGCAGACCTTGATTATGAGGGGAATTAGTCAAGGGCAAGTTAGTTAAAGTGGACAAAATCAGTGGGGTGGAGAAGAGGTGGGGAGAAATTAAAGCGACCATTCTCGAAGCAATACTTGATAACACTTACTAAGGGGAACCGGCACAAGAGGTCAGTCTGGTTCTCTAAGAAAGAAGCGGAGACAGTGAGGGTGAAAAAAAAGCCCTTCAATGGCTACAAGGGAGAAACAGGGATGAGGAATCAAGCAAATACCAGGTAAAGATGAAGGAAGCCAAGAAGGCGGTCAGGGATACAAAAGCAGACACAGAGTTGCATACCGTGAAGGGGGTCAAGGAAGGGGAAACAGTTCATGTACATAAGGGAAAAAATGAAGATGAGAGAGTGAACTGTTAAGCTGAAGGAGAGGGGCAGGGTAGTAGAGGAGGATGAGTAGAAAGCAGCCAATCTATATGACTACTACTACTGCTCAGTATTCACAGTGGAAGATAGCTGGCCTCTGCCGGAAAGCAGCATAAAGGCTGCTGTAAGGGGAATCCTAGAAATCGGATAGGTGGCATTTGCAGAAGAAAGGTTAAAAAAGAGCTTGCACCTCTGAAGATAGACAAGGCGGGATGCACCCAAGGGTGATTGGCATTACAACTGGCTGAATCCCTGGCAGGGATATTCAATAGCTCACTACAGTCAGGGGTGGTTGCAGAACACTGAAGGACAGTGGATGTGGTGCCACCCTACAAGGGAAATAGTGAGGAACCTGGAAATTACAGGCCTGTTAGTCATACTGTAAGTCCACTGTAGGTGAACTGATGGAAACACTAGTCAAAGAGGATCTGGTGGACTACCAGGAGAGATATGGCCTCCAGGATAGTAAGCAGCATGGGTACATGGGAGGAAAGTCTTGTCAGACCAACCTGATAGTATTCTCTGACTACGTAACAAGGGCAGTGAATAAGTGACAAGCAGCAGATTTACTCTATTTTGACTTCAGCAAGGCATTTGACTCAGTGTAGCACAGAAAGTTGTTGAAGAAATTAGAGGATTTGGGAGCAGCAAAAGACCTAATTATATGGGTGGGAAGTTGGTCAGGGGTGACAGCAGAAAGTGGTGGTAAATGGTAAAGTCGGGGGAAGGGAGAACACGGGTGGGGTACTGCAGGGGTCAGTCCTGGGGCCACTCCTTTTCCATTATGTTCATCAGTGACACAGGAGAAGGAAAACAAGGCAAGATATAGCTTTTTTTTTTTTTTTTAAGTCTTTCTCTCCTCCTGTCCGGAACTCTCTCAGGCTACCTCACTCGCCTGAACGCTCTACCGCCCACTGTGTTCCCCACCATCTTCAAAGTCATTACAACTCCCAAGGGAGATCGAAGGGGGCAGTGGCGGAGAACCACCGTTTTGGTGTGTGGAGGCTGCACTGGAGGAGCTGTTGTCTATCCAGCAGGAGGGGCTTTTTCCCCTTATATGCCTCCCCCCCCGTGCATGGTGCACATCCAGACACTGCAGTGCATGGCAACCCTGCTTGCATCAGGCCACATTATCTACATGTGGTCCAGCGCTCTGTTGCACCCCCGGTCATCCCAGCACCCTCCCCCCAGAGAGGAAAGTAGACCAGCGGGAGCTCAATCCAATATCTCCCCTGCCGACCCTTGGCACCTGAGCTCGCCCCAAACCTGGGTCGCAGGTGCGGCACGTGGTGTGGTGTCCCGTGCCTCAACCCTCAGTGCCACCGGGCCAGCTGATATAGCTCTTCATACATACAAGAAGACAGTCTCAATGACCTTTGCACTAGGCAGAGACTCTCCAGGCTCCCCTCCATCCCTTCCTTCCATACCCTTGACAGGACAGTCCTTGAGGACACCACTTCCTTTAGGTACCTGGGGGTGTGGCTTGACCAACACCTCTCCTTCTCTGGTCATGTTGACACAATCCTGAAAAAACTGCGCCCCAGGCTTGGCACTTTATACAGCAACTGTGGTAGCCTTCCATGAACTTGTCCAGAAGATGATCCTACCTATTTTTGACTACTGTGATGTAGTCTACAGTGCTGCTCCCAAGTCTTCCCTATCCAGATTGAACACTCTCTTTAACTCCTTCTGTCACCTTGCCTTGGATGCTCCACCTCTCACCCACCACTGTAACTTTTACCATTCCCTGGCCTTTCCATCATTAGAAAAATCGCTGCCACCTCCCTTGTTCAAAATCTGTCTCAAAATTTTGGTTTGGCACTCTCTCCTCCTATCTGGCTTCCTCTCTTTTCTCCCTTCCCTCTCCTGCTCATGCCCTTAGATCTTTTGACGCCCGTCAAAATCGTCTGACCACTGCAGGTCAGCTGGTCTTGCACCGCTTCCCAAAATTATGGAAGTCTTACCCTCTCCAAATCCACCACTCATCATCCCCCTACTCCATCTCTACAGCCCTACATAATTTCTTCTTGGTAAATTGTACCTGCAGCTAGCCAACCTCAGCTATGCCTCCCCAAGCTCCCCCTCTTCCTACTCTACTCCAACTGACTACTGTACAGCTCTCCAACTCAGCAAAGCACCCAAGCAAACCTTGAAAGCTGGTTTCCTGCTAAATCCCTCTGTCTAGTGGCTACTCCAACACTGGCACTTACTTGTTGTTCAAGAGTTATTTTCAGGATTATCATTCCTTTGCTGCACTTTAATGTACATTAAGTTGACTCTCTTATGTTCTTCAGCTCCATGCTCACTGTACATGCCTTCTTTGTACAAGCTGTATTACCACTTATTATGCATGTTTATATTGTGTTCTGCTTGACCGTATGTTTACTCCCCCTGTCCCCTTCCCCCCAGGACACATCGTGAGATGAGCAACTTTTTGTTCAGTGTGCCCTTCCTGGTGAACCATGTCAATAAATAAATAAATAATACATGACACTAAGCTCTGTGGCAGGGTAGACAGTGAGAAGAAGGTTAGGGAGTTGCAGAGGGACCTGCAAAGGTTAGAGAGGTGGTCCAAGGTCTGATTGTTGAACATCAATGCCAAAAAGTGCAAGGTGATGTACAATGGAAACAAGAACCCCAGGAAGGAATACTGGACGGGAGGGGTTAAGTTGGCCACTACTTTAGAGGAAAGTGACCTGGGGGCCATCATAACATCTATGTTTCTATGTAAGATAGGATAAATAGTATCCCTGTGGTAGATTTCTGAAATCTGAAAATCTAAGAATTGAGTTGTCTACTGTTAGGGAGTCGAAATGTAGATTATGTAGGAGCCTATCTAAGATGGCCACTTAACTTTACAGCTCCCGGCAGGCCCGATGGAATCCATTTCCATCTGATGATTATTCTGCCTCTTTTTGACTCAAAAACTAAATAACTTGCTGCAGAAGGGAGATGTGGAGCACTCAGATGATTTCTGAACCTTTGTCCACTTCCCTGAAATGAAAAAAAAAAATACAGCATCCTAACTTTTCCTCTGGTTCTACAGCTTCCCGCATCAAAGGCAGCGACCTCAAAGCGCAAGAACATACCATGGCGCTTGAAGCCCAAACTGCTCTACTTAAAAAGATTACATCGGCAGTAGAAATGATAAGGGCTACATGACAGTTACCCACAACAGCTGAAGCTCTCTTACCAGGTGGCTATCGGAAATTAAGCAGCAGCTTGACACAGTGACGGAGATGACCACAACCCAAGATCGGCACCTTACAGCTACCAAGCAGCAAACTGAATGGCTGCCACACAAAATCAAAGATGTGGAAGGCCAAGGGAGGAGAAGTGATCTCTGCATCCTAGGATTAGAGAAAGGCTTGGAAAGGAAGGATGCCATGAAGTTTCTATGGCTAAACATCCCGATCTGGCTTAAACAGAACCCAGCAGAGTACAAATTCAAGATCGAGTGGGCACACTCGCACTACAGCAAAAGAGCTCGGGGAGCTGCCAATAACTTGACCAAGACCCATGATCTTTAAACTCCTTCATTTTGTGGAGAAATAAGTCATTCTGAAAGTAGCCAAGGACATTACGAACACTGAAGTGGTGGGACAAAGATTGTCTTTTTAATCTGACTACTCTGGCACGATACTGAGTAAGAGGGAAGCATATGACAAGGTGAACCAGGGTCTGAGAAACAGAGGTACTGTCTATTCCTGTAGTGTTAACTGTGACTTTTCATGGCAAGAATATACTGTTCTAGATTCCTGGTACAGTAGGCAGTTTCTTTCAGGCCCATATGGGTCCCTTACAGCTGTGACTTGGGCGTCTTCTGCTCGCTCACTGGGACAGCTCACCTCACTGCCTGCAGCTGAGGGCTCCCCCATGGAGAAGGACTAAACTGGTCACCATAATATGAGTACTTGGGGTTTTACTAACTGGGGTAGAGTGGAGTAGTAGGTAGCCAAGTGTAACTCCTACAGTGTGTGACAGACACTCTGCTAGCCTAGACATACGGTCATGACCATAATTCACAGCTCAGGTGGCAGGGACTCCTTTTTAGACTTTCATGACTTATAACAGTTTGGTGCACTTTTTCTTTGAATTGCCATAACGGCTGCTAGACCGCAGCCGCCAACCACCTTTTTCCTCTCTCAGACCTTATATCCTGCCACCATTTGTATATAATTGCTTCAATGCTGGCTGTCTCTCTTCCCACTGGTAGGGATGATTTTAAAATATGCTGCCACAGTATACCTCCTACCATCAAGAAACACGGCAGTGGGGGCCGCCTGATTTGCTTAGTCTCTCTGGGCTGTCTCGATAAACATCCTTAGTGCTTTTAGCTTGAGAGGACTTTCCTAGTTTATACTGGAAACTCTCATGTCTTTACATGCTTTGGAGACTTGAACACCAAGTGCAAGAGGGCATGTGTGTTACATCTCGATGGTCAGTATTAAAGTGTTCCTCTTGGGTACAACCCCCTAATGCACTCTACTTTACTAGGGGAACTAGGTTTATCACTGCCCAGGTTTACAGGTTACCCCCACAATGCTCTGGAGAGGATGGATCTACTAGGCTCCACAGCCCTATAATCTTTACTGTTCTATTATCTCACTGCCCCCCTCCCCCCTGTGACTTATCTGGATAGGCTTTACTAACATTTTCCACTCTTCCCCCATTCCCTCCTCTTCCCCTGCCCCCCTCCACTGACCACCAGGATGGCAATGTCCCCAACCTCCCCCAGCCCTGGCCATCCTGGAGGCAGTGGAATCAGCAGACCCTAGGTCACAATGGCACTATTGGAACTCTGTGTCTCAAGGCTACCCCTATTGTAAATGGGGGAAGGGTAGCAAGGGCTGACGGACAAGCATCTTGTCGGTCCTCTGGTTGCAGGTTCCATGACAGAGTTAGCTTAAAAGCCCTCTTAGTCACTTGCTAGACGTGACTGCAGGCCTGCCTCAGCTAGAGTGAGCTGCTCATTCTAGTCTGTTTTCCCTAAATTTTTTTAAGCACTGTTGCACCATTTGTTCCCCAAATAGTGGGGGCTCTTGTCAGAGCCTGCGTCACTGTTGTTGTTTCAGTGCCTTGTTACTTAGAACATCTGTTATTTAGTTTTTCTATGTACTTCACACCACTGAATCTACCCAAGAGGTATTTTGGGAGGTTTGTAGGGATGGGAGGCTGGAGGGGACCAAGCCTGTGTTGGGGTTTAGGGCTTGTATTTGAACAACCTCATATTATGGCTTGGTTTGACAGTTTAAAATTTATTACTTGGAACATTAGGGGTCTTATTTGCCTTAAAAAACATAGATAAGTGCTCACAAATTAAAGAGCAACTGATACGATCCTGGCAGGCAACCCATACAATGGAGTTGCCTGCTCTAGGACCTATTTTTGCCAAATTTTTGACTTTTTTTGTGACATTATATATATAAGTAATTACCTCCATAAAGCCTGTCTTGTAACTTCTGTGTATCAGCCGAGTGGCCACCGAGAGCTGCAGCCCTGCCCTTAAAAACAGCATAGTTATGACACAAAGTAGGGAACGGGGCTGCGGGTACTCTATGGAGAATGTAATAGGATCGTGGGGAGGGCATCTAAATGTACCTACATTACCTTTGCTGGCAGATATATATGCATAGGGCTAATACCTCTCCCTGGATTTGCTGGTTGTGCCCTACTTGTAAATAGCTCTATATAAATTGCTGCTGACTGAATTTCTTATACTATAACCTGCCCTGAAATGCCTTAACCTGACATATTTTACCATGTTTGTATAAACCCTTAACCCAAAAAATGTAACTTTGTTTTATATGTAACTGCTCTGTACATTGTACCCTAGTTTCATGATGCAACCCTGATGTATGTTACTATGTTTTGAATCTTCTTCTGTATTTTTGCTGCTGTTTATCACCTCTGTAACTGCTCTGTAATTCCCCCAGGTCTTGCCTGAAAATAGTCATCCCTATGGCTAGTGCACCTACCCAGTAAACAAAAATTAAATAAATATATTATAGCCCCATACACGTATACCTGCAAGAAAAAATAATCTAAGTACATTTAGGCAGCTCCCCTCCCTGATCGTATTACATTCTCCATACAGCACCTGCAGCCTTGTTCCCTACTTTGCATCATAATCATGCTGTTTTTAGGGGGCTGCAGCACTGAAAAGGGCCTCATGGCTCGCATATTACAGTTACAAGCCAGGCTCTTGGCTAGAGGTACTGTAAAACTTATTTTATAATAATAAAATGAAAAAGCCAAAATATGGCTGAAACCGCTTCTAGGGCAGGCAACTCCATGTTATTTGTTGCCTGCCTAGAGCCAAACATTGTGTCAGCTGCTCTTTAAAAGATATGCAATGTGACAGCTTTAAATTAGGAGACCACCTTATCGAACTGGAGGCTGTATGCCTAAAATGTAACTGGGTGGTTTCTGCATACCACAGCGCATACTCCTCCAGATCGAGGGGAATGGCAATTCTATGCAGGAAGGGCTTAAAATTTGGAGTCCATAGGGAAACTAATGACACAGAGGGCAGATTTATACTCCTAGAGGGAACACATCAGGGTCAACCCATCGTCTTGGGGAGTGACTATACACCAAATGTCCCTGATATTACCTTTTTCTATGCCGTTCTGATGGAGCTCCCAGGTACCACAGCTAGTATGATCATCGGGGATCTAAATCTGGCTCTGCAGCCTAAACTCAACTGTACAAGCCCAGAGCATAAATCAGAACAACTAGTAGCACAACCTGTGGGACATGCCTTTCACAAGGCTGGCCTACATGACATTTGGCACATGCTACAGCCCCAAGAAACTGATTTTAATTACTACTCCTACGCCTACAACTTATAGTAAGCTTGACATTTCTTTTTTTGTATCAGAAGACTTAATCTCTAGGACCTGGGGAGTTATGCATGGCAACATCCTAATCTCAGACCATGCTCTGGTTATTTTGTCCATTGCACGCAGCAAGGTGGGAGGGACTATAAATAAATAGAGGATGAACACATCACTCCTTCAACAGGACTCCTTTGTAACTTGGCTATGGCAAGAACTGCTACTCTATTGGCAGACAAATAACATACCAGACACCTCAGCAGCCACACAATGGGATGCAACGAAGGCTGTCATCTGAGGGGCTGTCATAGCACACACCTCGAAACTAAGAAACGAGAGTGACCAGAATGTAAGGCAGAAAGAGAGAGACTTGAAGACACTGTAATATCAGATACAGGCCCACCCACAGCAAAAGACACCCTTAGACCCCAAATTACCAAAACCAGACATGACATAGAAGAGCTTTTACAACACAGAACTGAGTATGCCTTGCTTCATCTCAATCAAGCATACTGGAAAACAGGGGAGCAGTCCGGCAAGCTCCTTGCCAGCAGACTACATGCCAGGGAGACTGACTAAAAGGTACATTCCTCTGATCCATACTGCCGGGAGGAGGGAGGTTGTGACCTCATGAGATTAGATTAATTAGAAATTTCAAATATTCTGTAAAGGGTTTTATGCCTCAGAGGTACCCCCTTCATTGGCTCAACTAGAGAACTCCAGTGCAAACCTCCATATGCCCCAGGTCACTGCAGACACGGTAACTGGCTTGGGGAACATCATCCCCTCCCATGAAGTCGCAAATGTCTGGATGGCCTCCACAGTGACTTTTGTGCCTCATTCCATGACATCTTGGTGACTAGACTAGCTGGAGTCTTGAATGAGGCACGGGAAAAGGGGACACTCACTCCATCTTTCCATCAAGTTCTTATTACATTGCTCCCTAATCCCGGTAATCAACACTGATGCAAAAATATTTGCAAAACTGATTGACCGGTGTATGGAACCCATTATGAATGCACTCAGGCGGGATTTGTCCTGGGTAGATTAGGCTTTGACAACACTCGAACAGCTCTAGATCTCAACTGGGAAGCAGAACACCAGATCCTCTCTGTGGCCACCTTGTCATTGGATGCTAGAAAGGCCTTTGACAGGGTGGAATGGCCCCATCTCTTTGATGTTCTACAGAGATTTAGTTTCCCAACCCATTTCATGTCCCTCACTAGACTGCTATACAAGGCACCGACAGCCTGCGACTTGAATTACTCTGTAATATCCAAACCATTTGCCTTGGGGGGAAGAACTAGACAGGGGTGTCCCCTGCCCCCTTCCATTTCATTCTGGCAAATAGATCCGCTAACCATGAAGATCAGAACTGCACTGGATTTTCCAGGTATAGCAGTCTGGGGACTTCCCTTCAAAGCTAACTTTATTTGCAAAGGAACTGGGCTCCCTCCTTGACTATCAAGTGGAGCAAAAATTGCTTTTTTTTATGACAATGGTATTATGAGGCAAGCCCCAGATCTCTCAGGATGCTAGCTGGTCATCTTAGGGTGCAGTGGGCCAGTGCCTACATCCCAACAACAATTCACCCACAAACCAGTGTAAAGCTGAGTACAACTCATGGGGTTGCTGAAGCCTTTAAATCATACTGTACTTCTTTTTATACAGAGAAAGGACTGATGCTGGAGGTCGAGGTGACCTCATTCCTGAATAAACGAAATTTACTGCAAGTCATAGTGGAACAGAATGCTGCGCTTGTGGCACCCATTACCACTGTGGCTATCACAGCGGAAACCGCATGTCTCAAGGTGGGGAAATGTTCTGGCAAGTATGGGTTGGGCAGTGAGTTCTACAAACTGTGGGACTCGGTGACCCACGCTTCTGCTGTGGGCCTATGGTTATGCCCTCTTTGATGATGGCTACATGGTTCCATCTTGGTCACCGGCAATAATATCTGTGATTCTGAACCCCAGCAAGGACCATAAACAATGTAGCTCTTATCAGCTCATTTCCATCCTCAGTACAGACTATAACATTTGTACTTCTATTTTAACTAGGCAGCTCAAATATATAATCCCTCATCTTGTTCATCTTGACCAGAAATGGTTCATACAGATAGACAAACTCAAGACAACATCCGCAGATCAGTCCACTTAATTGATCATTTAAATCAGACTAAGACCCCAGCTTTCATTATGAGTTTAGAGACTGAGAAAGCATTTGATCAAGTCTCATGGTTTTACCTGTGGAAGGTCCTTGCCAGATTTGGATTTATAGACTCTTTCATACAGACTATTGCTATGACATACAGATCCCCAACTGCATATATTAGGGCAAATGTGCACATTTCTTCGAAACTTAAACTTTAACAGGGAATGCAACAGGGCTGCCACCTTCCCCTGATTTTGTTTGCCTCATATATTGAGCCTTTTGCTCAATCAGTTAGGCAGAATCCCAACATAAAAGGCATAGATTTTGGTGGGCCAGAACAAAACCAAAAACAAACAAAAAAAATCGCACTTTATGTGGATGAGATTCTGCTCTATTTAACTAACCCAGAGAATTCCTTTAGGGAGATCCTAGAGAAAATCGAACTTTGTCTAGCCCTTCTGGTTATATGGTGAATGCAACTAAAACTGAGGGTCCTGGTTTGTTATTTGGTTTCAGCTGCCCTAAGACATCAGCACCCAATGAGATGGGATTTCCCCAAGTGTAAATATCTGGACATATTCCCTGATCTTCACTTGGATACTTTATTCTCTGATAATTATGTCTCTCTGATAACAGAACTCACAGTGGATTTCCTGAGGTGGACAGTTTCACTACTAACATTTTATTCCAAGGTTCAATCTATAGAAATTAATGCCCTAACAAGACTTCTTCATTTATTTCAATGTGTCCCTTGTCATTCCACAGACAGTGTTCTGGGTGCGACAACAAAAACTGTTTGATTTCATTAAGTAGGGAACCAGACCCAGGGTGACACAATCCACACTCCTTCTCCCAAAATGAGAGGGGGGGCTGGGGAATTCCATTATTAGTAGAGTATTTGACAGCCCCTTAAATGAGAGTAGCCCTACTTTGGGGAAATATAAATTATAAGGACAACTGGAAGGATACAGACTCATTCAACATGCTACAGCAACTGTACTATTGGGATGAGGCACAGTCTCGGAGGGATGGACGAGAGGGCTAAGGGGACCAACTCTGAAGAGATCGAGATGGTTTTACAAATGATGGGTGTGGGATACCACACTTGAACCAGCTAGAATAGATCCATGGTTCCACAGACATCACAGGGGGCTATTTTCTGTGGGATACTTAATTCAAGGTGCAGGGATCTGCTCCTTTCAGGACTGTACCCAACAATATGGCGGAGAGCCACAGATAGATTTCAGTACTTTCAATTGAGGGATTACAATAATAAACTTATTTGGGCATCTACAATACAAAATCAGGAGGTTGCTCCAATGGAGGCTTTCTAAACTATATGGGACTCTAAAACTGAGAAGGGGGCCATCTCCTTACTCTATCTGACCTACCTCATTCTACAATCTATCTCAGATTAAAGCAGGAGTGTGACTTTAATATTCTTTTTACTGGTGGGCAGTGGAGGAAGGTGTGGGAGGGAGTACAGTCAACTTCTTCCCCAAAATGGAGAGAATATGTGTGGAGGGTTCATTCCAGACATTTCCTGATCCCTCGGGTCCATGCTAAATGGGATCCCTTGGTGACCCCAAAGTGCTGGAGGTAGTGCGGAGAGGCAGTTGCCACCCAAGCTTACATATTCTGGGTCTGACTCACGTTTTCTATTTTTTGGGAGCCTGTAAGTAAAGACAAAAATACAATAAATTTTGAATCTGCAGTCTTCCCCATCAAGGACTCACATAATATTGGACTTCGAACCACCAGGGCTTAGGGGATGGGTGAGGGTTTAGTTATGGAATATTCTGCTGGCTGTAACCTATAAAGCTATCACTAAGAAGTGGTTACAGGCTGTTGCACTAGGGTATGGGGACTGGGTGGGTGTTGTCTCTCAGATCCAGGAAATGGAAAGGTTAACTTTTGTGGTGCAGTATAGGACACCAGCCTATATTAATCATTGGACACGCTAGGAATAGGCTCAAGTGTAGGGAGGAGCTTATTTCCCAATAAGAGACCAGCAGGAGGAGTTGACAGTCACTTGACATGGTTACTGCCTACCTATTCCCCTCATGCTAGCTTTCTTTTTGATGACTGTAAGCATAACTGACAGGATTACTTCCAGTCCTTAGCTACCAGTTTAGTTCACAAGACATTAGCACGCCAGTGTTAGCTGCGTAATTGTTTACTGTTGTTTTTCCAGGTTTATTCTGTTCAGTCATATTTTACTGTATAAAGAATCACTGTTCAAAAAATGCCCATTGACTCTGTATACGAATGCTACTGGAGTTATGCATTTATATTTTATTCAATGAAGAAGCATAACAAAAAAAAAAAAAATCACTCTATTTGTAGACGACATTACGTTGCTCCTATCCAATTTCCTTTCATCTCTCAAAGCCCTGGGTGCTATTAATCAGGACTACTCAGCTCTCTCAGGGTACAAACTGAATGGGACTAAGTCCCTAGTGCTACTCTTGAGCACTTGCTCTACTCATGCCTTGTTTACTGATTATCCTTTTTATTGGGCCCCAGATGGCATGACATTCCTGTGGATACAATTCAGAGCCACCATGAAACAAATGGTGACAGTGAATGTTGGCATAATGCTTTCTAAAGTAGACAAGGATCTCCAGGCTTGGGAACATAACCATCTCTCGATCTGGGTAGGGCAAATGTGCTCAAACTGATCACCTTTCTAAAACTCCAGTATATCTTTGCTAATCTTCGCATTGCACTCATAGGCACATTCTTTAAGGTGCTGAACAGAAAAGTCTATCTTTATTTGAGGACACACAAGGCTCCCAAAATAAAACGTCTGACCGTTCAAGCCCATTGGCAGCAAGGGGGTTTTGGCCTCCCCAATATGCAGCCGGGACATGGCAGTGTAGTACTTAGGTAGGCAATAACATGCTGTAAAAACCCCTTACCACAACAGATATATCTAGAACTGGCACAGACATACCTGCCCCACCCACTGGCATTAGTACTAGAAGACTGACATCCACAAAATGACGACTCTCATTGAATGGTCCATGTAAGGAGGGTCTGGCAGAAACACATGAAACTGCAGTGGTCTAACAGTCTCCAGACTACACCCATTGTGGCATAACCCATGACTAGTAATCCACAACAGCATGCTCCGCTGGCCCTACTAGCAACAACAGTGGGTCTGTACACTGGGGGACCTTTCCTGCCCTGAATCTAGTACTCTGAAATCCTTTGAGACTCTCTCTCATACCCATGGTATACTGTACCAAAAACATTTCTCTGGAGATGCTTTCATTTAAGAAACTTACTCCAAATGAAAATCAGCCCCTCCCACATTCTGCCCCCACTGGACCTGTGGAAAACTGGCTCCTGGGGCTGAAAGATACCCACCAGTTAGCCAGGAAACTACTGAGGTGTCAGCGTGGCTCAGTTGGTAGCACATCCGCCTCTGGACCAGAAGGTCATGGGTTCTTGTCCCAAACCGGAATGGACTTGCACCTAAAAATCGCTGGCATCCGGGTGCAGTATTGGGGGATGGTACTGCTGGGGAATGCCGTCCTTCGGATGAGACGTTAAACCGAGGTCCCTTCTGCCCATCCTGGTGTTGTCCTGGTGGGTGTCCAGGTGGAAGTAAAAGAACCCAGGGTACTCTTCATAAAGAACAGGGAACATTCCTGGTGTCCTGGCCAACATTCCCCTTCCCATAAACTGGTTCATGCAATTATCCAGGCTGTGTGTGGGTGATGATGTGCAATATGGCCGCCACCACACATTCAGTCACTTCACTACCAGTCTAGCATTGCTTGTAAAGCGCTTTGGGATACCATGTATGAAAAGCGCTAAATAAATGCTGATTCTTCTTCTTTATCTACTGAGAATCCTGAGCTAGGCCCCCCACTAAGATTGGTTGCTCTAGAAATGGTGTGAACAGGAACTGGACATTACAATCCCCACAGAAGACGGGACAAGTCTGGCTATATGCCTGCAAGGCCAAGTCACAACTACAAGCCAAAACCCTTCAGTACAAAGTACTGCATATGGGATACAGGACCCTGCAGTGACTGTACAGGACTGGCCTTCTACAAAATATTGACTGTCAGCAATGCGACTCACCTCAAGCATCTCTCTAACAATTGCTATGTATACCTATACTGTATTCCTTTTTTTATGTAACTGTTTATGCAAATGTAATAGTCTGAACTTAGCAGATGCTGGGAAAAGTCAAGCTTTCTTAGCAGTGTATCTGAAAAGAAAACAGACCAATCGGCTTTGTTGTAAATTTACTATCTGGCTGTCTGGTCTGATGGCAGAACCACTGGCAATTTCCGAGTGATCATTGGAAGTGCATTTCATGTCAGCTAACCCAAACATTCCTGTTGGGGCTCATCTCTTTGGCCAGAATACAGAAGTATTCATTCAACAGCTGGTCCAAACTGGCTTTCCCAACACCAGTTCCAGACAAAGGATTTTGAATCTGTGATGTCAAAGTGACATATTGGATGATGTGTCATGGGTGGGGGGCAACTGGAGGGCTTTTAGGTCTGGAAGGGCCTGACAGAGTCAGTCAGGCTTGGGACTATGAACAAACTGCCATCTAAGAGTTCATGTCTGCCCTGATTCATCAGTATCTGTGGTAAGCCATGCTACCTTGCGAGAGAGAGGCAGGTTTTTATGTGTGTAACCTATTGCTCAAAATAGTTTTCTTTCCACTTCTGTAGAATTACTGTTCTCTATATGTTTGTGTAACTACCTAGTAGTATTAAAATATTATATATTTTCATACACGTCATATCTCTGTCACTGAATCCTTTAAGGTACAGCTAACTAATTTATAATGGACAAAACTGTATTTCCATCTCTGAAGAGAAGACTAGTGTTACCATATTTTATTTCTAAAGTAAGGTGCTCTCAGTTGTGACAGAGATGGGTGGGTCATGTGACCTTCAGCTAAGAGCACTGTACGGTGTCAGCAGGGGATCTGGAGGGATGTGGATCTGGCAATACCCCATAAGAGTGTTTAAAATGAGTAGTGGCAGCTACTGAAGTATTGAGAAAGCTGGTAACAGTGAAGCAGGATGAGTGTGGGAAATACCAGTTTGCCACAATCCCTGACACATATACACTGCAGCAGCCCTGACACTGACCTCTGCTGGCCAGGAGTGCAGACAGTGTGCCACATCGTACTTCCCCTACCCTCCATAACAGACCCCAAGGTGCCACTACTTGGTCTCCCTGCCTCTCTAACCTAATTACACAGCCACAACTCCTGTAGCTCCACAGAGTGCTGGCAGCAGCAAAGTCAATCTTACCAAGACACTGGAGAGACCTTGAACCTCTAGTTATGCAGGAATGGGAGAACTAAGCTGTCTTAACAGCTCGCTATGAGAGAACTGCTTACTGTGCAGCAGGGAAGTATGCTCTCTAGCAGAAAGTCTGGGGTCCATATCTGGAATACAGGAGTCACCCCCGACTAAGGCGCCTGCCAGATGAAGGCACCAGACTATCCCACCTTATCTTTGATCCACCACTCTGCACTTGCAAGCTTAACCTCCCCTGCTGCTAACTGCTGAAGGTGTGGCCTAAGCCACCCTTCCCTGCATCTGTGCCCCCCAACACTGGCACCTCTGGTTATTACTCCAGAATTAGAACATGGAATGTCTCCTGTTTTGCTAGCCTTGTAAATTCTAAATGGGGCTACAATATCTAAAATAGACTCTATTACATCTAGTAGATTGGAAGGACCGGAACTGACCACCTGAACCCTCTATGAGGTCACCTACAGAATGTAACTGGCAGCTATACAGTGACTCCTCTCTCCCTTTCCCAAGTTACCCTTCCTCCCCTCCCTACCCATGTCCGCTCCCCACTCCCTTCCACCCTCCCTCTCCTGTTCCATTCCCTTCCCCCTCCTTCACCCACCCATCATTTCCCACTCCCCCTTTTTTCTCCATTCCTTCCATCCGATTTTTCCCACCCCTTACCCACCCCCATCTGGAGTTATATTAGGACTCAGGGACATTATTGCAATGCATAAACTTTCACATATAAATGAGCTTGTGTATTTCCCTGTATTGCTTTTAACTCTGAATGCAGGTGTACATTGATTATATTTAATATTTTTTTATTCCAAGTTACTTAGTATGATTGTTCAACAAGCACATACAATTGTACCTAGCTGATGTTATCACCAAATGTTACCTCAGTTCTGCATTACTATCTGCTGACACACCATGGTATATGTCATATGTTTTATGTGACAAAAAGAAAAGAAAAAATGCAATACAAACCTTTCTGGAAAAAACATTAATGGCCATCAAACTGTAGATGTCTTTAAACTGAGTTATACCATTGTGATCCTGCTTCTAAAGAACAGGTTATTCCCAACCAGTGGTAAGTTGTAGTTATGGAAGATGGGGGGAAAACTGAGAGACTTTTGCCATGTATCTAATGAGAATCAGACTTCTGCCCTGCGTTGAAGGGGAACTAAAGTTTTTGCCATACTTCTACTATGAATTTTGTAAATGATGAGCTTGAATCATGTAACAGTTTGGAGTGTAGTTTAATAGTCCCTAAATGGAATTTGTTTTAATATCAACTTAGGCAGGGGGGTACTCTCTTTGGGATGAAACCAATCAAACACCTGTTCTAGCTAAGCTAAACAGTAATAACAGGTTTGGTTGTGGAGGCTCAGACTTGCTCTTTAAGGAGGAGCATATCATTTTTATAAACTCATTCTTGGTCTTTTATTCTGATAACTTTTTTATTTTATTCTCCATTATTCTGAAGCATTTCTTCTCTACTATGAAGGGAAGGGGAGAGCTTGAAACAAAAACAGAGCCTGGTAAAAATAATAATTGTAATGATATTAAGCCTCCCCATTACAGTTCGGGATGCACCATCCATTAATCCAAATTAACACAAATGTTGTTTATCAATGGAATGTAATTAAGATTACATAATGAACAGAATCTTTTATATTTTTTATGATAAAATGATTCTGAGAGGTCTAAAACTGTTACAAAATGGATATGAGGGTAAAGACATTGGACAAAGGTCACTTTTGCCCATAAAAAGAAATATAAAGCTTTCCTGTAATGGTCACACATATTATCAACAGGCCAAGGTATAACATTTATACTCCATTTACTTGTAATGATGATGATCATTTGGACCACAAGCTACGTCAATGAACAGCATCTAAGTACAGCAATGGTTTGAGCATAATAATACATATTTTAATACATTGGTCTTCTCTGTGGTGTACTAAATGTAATGAGTTTTTTTTTTTTTTTCCAACCATGCTATTTTTTATTAGTCTTTTAAACAAACTTTCTTCAGTGTGTGTTCACGTTTTTTTAAGTGCATGGCTGAGGTCTTCATCGTGGACTATTATGCTGGTGAAATAAATAATGATTAGCCTAAGCACAAGGTGGAGGCAGTCAAAACACAAGATTGGAGTACTGTTTTCTTAATAGCTCCAGTGAGTACAGTAGGTTTATGGGCCGATAACTGGGCAGCAGCTCTGCACTCTGATTTGCTAAGGAGGTCCAGTTCTCATAATATAAATGACTACCCTTTCAGAAATGCAGTGCTCAGTGCCAAAAACTGCATGCCTCTAATGGACTGCAGATTAGATGCTTTGGTTCTGTAGGGAAACAGATGCAGATTTTTTGTTCACCATAGTGTGAGACACAATGTGGCCGACAGCAAATACCACGAAAACATAGGAAAAGTAGTCTTCAGAGTATCAAAAATCAGATTTGTGTTTTTACAACCAACCCCCCACTAAGGTTACATATCTGATGGTCAAGATTTACATTTCCTAGGACTGTAATGATGAAAGCATGTACATAGGATATCCTTTCTGCCTCCAAAGTTATGTAAAAATAAAACATTATAGAGACCAGAGATAACGTTCGACACTAAGATAGCACAATTAAAGTAAAAGAACTAAATTTCCCAGATGGTCTCCAGTTGGAGAGGGAAGACAAGTACAGCAGCAGCAGTAGGGTTAAGAGTTATGTTATCACTGTTACAGGGTACAGCATTACAAAATTACTTGTATTTCACAAGAGAAAAGAAAACAAAAAGACAAATTTAGAAAATACATACCAAGGAGGCTCTCCTCTTTATGACAGTGTAAACAACAGCAGTTAGAATGCAAATTAATAAGTATCTGAAATAGATACTTGGTGATTAAAATAAATCAACAAAAGTAACTTTGATCTGAGAGTGTTAGGGCTTTCCTAACTTCATATGGAATGGCCTTATGCTAACATCTGCAGAATAAAGAATGAATATTCCCAATGTCTCATTTAATATTATCAGTGGTCCTTTGCCTATAGAACATTTTTTAGTTATGTATTTCCTTTACTGAGCTCCAGATATCATTCTGGTCTATCCAGGAAATTTGGACTGCAGTGACACAAAATGATACACTCAGTGGAAGGAATTTTTCGAGAAGCAAAGAGTTTCTTGGGTACCTATTGCTTTATTTGCATCTCATATGCCCCTTAACCCATGCACACACTGGGACTACTGTACTATAGAGTCATTTGCTTACTGAAGCAGTGAATCCGAAGTGACTCCCACAATGTCTTTCAATTCCTGTTGACTTCCAGCAACATCAGTGGGACAGTGCATATGCTATATTTGCCCTTAAGTAAGTTCAGTATATATGAGGTATTCCAGGAATTATTTTTTACTATCTAGTCATCTGAGTTTTCAAAATAGGGAACCTGTGCAAGAGACTGATAGTGTGCGAATTTCAATTACTCTGTCCTCTTTGAATGGGACTTGCCCTTAAAATTCACTTAAATTCCCATATTAAACAACTGTTGAATATGAGGTTAAAAGCAGAGTTCAAATTAAATATTGTATCCATTTAGTAGGTGAAACCATGTGCTTGGTCAACTACAGATATAGCACGAGAAATAACCTAAAGCAAACATACAAATGGCCACCAGGATTTCTGCATTAGTTATTGTTAATTGAAGCCTAAGATACTAGTAATCATTCTAAAGCTTGTTTAAGTTGTTACTTCTGAAGTCATTAATATCTAAGGCAAATCATTTTTAACTTACTTTAATGCACTCCAATAGGATCTATGCATTTGCAGTACTGTAATCCAAAAGACTTCTGATATCAAAAGTCAGTGTCAGCGGCTCAGCAGATAGCACACTTGCCTCTGAGGCCAGGAGATCAGAAGGCTATCGGTTCTATCCCCACACCAGACACTTGGGTTACATACCAATACTGACACTGTAGTGCATGGGGGTGTGCTGCACTCCTGAGGTGCTATCTTTCAGATGAGACGTTAAACCAAGGTCCCATCTGCCTGTTCTGGTGGTAGTTCAGGTGGATGTTAAAGATCCCATGGCACTTCTCGAAAAGAGTAGGGGAATTTCCCCAGTGCCCAGGCCAAATTTCCACCATTCACTAAGAATACCACCAACTGCTTAATCTGGTTCAAGGTCAGTTGGCATTCACCTGTATCCTCCTCCCCCGGGGCGTGCCTGAAAATAGGCAGAATTTGTTTAGTGCACTTACCGAGTCTACAAAAATAAAATAAATAAATAAAACATTTCTGCTACTGCATCTGATCTCCAGGTTATAGCTGGAGTTTTGTAATACCACCTATGTCTGTTACGATAGTATACTCTATTACTGCAGCACCTTTACTGAAAGGCAATCTGTCACTTCTGCTTGTATAGATCATTTTACTGTGTAATTGATCATGACATCTCTCCCACTACTTTAATAAACTACACCAGAGCCATTTCTGAGGAACTGAATGATCCCTGCAGAATTTTAGATAATGTTCTTATCCACGACACGCAAATTCAGTATTTTTTTCCCGAACAGCCCGATTACCAGTCAACAGAGAACTACAGCTGACAGATTACACAAATGACTGGAAGTGAAGTAATTAAGTGATGATAATCTCAGGGACAGAGTTGGGTACAAAAGTCATTAAACAGATTTTCCACACTGGGAAGGCTATTTTGTTTTCATGATTATTATTATCTGACTCTCTTATAAAGCAATGTTCCTGTATTATATTAGCCAAGTTCCATAAAATGGCAGAGGTAGAAGATGTCATTTTTAAAACTAAAAGTAAGGTTTACATACCAGAGTTAAATAGTTGGCAGTTGAAGCAGACTGTGGAAGGAGCTCACTACAGAATACAACTGTAAGACTGAATAGTTATTTTTTAGTTGTTTGTATTGGTTAATCAGAATTCAGAACTCACTAAATTAAATTCAGTGTTGTCAGATAGGACCTAGTCAATTACAATTCAGAATTTTACATATAAAATCCTACTAATTAAGAATGTCTAGGTTGTATTTTCATGACTGGGTTACTTTAACTTACTTTTTCCTGTTTCGTATAATAGTATGGTTCCCACACAGACTATTTTTTATGATTGACTTGTGATCATATACTACCTTACTAAGATGTTATAAAAATGTAACAAAAAGGTAATTGATAATACTAAGCAATCTGAAATAAATCACATGCTGAACAATACTATACTACCTGATTGTGATTAAGAAAATAATCTGTATTCAGCTGTATAGCAACCTAGATTCTATGCGGTGACCTCATGATTGCTTGTTAAGCATATAAAAGTGTCTTTGAAAAGGACTAGAATACCCAACAGGGTAAATGATGCACGCGTTTCCCATAACACTTTGCTGTGCTTTGATAACACAGAGGAAATAACATTGTTTAGAACACTGGACTTGACTTCTGTGACTTGGTTTGCATCTAGTTAGGGACTAAGAGAATTAAGCAAGGTGGTCTCAGCCTAGTGTTCAGTGGAGACTGAAGTATGGAAAAGAAAAAATAAACAGCGCTTTCACAGGCCCCAAACAGTACAGTTACATAAGAACTTACTGTAACAGTAGATCTCCAAGAGGATCTCTTCCAGCAGGCCACACCTATGGAACTATAGCCACCAGGCACTAGGACCACACAGAAACTTTTCCAGCTAGCAGTCTACAAGAGGGGTCACCCACGATGACGCCACATGCTGCTGCTGATATCCCTCCCATATAAATGTGGGTGGCCCTGGGCCCTTCTCAGTTCTCCCGCCGCAGGCCATAAGCAGAGAATCTCCCACTGGGGAACCAAGGAAGAGCCATAGATTCCTGCAAAGATAATTAGAATGAAACAGAGAATAGATGCAGAGAATCCCTAAGGTCAAGGGGCATGGGGGGGTGGCACGTCCTCCTGCAAGAGATCCTCCTGAAGATCTACTGTTACAGTAAGTTCTTATGTAACTGTACAATCTTCATCGAGGGTATCTCTTGCAGCAGGCAACACCTACGGAACGAGTCCCAAGCAGTTCTGACAGCAGAACCAATCTGGGTGGCTGGAGCCTATAGACATGTTAAAGAAGGCCTTGAAGGGCAGCCAGGCCAAAGCCCACCCTTCTTCTCAAGGCGAGGGCCAGACTGAAGTGCTTAGGGAAAGTATGGCCATACTTTTTTATGTCCACATCATCATAGTATCCTAAGTTTTTTTTTCCTGCACAGTGTCTCACTGCATCCTATTATGTTCATTGTTACTGTGCTTACATGTTAATGTATTTGATATGTACTCTTACGTATTTCATATGTAATTGATTATATGTACTCATGTATTTCATCTGTAACTATGTTATATGTATTTGTGAATTCTTATGCCTGCCCTGTCTGTTTTGTCCTGTGACTTACTCTGACCCTTTCAGGTCCACCTTGTAAATGAGTTTTTCTCAATGGTGTTCTTACCTCGTAAAATAAAGAACTGATTGATAGATTGAGGAACACAGAAGTCTGCAGCTGAAACATGGTTTGAAACAGGCAACAGAAGTAGACAGTCTTCTGAAGGAGGGGCTACGAACAACCCCAGGAAGTGCCATACCGTACTTTCTGAAACAAAAAATAATACAGGTGCCAACCACTTGAATGGACACTGTTTAGAAACTGGAATGCCCTCTTTCCCAGGGGCTAAAGAAAACAAACAGCTGCGAGGACTTCCAGCAGTCCCTGGTACAGTGTGTATAGTAACTAAGGACTGCATGCACATCTAACGTATGGAGCAATGCTTCCCCTGGATTGGCATGCTCCAGATAAGAAACAGGCAGGTTGAGGGTTTGATTTAAGGCAAACTCAAGACACCACCTATGGAAGAAACTTAGGGTTCATACACCAAGACACCCTATCTGTGTTGGAAAGCAAATAAGGCTTCTCATACATGAGCGCCTGCAGCTCTGAAATCCGTCAAGCAGGAGTAATAGCAATGAAAAATAATGCTTCCCATGACAGAAAGCGAAGCTCTCAGGTCACGTCTGGCTCAAAAGGCACCAAAGGAAGCTTCTTTCAAAATTCAGGTCCTAAGGCAGGATGGGATTGCAGATGGAAGGCTTCAGATGAAGAATGCTTCTCAGGAAAGTACGGGACACCTCCAGTTGTGCCACCGTAAAACCTTCACCAGGTGCATGGAAAGCTGAAATGACTGACAGGTGCACCTTAAGTGAGGAGTATTTCAGACCAGAATGTGAAAAGGACAGCAAATACTCCAAAAGCTGATTCAATGAACATGTGAAAGGGTCCAGGTGATGGGAAGCCACACACAGAGTAAAGAGCTTCTGCTTCATTGAGTAAGTGGCCCTTAGTGGAGAACTTCCTAGCAGCCACCAGAATATCAACCATCTTTTGGGACATACCTAATCCAGCCATGGCTATGTCTTCAGGAGCCAGGCAAGAAGGTGTAGAGACTTGAGGGCTGGATGGACCAGGGGCCCCTGTTCCTGTGATGGCAAGCCTGTGCACAGGGGCAGGGGTACAGAAGGTTCCACTGCCGGCTGCTGTTTTAGGTTGTTGGTGCATGGGTTCCACTGAACTCTCAATGTCCACTGGGGAACCATCATGTGCAGCCGGGCAAGGGGAATCATGACGATGGCCACATCCATCAGATCAGAGAGTCGCAAAAGGTTCTGGCCATGACATATCTGCAGTTATAAACAAACAGGACCCGAGCCATCAGGCGGTCAGCACAGTCCTGGGGCAGGAAGGTCATACCCTAAGCTGTAGCCAGTACCACCCATATGTACTGTAGATGCTGAGAGGGGGTCAAGACTAACTTAATCATCGAGATAAGGGAAGACAAGAGTCCATCCCTCCTGAGGGCAGCTGCCACCACCAACAGGCATTTGGTAAAAACCTGAGGAGCAGAAGACGAGCCAAAGGGCAATGCTCTAAACTGGTAGTGCTCCCCCTGGTAGTGGAACATGAGGTACTTCTGGAAGGGAGCATGCACTCTGATGTATAGGTAGGCCTGCTGCATTCCAAGCGAGTATATCTAATTGCCTTGGTGCAGAAGGGGCAGCAGGCCCTTTAGGGTCACCATCCGAACTTTTCTACTGGATGTAGAAATGCAGATTTCATAAGTCCAGAAAGGGCTGCAAATCCCCTGTGCATTTGGGGACCAAAAGGAAATGGGCATAGAACTCTCAGTTCCTGTGAGGCTCTGGAACCAGTTCTATGACCTTCTGTGGCAACGGCAGGAAGATCTTCCACCACAGCACTGGAATGTGGTCGAGGAAGATCAGCCTGAGTGAACTGGAGGTTGACCTGGAGGTCACACCAGAAGTTCTAGAGTGTGACCTTGCTGCATGAGCTGTAGGACCTAAGCATCTGATGAAATCTCCCACCACTGGTCTAGGTGCAGGGAGAACCAACCACCTACCACTCTCTCCATCAGAGCTGGGGGGGGGTTGGGAAAGTAGAAATACTGAGTTAACACCTGTGGCCTGGGCTGCACCACTCCCTCTGGAAGGCAGAACTGAAACTGCTTTGTGCTTACCCTGAGGTCTGGAGCCCAGCTTGGGCCTATTGGGGGGGGGGTGCAATGAAAGGCCCTCTCTGGCCACTTCCTGGCTGGGTATAAGTAAAGGGAGTGGAATGACCACAGCGCACTGCATGAGGCCTGCCGGTCATAAACTATGCCCAGCACATCCATCCCAAACAGGTTACTGCCTGAGATGGGGCAGAAAGGGTGGCACTAATGAGTACCTCAGGTGTTAACCCTGACATGCCAAGTGCAGAATGCCCTCTCAGGCAGGTGCCAATTATGGCTGCTCCAGTGAAGGCAGCAGTGATGCCATAGGCAGATTGCAAAGGGTGCCTGGTCACATGGACCCTGTACCTCAGAGAAGATAGCAGTGCCCCAAGGGCAACCAGTGTCCAGGCCACAGCCCACCACTGGCAGAGAGAACAGTGGTGAACCCAGCGATGAAGAGGGAGAAAGCTGGAGAAACCCCAACACCCCTCACAAGGTTTGTGGGAGAGCTCCTGGAACCCGGGCAGAGACAAGGTGTAAGAAGCCCCAGGCCAGGGAGACACCCTTGGCACATTGTGCCTGGAGGCAGAGAGAACCCCCCCAAAACACATGCATCAGTGGCTAGGCAGTGCTGGGTTTGTCTGGGCTCAAAGCACAGTCAGGATGGGCAAAAGGACGATCCTGTATTCACCTGTAGCAGACCTGGTACCACTGGCCTGTAGCAAGTGTAGCTGACAGGGTAGGAGTGCAATGTGTGCCCAAATCATGTCCACATTGGTGACCATGCATCACCGAGACAATTACCAGCTGTGGACTGTGCTAGAGTGCCCTGACGTCGCCAGACTTTTGTGTTGTTTTTTTTTTTTTTTTTAGGGAAAGAGGTGGAGCAGCAAGCAGGGAAGGCCCTGACACCACTCAAAGAGGCCACTGGCACAGCTCACAAACAGTGGGTGGGCCATGGCACAAGAAGTCCCAGATCCAAAGAAGCCCCAAAAGATTCCCCCACAACACGATGGAGGAGGGAGAGCCAGCCAACCGGGGAACTACTGGGGTCTGCGAAGCTACATCTGCAGGCCACCAGGAAGCATCAACCCCCTTCCCCAACGCTGGTGTTCACATTGTGGTAATCCCAGGATCAAAGGGTGAGAAGAAGAGCCAAAAGCTCTTCCAGAAGATGCCCACCACACTCTGAAGGCCAAGGAGGTCCATGGGAATGGCCTGAACAAGGGGAACTAAGGTGAACCCAAGACATCGCCATCCACAGCAACAATGAGCCTGGGAAGAAATCTGATGGGGAAGGCAAGGGGGTGCCACCAACAGACCAGCCATCACCAGGCAGTGGGAAAAGCAGAACAGCGATAGGGGGAGGGTACACTAGGTACCCCTGTGTCAGGACCATGCCACAGGCCTGGAAGGAAAGGAGCACTCTGACCCCTTCGAGGGGAGGAACACATCAATGGGGGAGGCACAGGGTGCCAACGATGACAGACCAAGGTCAGCCAAGAGTGGTCATGGCAAAAACCAGCCAAACCCTGGCCGGAAGGGCAACAGAGGGGGACAAGCAGGACAGAAGAGGCACTGGCATCACCGTCCATGGGGCCAAGTTGGCGGGGGGGGCACAGGGCACCACCATCAAATGCCTGGGCCAGTGGAGACTGGCCTGAAAAAGAGAACCCGGACTCAATCGAACCAAAGGGGGACAGGGCCGGGAAGGATGGGAGAGGCGAGGGCGTCACTGTCCATGGGGGTCTAGCTGTAGCGAGACCCCGGAGTGAAGATAAATTGTAGGTATAAGTTCCAAACTGTCAGAAGGCCCAAGGAGGTGCAAGGCTTTGTCTGTCAACCTGGGGGAGCTCTTCCTGAGACTCCAGCCCCTTCCAGGGAAGCAATCCATGGTGGATTCAGAGCGTAGCAGAAATGGCGGGCCCAGTCTCTGTAGGCCCATTGAGGAAAGGCCGCCGTATCTTGGACCGGACTGAATACACACGGTGGTTTTGTTTTTTGAGATGCTTCAGCAGCAAAATCCAATACTCTCAAAGGAGAAAGCAAACAAAATGGAAATGAAAAGGAAAAGAAGCGGTCGACTGAGACTGTGGAGTCTCGGAAGGTCTGATGGTGGAAAAAAAACTGTGTAGGGTGTGGGGCTGCCCTCGTTTATATGGGAAGGACGTCAGCAGCATGTGATGTCTTTGTGGGCATTCCCTCTGGTAGACTGCTAGCTAGAAAAGTTTCTGTGTGGTCCTAGTGCCTGGTGGCTATAATTCCATAGTTGTGGCCTACTGCAAGAGATACACTCAATGAAGATCAATATTTACAATGAAAGAATCAAGGAGGCGAAGTTCGTAAGGGACCAAATGGGAGTATACCATCATGTCTACAGAGTCAAAGTATCTCTTTTTGATGGGTGTGTGCCTTTTGTTCAAAATAACTTCAGTTTGATTTTGCAACTGTGACCCGGACCTTCTAGATTCTTTCTGATGATGCTGGCAGGGGTCAGGAGAAATGTTAGTTGCAGAGAGGTTCCACCACCACTTTTTGATGCTCACTATGTGTGGGTGCACTATGCACTGTAGTTAAATAAAGGACATTGAATAACTTTTTTGCAGTCCTGGTGCTTTCTGCACATGTGGGTGCTCCTCATCCCTTTGCTTGTCCTTCTGGAACAGCAGGCTGTGATGGGACATTATCTCAGTCTTCCCCATTCTCAGGGGTATTGACAGGATTGAACATATGGTTTGGACATGTTCTCCAGCAGGACACAGGAACATGCTCTAAAGGTCACAGATAGCAAGTTTAGGGATAACATTAGGAAGCATATTTTGTCCCAGAAGGTGGTAGCCTTCTAAAATGACCTGCCAACAGAGACTGTGTATATGAAGACTGTAGAGTGGTCCCCAGTTTTGCCCATCCCTTAGCTTTTGCCAGCACTGAAACCATCAGTGTGAGAACCCTGCACTGCCCCTGCCTACGCTTGTACATACCAATGTGGATAAACAGAGGTCTTCAGCCTCTAGTGCTGTCAGTCGGCCACCTTTCATCAACACTGTAATTATCACAGTGCGGAAACCCTGGACTGTCTGTTCTACACTGCATTTGTCCCTGTGGATTTATAGAGGGCTTCAGTTTCCAGTGGTGCCAGTCCCTTACTGTTCACCAGTCACACACTGTACCTGTCACTGTAGATAAACAAAAGGCTTTAGTCCCCAGTTCTGGCAGTCCTTCACCATTCACCAGGACTAAATGCAGACAGTGTGGAAACCAAGCACTGTCCCTTCCCACAAGATTCACAAACTTCACTTGGAAAGCAGTGAACTGCACCTACTGAAAAACAGGGGTTACGTACTAAATCCCGATATACAAAATCCTAACACCAAAATCCTGACATACCAAAATTCTGACATGAAAAATCCTGACATTACAACTGCCTGTATTCACATAATCCCAACATGTATAACAAACAAAAAATTGTAACTTACCATCATTGATGTTCATTCCATTCTGCAGTAATCCAGTCTGATCCAGAAATTCAGTATTCCAATTAACACCACCATTAAAATGTATATCTTTCATCATATTAATAGTTAAAAAGTTGACTTAAAAGTTAAAACACTGTATTTGCAGTATTTACAGTGTTAAGTTATGCGCAATCCCCTGGAGATCATCTAGGCAAGGCTTTGCAGGTGATCTAGGCAAGCCTCATACAATTTTCTCAACTGTCTCAGCAAAAGATTGAGATAAGCAACCAAGGGGATAAGGCAGAAATGGGGCAAAATTCAACAGAAGGGCAGACAGCAGGGAGAACCAGGGATAAAGGACAACCAGGGAGGGGGCTAGAGTAGAACAGCTAAACAGTCCAGGGAGTTCACATCTTGGAAAGCCATGTGTGCCAATGCCAGGAGCCTTAGCAACAAGATGGAGGCTCTGGAGGCTGCCATGGTGCACTCTGACCTGGACATTGTGGCCATCACAGAGACCTGGTGAAATGATAGCCATACCTGGCAACAACATATTCAGAAGAGACAGGGTGGGTAAGAAGGGAGGAGGAGAGGCACTTTATGTGAAAGATGGCATAAAGGCCACAGAGATCCAGGAGGAACAAAATGAGGGAGAGATATTGTGGGTTAAGCTGGAAAGGAAAGTGGGAGCAGCCATCCGCACAGGGGTGGTCTACAGACCACCAGCCCAGGAGGAACAAACAGACAGGAAGTTGATGCTAGCCATCTAAAGAATGGCAGACAAGGGGGAGGTGATGCTGGTTGTAGACTTCAATATTCCAGACGTGGACTGGAGTCTCCCAGCAGCAGCAGCAACAGCCAGGAGCAGATTTATCCTGGACTCCCTTCAAGGTGCCTTCCTTAAGCAACTGGTCATGGAATCAACTTGGCAGAAGGCAATACTGGACCTTGTGCTCACAAACGGGACCGTGTGATTGGAGTAACAGTGTGGGAGAGCACCTGGGGAACAGTGACCACCAGTCTGTTTGAAATCACAGGAGGAATGGAACCAAGCCACACAAAAAACACATATCCTGGATTTTAGGAGGGCAGACTTTGGGAAAATGGGGACATGCTTGAAAGAGGCACTAATGGGGAGGGAATCAGGGTGCAGGAACAATGGGCAATATTTAAAACGGGGATTACAAGTGCAACAGAAAGATGCATTAAGCATGTTAGTAAGAGGAAGCCATTATGGTTTTCCAAGAAGGTAGTGGAGAAGTGAAAGCCAAAAAGATCGCATTACGCCATTACAAAAAGACACAGCCCGAAGGGGATAGGGAAAAGTACCAGGAGAAGCAAAGGGAGGCAGGGAGGTCAGTAAGGGAAGACAAAGCTAAGACAGAAGAGTGCATCGCAAACATCAGTGGGTAGAGGGGACAAAACCTTTTACAGGTACATAACTGAAAAAAGAAGGGCAAAGGCAGGGATAGTGAGACTGAAGGGGGAGGATGGGAGCCGCGTGGAGGAGAACAGTAAAGCTGATATACTGAACAGATATTTCTGCTCAGTCTTTACTGAGGAAGAGGAGGGTATTGGGTCTTAAGGAAGTACAAGGGGAGGGAACGGTGCAGAAATGGACACAAGTTCCTTTACACGGGTAAGGGTCCTAAAGGAACTGGAAGGAATAAGAAACATAGAAGTTGACGGCAGATAAGGACTGCAAGGCCCATCCAGTCTGCGCATTTTATTCTACCTTATGAATATGCCATAGGTCTTTACTCTGTCAATGGCCTATCTATTCATACTCATCTGTACTGCTCCCTTATACCTATCCCACACCTGTTTGAAGCCCTGCACTGTATTCATATCCACCACTTCCTGAGGTAGGCCGTTCCATGTGTCCACCACCCTTTCTGTGAAAAAGAACTTCCTCACATTACCCCTTAATCAGCCTCCCTCTAATCTCATGATGTGTCCGCTTGTCCTGCTATTTTTCTTATATTGAAACATGTTAGACTCTTTGACCTTGTTAATGCCCTTAATATGTTTTAATGTTTCTATTATATCACCTTTCTCCCTCCTTTGCTCTAGGGTGCACATACTGAGCTCCATTAATCTGTCCTCATATGCTTTCTGATACAGCCCCTGCGCCATTCTGATTGCCTTTCTCTGGACTGCCTCCATTTTGTTAATGTCCTTGTGCAGGTGCGGCCTCCAGTACTGCATGCAGTACTCCAGATGGGGCCTAATCAGTGTCTTGTAAGGAGGGATTATTACCTCCCTCTTATGACTTGTGATACCCCTTCTTATACACCTCAACATCCCTCTAGCCTTACCTACTGCTTTAGTGGTCTGCTTGGATAATTTCAGGTAATCTGTGATGATGATGCCCAAGTTTCTTTCTTCCCTTGTGATTGCCAGCAACTCCCCTCCCAACCTATAGGAAGCTTCAGCGTTTCTCTTCCCTACGTGCATGATCTTGCACTTCTTTGCGTTAAACCCCAGTTGCCACTCTTACGACCATTTTGCCAGTTTATCCAGATCTCTTCTCATTCTGCCCACCCCATCTGGATCATCTACTCTGTTGCAGATCTTGGTGTCATTTGCAAACAGACAAACCTTACCCTCCAGTCCATCTGCAATGTCACTGATGAAGATATAGAAGAGGACTGGTCCCAGGACTGATCCCTGAGGTACCCCACTTGTGACTTGCATCTCTTCTGGCTGTATATCGTTTACCACCACACTCTGTTTTCTGCCCGCCAACCAGTTTGCCACCTAGTTGACCAACCTCTGACCCACCCTGAGCCTACCAAGCTTATTAATTAATCTTCTATGTGTAACAGTATCAAAAGCTTTGCTGAAGTCAAGGTAGGCGGCATCAACTGCACCCCCTTGGTCCATCACTATGGTTACCCAGTCAAAGAAATCTATGAGATTAGTTTGACAGGACCTTCCTGCTGTAAACCCATGCTGTCTTGGATCCTGTGCTCCTATGGATTCCAGGTGTTGCACAATCCTTTCCTTAAGGAGTGCCTCCATAATCTTGCCCACTACTGGGGTAAGACTGACTGGTCTGTAGTTCCCTGCCTCCTCCCTGCTACCACTCTTGTGGAACAGGATCACATGATCCCTTCTCCAGTCCTCTGGGACCTCTCCTGTGCTCAGAGACTCACTAAAGAGTTTTGCTAATGGCTCTGCTAGTTTCACCCTTAGCTCCTTTAGTACCCTGGGATGTATGCAATCAGATCCTATTACTTTGTCCACCCTGAGCTTAGCGAGCTCTTGTAATACTCTTTCCTTTTGTGAAGGGACTTGTGCACACCTCCCCCCCCCGGGTCCATATTGCCGAGCTGTGGGCCCTGCCCTACCTTCTCCTCAGTAAATACTGAGCATAAGTAGCTATTTAGGATAGATGCTTTTCCTTGGTCCTCCTCCACACACTCCCCCTTATCCCCTTTGATCTTAGCAATATCCTTCAGGACTTTCCCCTTTCACTAATGTATCTATAGAAAGTCTTGTCCCCTTCTTTCATTGTTTGTGCTAGTGCTTCCTTGGTTTGGGCCTTTGTCTGCCTTACTGCCTTCTCTGCTTCCCTTAGGGAAGTTTGATATGCCTCCCAATCTTCGTCCCGCTGCATTCCTTTATATTTCCTGAAGGCCAACCTTTTGGCTCTGATCTTTTCTGCTACTGTTTTTGAGAACCAAAGTGGTTTCCTCCTTTTTTTGCTCTTGCTTTTCTCCCTAACACAATGGGATGTTGCTTCAGATACTGCATCCTTAATGCTTGCCCACTTTGCCTGTACCCCCTCACCTGTATTTCTTCTTGCCACGGCTAGCTTAACTCTGTTGGCCATCTTATCAAAGTCAGCTCCTCTAAAGTCCCATATTTTGCCTTGGAATGGGATAATTTAGTTCTAGTAGCCAAACTGAACCATACCATGTGATGGTCACTGGCCCCCATGTGTCAATAAAGCATTGGGGCCAGATGAGGTTCACCCCAGTGTCCTAAAGGAACTAAGAGAGGTGGTGGCTGAACCTCTGGCACTCCTGTTTAGGCAATTACTGGAAACAAGGGAGGTATCTAAAGACTGGAGGACAGCAGATGTAGTCCCCTTATACAAAACTGGAACAAAGAGGAAGCGGTGAACTACAGACCAGTCAGCCTGACCTTGCTAGTGGTAAGAGCAGTGGTGGCTGAACCTCTGGCACTCCTGTTCGGCCGATCACTGCAAACAGGGGAGGTATCCAGAGACTGGTGGACAGCAGATGTAGTCCCCTTATACAAAAGTGGGAACTAAGAGGAAGCGGGGAACTACAGACCAGTTAGCCTGACCTCAGTAGTGCAGAAGATCATGGAAGCACTACTGAAAGAGAGATTGGTGGAATATCTGGTTACCAATGGACTACAGGACCCAAAGGCAGCATGGTTTCACCTGGGGGGGGGGATCATGCCAGACCAACCTCATTGAATTTTTCGACTGGGTGACAAGGGAGATGGATCAGAGAAGAGCAGTGGATGTGGCCTATCTGGACTTCAGCAAGGCCTTTGACACAGTGCCACATAGAAGGCTATTAAACAAACTTGGGAATATAGGAGTGAGCAGGACAGTAGTGCGGTGGGTGGGTAATTGGCTGGGTGGCAAGAAACAGAGGGTGGTGGTAAATGGCTGTTACTCCACAGAGGGAAGCAAGACCAGTGGGGTACCACAGGGATCAGTGCTGGGACCAGTCCTATTGAACGTCTTCATCAGTGACATTGCACAGGGCCTAGAAGGCAGAATTTCCCTGTTCACTGACGACATGAAGCTCTGTAACAGAGTGGACATGCCAGAGGGTATACACAAAATGAGGAGGGACCAGCAGAAGCTTGAGGAATGGTCAAGGGTTTGGTAGTTGAAATTCAACACAAGGAAGTGCAAGATAGTACATATGGGGCATAAAAACTCTGCAGCAACATATCAGTTGGGTGGGGAGGATATAGTATGCACCAAGCAGGAAAGGAACCTTGGGGTTATCATCTCTGATGGCCTCAAGGTAGGGAAACAGTGTGACAAGACAGCACGTAAAGCAACTAGGATGCATAGGCAGGGGCATCATCAGCAGGAAAAGAGAGGTCAAAATTCCACTATATAAAACAGTAGTGAGGCTCCACCTGGAGTAAAGTGTACAGTTCTGGAGACCTTACCTATGTAAGAACATAGACAGGGTAGAGAAGGTTCAGAGGAGGGCAACAAAGATGGTACAGGGATTGCATCACAAGTCCTATGAGGATAGGCTGAAGGACCTGAATATGTACTCCCCGAGGGAGAAAGAGGATATAATAGAGACATACAAGTACCTTACAGGGAGGAGCAGGGTGCAGGAATACACTATTTTCCAGCGAAAAAGATGTTCCAGGACTAGACGGCATAGGACAAAGTTGGAGGGAGGGTGATTCAGAGGAAATGCGAGGAAGAATTTATTCACAGAAAAGGTAGTGGACAAGTGGAACACCCTGCCAGAGGAAGTGGTGGGGGATGAAACAATCACAGGATTTAAGAATGCATGGGATAGACATAAAGGAATTCTGGAAGTCAGAGATAAGGGGCAAAAGACTTCTAGAAAAATGTAAAGGGAAATTACAAACTCAAATGGGCAGACTGGGTGGGCCATAGGCCATTATCTACTAACAATGTCTATGTATCTATGTAGCAAGCATTGCCTCCTTTTGCAGTTGAGCTATGAATCGGTTGGAGCCCACATGTGAAGAACCTATTAATGCACCCAATCTGCGGTGCCATGCTTTTATGTTGTTTTCTGTGGATGGAATTCCATTGTCGACCTGGTCACAGACAGACTAGAATTCAGGTGAGAAAAGTGGTAGGCTTCTAAGAGCAGTTTTGTGCCTCACTTATCTCCTGACTCTGCCCAAAATATAATTTTCTTCAAACCATGCCAACAGTGGAGCACTACTGTCTGGCATAATACTTTTCACTGCCATACTGTGGTGCTAAACCCAGCCCCTGTATCCTTCTCCACACTATTTGTCCTTAATGAAACAAACACCCCTTACTAAATGTTTCAGAATACTCTGTTTTACAGGCATTTACTGCCACCTGCTCAAATCCGTTATTATAAACTCAAGCGACAAACTTAAATCAGACTGTTATCCATGGCCCAGCACCCCTGATTGTACCCCCAACCGGCAGGCCGCAACACATATGTAGGTATATGTACCAACCGTAAGGCAGAGGCACCTATCATACAAGCATACCGTAGTTCATCGATTTGAAGCCACAGCTTTAATTACATTAATTGTTATTAGTCACCGGCTTTAATTTGAGGGTGGCATCTAAACAAGGGTGGCTATAAATGCTAACAGCTGTTCTGGGTTGTCAGCAGAGTGATATTCTGACTGCAACTCGGAGACAGATCACACCGCCGGTATGCCCAAACAAAAGTCCTACGATTTAGAATTTAAACTGCATGTTTCTAAGCGTGCTGAAGCAGAGGGGAACCGACCTGTGGCACTGGCACTCCATGTCAATGAAAAACAGATTTGGGAATGACACAAGTGTCAGCAAGTTGGAAGAAAAGCTCCGTGAGGAGGGGTGTACCGGGAACAACCGCAAGTGTCGGAGTCTGGACGGAGCTGGCAGACGTGCAGCATTCCCTGTTGAGGAGTCAAACCTTGGGTAGCACAGCAGAAGGAAGGGCATCTTCGTGTAACAAGAAAGACGTTGCTCTTAAAGCCTCAGCACTGATTACAGTGAGCTGACAAAGGCAGGTAACCCTCGCGCACCTTCACGTCTGCTAATTGCTAAGTGGGTGAAACTATTCTGGGCTGCGGTTTCTAAGGAGGCGATTGTGAAGTCCTTTGAAGTTTGCGGCGTTACCTCAACAGATCCTGACAAAATAAACTGCTTTAAAGCTTATGGTGTCACAAGAGATCATGTAGAAGAGCTGCGGAGTAGGCTACTGGACTTTGTTGAAGGTATAGAAACCCAGTGTAACCAGTTTGCAAATGAAAGTGACTGTGGTTCCAATTATGCAAAGTCAGACAGTGAATACGAACTAGATTAATATCGTATGTCCAAAATGAAATGTGTTTTTAATTTTTTGTATTGAAAATATCTTACTTCAATCACACTAGTAAAAGATATATTTTAAACACAGTTTGACTCTAAATTGTACTTGGTGGGGGGGATGCAAATTTGTGTGAGTGGTGGTGTTCGGCTAATAAACGAGGGGGGCAGAATGACATGAATGTGAATTTGTGTTGGTGGTGCAGTTCGGCTAATAAACTGGGTGGCTTCAATTACAAAGTTTGCTTTTGGACAGGGCTACTAATCAAGGTTGGCTAGAAATCGAGGGCGGCTTCAGATCAATGAAATACGATAAGTGTCAGGATCTGTGTTCTACTATATTTTACTAATGCATATTATGCTTCATTATGCTTTACAAATGTATCTTAGTCCTGGGAGATGCTTTCCAATATATTTTTAGTGTATAATTATAAGTTAGGTAATAGTGCTATCTTTAGTGTTTGTGCATCCACTGTAACTACAAGTGACCTTGTACACTTATACAGAACCTCATTGTATTCAGCTATCTTTGCTAGCTAAGCAACATCTCATGCTAGTTAGGTTAGTTTCTCAGACCAGCTGTTACTGGCCAATTATACACTTTTTATGTATCTTCTTTTGCTGTTGCTATAGAGATTATCAGGGCATAAGACACCTTGCAGCATGTAGCTTCTCTGAGACAGGACTAGACTAGAGACTGCAGCCTACGTAGGTAAGGAAAACTGGAAGCTCTCCCAGTATTTTTACTGTTGGTAGTAAGCCTGTACCATTATTATTTACCAGTAATAAATTACATTTATTACACATGCACCACTTGTCTTTTGTCTCTTCCTTTGTGCTGTTTCAACAAGAACCTGAGAAAGGTAATTTTACTACGCAGTTACATTTTGGCAACTGAGTGCAGGTTGGAAGGTGCAAAAGAAGATTCCATTCAATTTATTTTGACTGTCAAATAGTGCAGTGCAACTTTCACCTGCTTGGACCTACTTGTGTTTTTTAGTGGTAGCGACTGTGGCAGACACATTCTGTCTTGGTATCGGATGTGGCACACCCACACCAGACCTTTGCGAGTGATAGCATACCACCTTGGCATCACCGTTTACCCACCGGGGACCGGAAAGTGGTTGGGTGATGGTGCCAAGGATTTTGTCCAGTTTTCTGACTGCTTCTTTGTCTACCCCTTATTTGTCATGCCTGAACTTTGCACTTGAACTGAGACTGCCATCTCAACCTACCTCACATCCCATGGCGGATGGACAGATTTTGCGCTGGATGCAAAATCTGCAGACAATCCACAGCTGCTAATATCAGAGCACTACTTAGAGTCCAAAATCACAACCAAGGAAATACAACCTTAAAGGTCTTTTGGTTGAGACTCTTTATACCACTGTTGAGGGTCTCACAGTGAGGTATGCCTCCCTTGAACCGCAAAATACGTCTCTAAAAAAAAAAGGGACGGGCTTGCCGGCATCGGAGATACAGAACAAGCATTTGTCAATGCCGAATGTTTGCTTGCTGGCATTGGCAGTGTAGGAGTTAGAGAGCTGCATAATAGGAATGGCAGTGAAGTACTGAACTGAAGCCAACCCTGCCACCACCCTGCAGAGACTGACATGCGCTGGGGTGTGCCTTTGGGTCATCAGGCATAACGGCCATGCCATTTCACCACACCCTACCCTGCAAACACTGACAAGTGTCACGGTGTGCCTTGGGGTCTTTGGCACTTATGCTCACCCCATTCCATCAGGAAATATGGTGAGATGGGTGCTGTATAGGAGAATGGGGTGAACTTTGGAGCCAAAGAGTCCAAGGCACACCTCGATGCCTCTCACTGGCTGCAGGGTGTGGAATGGTATGAGCATTACAGGCGAGAATCCCAAGTCACACCCCTGATGCCTGTCAATCTCTACAGGGTGGGGCGTTATGGTCAGAAACCCTAACGTCTCAGGTGTTCGTTGGCATTTTCACTCCAAATTTTCAACATGGGTTTTTTGTGACCCCCACCTTATGAACAGTGGCAATATCAGTTCATTAGCCGAAAGCTGATTTTGCACAGTGACTATGCCATTTGGCACCACAGGTGCGAAAACACATTTCGAAAAGGATGTGAAAAATGACAGCTGTACTGTTCATGGGGAGGTGGAAAAAAATGGCAATGTTGAAAATCTGCAGTGAAAATATTTTAAAAATTGGTGAAGTCACGAGCGTGTGTAGAAAATGCACAATGCACATCCACAATGCAATTAGTTTGGGGATTTTTTACAGCAGATTGTCAACACAGGCATTTTGGAACCTTCGCTCATGATCAGTGTCACTGTGACTTTCTGTCCCGAATGGTGATTTCCCACAGCGACCACGCATTTCTGCGCTGGAAGTGCGAAAACACATTTCGGCCATGGTGTGAAAAATAATAGCTGTACTGTTCATAAGGAAGTGTGGAAAAATGCCAGTGGTGAAAATCTGGACTGAAAATATTAGAAATCCATGAACTTACGAGGGTGCGTGAAAACTGCGCAATGGTCGCTCGTAATACAGTCATTTTATGGACTTTTTTCACCAAATTTTTAACATAGCCATTGTAACACCTCTGCTCCATGAACAGTGTCACTGTGATTTTCTTAATCTGTCCCGAACATTGTTTTCGCACAACCAACTGCTATTGTGCGCTACATGCACGGAAACATCGCCGCGTTGTGAAAAATGACAGCTGTGCTGCTCATAAGGAGGTGTGGTAAAATGGCAATGTTGAAAATCTGGAGTGAAAATAGTGAAAATTCACGAACTTACGAGCGTGTGTAGGAACAGCACAACACATGCTCGTAAAAGTCGTTTTGGGGAATTTTTTCACCAAATTTTTAACATAGCCATTTTAACACTTCTGTTCATGAATGGTGTCACTGTGATTTTCTTAATCTGTCCCGAACATTGATTTCGAACATGACTGCGCCATTGTACACTATATGCGCGGAAACACATTTTGGGCGAAATGTGAAAAATGACAGCTGTACTGCTCATAACGAGGTGTGGTGAAATAGCAATGTTGAAAATCTGGAGTGAAAATACTGAAAATTCACGAACTTACGAGGCGTGAGGAACAGCGCAATGCATGCTCGTGAAAAGTCATTTGGAAGTTCTCACAATTTTCAGCGTAGGGTTTTGGGGCCTACCTCATGAACTGTGACACTGTCATTTATTAGAATCGGTCCCGAAGGTGGTTCGCAGTGACCGCAAATCACCTTTCGGGGAAGATTAACAAAATGACAGGGATAGAATTCATGAGGTGGTGTCCCAAAAACCCCATGTTGAAAATTTGGTGAAAAAATTCCCAAAAATGCCTGAGATATGGATCAAAGTTGAAAAAACCCTATTTATTACATTATACAGCTTACTGGCATTTCCTCAGTTCGCGGTCGGCTTTGAAGAGTGCAGACGTGTTCCCGGTCCACCGATTATCGTCGCGCCAGACTCCAGAGGTAAGTATGGGGTGAGGGGGTGTGTGGGGAGGCAGGGTGCGCAGAGGGTGTGTGCGGGTGGGGGGAGTGGGGGTCAAGACAGTCAGCGAGGGAAGGTTTTCTCTTTCAGGTTTCTTTTTTTTCTTGGACGACGCGGGAATTGTGCCACACTGTGGTGGGCTCCCAGCGTGGCAGCTGGAAGGCTGTTTGGGGGGGGCAGTGGAGCCGACGGGGGATTGGGCACCCCCGTCGGCCATATGGACTGTTGCCATGCTGGGGTGGGCTCCCAGCGTGGCACCCAGTTGTCTGTTGGGGGGGGACATTGGAGCCGACGGGGGATTGGGCACCCCCGTCGGCCACACAGTGTGTGAGGGAGGAGCGCATTATCACGCAATATGCGTGTGTGTGTGTGTGGGGGGGAGCGCATGCGCAGGTAGTAGCTTCTCGCTGCTCACTGAAGCGGAGCTCTGCCTTTCAACTGTACGGCACTGCATTTTCAAATGCTGTCATAGACAGCTGCAGCATTCATTGGTGAACTGTGGCCGTGCCTGCAAACACACTAACTGCATTGGAAGACAGGTGCCACACCTACAAAAACTTGGATGATGGCACTATGTTTCTTGCACATGCGTGCAAGCAAACATAAAAAGGAACGGAAACTAGTGGAGGAGACACAGTCACTTTGTGATGCCAATAACGGACTGTTGCACTGTACTGCTCAAGACACTGAGCATGAAATTTGCATGTTGAGAGATGATTGTGAGAGGTTGAAATGTGATAAGAAACAGTTAGCATATCTGAATGATATTTTGAGCGACACGAATGAAGGTCTGAGAGAGGAGAATGCTGAGTTGAAAAAGGAGTATCAGAGAATGAATCGTGAGTTGGAGAAAGAACTTTGGGAAAACGCAGAATTGGGCGCTGCATACAAAGTGTTGCAGTGTGAGGTTGAGAAAGGTATTGAGCAGGGCACTGTAAGAGTTTGTCACAAGAAGTGTAGAGAAAAGATGGCGAAGTTGCACCATCAATGGGAAGTTCTTGCTGGCCATGTTAAGGCCATGAACAGGTTTCAGTATACGCCCAATGAGATTGCGTCATCCAGCGATGATGACTGACTTTGATGATGAGGCATGCCACGTCACACGCACGTCCAACCCCCGTGGTGGTGTAACTTCAGTCAGCCATTCCAAAGATGGCGCCTACGATGGCACACACTCTGTGTCACCACATCTACACAAACATGGTGGAAGCCATGTACACCGCCAAAATGGAGGCCCCCATGATACAGGTGGAGGGCCTGTATTCCATAATGCACTTCCTCTTGCTCCTCTCAACAGAGGAGACGCTGCGGAAGTCTGAGGCCTAATTCAAGAGGCCCTTAGTAACATTACTGTACCACAGGAACAACAGAAAGCCATCCGGGACCAAATTGACAGAATGTTCAAAGATACGGTCACTCAAGACCATGCGTACAAGGCAGTCGCCGATGCACCAGCGGAAGCTGCTCTTTGCAGTGCCATGGAATGTATCAAGTTGAATTCGACTAAGCCTACTTCCAACCCCCCACAAGTTGCTCACTGTGTCCAGCAAATTGCCCAAAGTATCGGACAGATGTGCCCAACTGACAATCTCAGTTGTCATTTGGAGAAGGTGCGTTCCCTCTGTGAGAAGATTTATTTCTAACCCGAGTAACAGGTTCAAGTCTTGTGACAGACGATCGAACCTACCCTCTGGGCCAAACCCCAGAGACGGTCTGCAATTGCGAGACCCTTGTCTACAACTAGATCGCTGCGGCCCTCATCACCACCAACTCCCCGGGGTGTCATAGGAGCTTGCTTGCCCTACAGGTTAAGCAGAATGTGAAGGAAAGCCCCGTGGCCTACCACCAATGGTTATGGCTCGCGTATCACACTGGCAAAGGCCTTGCAGGTGAGCTTGCAGACCGAGACCAGATTGAGTACAAGGATTTGTATACCCAAAACATGACTCCAGCCTTGCGGGAAAAGGTGGAGCTTAATGTTTACCCGAGTACCGATACCTTTGCAGTCACAGAAACATAGAAACAGAATTTGATGGCAGATAAGGACCGCTTGGCCCACCTAGTCTGCCCATTTTCCTACCTAACAGATAAGCTGCAGATCCTAGTTAACCAACAGCTTACTTCCTCCTACCCCCCACTAGGACTGCCTTATGTCTGTCCCATACATTCTTGAATTCCCCCACTGTTCTTGACTCCACGACCTCCTCAGGGAGGCTGTTCCATGCATCCACAACCCTCTCTGTGAAAAAATACTTCTTCATATTACATCTGAGACGTTCCCCCTCTATCTTCAAATTGTGCCCCCTTGTTCTTGCACATCTCTTTTTCTGAAAGATGCTACCCTCTTGGACTTTGTCGATTCCCCTGAGGTACTTGAAAGTTTCTATCATGTCCCCTCTCTCTCTTCTTTCCTCAAGGGTATACATATTAAGCTCTTTTAGTCTTTGTTTGTATGTCTTCTTGTGCAGACCCTGCACCATTTTGGTTGCCCTCCTCTGGACAGCCTCCACTCTGTCTATGTCTTGCGGAGATGGGGTCTCCAGAACTGCACACAGTACTCCAGATGGGGTCTCACCAACTGTCTGTACAGAGGTATAACAACTTCCTGTTTTCTACTATTGATGTCTCTCCCTATGCATCCCAGTATCCCCCCAGCCTTCCTTACTGCCTTCTCACATTGCTTGCCCACCTTTAGGTCATCTGATATAATTACCCCCGGTCCTTTTCCATTTTTACTCTTGTCAGTATCTTACCCCCCATTGTGTACTCTTCCCCTGGGTTTTTGTTTCCCAGGTGCATTACCTTGCACTTCTTTGCACTGAATCTGAGCTGCCATACATTTGGCCATTCCTCCAACCTTGCCAAGTCCCTTCTCATCCTTCCACTCCATCTTGTGTATCAACCCTGTTGCAGATCTTTGTGTCATCTGCAAAGAGACATACTTTTCCTTCCAGCTCCTCTGCAATGTCACTTATAAAGACATTAAAAAGGACCGGTCCCAGTACATTCTTACCAAAAAGGAGCATGCCTACCAGGCCTATCTCCATAACCTTGCTTCCGGTAAAACCAACAAGGCTGACATAATACAAGTCCCGGCAGCACACGTGGCTGCAGTATAGCCTCCTCTGATGCCCCTACCCACTACACCGTGGAGGGCAACAACCAGAAAACTGACACCCCTTCTTCACACAAGGGGGGGTACCGGAACTACAAAAACAACAGAAACAGAGACAGGAGCAATTAGAAAAATCCAAATGCCCAGCAGAACTACCAGAATCGCAAAAGCCCTACCTATCGAAGTCTCAAAGACGAAAATTAGATCCTCTGCAAATTACTGGAAGAGGTCCGTGCTGAAAGAGCAGCTAAGCCTAGGTGAACTGTAGCAGCCCTTGCTCTGGCCGCTGGACAACCATGCGGTCAGGGGAATCCTTTCCTGCCTTTGGTTACCGAACAAACGAATAGCCAACAGAAGAATACTTTTGTGGCATCGACTACTGACCAGGCCGATGCGACGATCAAGGAGGAACCATCCGTGCAGGCTGCTGTCATGCCTGTGACATCACAGGTACATCTGTATCCAGAGCAAGACATTCAGGAGGCCTTGGAAGATCCTGCAGGCCTCAGATTGCAGGAACAGGATGATGATGATGATTCTGAAAATACAGATCGACAATTACAGGCTCCAGTCTGGATTGTGAGTGACTCGATGTTGACACAAATGAATGGCCTTGTGTAAAAGCCATGGTTGGGGGCCACCAACTTACCATGCTTCTGGATACTGGAGCAGCCATGTCAGTCTTCCATAATGAGGACCCAGTCTCATCCGACTGGTCTATCGGCTGGAAGACCAGTGCCCAGGGTATAGATGGTACCTAGCTACACACCTACTGATCTGTTCCTCTACCTATGGTGGCAGGCCACCTCAGAACAGATTTTTTCTTTTACCTCATGGTATTACGTCATCATGCCAGCATATTGGGAATTGACTTTCTAGCACTACACAGCTGTGTGGTGGACCTAGCCAATAGGCTACTCCTTCAGATCAAAGGACAATGTCATGCTGTCACCATCCCAGACTTTCACGTGGTGGCAGCCATCTCCCATACCAACAAGGAGTATGACATCATGGCTTTATTTAAAAGTCATGACTTGTTCTCTGAACTGGCACCTTTGCTGCAAAAACACCTTGATGTGTTTGCCTCCAACAAGCATGACTGTGGTAGGATGCACACTACCACTGAGATCACAGGACCTAACACTGTGAGGCAGAAACAGTATCCATTTCCTGCTATCCAGTCACTGCTTCAGCAAGGAGTGATTAGGACCTGCATCTCCACTGTCAATTCACCTGTTTGATCTGTGAAAAAGCCAAATGGAGCTTGGAGACTCACAACTGATTACAGGAAACTTAATCAAGTTACCCCCAGCTGCACCCCAACAGTAGCATCAGCACCTGATGTGCTCAAGCTGTTGACACCTGACAAGAGTGGTACACAGCTCTTGACATCTCTAATGGGTTTTGGTCACTCTAATTAGCACAGGAAAGCCAATACAAATTTGCTGTCACCTTTGATGGATGCCAGTGACCTGACCTGCCTTCCCAGGGCTTCTACAATAGCCCTTCCCTCTTCCATCTCCACATGATGGATGCCCTGCTGGGGTTCTCCACTCCCCAGTGCCTCCTGCAGTACGTGATTACTTGCTCCTAGCAACCACCACGAAAGAAGATCATTTGGCCCTTCTAGATGAACTTCTGTCTCTCCTCAAGAGAGAAGGCCTCGAGTCTATCCCCTCCAAAGCACAACTGTGTGAAAAACAGGTCATCTTCCTTGACCTACGCATCACAGACCAAGGCACAAGCCCAGCTGTCAAGAAGATTCAGGGCTTGCAAGATCTGCCACTTCCTACTAACGTGGCAACACTCAGATGCTTCTAAGGAATGGTAAACTACTCCAGGGATTTTATCCCTGACCTTGCCTTGAAGGCTGCGCCCTTGTATGAACTTCTGAAAAAGGACGTCCCATGGACATGTGGCCCCACTCACAATGAAGTTGTTACACAGCTCAAGCAGGCCTTAGCCTCAGCCCCAGCACTGATGAACCCTAACCCAAATCTCCCATTCCACTTGGAAACTGCCACTTCTGATGTAGCCATGTCTGCAATGCTGGCACAAAAGTACAATGGGTACTTTAGGCCCATTGCCTATGCATCTCAGCTGCTATCCCCAGTAGAGAGAAAGTATAATCTCTGTGAAAGAACACTTTTGGCAACCTCCTGGGCTGTCAAACATTTCATGTACATTATTGAGTACGCACCTATTGTCTTGCATACCTGCCACACCTCAACTAACTTTTTACTTTCAGACAAGGTAAAAAAATGGTTCAGTCTCCAACACCAGACTTACACACTGGTCTTTGGTTTTGCAGGACAGGGACATCAAAGTACTACCTGCAAAAATGCCCTCCATCTTGGCCCATGGCCTACTCTACACAGGTAAGCCCCATGACTGTGCACTCCAACCTCCTGACTTACCTAAGCCAGGAAAATTCTTACCGGCTACACCAGATGTGTTAGAGGATACCACCATGTATCGTGTCTTTACAGACAGCTTTGCCTCCTATGTGGACGGAGAGCAGGTAGCAGGATTTGGGGTGCTCATAATAGATAAAGATGGTGATTTCAGCATTTCCAGGAAATACACTATCTCCTCACAGTATGCCGGACTGGCAGCTGTGGCCTGTGCTTTGGAGGTCATGCCCCATGGTGACAAGGATGCCATCATCTTTGCAGACTCTAATTGGGTCTGCTCATCTCTTACTCAGTTCCTACCATTTTGAGAGAAAAATAACTTTACATCCTCTGATGGCACACCTGTCAAATACAGGGATCTGTTTGTGTATATACACACCCTGACACAGCAGTTTACTCACAAACTGTACATCCACAAGGTAGAGGCTCACTTAAATCTGACCCTTACCAAGAATTCAATGATCAAGTGGACTTGCTTGCCAAAGCAGGCACTCGAGGGGGGGAGACATGGACAATGACTCACCCAATAGCTGTGGCAGCTATTTTCTTAGCTGCTAACACTAGGCAGAAACCAGTACCAGAACCTCCACTGGACCTTTCTGCTGCACAGAAATCTGACCCAGAACTAAAAGATGTGTTCAAATTCCTGGACAAAGGAACTGAACCACTACCTGTTGGTAGTCCATACAAGAGACACTCTGACAACATACACTTGTCTAGCGACCAGAAGCTCATCTGGTATCGAAAAGAGGATACAGGTGACAAACTGTGGGTTGCACCACAATTTTTGCAAACTGAATTCATCCATATGGTTCATGATACCCCCACTTGTGGACACCAGGGGGAAGACAACACCCCCAAGAGACTCAAAACTGTCATCTGGTGGCCCGGCATGGCCAAAGATGTAGAGCACTATGAAAGAAACGCCAAATTGTTGCCACAAAGGTAAACTGGACCACGAAATGCAATGCAGATCGATTTCATTGGCCCCTTGACCAACTCTAGTAAGAACAACAAGTATGCACTTGTCACAGATTTGTTTTCTAAGTGGGTGGAAGCATTTCCCACTAAGAATAACACGGCAAAGACAGCTGCCAAGATCCTTGTGGATCAATTGTTCTCCAGGGGGGGCCTACCCTTAAAGGTAGACTCAGACTAGGGAACCAGTTTTACAGCTGAGCTGATGAAGCAGACACTCCAAATGCTTGGAGCAGATCAGAAATTCCATATCCCTTATCACCCTCAATCCTCAGGTCAGGTAGCGAAAGCAAACAGGAGAATTAAACAGATGTAATAAAAATTCATCAATGACAATCTCAAGGACTGGGATTCCCTCTTGCCACTACTACTGATGGCAATCAGCGGCACCCCTGCAGCCACTACTCAGTGCACACCTTATGAGGTTATGACTGTTAGAGCTATGAGATTACCTGAGCACCTGTTGATTGATCTCCACACCCCTACTGCAGATAGAGTATCTGTAGACAAGTATGTTGAGAAGCTTCACGATGACATCATGAAGACACATCTGTTCGCTGCCAATTAAATGGTCAAAGCTCAACAACAAGCCAAAGCTCATTTTGATAAACACGTTAAAGAAGTCGACTGGCAAGTTGGAGACCAAGTTATGCTTCTCCAATATAGACAATCAAATCATAGATTTGCCAGTAAATGGGAAGCCCATATCCCATTGTCAAAAACTCAGTCCTGATGTCTACCAGGTCCAAGTTAAACAGCAAAAACAGACCACCGACAAGTGGTTCCATGCTAATCAGCTCAAGTTGTACAAAGATGATTAAAACTTAGTTTTCCTAACCCACTTAGGGTGGAATAGTACCCCTCACTTAACAATCCCTTTCTGTTTTCTTTCAGGTACACTGGCAAGATGGCTATCTTGCATCTCCTCATCCTGGTGGGACTACTTTTCCTGACTGCTTTCCAGAACAAACCCCTATCGACTGCATACAAACAACATATAGGACATTTGCTTAGCAAACTTGAACACTCAGCCCCAATGGGAGTTCATATAAATGTGCCCAACAAAACAATTACTGTTAAGGAATGCTCAGGCACCTATCTTAATGCCATGGTAGTAGCTCCAGACAAGTCCTCACTCTCCATACAATGGGAAACTGATCTTAATGGTTATACACTCCCTGCAGCCTGCCTATCCAAAGGTACATTCCACGGATGGCCTAACACAGACATCTCTCAAAATGGTACACTCTCTATTCGACAGACTTCCCCCAGACGTACTGGTCGTCACAACCTTACTGCTCTCATTGATCCTGCTTGGTGTGACTGCCTCACCTCTGAGGAGTCATGTGCTTTCTGTCTTCACAACTATGTAGCTACTGAAGCTCTTTTTCTTTCTGTAGTCCCACCCACCGAAGAAGAAATGACTTGACTGCCCTCCCCAGGAGGAAGATCCTCCTAGTGGTTTGACCACCACCTCCCTTCCCGGTGCCCTGATTAATAATGTATAATTTATGCAGGTCCCAGTTATTTTCAATCTTACACATTGGAATATGGCTGAGATTGGTCTCTATCACAATACTTCTAAATTTTACAGTATGATGCTTACAGATATTGTAGCTGCTTACCAAACCCACACTAATGGCCACCAAACCACTGATCATGTAGGGGTCTTTAGACCCTCTCCTAATGCTAAAGCTAGATCACACACTAGGCGTGACACTGCAGGTGTTACCGGTGCAATAGGCACTGTTTCTGGCCTTTTTTGCTCAGGCATGTCTATCTGGAATAGAGCAGATATAGCCGATATTAAGCACAAACTCTTAATTTTCAGCAAGCTGTTAAGAATGATATCCTACCCCCAATGTTACATGGTATAGATGGTTCAAGTCAGGAAGAACGTTTTCCAGTTTATAACATGCAGAAAATTGCCAAAGCGTTCAATGATACTAAAAATAAGATTAATGAACTGATTTTTCAAAATAACAAGGAGGCAGACAAGCAATATATTGCCCGTGAACTTTTATGCTCTGCTTATGGTTCTTATGTAATCGCCACTGTTAACAATCTTTTCTGGGACTTGGAAACAGGATGCATTCCAGATCTTATCCGTGATAGAAGAACAGATAAATGGTATTGTCCTCACTGCAAATCCAATGGCTGCAATACTATCTGTTTAGCAAATTCTGTTAACATTTCTAGGTCCACAGCTAGAAACCTTGGGTATGTCTCACGATATCCAAATCAAGCACCTTGTTACTTTACTAAGACTTGCTCAATACATGATAATATGTTTGTTACCTTCACTGTGTCACTACCACACTCTGATCCTGGAACCTCTGTCTTTGACAAGTTGGCTGCAATTAATTCCATCAGACACCTTGATGATGACATCTACCGAGAAAGAACTGACTTACCCTCATTATTCACCTACCATTCTATGCTCCAAGCCTGGGTGGCGCCCCACACGAACTGTTGCGCCAAAAAAAGGATACTGTTACCTGTGCCACTGTGATGTTTTTGGCATTGTGAAACCAGTATGTGGCTATTCTCCTGAACATATTGACTGGTCCTTCTCCTTGGGTAATGGATTGCCATCCAATCTGACTGATACTGACGAGAATGATGAATCTGAATCTCCATGAGCTGCATCTTCAGTGCCTGATGCTGAAACAGTTAAATTCTGAAGATACTTGGAAGAGGTACATCGCTTCACTTCACAGCTCACCAACCAGTCCTTTTCTTATCCTATATGTCTACAGCAATGGAGGGTTCCAACTGTAAGAGTGACTTACAATTCTGATCGGTAGTACTGTGTAGTGACAAATCATAAATCCTTTGCTTATGGTCAAAAATCTTGTGCTATTTCAACTCCTAATTTCTGTTTTACTCCACAGAAGAAAACAGTAATTGGTTACACTGTGATCACTCCTGTTCCTCTCCCTGAACCAGATGTTTCTGATACTGATCCGCAATACTTGCTTGCCTTGTCTCAATATTTGCCTGTGTTTAATGTGCACATTGATCCTTTGAATCTTTCTTTGAAATCTCTTTTAGCTAGGAAGGATTTGCATTTAATTTTTATTAGCAATAATATTTCTAAGGCTGGTGATGCTCTGAACTCCTTCGGTCCCATAGCCGCCATATGGCGTTGAACCCGACAAAAAATGACCACTGGGAGAGAATGAGTTAATGATCTTATTCATGATGGTGATTTAAACACTGCTCTATACAATACTTGGTTAGAATTGACTTTTAAAGCTTTTGTTATTATATGTTTCTGATACTAACCCTTTGCTGTCTGCGATGTACTCTAAGACAGCACCGATAACTCGAATTCCTTTACAAGGCTCGTGCATCGGGCTTGTAAATGACTTTTTAGCTCCATCCCACTACTTTCCTGGGATTGTTGCCCCTTCTGAGGCAACAAGGCGTCGGAATGTTATCCATGGCCCAGCACCCCTGATTGTACTCCTGCCTTGCAGACAGCAACACATATATAGGTATATGTACTAACCTTAGGGCAGAGACACTTATTGTACAAGCATAAGTGTCAGGATCTGTGTTCTACTGTATTTTACTAATGCATATTATGCTTCATTATGCTTTACAAATGTATCTTAGTCCTGGGAGATGTTTTCCATTATTTTTTTACTGTATAACTGTAAGTTAGGCAATAGTGCCATCTTTAGTGCTTGTGCATCCACTGTAACTACAAATGACCCAGTACACTTATACAGAATCTCACTGTACTCAGCTATCTTTGTTACCTAAGCAACTTCTGATGCTAGTTAGGATAGTTTCTCAGGCCACCTGTTACTGGCCAAGTATACACTTTTTATGTATCTTCTTTTGCTGTTGCTATACACAGATTATCAGGGCATAAGACCCCTTGCAGAATGTAGCTTCTCTGAGACGAGATTAGATTAGAGACTGCAGCCTACATAGGTAAGGAAAACTGGAAGCTCTTCCAGTATTTTTACTGTTGGTAGTAGGCCTGTACCATTATTATTTACCAGTAATAAATTACATTTATTACTCATGCACCACTTATTTGTAGTCTCTTACTTTGTGCCATTCCAACAAGAACCTGAGAAAGGTAATTTTATTACCCAGTTATAAGCCTCATCTGCCAAGTCATAAAGGTCTTGGAACAGTCAATGATGCTAAATTACAATTTATTGTTTGTTATAAATGTCAGGATTATGTGAATACAGGCAGTTGTAATGTCAGTATTTTGGTATGTCAGTATTTTGTGTTGTCAGGATTCTGGTGTCAGGAATTTAGATGTCAGGATTATGGTTGTTGGGATTTAGTATGGATCCCAGAAAACAGAATGGATTGATACATGTATCTGTCACTGTGCATGACCATTCAGTTTCATGTGGGTCACTGACATTTGCAGTTTGCATTTCTGTAACTTTTCCATTTTGAGACCACATGCTTACTTCATTTTGCAGTTGGAATATAGACTTTGTCACTCTGACTACACTTTTCTTGGTCATATGCTGCTTGAAATTTAGTACGAGCCTGGCATTTTTGCTTATTTTTCATTAAGCGATTGACTGGTTTTTTTTTCCAGAGGAGACACTGCAGGTTTCAGGAGGGAAAAAGTATCTTGGGGTGGTTGTGGATGCCAAAATGAATAACTCGGAGCAGTGTAGGAGGGCAGCAGCGAAAGCAAATAAAATGCTTGGGTGCATCGGCAGAGAATAACCTCAAGGAGATGGGAGGCGCTTCTCCCTCTGTAGAACTCCCTGGTTAGACCACACCTAGAGTACTGTATGCAGTTTTGGAATCTGTACTTGAAAAGGGACATTGCACTTCTGGAGAGGGTCCAGAGGAGGACAACCAGCATGATGCAGGGTCTGGGGGAACGATCCTATGAGGACAGACTTGAGGAGCTCAACTTGTACTTCCTGGAGAAGAGGAGGGACAGAGGGGATATGATCAAGGTCTTTAACTATCTAAAGGGAGTAAATAGGGACAGCCTAAATATGGTTCTCCAGCTCAGAGAGGAAGGGGCCACCAGGGGGTACTCAATGAGGCTGGCTGGCAGGAAGTTCTGGGGCGAGGCTAGGAGATGCTACTTCACCGAGAGGGTGGTGGACACTTGGAATGCACTGGCTGTGGAACTGGTGGCTGTTAATACAGTGGAGGGATTCAAGAGGGGATGGGACCGGTATAAGGAGAAGGTTAAACTGAGTAATGTCAGATCTGGAGGTGTAACCCTAATGGAACATGGGGTAGGAGTGGAGGCAGGGAGGGCAGCAACGGTGTCCTGGCCAGCTGCTGATTTTCGAGCAGACTTGATAGACCATTAGGCCTACTCTGTTGGTATCTTAGCATGTTAGCATATAAAAACAGTAAGACTTGTGAATTTACTTGGAGTTCAGTAAAAATGCAGGCAGTTTGGAGCAGTCTTGAATCACTGCTCTCTACAAACATTCTTGTGGATATCTTTTAGAATTAATATCTCTTATTAGAAGGGGTTATACTTTTACCACTGCTACCAAAGTATTAAATGTAAGCCTCTTTATCATAAAGCCCCCCCCAACCACCACCACCAGTCTGTGGAAATAAATGTAGTTTCAGTTTGCATTTGGGTTGCAATTTCATTATCTTGATGGCTTGCAGAGGCAGTTGATTCTACTTTTATTTCAAAATTGGCAGATGCCTGTGTGTGTAAAAAAAAAAAAAAAGAGAAGTTGGTAATATTTATGTGGCAATCTGAACCTCAGATACCGCTTCTCTTGCCCTTTAGGTTTTACCCAGGCTTCTGTTGTGTTTTACTCGAGTGATTATATGCATACTATTTTACGATGCTGCTTGGGTTACTGGCGCAGGTCCTTTGCATGGCATTGTAGGAAAATCAGGCTATTGAATGTTTTATTTTCATTAAATAATCATTCTTTATATTCAAACATTGTTTTTCCACTTGTGCTGCACTGACAGGCAGGTTCAATCCATGTGATGATTTGCACCTGGTTAGCACAGCTTATCATGTTTCACTTTTGGAAACTTGCTTACAGACAACTTATAAGTATAGACTAGTACCTTATTAGTAAAACCCGTTGCTTCTGTATACATATAAAAAACGTACAGTTTAGTTTTATTATGTTGTGTATTACCAACTGTGGATTGAGTTCAGTAGGTCTGGTGTGCAGTGCCATATGAGAACTTACGTTGGCAATGCTTATGAGAAAGGGGGCTTGCAATGATAATTTGCTTACTGCAGAAACACTCCATTTGTTTCTCAAAATGTACCATTTAAACACATAACCAATACAAGTTCTGTCAATGTGAACTACTCAAGGTATGCAAATGAGCTGTGGCAGCAAATCAGCATGAAAGCCTGTCTCTCTTATAATTGCCAGTCACTGTTCTCACATAGCAATGCCCTCAGGACATGCAGAACTCAGTACCTAGTAAGTAAAACACTGAACTAAACTGTGCTCCACACTCACATCTCTCACATGTTATTTCTGAAACTATGGCACATTTTAGAAATAGTCAGCAATAGAACAGAAAAGCTTAAAAATACAGAGTTGTTGCTTCAGAGTGCCATGCATTTGAATCTTTGGTGTTGTTACAGATCATTTCTGTTTCATTACAGACTCCATCTACTTGTAAAAACTCACATTTTGCACAAATTGCAATAAAAGCTCATTTGCACAGTATGGATTTCTCGAGCTATGCAAATTAGCTGTGACACAGAAAGCAGATTTAAATGGCATGGAGCTGATCGGCAGCAATCTGGTATTGTGACTCCTTTCATGTTTTACTGCAATTTACTGCTGTTTACTGAAATGCTTCAGAGTAAGTGTAAATGCTGTTTACCAAGTTGGATTCAAAAGAAAACACATGTTTCTTGTACTCACTGAAGCACTACAAGGTGGGGGAGAAGCATTTGTTTTTTAACCCCTAGGCTGCCAAAAGAACTAGAATGAATCTAATTGATTGAGCTCTGGACAGATGTTCAGTTTGCAGCCCTGCAAGGGTTAAATTGAAGGACTGCAATGATGTGGAAGGATCATTGGAAAACTCCAAAGGAAGTGTTCCACGGTCTGAATCTGGTAGCTCATTTTTAGAGCTAATGCAAGAGGGCTGCAGGCTCCGCCTACCTGCAGCCCTAAAAATGGGACACAGTGTTACACTCCTTCGTGGCTGAAGTTGGACAAGTGCCGTACAGAGGCGCTGACATTTTATACTTGCAGACACTACATGTAATTTAGTGTTCATATGGTTTATGAAGTATTTAGAGATGCTTCTGTGTATGAAAACTGTTGTTCATACTGTAAGCTGTATATCCAGTTCTGCCTGGTTGTAAAAGAATTGCCTGGTAATTTAACACCTTTAGGTCAAGTGGTGCGGAGGAAGGAAGGAGAGCTGCACTGATACTGTATTCTGTTTGCTTTCCACATGAGTGAGGGTTTCATCTGTATTCTCACAAACTAGTTTTAACTCCTCCTCCTTTAAAAGCAAACAATATAAAATGTAATCCAGTTTGCATAGCCTGATTAATCTTACTGACTCAGAGAAATGGTCAGTAGGCAGAAAGCAGCCAGGCTCATACAGCAATATAATACATTTTACAGCACTTATTGCAAATGTGTCTCCAAGACGGCACACATAAATGACCCAGATTCTACAACCTGTAGCTTTCGTGTTCAGAATGTTATAAAAACATATAGAATAGTAGGAAAACCACCTTTTTGCCAACAGCTAGTGCTTCAAGAGCATTCTTGAATATATATAGAGATGACCTTGCAATCTCCAAGGGCTCTGTTAAAAAAAATGAGGAATGTTTAATTGGTCCCATAGGATGCTGCACAGTACCTGCCAAAGTAGTTATTACATTGGATTCAATACAACTGGAGCTCCTCTTCTAACCTAAAATGTCTTGTTTACATAATACCCAGAAGTCCTTTACAAGAGAACCCATATGTTGATAAATGCCCAGTAGAGTTAATTAAGTAGAACTCTCCTTTTTGACATTTGTCTTTACAGCTGGTGATACTTTTCAATTAAAATTAAGTTTTAATTTTATTTTCAGTGACAGTAATAACATATACAGTGCAAGCACTAATTCTGTGCGAGTGTGCAATACAAAATGGATTCTGCAGATGCCACTGGTGACAGAGAATATAGAAAATAAATATTTTAATCTGTAAGGCAGGTACCACCAGACTATATAATTGTTTGCAGTGTTTACTGTGTTTCTAAGAGAACTAAAGGATAGTATGTAAAAATCTACAGAAAATATAAATGCTTGTACTTAGTGTAAAAATGTTACCATACTGATCAGCAGTGTGCATGTTTGTGTGTTCCTATATGTACTCATGTACTGTATGCCTGGTGCTATATATAAAGTACTTAAACTACCAAAACCACAGCACAAAATATTTAGCTCTGTATATCAATTCACCCATTTAGGCAGCATTTCTAATATCTTTTCAACAACTACCAGCACCCCCCCCAAAAAAAAAAAACAAGATTAGGATATACAGAAATTTGAAATTATATTTTTCAAATATACAAATCCATTTTTCAAGCACAAACAGCACAGTAAGTGTGAGAAACCTCAGCTAGAACTATATTTCTGTTCGGCTTTGTGTTGGGGCCTAAAAATTCAGATTGGCTTCATCAATTTGGCTGAACCACTTTGGCTCCCAATGCAGAAATTTACATTGGGTAAAACAGGTTACAAAGAGGGAGGAATGCTTTGAGGTCAGAAATGAATAGAAATTACTGCAACTTGGTTTTTGGCAGGTGCTGCTGGCATGCATCTGCTGTGGATTACTCTTTGTGGTATTGTGACAAAGTCTGACAAACCCACTAAGGCCACCACAGTCCCGTGGGAGCTACAGTAAGTTATTATTCATTACTGACCTCACGGCATATACCCTATTACAGTCTCCTACACTCCACTTTTCCTCATGCCAATTACTATGTAACCCCCATGCCATTTTGGGGGTTACTAAAATTATGCCCTATTGGCATCGGGTCTGTGCATGCATGATGCCAGGCATGCAAGGGGGTGGGGCCTGGGCATTGTGAGGGGAATTTAAAGTGCCGACTGACACAAGGGAAGTTCACAGGGAGTTGGCAGTTGGAATTGGTTCGAAGAAGAGTGGGGTGAGGCCTACTTATAGGCTGGGCCGGGGCAGGCCGCCAGTCGGGTCCGGGGTGGGATGTTTGCCCCCGGCTCCAAAGTGACGAAAAACCCCCACAGATCCATCAGTGGGGAGGGCAGACAGCTGTCCACAGCAGAACAGAGAAAGGCCCAGAGAGATGGAGCACCTCCGGCTCCATGTGGAGAAATTGCCAGGATGGTGGATGCCATTAAAGGCCTGGGCCACTAATGTGGCAGAGAAATGGAACTGGAGGGTCCAGAGCAGTGAACCGGACCCCCAGCCAGAGTCCATGTTCACCCTGTTCTTGCTTGGAAGCTACTGTGGAGGTAGAAAGGAACTGCTGTGCCAGAGGGATGTGACCGTCGTCCTGTGTGAACCCTGCCCATGGATCGGCAGGTGCAGATGGTCTGAGGAGGTTGGACTGTGACTCTGTATATGTTGTCTAGCCCAGAGGGAAAATGTGCCTAGCAGAGTTATAAGTATCCTGCTCACATTGGCGGGGATGAAAAGAAAAAAAAATAAAGAGAGACTGCCTGAGTATGTTCTGAGAGTGCTGAAGGAAGGAAGGGGCCCCCTTATGGCTCACAATTGGGAACCGTTGTGTGGAAGATCCAGGTTCAAAACCCGGTTCCCCCTTCTAAATGTTGGTAACATGGCCACCTGCCATTGTCTGAGAATTTAAAGATAAACTGCAAATATTTGCTGGAGTTTTCCTGGGAGAAAACATGTGGCGTAAGCTTTTCAGTTAAAAAATAAAATGCTGTTTGTTGCAATGCAAGTTCTGACTGGGCCTAATCATTTGATGCCATGAACTTTGTGCTATGCTATTTTCTCAAGTGTGTTTCAGAAGTAAAATAAACAAACTGATCCCCAGGTCGTGCAGGGTGAGAAGGGTGCCAACTGGAATCGTGTCGACAGAGCTCACGCTGTCAACAAGGAATCCCATCTTCAAAAGAAACAAGGTACTGTGTGCTTACCCCACAAGCAAACGTTTTACTGCCCTATCTGGTCTGCTGGAGCCCTCCCCCTTTCTCAGAGACAATGCCATCAAATCCTTAGACAGGGAAGAAAGGGGGGCAGCATCTGGAATTTGTCACATGTGGATGGGGAGCAGCTGCCTGCCTGCCAGAAGGAACTGAAATGTAAATAAAATTCCCCCTAAGGCAGGAACAAGTGGAATTCCATACTGAACTGTGAATTGTCTCCTAAGTTTAAAGTATGCAGCATAACAGAGGATGCAGGGGTTACAACTATAATCTCTCTTGCAGCACCATGGATTTTACCAGGATATCGTTTTATCATGATTATTAGTTTATATTATTTCTTCTATTATTTTTAAGTTATGTGTTTCATACAATAAATAGTCATAGGATGATAGTAACGTAATGCAAAAACAGGTCCTTGATTTAGATGCAATATTTTTTAATGTATATGACAAGAATGCATGATTTCTGAATATACACATGATGAGTCATGGAGATGATAATAAACAGCACTACGTATAGAGGATCTAATGACTCTTGTACTTTCTCCATCCTTCGGCGCTCCACCTCCATAGGCCAAACAGCCTTTTCTCACAGGTTCCTGATACTATGGAGTGCATTGCCTCATCAAATTAGGCACTCTTCCTGCCCCAGGTCTATCACAGTCTCCCTTCATAACTTCCTCTATCCTACTTGCAACTGCTCCTAGTCCTCAAGCTCCCCCTCCTCTCAAGTTTCTGCACTCGTCGAGGGTTACATGCATATTTCAGTACCTTGATCTACTGTATTGTAATTATCTACAAAATTCTTGATTACTACTACACAGTTCCACCCCGGTACAGGATACAAAATGAACAGGTGGCTAAAAGCATAGATGGAGCCAATGCAAAGGGTATTTACATACAGCAAAGAGCAGCACGGCTACACATCACCGCATGGGATTCAAAGAACAATTCCAAAAAGGCTATAAGCAAAAATATTTATTTTGCACTTAAAACGCGCCAGCACACATGTACATCGTGTCCTTCCCCAAACAGCCAAATGTTTTTGCGCTCACTCTCGCGCTTTCTCAAGGCACTTTGCCATATGTAAGCACCCCAGTACTGGGACAACTCCTGCTGTACTGTATAATTCCTACAATTCTATTGTATAATATCCTACAGTTCTAAACAGAATATAGCTCCTAATGTTATGCCTTGATCTGACTCAATGCTTATTCATGGATTGCTTATGTTATGGAGGCAATGCGTTATTGTATTATTATTGTGTACTGCGGCCATTGAGCTCTCAGTCGACAATTGTACAGCATTGTTTATTTGATTATGTACTCCCTTGTCCCCTTCCCCAGGACACTTCATGAGACAAGCAATTTTAAATTGTTCAGTGTGCCTTTCCTGGTGAAACTTTTCAATAAATAAATAAGTACAGAGCCTCAAGGCAAACAGATAATTGTTCACACGTATTCCATGGCACAGAGGTGATTGTGGTGGCACCAACCATCATGCTGTGCCATTTGCTGTGCAGTTTGCAAATAAGGAAGAAGATGGTGTTACTGTCATCCATACACTGCAGTGACACACAATGAAGAAACATGACTCATGATGGAGGGAGTAGGACTAGAAGGAGGAAAAAAGCATGATTTCTGAATGAACCCATGATGAGTCATCAAGATGATAATAAAAAGCAATATATGGTCAGATGGACCGAAAACTGGTTAGCTCGACGCACCCAGAGAGTAGTGGTCTGTGGGGAGCTCTCGAACCCTAGAGAGGTTGGTAGTGGGGTACCGCAGGGCTCGGTCTTGGGTCCAATCCTGTTTAATGCATACATATCGGACATCAGGGAGGGTATAGGGTGTGAAATGAGTCTCTTCGCGGATGACTCCAAGATGGGAGCAGTAGTTGAGGGAGAACAGGGGAGGTTGGCCCTGCAAGGGAACCTGGACACCCTGGAAAGCTGGGCTCACATATGGAAATTAAATTTCAATATCACCAAGTGCAAGGTGTTGCATCTTGGTCGGGGAAACCCTAAACACAGGTGTATACCCTGGGAGGGGAGGCGCTGGAGGCCTCAATAGGGGAAAAAGACCTAGGGGGTCATGGTGGATGCATGTATGAATAACTCTGAGCAGTGCAGGAGGCGGCTAGCAAGGTAAACAGGATGTTGGGATGCATCGTAAGGGGATCACCTCTAGGAGCAAGGAAGTGATTCTGCCGCTGTACAATGGACTGGTTAGACCACACCTTGAGTACTGTGTACAGTACTGGAGACCACACTTGAAGAGGGACATACAGCTCCTGCAGAGGGTACAGAGGAGGGCAACTAAGATGATACGAGGGCTTGGGGATTTGACGTATGAGGACAGACTTGAGGAGCTCTGCCTGTTTTCATTGAAGGAGAGGAGAGACAGGGGGGACATGATTGAGGTCTTCAAATACCTCAAGGGAATAAATAGGGAAAACATGGAGGGGATCTTTAGACTAAAGCAGGGAGGTATCACCAGAGGGCATGGTTTGAAGTTGGAAGGGGAAAAGGAGGAGGTTTTTCACTGAGAGGGTGGTGGACCCTTGGAATGCACTGCCTGGCAAGATGGTTCAGAGATCCACAGTGGAGGGCTTCAAGAGAGGGTGGGACAGACACAGAAAGTGGATGTATCAAATGATGGCCTGTCCCAGGGGGTTGGGGATGGATGATAGGGGTTTCTGAAGCACAAGGGATGAGAGGGCCTCGGCACCCAACTAAGGATCTGAGGTTCGAGCAGACTCGATAGACCGGAAGGCCTAATCTGCTGGCAAATAGTATGTTAGTATGTTAATAGTGTCTCAAGGCAGGAAGGTAATTGTTGACACCACTGCACACAGGTGACTGTTACGGTAAAACTGGCAAATTGTACCAGACCATTTGTTCTACAATTTTCAGAAGATGGAGTCGCCCACATGCTGCAGTGATGCATGACAAGGAAAGTGCAATTTGTGGTGGAGTAAAAGGAAGACGATGGAGAAGAGGATGCTTTTCTTTTCTGAAGCCACAGTCCTTCTAAGATTTTTATTTTAATGTACTCATTACTATTCTGAATTATTATTCTTAAATTTGACTTTATTCGTATGCTGAGAAACCATGATGTCAGTGGATTCATGGTGTCACCTGTAAAATATCCCCATACTGCAGAGGACCCATTCAGTTTTCTAAGTACAGTGGACTCATGGGGGACAGGGGTATATTTATGTTTAGTTTTTGTTCACTGGGAAAGGAGGACTAAGAAATTCTGCCCATTTTTATTCATGTGCCGGGGGTGGGGGGATACAGATGGAAACCAACTGACATTGAACTTGATTAAGCTGTTGGTGGTATTTTTAGTGAGTGAGGAAAATGTGGCCATGACACTGAGGAAATCCCTCTACTCATTTTGAGAAATGCCATAGGATCTTTAATGTCCGCCTGAACAATCACCAGGGGAAGCAGACGGGTCCTGGGTTTAATGTCTCATCTGAAAGATGGTACCTCAGGAGTGCAGTACCTTCCTTCTGTTGCACTACAGTATCAGGGGTTGGGATTTAACCCAAGTTCTTGGTGTGGGGATGGAAACCACAGCCTTCCAATCTTCTGGCCTCAGAGGAGTGTGTGCAACCTGCTGAGCCACTGACATTGCACTGTGTACTTTAGGAGAGGAATACAGTGCCAGAGTGGTAATTGTGGGCAATTTTTTTTCAGCCACTGAGGAATGAAGTGCCTTCAGATGGCATTTGGTAAGGCAGTAGATATTTATTTTATTTAAAATGTGGTAACCGGGAAAGGCACACTGAGACAAGGCTCATTTCCAGGTGCAACCTGGGGAGTAGGAAGACAGATACAAAGGGACACAAAATTTACATTATGACACATGTACATTATATAATTTGTGAGCAAAATGTTTTGCATAACTTAGTTGAGTAGTCAAATGACGCAAAATTGATAATGCATTTATTACATAAATTTAGCTAAGTACACAAATGCAACAATACTAAATAGGGCTCTGCATCAAGCAGACAGGCAGAAGCCATAGACTCAATTAGTAAAGGGCAATGATGATGATGAGGCTAGGAGGTAGAGGGGCAGCAGCAAGTGGCACTAGGTGTGGGTCTGAGTAGGCGCTTAAGAGCTGGAATGAAGGGGTGAGATGAATGGCGGAGGAGAGCTGATTCCAGAGGAAGGGGAGGCAATAGGAGAAAGCCGACTGGCAGGCAGAAGAGTGGGGAAGGGGGAGGGTGAAGGAGTGGGAACAGCTGAAGCATAGAGAGTAAGAGGTAGGAGTGGCAAGGGAAAAAAGAGAGCGGAGATAGAATGGGAGTGTCCCAAACCAGTATTTAGAAATAAAGGCAGGACTGTGGGCCAGGTGCCTTTGTGGTAGGGGAGAAATAAGAGAGAAGTAGAGATGGCAGTGGTGAGTGCAAAAAAGAGACTTAGTGAAAGAATGACAGAAAACATTAAAGACAGTGTCAAGTCTAGCAAGGAATGTAGCAGGAGCAGAACCACAGACAATGTCAGCGTGTTCAAAATCCAGAAGGATAATTTTCATAATCAAATCTTGCTGAACAGGGAGGGAGAAGCAGTCCTTATTTCGATATAATGCTCCAAGCTTGGGGCGAAGTTTGGAGTGAATAGCATCTACATGGGTCGCAAAGTCAAGATCTGAGTCTAGCCAAACCCCTAGGTATTTGAACATGGGGACCAAACCCCGGGGGGTTGCCTTCCGGGGCAGTGAAGATGAGGGGTGTTGAAAGCCTGGACAGTTTATGTCTGGTGCTGAAAGCCATTGAGACTTTTTTTTTGCATCAACCCTGAGTTGGTAAACATGGAACCAGTTGAGCACATTATGGAAGTCTTGCTGGAGAGGGGCCAAGACATCATAGTTGGAAGGCTCGCAGGTGTAGATAACAGTATCATCTGCATACATGTGTATGCAAGAGTTTGAGCAGACAGAGAGAAGGTAATTTATGAACAGGGAAAAGAGGACCGGGCCAAGGATTGACCCTTGTGGTACCCAGCAAGGATCAGGAGAGGGCGCGATAGGGCATTATCCACCTGTACAGACTGTAGCCTACCTGTCAGGTAGTAACTGACCCATTTTACTGCAAGAGCAGCTAACCCTACAGAGTGCAACTTGTTTACGAGGAGCCAGTGGGACACAGAATTGAAGGCCTTGACCAGGTCTATGAAAATGGTGGCAGTAATGTGACCCTGATCATCCCCAAGAGGATGACATCAGTGATCAGTAAGAGGAAGGAAGTAGTTGCGCAACACTTTCTGAATCCTGATTGGACAAGGGAGAGAGTACTGGAGGAGGTTAAGAAATTGGCAAGTCTTGAGCAGACTATGGGCTCCTGGAGCTTGGTTAGGGAGGTGAGGAGAGGTACGGGATGATAGTTTCCGGAGGAAGAGGGGTCACCACCTTTGTGAAGGGCACAACATTTGAAACCTTCCAGACCAGATGGACTGTGCCAGAGGAGAAGGAAAGGTTAAGAAGGTGTGTGTGGGGGAGGAGTAATAGCATGAGCAGAGATAATGAGAAGCTTGTGGTCAAGGCCATCTGAGCTGGACTTAGCAGGACTGAGAGACATAAGAGCCTGATAGACTTCCTGAGGAGAGATGGGGGGGAATGGTAACCTCCGAACCAAGGGGAAGGGGAAGGGACCACGGGGGCAGATGGAGGATCGATAGGGAGTGCACACATAGTGAAAAATTTGTTAAAACTGGTCATGACAGAGGAGGGATCCGACACCGGTGATTCATCCATTGTGAGGACTTGGGGGGCGGACTAGGTGAGTGGGTCTAGAATGAAGTGGATGATATTCCAGAATTTAAAGGGAGAAATACGGGTGGATTGAAGTACTCTGCCTTTGCCTCGCAGACTGCCTTGGTACTTAAGTTTCTAAGTGATCTGTACTATTAGGAGGTTTGACTGGGACTGAAAGGATTTAAAATGAGCCCAAACTTGGTCCTGGGACTTGCACAGGGCTATGAGACCAGAAGCACTGCTGCTAAGAGGCTATGTAGCTGCAACCACAGGTGACAACTGTACATTGCCATATTGGTCTGATATGTCAAGATGCACATAAGGGAACATGCCAAGGTGAAACCCTTCCCCGTACAGCTTCTTTCTGACCAGAATCAGTATCTTCAGGTCAGTCGCATGTAGGCTCTGAGGCCCAGATGGAAGCTGCAGTACCTGAAGCCCCAAAGTGGGATGAGGTACATCTGCTGCAGATGCTGTGGGTAGATTATACTGTATATGGAGGTCCCTGGGGCTGGCAGAGGTGGCAAAGGGATGCATCCACATGGCCCAGGACAATTACTTGATGGCACTAGGCACACAGAAATGACAGCAGTATCAGAGTTGGATACTCCTAGGAGTTCCAATGGCAGGGCAAACAGATTGCAATTTGTGGAGGCCTGAAGCTCTAGTGCCTGGAGAATCTCAACCAAGAATCAATGGTCACTGGTACAAGACATACTGAACAGATGATGCCAGGTATACGGTGGATTCATTATCCTCTGATGAGGACACTGACAGAGAGGAGGCACACATTCTGGGAGGGGTTGACGCCAAGGATGGGGTCCTGTACCGAGCCCTGTCTCACTCCCTACACCGCTGATCTATGGCACTGATCCAAGCCCACTCTTGGTCCTATGTTAATGGCCCTGAGGAGGCAGAGAATGAGGGCAACCTCTCAAATACCCACTGAAACCCTTCTTATGGAAACTGACGCTCCTGGCCTCATGGGCCTTGGCCCAGGCTCCAGAACTCAGAAGGTGCCATCACTTTAAGGGAGGGTTAATCAGTGCTACCAGGCATTGTCCCACTTGTATCTGAAGAGTGTCCAGATCAGAGTCTATGGAGGGAATCTCCCAGCAGAGGTGACCTGAGTCTAAGAGGTCCCATTGGGAACCCTGATCCTTCCTGAAACCACTGGATGATGACTCTCGGGAGAAACAAGGCCCGGGCTATCATCCTGCTGTGTGAATGTCTTCTCCGACACCAAACTCAGGGTTGACAATGATCATGGTGACCCAAGTCACTCCATCACTGTTCTCCTTGGTGTCTAACCATGACCAGCATCAAAGCCACCACCAGATTCAGAGTCAATGCCCTCCCCTGGCGTTGCTAGTGACACTGCATCCAGGGACAGACTCCAAGTAGGTCATGGCACCAATATCAGCCTTGGTGCCAGGCCCTGCCCCAACACCATGAACAATGTCAGGGGAGGTCGGCACCATCTCCAGCTCCACCATCAGAGGCATCACTACAAATAGTGACAACACTACAAGCAGTGCCAAGGAGATGGTGTTGAGAGGTCATCAGGTGTGGACTGAGCATATAGCTGTGGCCCCAACTAGATCATGGAACCGTCGTCAGCTGCAGGAATCGTGGGCCACAATTCATGGCAGTTGCAATCAGCTGGAATTCGCCTGAGTTGCAGCCATAATTGAGTGGAGTTGTAAAATTGTTTAAACTTGATGACTCCTGCCGTAGAATTGGCTTTGGGACTCCTCACATCTCCCCCGGCTCCTGTTCGCCCTGAATGTTCCCTCCCAAAGTCCTCCCAACCCCCAGCACCCAGACATACAGGACACATAATTTCTCCGACTCCAACAGGCATTTCTGTTTTTCAGTGCACAGTCAGCAAGCAGTCTCCAACCAAATTGTGCCCTGGCTCCTCAGCGCCAAATTCCAATCCTCCAATAGAATAAGATGGATGAAGGAGTCAGGGAGTTGTGCGCACTGCACATGAGAGGCCAGATGAGCTGATCAGTTGGCGGGCGGCAGAGGTTATGGTTGTGAAGCAGAAGCTGGAGGAGGAAATTGAACGTGGGTCTGAGCCCAAGTGGTTGTTTCTGCGCAATGCTCGGGGATCGCATCTATCAGTCCACCACCCAACCTGTCGACCACTGTCTTCTTGACCCAAACCCACCAGGACAGGATGACGGACCGAGATGAGAAGAAGGAGAAGGGGGAGAGAGAGAAAACACTCGGGGGCGGCTGTTGGACTGCTGTAGTGCACACTGGAGCGTGGGCCTGAGGAGTGAGAAGAGGAATGAGCAAGCTCCTGAAGCTGGAGAGGCCGGAGGATACAACACAATGGCCAGTCACAGCCTGCTGCACTGAGGTGATGATTGTTATACTGTTTGGGAGTTGGGATGGGTGCGGCAGTCCAGTTAGAAGTTAACAGACTCAGGTACTTGGAATATACCACTGCCGGGTGGGCGGCCACGGTTGGGACTGGGAAAGGGAGGGACATGGATGGACTGGTATTGGGAAGCCAGCACTAGTGTTGGTGCTGATGGATCAAATCAGTAAGTACTGTACTGCTGCAAAATGACTGAGTACCTGCATTTTCAGGGTGTCTTTAAAGCTAATTTCACTTATAATCATTCTCGTGGTACCCTAACTCAGCTCCCCAAACTTTGCCTGTTAAACTGCATTTCTTGTTCCCTTGGCATACACACTGAGAAGCTTAGTAACTACGGGTTCCCCAAAGATACTTAAAATAAATTTGTGGAATGTCCATAAAAAAATGCTAATGTACCTGAAAGAAAACTGTGATGTCACCTTCTTTCAGGAGACACACACACTAGAAGATAAAACACAAAAATTACAGAGAGAGAACGAGTAAGAAAGGCAGTTAGGTTGCTGTTTTATGAAGAAAAGCTCAAGAAGTAGAAATTCTATTTCACAAATGGCTCCCTATGTCAGTTAGAAAAATAGGAAAGAGGGCAGATGTGTGATGGTAAAGGTTATGGTGCACTCGATCCCCACTCTCTTTTGCAGTATACTGGTTCCAGCCAAGACTCGAAAGTTTTTTCCAGAAATAGCTCAGAACCTACTCTAGCTTTATGAGGAAGGCAATAACATAGTGGTGGTGGAGTCTTTGACAAGGTATAGGACTTCTTTATTGACCGTTTCTCGTCTACCAAACAAGGCCCTACCAAAGTCAAGCAGCATTACGTCAATTGGTGGACGATTGGGGTTTAATTTTTTGGTATAATCTGGGTTTCCACTGGTATGCCGATCATACTCAGTTGATCCTCTCCTTCTCACTGAACCGGGTCATCTCAGTAGCTGTGACTAATCAATTTCTATCTGAATCAAGTGACTGGATGGCTGCCAGCTGTCTGAGCCTTAATCCCAGCAAAATGGAGCCGATACTTACAAATCCAGGATCCCAGAAGTTAGCAATATCATCTTGCCCTTCTTAGGAGGAAACATCCTCAGAGCTGTGGTCATAATGGACAGCAGACTGTTACTCAAATAACAGGAGGCAGTCATTGTCCTCTGTCTTAATTTTCCATTTAATAAATATCACCTGGCTGAAGCCCTGTCTCCCCTATGAGGACCTGGTGACTGGTGCATGCCTTTGTGTCCTCTCCTCTTGAGTACTGTAATGCTCTGTGCTTGGATGTCTGGAAGTTTGATGTGCCATCTGCAGCTGGTACAGAATACCATAGCTAGGCTAATATCAGGTTCACGTAATGGTTTTACAGAAATTCTCGATTGATAGTCTTGTGAGAATTGACATCTCTGAACCGAACAATTATGGCCGTAAAAAGAAACATTAAAGGCAGAAATAAAGAAGTACTACTTTTATACCCATCTTATGTTAGACCTATAATGGACTATGGAAGTCAGTTATGGTCACCTTATACCAAAGCAGAAATTAACAAATTAGAAAAGGTTCAACGTCAGTATACCAAAATAATAAACACACAAAAAAATGAAACCTACATTAATAGACTAAACAACCTGCACAGTTTAGAATTAAGAAGACGGGGGGGGCATGCTACTTAATTATGATATTTTAAATGATCCATCATTGATATTGAATTAAATACTGATTATAAACATGACAACTTGGGAGTTAGAGGGTATCCGTTACAAATAAAAAACAGTAGATTCAAAACAACCCGAAGAAAATATTTTTACACGGTACGTGTGGCCAATCTATGGAACAGACTTCCTATCAATGTTATATGTAGTTCAAAGAACAATTCAAATATAACTTGGATAAGCATATTGCTACAGGTGCTAACTTAAATTATTATATTTCATCCTAAACAGGAGCTAATTCTTGGGCTACGCCCTTTTTTCACTCCTATAAACTCAGTGAAACTCACTGAAATCTCATTGTCTTGCCGTTTTTATTACTATAAAGCTAATAGATTTTGAAATCCTCACATCACAGGGAGATTCCTTGCCTTCTGCAGGTTGATTTTAGGGTTTATCTTTATGCTAAGCCTTGCACTCTTTATGACAAATGGTTCCACTTGAGGCCCAGAGGCCAGCAGGATTTGTTGAGCTGGCAGCAGCCTGTATGATGTCACTGACAGGTATTGCTCTGTGTCAGGAATTATGTAGGTTTATCTGTAGTGATGATGAGCAATTCTAATCTTCTGCAATCTGCGCTGGCTACTCCATTGTCTGTGCAGAGTTTTGGTTGTGGTTAGTAATTACAATCTTGATCCTTCTGTTATGCAGTCAAAAACCTTGGCCTTTTTAGGACATTTATCAAAAAGAAACGTTTTTTTAAGTAGTATCAACCATGGTGAGCCTAAATCACAGCCAGTTGTGCTAATTCCACTTTGGAGGCTAAAATGAAGAGAAGAGTAAGGGAGAGTAGTGAAATAAATGGAAAGCAGCAAAAATCATGCATCAGCTTCTGTACCTCTGCAAATAGTTGCAGTAAGGAATTAGAAGGGGCTTTCATTTAGCTTTTTAATTAAGTCATTCTGACCCATTTCACAATTAAGCTTACCACTCAGGACACTTGTCACTTACTGATAGTTTTCGTTTGTCTAATTACAAGCAAAAAAAAAATGCATGTAAGTACAGACTAGGATGCACATGCACTAACCATGCAATGCTCACGGGGGTGGGGGGGGTTTACAGCTAAAACGCCTTTCAACATGGATGACACACAGTCCTAGAATGTTTTGTTTGTGTCCATGCTTCAGCCATTCAGTCCCCAAGCCCAATAACAGACTTGTGGCATGCCGCATGCAGTGATAGGACAGGACTCTTTGGACAGTTATAAACTGAAGTTGCATTCTGTATGTATACTTTCACACTGTTAAGACTTTCACTGCCTTTGCTAGGTAGGGGTCCTTGACTCAGTGAACAAGCAAGCAGAATTACAGTCTCCAAGGCTGTAAGTTCCTTATTTTGACCCATAGTGTATATGACCCTGTAAATAAACAGAGAGCTACCTGCCTCTGCTGTACCTGGCACAGAAACATAGACAGTGATGGCAGAAGACCAACAGTGGTCCATCCAGTCTGCCTGTAACACCATATCATACTCCAAGACCTTTTGACAATATGGGTTTTTTGTCTACACTATCCTCCCCCTTGCTCCCTGACTTACTAATACTCCGAGTAACTGTTAAGCACGTAACTCTGGCCAGGCCATGGTTGAAACCATTAATGGTTTTGTGTCACCACCACTGCTGGCAGACTGCTGAGAGAGAGTTATACATGCACATCAACAGAAAGTTCTGTGCTAAGACAGGGTGTTTCCTGCTTCAATTTTGGTGGCCATTTTGCCCCCTTTACTTTCTTTTTCTAAGTTGCAGCTCTCTAAGTGTGCGAGTGAATGTGTTGCAAGTACATAAATACAATTCCACAATGGCGGAAGTTGAAAACAACTGGCTAAATTTTCTTTATTCAGTTACAGTCATAAATTTTAAACTGGTTGAAAAAAATCCGTCATAATGTGTTGTAAGTCAGTCATAATCGGTTGTTCAACTGACTCCGGGGTCCAGCCCCAACACCTTGGACATCTGTCACCAGTGGCAAACAGACTATGGCAGATTCTCAGTCCAGGGTCTCTGACGCCTCATCATAGTGAGGTTGAGTTGAACTCTGAACTTCCACAGGCTGAGGCAGCTCTGAAAGGGACCGAGGGGAAGGGTCCTTTTTCCTTAACTTGAACACTCTGGTTTAACACCTACCACTGAAGTCAAGGTCACACGACCGCACTTCAATGCATGGAATTTAAGGGTGCAGAAACCTATAGAAAAACAGGCAACGCAGGCGTCCATGTCATGGCTAGGCCCAAGACAGGAAAAACAATACATACCAGTCTTCAGATGAAATGTTCTTGTCACAATGGTACCAAGGAAAACTGGGGGACTTTCTGGTCCCCTTCTTCATTGAACCAGGTATAGCGGAAAGCAGGTGCCAGGGCTGGTTATTGGCAGGCACACAGGTACCACGTGGGGGCATGCAGGTGCTGTAGCCAGTAGCTATTATCAGCCCCTGGCCAAAATTACACCCCTTTGGGTTTATGCACACAGGCACATTCAGAAACAGAAAATTTAGAGAATTGTAAGTATAATGATTGTATTAGTTTTGTCCCCTGCACTGTTACAATTTTAGGGATTTACTACATACTGTATGAGAAAGCTCATATCTTTTCTGAGCTAAACTGATTCATCGGCATAGCGGTAGTACTACCACCTGTGACGTCAACAAGAATGAGCCCGCATCAGAGGCCCAGTTGAGGGAGGAGGACTAAGCATCCCAGAGGATGCTCTACTCCTCAGGGAGGGAGGAATCGCAGAGTCCTCTGTGCTACCACTGCCTGAATGACCACAGGTGGTGGTACAAGTGTAAGCTAGAGCTTGAGGAAGAGAGGATGCTGCCAAACTCTGACACACACCACCACTCATCTGTGCGCATGCATGTCACTTGGCCTTCCACTGGCATTCTGGGGATGGACAGATAAATGTGGAAATACACCTTCTCCCCCCCCCCCAGGATGAAGCAGCAAGATGCCACATTCACATTGCAGACCCCGCACTGCTGACCAAGGCACCCACAGCAACCACATTTCAAATCCTTTGGGGCTACCGGCTCACCCCATCAGTTGCCCCACCTTGAGGGCAAGCTAGGCAAGTTCCAGACAAGGAGGGTTATTGTGTCTCTGTTGTCTGTCACAGTACTCTGCAGAGACATATTGCTTGGCCTGTCTTTGGAGATCATAAAACATTGTTGCTACCAAAGTAGATGCACGGGAAAAGTCTGACGTGGCAACAGTACCTGGGAGGAAGACATTCCAGAATCATATGCAACAGCACTGAAGGCACAGCCATACTGGCCTCTGCTCCTAAAAAGTTCCAAGTTTTATAATACCAAGTAAGGAGTCACTCTGGCCCCTGCCTCAGATCCCACAGAAAGAGCAGGTAGGGCAGTATGGTCCAAACCACAGTTGCTGTATTCCCAGAACAGTCCCCTCATACTTTTTATGGCTGCAGGACCTGCTGCCACAGATAATTGGATGATTTGCAGTCATTTATTAGAAAGCATCATTCTCAGGCATATTACACGATGCAACCATATTTCTTTTTTTTATACTTTATTTTTATTTCTTATATCAAATCTGATACAAAATCTTACTTGGTTATAAGTAATAGTAAGTAGTAGAGGTACAGTATATAAATCAGGATATGTTACTTCTCACCCAAGGTTACAGCACAGGTTGGAGAGGTTCTACTGAAGTATCAGCATGTGTGTCCAAAAAAGTTTAACAAAGTGCTAGATATGCAGCCATGACCATGGACTATATACTAAATAATATAAACAAAAGTATGAAAATGTCCCGGGGTACAAGACCCATATAAGCCAACCAGTGACTTGTAATAAAGTCCATGTATAATTCGGCATTCGATAATCATTTCTATAAATGGGGCAAACCTTAATGTCCACACGCCCCCCGAAAATACCATTCTTATGCTAAATTAAGAAACATCTTCGGTTAGGAAACTGTTGAATTATATACATAAGGTAAAGAGAAACCTTTCTAAAGGCTGATCTTATTAATAGGTAACAAGGCATTATTAAAGTACAAATCTATATTTAAAACTTTCTTCAGCCCTCATCTGCCTCTTCAGGGTATAGTACATTGTGCATAAAGTCATCCTTGATCTTGGCCAGTCTTTTGCCTGCTTCTGATGGATTGGTAAAAATGTAGGTTTTACCTGAATAAGAAATTCTGAACTTCACAGGTACCAGTAAAGAGTGACTAACCCCAAGAGACTTTAGCTCCCCCTCTGACCACATCAAAGGCCTTCCTTCTCTGGTGAGTGCTATAGCTAAGGTCTGGGAAATAAAATATCCTGGAACCATCTGGTAATTGTAGAGGGCCCTTATTTTTCGCAGCTTGCAGGATTCTGTCCCTTATATGTTGACCCGCTGTAACAATGAGGATTGTGCGAGGTTGATCCTGGGCTGTTGTTTTCCTCTGTGGTGTAATCTGGTAGGCGTTGAAGATGAGGTCGGTGAGTGAGAGTCCCAAATTAGTTGAAAGATGCTGTGAGACAAAATGACATATATCATCCCCTTCATAACCCTCGGGAACCACGAGGAGGCGAACATGTGCTAACCGAGCTCCATTTTCTAGATGCTCCAAACAGAGCCGGAGGATTTTATTCTCGAAAAACGAGCCCTGCAGTCGCCACGGAAGTTTTGTCAGCAGACTCCTCCACCATTCGTGACTCCACAGAGACTGTAGTGACTTTAGTCTCCAGGTCGGATACCCTTGTGTTGAAAAGGTCCATTTTTGCATCTAGAGCTTGCATTGATTTGTCTAGGGCTTGCACAGCCTGTAAAACAGCGCTGTTAGAGGGCTCATTCTCTCCGGTCGGGTCTGCCATAAGGGCACATTGGTCGGTGACATCAGGCCTCTTGCCTGGTTTCCCTCGGCCTGTATCTTGTTGTCCCGTCTTGCGAGGATTCCCCATTGCTTACAGTCTCAGGATTCAGTAAGTAGCTTCTATTCTCAATTGTTGCAAGAATTTTATCAGCTTAGTTCAGTTTCCAGTAAAAAAAAAAAAAAGTATTTGGAAGGTATTCTCATAGGGAATGCAGGAGCTCCTTGGTGTGCGACCGATGCTGTCGGCTGCTAGCCACGCCCCCTCGCAACCTTATTACTTTGTTCACTTTTTTCACTCCTATAAACTAATCCAATGTCTTTATAATCATCACAAATTACAAACAGAATAAAGCATGGGGTGATGTGTGTAATGAGAAGTTTATACTCACCAGAGGGGTTAGATGCTACATAAACCCTGAGAGAAAAGCTTGAGGGGTTTATGAAAAGCATCTAACCCCAAGGGTGAGTGTAAACTTCTGAGCTTACAGAGACCACTACATATTTTATTTTATATAATTGCTGGGTCTTCCTTTTTGGCCACAGCGATTATAGAAAATAAAAACAAAAATGACGTTCCTGAGTCCTGTGAGGCTGCGGTCCACTTTGTTTTGAGTGCGCGGTCCGCAGTCGTTTTTATTTATTTATTTATAAGTTTTCAATTTTTTCTGCCCACAAGTGAAAGTTTAGTTCTTCATGTGCTGATTTTGTTTGTGGTCACTTACCGCTGAGTCTGAGTGGTGGTTCCATCTCTTTTGGAAAAACAAGGTAGTCAGTGGTCCGGGAGGAAGAGCTGCAGTGGGCACATGCACAGACCGAGGGAAAACCGTGCGTGTGTTTGCTGTTATAAACACTTCTCTATTACAGCAAATAACACCGCGGTTTTTCTACTGTAAAAAGGAAAATCCATTAATTACACATTTAATTTACAGAAAGGCTGTGTTTTGTTACCTTCAAATTGTTTTTTTTTTTTGAACTGCATCAAAATTTTTCTCAGTCACATAAGGCAAAGTTACTCACCAGTTACTAGTGTTTCATGACTGGTATTCCATCTTAAGTCATACACGTGTTGTCATATGAGTATACACAAAGTCCTCAGAAAGCTCAAATGACTAAAGCTTCAGCTCTTTCCATCTTGAACTCTCACCCCTCCATGCCTCAGATATTTTGACACAAATCGCAGGCCATGTCAACACGTAACCAATATACAGTGAAGGCTAATAGCCAAGGGAGACCCAGCAGCTCAGTGTCACTGCAGAAGGAATACCAGTAGCAAAACAATAACAGGAGAGTAATTTTGTCTTACAACTAACTGATTCCTTTAATGTAGTCATACTTTTGCAGATTACTAGCACTACCTGGGCTGAAAGGGGCCAACCCCTTAATTCAATTAAAGTGAGATCTCATGACGGATGACCCAAAACCATCATCCCTCCTGGTCTGGAGGTCTTCACTGTAGTGGGGCAAAGGTGTGTGCAGGTGCTCATATGGCAGCCCTGCGTAACTCATTAATTGGGATAACTGTCAGTGGCAGCAGCGGCAGCTGTGTGCTGGATAGTGTGGGCACGGATGACCTCAAACGGTGTACAGTATGTAAGGCCAACAGATAGCACTGCTTAATATACAATGTAGTCCATTGTGCAATGTTTCTTTTTAGTAGTAGATTGTATTTATATGTGGCACACTTCCCCCGAGGCCCAGTGCGTCATTACAATAAAATATAATTTAAAAAATAGAATTGGTCACAGGATGGCCTCGAGACTGTACAGCATGAGTCACAAATAACTGGGCAGTGATGGCATAAAATTCTTCCATTCTCTAACAGTAGACGAGGAAGTCATTCCTAAGCTGATCCAGCTTCTCCTCAAAAGGGTTAGCATGTAGCTAGGGCAACTACACCGAGAGTTCCACAGCTAGGTTCAGATGGAACTCACTTTGTGAGAACAGTGTCAAATGGCTTGCTAAAGTCCAGACAGGCCATGTCTACTGCCCTCCCTGATCTACTTCCCTGGTCACCCAGACAAAGAACTCAATCAGGTTTGTCTGGCATGACCTCCCCACAGTAAATCCATGTTGCCTTTGGTCTTGAAGCCCATTCGACTCAATGAAGAAGTGCATACTCAACCCTAAATATAGTAGTGCACTGACACAGTAAGAACAGTATAGTTAGTGTAGGAACTTCAATGTTAAATCACAGTTTGAGGCGCTTAATATGTGTCCATCTGTTAATGGGGGGGGGGGGACCAGTAAACAGGTGTGGCTCAGTGGACTGACATGGGCTACCTGACAGAAGAGCAGCCAGGTGGAAAAGCAGTGAGGGCCCAGTGATACACCAGTCCTCAGGGCGAATTGCACAGTGGCTACTTGATCTACACACCCCCTACACAGACAATCCTCAGAGGACTGCAGTGTTAAGACATTGTTTTATGAGATCTACGCATGCAGAATTTTTTTTAAATACATATGCTTTATGTTCCTTTTATTTAATTATTTAATGATTGATATTTTTTTTTTTAGTTAATTTGTTTATCCTCCTGGTCCCTGATGGCAGTACCTCTTGCCAGATCCTCCAGCCCCATCCCTCGCTCGCAGCTCTTCCTCCAGCTGCCCCACGGCTTGTCCCCTATGGTGGGGCAGCGGGGATCCCTCAACCCACCTCTCTCATGGATTCGGTGCTGGAGGGATGTTGCTGCTAGTCATGGGGGTGGTGCCTGTGGGGATCGGCCGCCATGGAGCACATCAGGTCTCTTTTTCCTCTGCTGTTTTTCCCCCCTAGGTGAGGACATGCAATGACGCCACAAGGAGCAAACGTGCATGCTCCCCTATGCGTTCCTCCGAGCATCTGCCTTGCCTTCTCCTGCTGTAGCCTCAGTGCACCAGCCCCCAGCCTCCGCTAGGAGCCAGTAGTGCACTGATTGCTGGTGTCCCCCCTCCCCGGAGAAGGAGAGCAGTCCAGAGGATGCTCGATCCTTCTCCACTCCACTCCACCGACCCCCAGTGTCCCGTGCTCGTTCCTGAACACAGGTCACCGGCGTGGTGTTAGGTAAGGTGTCCAGCACCTCAGCGCAACTGGGCTGTTTGTTTATGTTCCTTTTAAATTAGTAATTCAGCAAAACCCACCTCTGCCAATCTTATCCACCTTTCACACCTAGTCCTTAGTGATCCTCCAACAGGAGATTTAGCATATGTGTAAGATGCATTTAGGGGATGGGAACTTAAAGGAAACTGTATCACCAGTGGAACACACCAGCATTCCTTTTTTTTTTTTTTTTAAACAGATCCTGGTAATTACCCACGGGATATAATGGGAGCTGGAACTTGTTCTTATGATTGCGAAAATAAAAATAGGTTCACATAGCTAAATGGTCAAGGTTTGGGGCACCTATGCTGTACAGCTGTATGAAATGGTCTCTGTCACAACAGTTTCATCCATGAATGTGTTTAACCATTGCCAGCTGGCCAACAAACAAGAAGATTATCTTTTTTTTATAGTTTTGATCACAAATTAAATATTTTTAACTTGCAGCCCATGTTATTAGTAACAGCTGATAAGCATCTTCATATGCAGTATATAAATGTTATAAAATCAGTACAAGAAATCATGCACTGTCACTGGAGGAATCCAGTCAAGTGAACATGCGTCAATTCATACAACTGCACAGTAACCCAAATCCATATTTACATGCAATAAACAAAACATGTTTTCATTAATGTAATGTTTTCTTTCTGATTCTTTACTGTAAATATAGTAGCTGATTTTGTAAGCATAAGTTGTGCTGATTTCATGAACTTCTGAAGTGCTTGACTGCAAGAGGTGTGCCCAGGGTTTGCATTAATTCAGTTTATAAAATGTGGTCTGGTCAATTCTGGCTCCTTATTGGTAAGGATCTAGTCACATGGTACTGCATTAACGTAGCTAATACCCCTGCTCCCATGACATGAGAGGAGTGCATTAATTGAGATAACAACCTACAGGGAGCAAAACATTGATATGTTAATTACATAACCTCCAGGCCAAAAAGGTCACAGAGCAAATCAAACAACCCAGCAACATCAAAAAGAAACCATGCTAATAAAAAAATGAAAGAAATTACATCAGCTGGCAGCACTATTCAAGAATCCTAAACTGCAAAGGAAATCCTTTCAAAAACTTTGAAAAAATATATACTTCCTACTCTAAAATCCCAAAATTCAAAAAGCATCAGTGTTGCTCAAACAATAAAAAAAACATTTAGTACCTAATGAAAACTCAAAACACATTCCAAATCTATGATTCTACACAACAGAAACATATACTTACAGTACTAAACCATCAAGAAAACTTCTACAAACACTGCTGTTCAAACTCAGTTTACAGCCCGATCATCAGTACACTGCAGTATACTGTATCTGAGTGAGATCACATGGCAATGTAATCCAACAGCCCAGGCTTCCAGCTCAGCCTCATAGATCACATGGGAAGTACAGGAAGTTATAATCTCAAGAATACCTGTTTTTTTTTTTCTCCTATATACATTTTATCCTCTGGAAAGCCTGGCAGGCAGCTTCAGTCCCTCCCTCGGAGGGCTCAGTCTCAGGCCTCACCTTTTCCTGCCCCGACTATCCATGGTGATCCCCCATGGGTTGCCCTCCCGTGATAGAGCCGGGGCGAGGAGTACCAGCCTTCCCCCCACCCCGGAACACAAATCCAGATTCTGGGTGATAGGATGGGTGCTGGGAGGGCCATCATGAAGCCTGCCAGCTCCATTTTCATGGTTTTCTCCCTACCCTCCTCCCCGCCAACTCATACATCAGCTCGAGTTTCCCGACCCATATTTCCCCCCAGCCATCGCTAGAGGGCGATCAACGGGTGGGACAGCTATCCCTCCCTCCCCAAGAGAGGACAGCAGTCCTCCGGATGCTCAATCCTCTCTCTCCCCTGCCGACCCCCAGTGGCCCGGGCTCATTCTTGAAACCCAGGTCACTGGCATGGTGCAAGGTGTGGCATCCAGTGCCTCAACCCTCAGCACCACTGGGCCGGTTAGGAATACCTGTTTTAAAGCAATGGCATCAACTAAAACCATGTAACCATAACACACTCCCCTGCAGTGAAACCACACCCAGCTAGTGATGCAGTCCAACTAAAACCTAACCTCTGCTGTATATCTTATTTCTGCTAATGTCCTAAAACTGACCATTTAACGATAAAGTACCAAATTACAATACTACTACACTGTTAATAACATTACTAAGCTGTTTATAAGTGGAAAAAGTCAAATCTATCACGGGATTATGAGTGTCAATGTACCTCCAGGTGGTTGAAGTGTCTCACCCTGCAGGCTCAGCACTCCAACCCATCTGCTGGTACATTAACACAGCATAATCCCACCTATTCCATTCCTTAGTCTTTACACAATGCGTGCACCATCCTGATTTACTATATTCTTAACATATAAAACTACAAAGTTTAAAAGACATGATAGGCCGACCCGGTGGCGCTGAGGGTTGAGGCGCTGGATGCCACACCTCACGCTGCGCTGGGACCCGGGTTCGGGAACGGACTCGGGCCGACGGGGGTCGGTGGGGAGAGGAAGGATTGAGCATCCCAGCGGATGCTCTCCTTCCTCAGGGAGGGATGCCAGGGGTACTGGGAGGTACCCGACGTCCTGAAGAGAGCCGGTGGAATCATGGGCTCTCAAAGTGGTCTGGAGGCTCCGTACAGTGGAGTCAGGGAAGGAGAGACGCTGTTGGGCACTTGGGAGGAAGACGTGCATCAGCACATCACTCTCTGGACGTTAGTCCTCACGCCGGCGCCTCTAGGGGTTGGGTGGGGAAAACAAAAACAGGAAAAGAGCCCTCTCGGTCCTAGATGAAGACTGATCAATGCCTCCCGGGGATCCACCGGACTATGGGCAGACCCCGCTGTGCCAAAGTTCTCCTCCAGTAATGTTGAGGAAGGTTCATCCTCACCCCACCCAGGGGGGATTTCTGGGCATCAAAGGTAATACAGGGGAGAACAGGAGAGCACTCTAGGGGCAGACTCGGGGTCGGGTGTTTCAAGGGGGTTGGTCAGTGGTCTGAAGGAGTGGACCAAGGGGGTAGTACAGGTGGATAAAGTAGGTGTGCAAGCACCACAAAGTAAAAAAAAAAAAAAAGACATGAGAAGACCTACCTTTTGCAAACGATAAAAATGCATTTCCCCCTGTATTATGCATGCTATAAATGATTTGCATGGGATCAAAAATATGGAAGATAAGAAGTGCTAAACTTGAACATTAACCTAACTACAGATTAAGACAATGGTAGCATGCTTCTTTTCACTTGAGAATGTGACAAGATAAAGGTAACGGGTGAATCTCACACTCACCAAGTTCTAGGATTACTAAACAAAACCTAAGAGTAAAAAGTACTGTCCGCAAACACGTTTCATGCTAATACATGTAATAAAGTAACTGAACAGGCTGCTGAATTAGGAGAACCTTTCACTGGTCATATCGGTAACTGTTTAAATAAGAGACAAAACTGCACATATCACAACCCTGGAGACTGACAGCAGGAAAGTCAGCGTCGCTCTAGCATTTGACTGACAGCCACTGAGGAAGAAGTAAAAAAAAGGAAGTGGACTTTATTTAAGTTCGTGAATTCTCCAAATCATTAGCGTTAATGCTAGTAAAGAAGTACAAGCTTTGATGCTGCATGCTGGTTGTCAGTTCTATGTCTAAGGTCAATGTTCACATGCACTCTTATGCAACATATTAAAAAAAACAGCATATAGTGGCTTGGGTGGGGTGTTTAATGTTAAACCCCACTTTTTGCACTTTAATAACGTTGCAACCATTCAACAGATTTTCACAGAAGTTTGCATGTGCAGTTTCGTGGGGTAGATCTCCTGACATGTGAAGTTTTGTTTCAGTTGGATGTGCAAATTCCAAGATCCAGATAGCGAAAAAAGTGATTTTTTTTGGTGGGGGAAGGGGTTGCTGTTTTTTTGTCAGCCCCTTGCTCCCAGATGGTTTGGAATTTTGTTCTGAAATATTCAGAGTTGAAAGGCCCTTGCCCACAGTACCTTTTACTGGTTTGGTGAAAAAATATTAATCCGTTCCAGAGTTACTAGTGTTTAAAATTTCAGGTTCTGAGCATGCACAGTAAGAACAAGATGGATGTTTGGAACGAAAAAAGAATTTAGCCATACAAATCAGGATTCTGTGTCATATGGGGTTAATCCTTTTTCTTATGAAAAAAATTCCTGATTCGTATGGCACCATCTATTTTATTTTTTTTTATTTTCAAAACCCACAAAACTGACATGCTGCAGAAAGAGAGAGAGACCAACATATGTATCTTGCACATCGGGACCCCTCAAAGTAGATTCTGCATTTAATTTTTTTTAAAATGACCCCCAAATGTGTTTATTTTTTATTTTCACAACTTTTATCATGACTTGCTTCTGCTTGTTTCGTATGGCCTTTTTTGTTCATACAGAAAAAGGATACCACCATACAGAAAACAATTTTGGACTTAGTATTTATTTTTTTATTTATTTATTTATTTTTTTTTTTTTTCACATCACACATCAAGGTTCCATCTTAGGCCCTATCCTCTCCTCCATCCTCTTAAATGACCTTCCTTCTGCCTGCACCTCCATCCAGATTCATCTCTATGCCAACGATACCATCCTCTATGCCTCTGGACCCTCAATCTCCATGGTTCAGTCCCAACTGCAGCGTTGCTTCGTGCAGATCATAATCTGGTTCCAGGATAATCAACTTAAGGTCACTACTAAGAAAACTGCATCTGTGACCTTTGGTACCTCACAAGAACTCTCCAGATCTTCCTCTTCCCCTTCCTTCTTCACCCTTGATGGTACCCTCATTAACTCAGTCCCCTCCTATAATTCCCTGGGCATTTGGCTCAACAGTCATCTTGACTTTTCGACCCACATAGACACATCCACTCCAAACTCCACCTGAAACTAGAAGCCATGTAGAGAAACAAAGATGCCCTCTCCCTATCTGTCTGCTGTGAACTACTCACCAAAATTATCCTCCCTGTATTTGACTAAGTGGATGTTGTTTTTGGGTCTGCCCCCTCCACTTCCCTCTTCCGGTTAGACACTCTCTTCAATGGTTTCTGCCATTTTGCCTCCAATGCTCCCCCCGCACGCATCACTGCACTCTTTACTCTTCCCTCTCTCCGCCTCCCCTCTCTCAACCTCGCCAGCTACATGCCTCCTCTCTCATCCCTAAATACTTATTTGGGACTCTTATATCCTACCTGTCTTCTCCCCTCCTCTTACCAGCTTCGTTCAAGAGACCCCCACACCTTCTCTCCCCCCCATCCTCACTCTAGTTCAGGGCAGGCTGCCTTCTCCTACCACCTCCCTAACATCTGGAACTCACCTGCATGTACCCTCCGACTATCTCCTTTCTATTCACCCTAAAACATGCTCTCTCCCAATCCCTTCCTACCTCTTCCACCTGTACCCCCTCATCCAGACTGATGTCCATCTTGCTCACTTCCCCCTTACCTTGACCCCTACATTTACCTCACTCTTCACTCACCACCCCTCTTTTCCCTGGTCCATGCCATCCTCCACTTACCCTCCATCTTGTTTTCTGACCCTCCCTCACCCATCGTTCCCTAGGTCTTGCAATGTATAAAATTGTCTTAGCTCTTGTTATTCGTATTTACTATATTTACACTATATGTATTCAGCCTTATAGTGTGACCCCTTGTTATTTGTATTTACACCATATGTATTCAGTCCTTGTTTTGTTACCCATTTTTGCGACATGCACATGCTGTTATTGCATTTACCTTATTCTCCCTTCCCCCAGGTTACATCTGGAAATGAGCCTCAGCTCAGTGTGCCTCTCCCGGTTACCAAATTTAAAATAAAAAAATGTACATTTCAACAAGCCATAAATTGCTTAATATTTACACTTAAGGGACAATCTATATATCAAATTAATGGTCTTAATGAGTAGTGCATGAATGACACATAACCCCCCCAAAAAAAACAAAATATGAAGGGGCTATATAAAACAGCACTAACACTGAATACTGTAAAGTCCTATAGGATAACATAGGAAGTTTAACAAGCCATGACTCCCTGTTTTTCCTTGGTGTCTAGTGGCACCCTCACCCTCCAACTGCCATCCCTGCTATATGTTTTTCTTTCCCTGGAGTCTAGTGGCACCTCCCACCCTCCAATTGCTGTCCTTGTTATAGGATTTTCTTTCCCTGGTGTGTAGTGGCACCCCCCACCCTCTGATTGCTGACCCGTAATGTTCTTGTCTTTCCCTGGTGTCTAGTGGCACCCCCCCCCCAATCGCCAACTCCGTAATGTTTTCCTTTTTCCAAGGTGACTAATGGCAACTCTCACCCTCTGATTGCTGTCCCATATTTTTTAATCTCTTCTTGATGATTAGTGGCACCCCCACCCCTCCAATCAACATTACCATGTTTTTAAATGTTTCCCTGGTTTCTAGTGGCACCCCCACACTCCGATCACTGTCCCTGTATTTAGTATAAGCTGTAACAAAGAAAACTGTCCCTCAATGTCTTTTTTTTCACACCTGTAATAAAGAAAGTAGTCCCTCACCGATCTGAACACACCCCCCATCTCAACCTCCCACTGAGCACCCACCACCACACACCCACATCCTCACTCACCTGAACAGGTCCCAGGATGAAGATCCACTCTCCGATTGATGACACGTCTTGCTGCTAGAACCGACAACTGCAATATGAGAAACTGAGGTAAGTGCAGTTCAATGTATTTCAATGGGGTTTTGAACTTTGATGGATAACTTCATCACTTTTGCATATTCTGACCACAAATTTTCAACATGGCCTTTCTGGGACCTCACTTCATGACCAATGGTGGTGAAATTTCGCAAATCAGGTCCGAAAGGTAATTTTGCAGTTGATTGGTGAAATCACCTTTTAGGCAAGATTTGAGAATTTTCACTGCCCTTGTTCATGAGGTGGGGTCCTAAGACGGCTATGTTGAAAATTTGAGGTCAAAATATGTAAAAGTGGGAAGGTTATGCGCATCCATTGAAAAGTTGGTATGCTCACTCGTAATTTTAAATATGCTGACCCAAATTTTCAACATAACCATTTTTCACACCAACTTATGAATATGACAGCTGTCATTTTTCAAATCCTGGCCAAACAGTGTTTTCACATCTGTAGCACAGACTGATGTTGTGGTGACGCAGAATAACGTTTCTTCGGGGATTTGAAAACTTTTAGTACCGGGTTCATGAGGTGGGGTAGTAAGAAGGCTATACTGAATATTTGGTTGGTGTTTTGCTACAAATGCAAGCTAAGCCCCCAGGCCCTGCACTTTCACAGCAACATACATGTACGCATCTATGGAGGAATGGAGCACAGCTCCAACAGGCAAATGAGGATACGATTATACTATCTCAAAAAAGTAAGGAAATTATTTGCAAAAAAAAACTGTGCTAATGCAACCTTTAGAGTTCAGCCTATCATGATAAAAGTAGAGAAATGTGGTTTTAGGGTTTCCAACTCTAACCCCCACCCCACCCCTGAAGCAAATCGGGGTGCAGTCTTCTAAATATCCTGCACTTAAATAGTCCCCTTCCCGGAGTGGTCCATGTGGACACTAGCACTTATTCCCTAGCACCCACTCCTCGTTTGATCTATTTCATTACCTTTTATCCTACCTTGTTGTGTTTCCTTGTGTTCTTACAAAATTAATCTGAATTGATGCATTACTGGCCTTGATCGTATATGTATTGCTGTTATGCTGTAACTATTCTCCTTGTTATTGTATATTTTGTTGCTTGTAATGTATGTTGTATAAGGGACATCCTTGCAAATGAGCTTTACTCAATGGATTCTTATCCCTTCACAATAAGCTGAACACCCCGTTACATATGTACATGTGTAATGGAGATGACCCATGTTCCAACTCAGCCATTTTAAGGCACGTGGTAAACCATTTGCACATCTCTGCTCCAGGAAACACAAAACCAATAATTATACAAAACAAAATATGGGCAGCAGTCAAATTACTTTCTTTTTCCCACCCACAGTGTGTGATACCTAAATAAACCATACAGACCCTGGATGTAAAAAACAATGCATTGCTACACACTGTTGTCCATATATCATTCTCTATGTTATGCACTTTCTTTTCCATTACCTTTTTCTGCATGCCCCCTACCTGCACGCTGCAACTGAAAACAATACATTTTGGTCTCTGCTTCTCCTGGATGTAAACAATTAAGATGAATATAAAATTAATAAATATAAAAAGCATACTGCATAGTTACAGCATTCAATTAGAAAGAAAACTGGGTCAGAAGAATTCAAGGTCATGGACAGTAAAACCCATCTTCAACAAACAAAAGTAGGACAGACAGATGCTTGCTTACATTTCCCCAGGTATTGTGCATATTTCAATAAATAGAACTGGAAATAACATAAGGTTTTAATTTTTGCAGAAATGGTTGGAATTATAACTTAACCTTCACTTTCTAAGATCTATCAAACATTTGTGTAATTGTATGCAGTATATATTATACCACTTTATAATAACATCGCTAAAAAATAACCAGTGTTTACCCAGTTGTTGCCAGGATTCACAAAAGAGTGTTAATGTAATGCCCCAGGGCATACAGCAGAAGATGCACTGTCATGCATAATTCTTTAAAAGACGAAATCAAGTTATGTCAGGCTTCTTAACCCATGAGCCAAAGATAAATGGGCTGTGTCGGTTTGATACCACATTCTGCTTCTTTCTAATAAATACTAATAAACAGCCATAATTTTAATTTTCTAAATTACTTAAAATAGCAGAACTGAGAGGCACAAAAACTGGGGATAATCACTTGGCTGAAAAATGGCACACATGGTACTGTACAAAGCCTCACTGCACTGTTCCTGTTCCTTCTATGCCCTGTTCAGAAGCTATAGTTCCTGTCATCAATCTGGATGGTATAGTAGATGCGCTGGCCAGCAGTGGTGCTCTTTGGTGTTGCAGCTGTCAACAGCAGTACGAGGCTCAGCGTAGAAAACCGTTCAAAGTTTCAAATAGAAGTGCTCAGAATTGCAGAATCAGAATCACTTGATTCTGTTCCACCTTTCGGCAATGGAATTTGTGCCAGAAAATCCTATTACTGTATTTAAAAAAGCACTGGGACAAGAATTGCACACCATCACACACTTCTCCCCCAGGTCATCAAACAGCCACAGTCTATACAACTACACATATTACCTAAAAAGAATCTGCCTCCCCCAGCCTATATAGCACCCAATCCCCCATCTCCCCCTCAGTCACCCCACAGGAAATAACCGCACAAGCAGACATGTTACATCCATAAAGGTGGCACACCCCGCCTTGACCCACTTAACACCCCATCCTCCCAGTCACCCCACAGCAACAGTCCACACCAGCACACATATTACATAAAAGTAAACCCCCTTTCCCAACCCATTTTGCCCCATCCCACCCTCCTCCCCGAGTCACATCACAGCAACAGCACACAGAAGCAGCAGACACAAGTAAGCTCCTTCCCCAGCCCACGTTTTATCCCATCCCACCCTCCCAATCCAGTCATCCCACTACAGCAGTTTCATAAGCAGCACACATCTGTAAACCTCTTCCCTCAAGCCAACTTTGTACCCCATCCCATGCTCCCGACTTACAGTTCCCCCACTGCCAGAAAGTAAAAGCAATGAAAAAAGAATAAAAAAACTGACGGTGTCCTGCACAAACCCATTTCACAGCACTGCAGCTGGTCACCATCTGGCTGAATGATAAAGTGCACTGAAAAAACACTATCCCAGGGTGCTCTCTTTCATTCATTCAGACAGCAGCCCACTGAGGTAGTGTAGGGAAGGGTTGTGCTGATTGACTTCATTTTAAGTTTCTAATACTGTTATGATTTGGCTGTGGGATGATGGAGGGGACAGTGTTAGGGATTGTTTAATGGGATGGTGAAAGGAGGTTTACATTAAATATTGTTATGGGCTAAGGCTGTGGGTTAAGTGGGCAAGAGGGTGGGAGATAATGCTACATGGGCTGAGGGGAATCTACTTTTAAAATTGTTGATTTTGCAATGGCTCTGGGGTGACTGGGTGAGAATGAGGTGGGATGGGGTGCTAAGTGAGCTGGGTAATGGGATTTACTTTAAATGTTGTCATGGACTGTGGCTCTGGATTGGATGGGAGAGAAAAGTGGGATTGGGGAGGAGAGTTTACTGTTAAAATTGTAGACTGCTGCAGTGACTTTGGGGTGACTAAGGAACGGTGGAATGGGGTGCTAAGTGGGCCATGGTAAGGGGGTTTACTTTCAAAGCTATTATGGATTGTGGTAGTGGGCTTACTGGTGAAGAAAGGTGGGACAGAGTTCTAAGTGGGCTGGTGATTAGGCAGTTTACTTATTTTTTGCATCATCCCTGTTCCACTCATTTCAACTTCTCAATGCCCACACTTCCTGTCCGACTCCACTCTCACATTTCATCTCCCACCTCCAGGCTCTCACAGTTAGTCCAACTGCCATGGATCTGGCATATACCTACCAGAAGGACCCCCTTCCCCCCAAACACTGCTACCAGAGGTGGGATGCTCACTGAAAAGCACTGTCATCAGCTGGAGCACTATTGGGGGGGATGGTATACTGAGAGGTGGGGTGGCATGGGAGGAGCCAAGAAGACCTTCATCCCACTTCATCATGCAGAAATGAGGGAGATATATTTTATTCTGTCCTGTCCATCCCCACATCCATCTTCAGCTAACTTTTACATATATTATGGCAGCTGGGGGGGCACCATTCTGGCAAGTGGGCCTCCTCTGGGCCCCCACCAAGAGCAGTGTGCAGCAGTCCCTCCATCCTGGGGAGGAAATATACTACTCCTCACCCACTCCACTGGTCTTAATTCCAGTTGACCCAGGTGTGGGATACAAACCTGAGGTGCCAGAATGCCAAGCAGCTGCCACCCCACTTGGCACTACAGAGGAAGGCATAGACTAGTTTTGGGAACTTTATTAGCAGTCATTGCTAATCAACAACATTTTGATTAGTAACCAGCCAGGTTTGGGGAGCAATTTCACTAAATGGCTATTTTTATCTATAAGATACAGTTGCGGCAGAAAAGTGTCATACTGCAAGAAAAATTACATATTTCTCTACTTTTTACCGAGACTGCAGTTTGGAATTTTTTACTACAATATGGCAAATTAGTTGTTGATTAGTAATGCCTGCTAATCAAGGCTGCATTTGATTAGCAAATAGTGTTTTTTGGGTAGCAAGCTGTGATGCGAACACGCTTATTTTATACCTTGACAGATCACTCATGAGGGGTACTTTCAATGTTGTGGACTGTGGCAGTGGCTGTGAGGTGACTGGGGGAGAAAGGGAAAGGGATGCTACATGGGCTGGGTGTAAGAATTACTGCACTTTTAATGTTGTGGACTGTGGCAATGGCTTCAGGGTAACTGGGGAGGGTGGAACTGGGTGCTAAGTAGGCTAGGGAAGGGTGGTTATTTTTATGTTATGTGTGCTGCTTGTGTGTACTGATGTTGTGGGATGACTGGGTAGGCTGGGTACTACAAGGGTGATGGAAGGCTGTTTTCTCTTTTTTTTTTGTTTATTTGCTCACGAAGTAGAATGGGTGGCAGATCAATGCAATGGGATGCCCAGGATGGTGGTCAATGTGGTGACTGTGAAAGGGTTCAAAATTAAATGCGACAGATATTAAGGTTCAGTAAGGCCAAATTGCAAGAGGAGGGAGAGTCCCCAAGGTAAAGGAAAGGGCAACCAGGGGAATGGAGATTGATCATCCACTGGGTTACATGGCTCCTTAAATCATATTCCACAGTAGGACGAGAAGAATGTTAGGTAGATATTCTGGGCAGACTGGGTGGACACCAGGGTCTTTTTCTACTGTCACTTTCTATGTTTCTATATTTGAAGAATTTTCAGTCAATAACTGCCACTCTGAAAGAGGACTCAGGATTTTGATACTGCATCTGCCATCTCATCTGTTTCAGAATTAAAGCAGCAGTACTGGTTAGCCAACAAAAAAATGTCATCCTACCATTTTTAGTAGTAATGTATTCCTTATAATTATAGATGCTTCATTCAGAAATTTTTAGTTCAATCAGCTATTTTCAGGTCTGTGTTCAGTTACAACATTTGTAATTTGTGTGGCTTTACAATAAAGATGGCAGCCCCAGCAACTTTCAAAAATCTTCTCCTCAGAGGTCACACACTAACTGCACCCATGTATTTATAATGCAGATATGTTAGGGGGTTGCCAACACATATTTCTGATGGTCAACAGTACACCTATATACCAATACTGTTGTCAAAAAATACTGAAGGATAGATAGCCAGTGCATGTTTGCATTTCTAACTCCGGTACCGATCAGCCAAGGAAAGTGTTTTCCTTGGCCGACTGGTACCAGAGTTAGAAGTACAAGCATGCACTGAATATCCTTTAGAATTTTTGTACAACAGTACTGGTATATTGGAATCTCCCACAGCTTAGCCCATCAGTTACATCATCAAAGGACTGGCCTCGGGGAACTCTGGCACAGGGTCACAGGATTAACCAGATAAAATACAAACTGCAGCTCTGTTAGTGAATTAAACACATTACAGCTAGTGTGTTTTACTGAATTGGGACCTATCGCTCCTGTGTTTTTGCCCGGGGAATGGTGACAGTTTCCATTTAACTAGTACTGTTGCTGTTGGACTTGGAATTAGAGCTTTCAAAATTGGATGGAATAAAATCCAGTCAGACTTGGCTAATTGCAAATATCTCTAGTTTTTTTTTTTTTTTTTCAATTTATTATGCTTTCTTGGGCTGGCTTGCATCCCTTATGTCTGCCCCAATCCCACGGGCATCCACCCCCCGACCTCTAGCATCTCAGTTGCCTCCCCCCCCAGCTTGCCCCCCACAAGTCGGCGCTACTGAGATGATCCAACTCAATGGAAAAAAATCCAGATTACCAGTTGCATCATCGGTGCCAGGGCTCTCTAAGCTTACGAGCTGACCCAACAGAACACAATCTCGAGAGGTAACCAGAGGCATGCGGCAGATTAAGTGGAACCAAGAAGCAGGCATCATCAATGCCGACTGAAGTTTTGCTGGCTTTTTGTTCCAGGTGCAGAGCATGCAAGGACGTCCAGTGTCTGCTCTGCCTCCTGCGATGGATGGCGCCGGCTGTGGCGGAACCCCTAGCCTCTGCTAGAGGTCCATAAAGTGCTGGACACTCTCACCCTCTCTCCCTGGAGAAGGAGAGCAGTCACTAGGATGTTTGATCCTTCTCCACCCAGCCCGCCCTCTGACTCCCGAGTCTTTTCCAGAACCCAGGATGTTGGCGGCGCAAGCGGACACCTTGCTGCTGCACTGGCGGTCCAGCAATAGCTCTAGTTTTAAATCCCACCAAGCCTCTGGCTTACTGTGTGAAACTAAATAAGTCATTTGACCACCATGTACTTTAGTAATATAGTCTACCAAAAAAAATAAGATATTGTACCGTAAGTTATGCCAGGTATACTGCACCATAAACTAATCTGGGTATATAAATTAAACACAGCTATTTCATTCCTCCAAAATTGTGTGCCTTGAACTCCATCTAAGGCATGCTTAGCCTCCACTATTTCAGAAACTGGAAGATGAAGTCTGTTTTGGAGTTTCTATGCTGTATAGCATACTACTGCTACCACCACCACCACCACCGCCACTACAGTGCATCACTGAGTCAGTCAACAGCAGAAACTATCACTACACATAATGAAGTACCAATGGTACTGAGGGGTGTCCAGCTGTCAGAAGCAGAAGCAGGACCCCACTGGAAAGGAAATATGTCATCTCACCTAGGTTATCCTCTGTAAATAAACTGTTTATACAGAACTTTGGGATGCAGTGTAAGTAACATACTACAGTACATAAAGTAAATTATATACTGTTTGGTACTGAGATGTGCAAAAGACCATGTCACTATGCAGACTGCACCACAGCTGGGCCACACACATACTAAACAGCAACACTAACCTTTCTAAAATGCAGTAATTTCTCCTACAAAAATTCACAAGACTCTATATCTTCAGCTTCATGAAAAGGGTGACAACTGGCACTTGTGAAGGCAGCCTTTTACTAGCGCCAACATCTGAAAATCCATGGTCTTAATTTTATAGAACTACTCAAAATTATTGACAGCTTCTTATACTACAAGGTGAATCCCATAAGTATGGAAAGTTTCCTGCATCTGTCCAAGAAGGGGACCTTGGTCCTTTGTGAGAAGTTTAAATGCTTCAGCTGTGAGCATTTAAACTGGCCAAGGGGGGAGAGCCAGGAGTGTCAGGAGGCTTAGGAATACCCCCCCCCCCCATGGGAACATGCAGAAACATAAGTTGACTACAGGAACAGCTAAAGCAGACAGGAAGGGCAGGCAGGTGAAGAATGTAGAAAGAGTGATACAAGGGGGGCAAGAGCATAGGAAAAGGAAACCAGGTGGGGGAGACGCTGGAGAGGGAGAACAAGAGCAGAGGTAGGCAGACTGTAAAACATGGAAGGTCATGCAAACAAATGCCCGTAGCCTGGGAAATAAGGTTCCAGACCTGGAGGCCTTCTTGGCAGATGCAGACCTTGACATAGCAGCAATAACAAAGACATGGTACTCTTGCTAATTATGACTGGGAAGTCAATGTACCAGGCTATACACTGTTCGGGAGGGTAAAAAGGGTGGGTGAGTGGCCCTGTACATCAGAGATGGTATAAAGGCTACAGAAGTTCAGGGAAGATGGGGGAGGCCGAGGTAATGTGGGTCACCCTGGAGCTAGGGAATAGAACAGCAATATACACAGGGGTGATCTACAGACCTCCGGCACAGAGAAAGGAAGTAGACAGAAAACTAGTGGAGAACATACATGACATGGCAGCTAAAGGTGAAATCCTCCTACTGGGGGATTTCAATATGCTGGACGTGGACTGGGCCACCCAGATGGCTGCTTCTGCTGGAAGTAAGGCAGTATAGTGCAGTGGTTTAAGGCTCTGAGCTGCAAATCTGGTGACATCCAGCAAACCAGACATGGGTTTGAATCCCACAGCTTCCACTTGCATACTGCGTGACCCTGAGCAAGTCACTTAACTTCCCTGTGCTCCCAGGTCGCTCCTGTAAAAAAGCTTTCAGCTTAGTGTGCTACTCCTGGTTAAACAACTAAAAAAAAAAAAAAAAAAAACCAGAAACACAGCCATCCTTAAATCCATGCAGGGGGTTGGACTCAGGCAGCTGGTGCATTAGCCAACCAGGGACAAGTCAGTTTTGGACCTGGTACGGACCAATGGGAACAGAGTCGAAGAAATACAGGTGGAAGGGCAGTTGGGGTCCAGTGACCACCACATGGTGTGGTTCAGCATTGAGACATGGACTCATTTAAAGCCACAGAAGTGCAAGAGTATTAGATTTCAGGAGGGTGGTGTTCACTGAAATGGGTAGATGTATACAAGCAGTCCTGGGGAAGGGAGAGGTAATAGAGGGGGTGGAAGAACAATGGGAGAAACTGAAAGGAGCCATAGTGGAGATAACAAATCAATGTGTTAGGATAGTGACCAAAGGGAAAAGGAGGAGGAAACCACTATGGTTCTCCAAAGAGGTGGGGGACAAAGTCAGGGCTAAAAGGCTGAGTTTCAGGAAATATAAGGGGAGCCAAAGGGAGGAAGACAGGGAGGTGTACCTTGAATTTCTAAAGGAAGCAGGGAAGGCTGTTAGGAGGGCGAAGGTGCAGACAGAAGAGGACTTAGCACAGTCTGTAAATAAAGGGATAAGGCATTTTATAGGTACATCAGTGAAAGAAGAAAAAAACGGGGCGGGGGGATTCTGAGGCTCAAGGGAGAGTGTAAGGAGGGGGATCTGGACAAGTCAGAAATACTGAACAAATACTTCTGCTCAGTATTCACTAAGGAGGAGGAGAGTCAAGAACCACAGTTAGGATACAGAGGTAATGGGGGAGAGACACCAGTCCATTCACAGTGGAGAGTTCTGGAAGAACTCACAAAGCTGAAGGTGGATAAGGCCATGGGGCCAGACGGCATCCACCCGAGGATATAAAAGGAGCTGCAAAGGGAACTAGCAGCACCTCTGGTGGCCCTGTTCACAGAGTCACTCAACATGGGTGTCATTCCAGAGGACTGGAGGAGGGCACATGTAGTTCCACTGCACAAAAGCAGCACTAGGGAGGAGATGGGGAACTACAGGCCAATCAGCCTCACCTCAGTGGTGAGGAAGATCATGGAGACCCTACTGAAAGAGAGGACAGTGGCACATATGGAATCCAGCAGTGCTCAAGATCAGAGGCAACATGGATTCACAGCAGTAAGGTCATGTCAAATGAATCTAATAGATTTGTTTGATTGGGTGACTAGCGAACTAAATCAGGAAGGGGTGGTAGAGGTCGCCTACCTCGATTTCAGCAATGCCTTTGCCACTGTCCCACTTAGAAGGCTGGTTAACAAGATAGTTAGTCAGGGCATGGGAGACAAAGTGGTGAACTGGGTTAGGAACTGGTTAACAGACAGGAGACAGAGGGTGGTGGTAGATGGGATACAATCTGGGGAGAGGGGGCTGACCAGTGGGATATCACAGGTATCAGTACTAGGACCAGTCCTGTTCAACGTCTTCATTAGTGACATTGTAGAGGAGCTGAAAGGAAAGGTCTTCCTGTTTGCAGATGACACCAAGATCTGCAACAGGGTGGATACTCCAGAAGGAGTGCAGAAAATGAAGAGGGACCTGGAGAAGCTTGAAAGATGGTTGGAGATGTGGCAAACGAGGTTCAATGCAAAAAAGTGCAAAATAATGCACCTAGGTCAAGGAAACCCTGGGAAGAGATACAGGTTGGAGGGGGAGGAACTGACTGTCACCAAAGAGGAAAGGGAGCCGGCCCGGTGTCACTGAGTTGAGGCGCTGGATGCCACACCTTGCGCCACGCTGGCGACTTGGGTTTGGGAATGGACTCAGGATGCCCGGGGCTGGCAGGGGAAGGGAAGGAAAGGATCAAGTGTCCACAGGACTGCTCTCCTCTCCTGAGTTGGGTTGCAGGGAAGCCTCACTCGGCAGCGGCCCCCAGTGGAGACTGGGAGCACTGCATGAGCGGTGTAACAGGAGAATACAGAAAAGTGGAAACAGCATCAGAACCAGACAGATGATGGCTACCGGTCCACCGACACCACCGAATCCCTGAAGAAACCATGTCCACCTTAGCAGCACCCTGGGGCCAAGTAGTAGAGTGCGCTGGACAACCCCACTGGTGCCTTCCCCCTCGGAGGAGAGGGACCAATCCGGCAAAGAGTTACACTGGGTTACCTTGGGGATGGCTGCAAATATGAGGATTGAGGCTTGATCAGGGGTAATAGGAGGTAAGTCGGGGTCCTTGGCAGCTCGAAGGAGTGGCGGGTCCTAGAGCACATAGGGGAGTAACCAAAAAAGGGACCTAGGGGTTATCTTCTCTGATGACCTTAAGGTATCAAAGCAGTGTACAAAGGCAGCAGGGAGGGCCAGTGGCATGCTGGGGTGCATAGGCAGGGGTATCACTAGCAGGAGGCAGGAGGTGGTGATGCCACTGTATAAAACATTGGTAAGGCCTCACCTGAAGTACTGCGTGCCATTCTGGAGGCCACTCCTGTGGAAGGACATAGATAAGGCAGAGACTATCCAGAGAAGGGCAACAAAGATGGTGCAGGGCTTGCACCACAAAACATATGAGGAAAGACTAAGGGACCACAATATGTACTCACTAGAGGAGAGGAGACAGCAGGGGGGACATGATTGAAACTTTCAAGTACCTCAAGGGCAAAAACAAGGTGCAGGTGGGGGACCTTTTCCAATGTAGAAAACGTACTAGAACAAGGGGGCACAATATGAAATTGGAAGGGGATAGATTAAGAGATAATGTGAGAAGGTTTTTCTACATAGAAAGGGTAGTCGACGCTTGGAATAGTCTGCCACAGTAGGTAGTGGGGGCAAGCACAGTGGAGAGGTTTAAGCATGCCTGGGATAGGCACAAGGGAAGCCTGAGAGGGGCGAGAGTGATGAAAAGCCATTGATCACATAGGGTCAGTGGCCACATACAATGTATAGGGCCTATGGGCAGACTAGATGGGCCTAGCGGTCCTTATCTGCTGACAATATCTATGTCTCTATGTTGCTTTTACTTTAACAGTCTGAGAGCAGATGCATTTGAACTCTTTTTTATTTTTGTAGTGAGTAGAAAGCGATCATTTAAATGATTAGAACAAGAAAATATATAGGATGCAGAACAGTACAAGAAGGCAGAAACTTTCCAGACTGGGTGGTTTCTGTAAACACATACAATTCAACCAGAACCACATCATGGGTATGCAAACCCATGTGTGTGTATGATCTGACTAGGGAACTGGTGAACTTTTCTTCTATTAAAATCCACGAGAATTAAGATGTATAGTGATACACAATGCCTGATAACATCACAATGGCCTCTTTTGCACTCACACGGGGGGCAGTAAAAAACAACAAAAACAGTTACATCATCATAATAAAAGATTTACATTTACATTACACTGCATAAATTAGGCACACAATGGCCAGACTCAGAACATGCTACTTTTCATCACTTGTGAGGGTGCAGGACGTATACCATTTACTCGTGGCACTACCTTGAGTAAGTTATTGTCCTGCCCCCATTCCTGAAGATAAATGGCATATTCAGAGTTCATTAGAGTCATGTCAGTGCTGTGTCTTGTGATCATTCAAACCCTGAGGAACAGCACACCATAGACTTACCAAGGCTCAAGGGACTGTTTTCCCTATTTAATTTCCCTACTTATGTGCATTACGTCACCACCCCCACCTCATGAGCGTCACAGTGTCAAAGTGACTACAAATGTGTTCGGGGGTTGAAACCCCCAAACACATCTTGGGTCCGATATGCAAGATCTCACTTCTGTGACTGTGAGATGGAGGCACTGACTTTGCCACCTTGAAAATCTGTGTTCCAAACGGACACAATTAGCACGCTATGAGTACAAAAATAGAAAACTTTGACAAACGGCTAAATGCACGCTTATGAGCAGTATGCATATTAGCCATGTTATAGTTCTTTTTTGTTAATGCAGGCAAGAAACACACCGAGGGACACTGATGAATCACACCAAGTGACCCTAGGATCCATAATGAGGAAACGAACTGTAGGAAGCTGTGGGGATGAAGAGGGTTGCATGGCTGCTAAAGGGTGGGTTAAATAGTTTTTTTTTTGTTGTTGCTGGGTGTGTGGGTTGGGAGCACCGGTAGCGTGGTTAGGCACCCACCACCAGAAATAAATTACTGACTGGGGATGAGGCAGGGGATACCAGTGGTGGGGTTGGGCACACGCCACATGATTTTATTTATTAATCAGATGCTGAGAGTGAGGGGGTTGTTACCTGCCTCTAGTGTATAATGTGTAAATCAGGTGGGTGTTAGGGAGTACAGGTAGCCAGATTGGACACCTATTAATATATACACTGTAGATCAGGTGGTTGGAAGGGAGGGTGTTTCAAGCAGCAGGGTTGGCCACCCATCACTAGTGTTTTCCATATTTATGGGTCAGCCAGGAGGAGGGTACTGGCTGCAGGGTTGGGCATTCACTTTGGTGTTTTCTGTACATGCTTTCCAGCAGTGGGGAAACATAGTGGTTTTTGTTTCTTTCCTATATGGCAGACTTCAGTTACAAAAGAAAAAACCTTGGATGTTTTCAGCAATTTTTTTTCTGATGTTTCTTTTTCTTTGTTGGAAATGCATTTGTCTTTTTGTTTTGAAATTTAAAGTTTATTAATTTTCAGAATTTTACATGCAAACATACACATACACACTCATTTTTCAGTATACTGACATGATACAGAGCGTAGTGTCCTTCCCCTCTTCCTCCCTCCCTCAATGGGCACCAATAATCCAAAAGAACATACTAGAGATATATATATTACAATGATAACATCTGTAAATTACATTACATTATGCAGTACAGAGGACATGCAGTTTTTCCCATTTCTTTTTGTAGGCTCCCATATGATTAAAGACACTAGAGAGCATTTTTTCCACACGCAAGTTATATAATAGTTCTTGTAGCCATTCCGCATACCTGGGCAACAAGGAGTCCTTCCAATGTCTTAGTACAATTTTCTTTACAGACAATGCAATCAAGGTTATGTGGTAGTTGTGGTCCATTTATGGAAAGCCTGTAAAGTCACCTAACAAACATATCTCTGGAGTGAAATATTCCTGTAAACCTAATAAAGGATCGAGCTTTATTTTAATTAGTTCCCATAGAGGAATAATTTTTGGGCAATCCCAAAACATGTGGTATAAAGTACCTGTATCAGAGTTACAACTGTTACATGTCGGGGTCCTTACCCCACCCATTTTGTATATTCGATATGCAGTCAGATACATATCATTTAAGAATTATAGTTGCATAAGACGTAGTCTATCTTGGGTGATGTATTTGTGGCAGTGTTCCCAAATTTTAGGCCATTTATCAATCGAATTAGGGAATATGTCACTCCAGTATTTGGAAATACCACTTTCCTTGGGGAAGACCTGAGTATAGAGAGAAGCGTATATCGAGGAGACAGCATGTGGGTTTCTAGCCATAATTCTACAGTTATTAACCCATTCTTCTTGACCTCCAGAGATAATTTTAGACCTAAAATAAAATACAAGCATGTGATATAGTTGGTAGACTCTGAAGGACCATATCGGAGCCAAATTGAATTTAGAAAGGACATCCTGTATGGTTAGCCAGTCTATGTCGTGATTATAAAAATCATTCACAGAGCAATTCTGCCTTATAGGGATCCAGTTATAAGGAATCATACGTCCTCCTGTGAGGAGGTTGGGATTCGGAAATATGGGTTGTGATATATCACATCTGTTGATATATCCCATAGAATTATATAATTGGGAGTGCGTACGGAGTGAATTACCTATTGATGTGTGACGTATATTTAATGGGAGTCTCCCTTGTTTAATGAAGGGCATTGCAGCTGGATTTATACTTGCTGAAGCTATCATTTCCTGCTCCACTCTGAGCCAAGCAGGGACATAACCATTCCTATCTGATGCTCCTATGGTTTCCTCCCATCTTACATATTTACTAAGTTGGGTAGCCCAGTGATATAACCCAAAATGTGGTAACCTCAAACCACTTAAAATCTTAGGGGCAGCCAATTTATGGAAAGCTCTTCTTGGCAGTTTTCCTTTCCAAAGAAAGTCGGTCAAATAAGAGTGAATCTTTATAAACCAGGATTTGGGCATCCAAAGGTTCAGTAGGTTTAGGGGTTAAAAAAGTTACGGCAATATGTTCATTTTGATAATGTTCACCCTGCCACATATGGTTAATGGGATGTCTTGCCATCTCTTTAAGTCTTGCTGGATAGTACTGAGTAGAGGATCTAAATTCCACCATTGTAAATGGGATTCACTTGTGGCGAGATATAAACCTAAATATTTCAAAGTTTTTGGGGACCAAGTCAAACCTAGGTTTAAGATATACTGTTTTAACACTTTATTATTTAGAGGGAAAAACAACATTTTATCTGTATTAAGCTTATAATTGGAAAGAGAGCTATATTATTGGCATTAAATCCAAAAGAGTTCGGATTGAGGAGGAAATGTCGGTGATATGAAGCAGAATATCATCTGCATAGGCCGCAATATTTTCTTCCTGAGACCCCAATTGGATACCTTTGATATGCAGTGAAGTCCTGATGGCTAATATAAGGGGTTCTAAATATAAATTGAACAGTAGTGGTGACAAGGGGCATCCTTGTCTAGCTCCTGCCCTCAATGGTAACTGAGATAAGAGAGTCCCATTACAAAAAATATGAGCCGTGGGTTTAGAATACAATACCTGTATCCAGGATATAAAGGTAGTAGGAAAACCATATCTGTGAAGTGTCCTGAATAGGAACTGCCAGTTAACACGATCGAATGCCTTCTCTGCGTCCAAGGAGACCAACACCATAGCTTGATTAGCATCCTGGGACGTGGAGAAGACATGTGACAACCTTCGAAGATGGTCAACAGAAGACCTCGCCCCCCATGAATCCTACCTGATCGGGACCTATAAGAAAAGGGAGCACTTTATCGAGCCTAAGAGCCAAAAGCTTTGCAAGAATTTTCATATCACAATTGAGAAGGGATATAAGCCTATAATTCGAGACTCATGTTGGGTCTCTATCTGATTTAGGGAGCACTACAATAATTGCTTCTAGTAATCTAGGATCAAAATTTTCACCCTGTAACATGGAAGAATATACCTCCTTCAACCACGGGGTTAATTGTCCAGCAAATTGCTTGTAAAAATTGGCCGAGAACCCATCTGCTCCAGGAACTTTATCAATAGGCACAGTTCTAATAACCTCAAGGATTTCCTCCTCTGTAATAGGGGAGGAAAGACCCTCCCTTTGGGCTGTAGTAAGGGTGGAAAGGGGGAGGTTTGCTAAATATTGATCTACTTTACTTTGAGGTGGTTGAATCGGCATTTGCGTATATAACTCCTTGTAATACCATTCAAATTCAGCAGTAATATCTTTTGCTTGAGTTAAAAGGGATCCTTTGGGCTCCCTTTTAATTGCCGAGATGCATCTTGATGCTTCTTGCTTTTTAAGCCTAAGGGCCAATAATCTCCCCGCTTTTTCCCCTTGCTCGGTATATTAAGCCTTAGTTTTAATTATGGCTCATTCAGCTCTCTTCCTCAGCAGTTCAGAGTATTTACCTTTCAGTATGATTAATTCTTTTTGTATTGTTTCCATGGTTTGGGGTAATAAGTATTTCTCCTTCTCTCCGATTTGATTTAATAGATTATTACCTTCTTGTTCTGCCCTCTGCTTTTTATTTGAAGCTATTTTTATGAATTCTCCTCTGATAAAACATTTTAGTGCACCCCATTCTCAAGACGATGAATTAGTGGAGCCCCAGTTGTCTTTTTTAAGTTGGTCAAGTGATACGTTAATATTATCAGTTATCTTTTTATCCTTTAATAACTAGTTGTTTAATCTCCATAATTTGTCTTATCCCCAGTTGAGAGAAAGAGAAAGCTGGCAGAATATTAAGAAGTGATCAGACCCTGAACCTAATTCCATTTTACTCTCTATTAGCCCATGTAAAAGAGATTTACTGATCCAGAAATAATCGATCCTGGAGGCTGAGCCATTGACCACTGAATGAAATGTAAACTATCTATCAGTTGGGTGGAGAACTCTCCATGGGTCACACAGGCCCATGTGGTCCACTAACTCTCTCATGGCTCTCTGTGCTGGGGAGAGTTCCTTTAATCGTGAACCCTTAGATTTATCTAGGAGGGGATCAAATGATAGTTTCCAATCTCCTCCTAAGAAAATGGGAATATTGAGGAAAGGTGTTAATATGGATAATAATTCCATGTAAAAAGTGAGGGTGTCCGTGTTCGGGCCGTATATAGATCCGAAAACTATTTCAAATGAGGAGATTTTTACCTCTGACAAAAACATAACGTCCATTTTTATCCCTGATGCAGTGCTCGCAGGAAAATGGGAAGGTTCTAGCAAATAGGATTGCCACTCCCTTACTACTCCTGCTATCCCCTGCAGTGAAAGCTTGCCCCATCTACTGTTGCCTCAGTAAAGTACCCTCTATTTCCAGTAAATGAGCTTCTTGCAACACAATAACATCTTTGTGCAACATCCCCAAATGCTTCAATACTTTCATTCGCTTAAGAGGATGTCTCACCCCTTTCACATTCCATGAATCAAACTTAAAAATCTGTGCCATCCTCCTTTTCCATCACACTGAAGTCCCCACAAATCTGAGAAGCAGACCTACCTTGTATGTTCATTAAAACGACTGTCTGATACTCACTCCCTCGCCCTCCCTTAACTGTACACAATCCCTCTCCCTTCATCTTCCACAAACCCCTATTTGTCCCAACTCCCTCCCTCTGTGAAGGACTAACAATCAGATACTCACAACAAAGAAATCCCTTGTCAGGTCCCATAACCCCGATATAGTGATTTAGACGACTTTCACACGAACCACCCTCCCTGCATTGTTGGACTATGATGATCAGCTCAACAATGACCCTCCCCCCACCCGACTAACATCCTCAACTAAAAGAAAACACTACGAACTTTAAACCAGCTAAAGGAGAACACCCCCCTCACCTAATTCCAACATTTTGCTAACTCGAGATGTACTTTGAACGTACTAAGGCCTACACTCCCTAAAGTATAGTCATGTCCTATACTCCCTAACTTGGCCTTCCCTATCTAGTTCCATTCCCCAAGTGCCTCCCCAACAAACTCGCCGTAAAATTGGGATTTCCCCCATCCCAAGCACAAGCTGGAACAATTGGAAATAAACTAATCCAATAACCACTGCATTAGAAAATGTCAGTTCCACTTGCTCTACACAGTCCCTAAAACCACTCATCAACTTTAAACACTTATGGCCTCCGATCAAAGAAAATAGCAAGATATCAGAGTATTTCATCATGTAGAACCTCCCCTGAAGACAAGAATATTTCCTTACCGTTATAATTAGGGAGCAAACTTTAACAAAAAGAAATAACATGAAAAGACCCTGAAGTGACCAAGTTTCCCAAAATACTAGGGGAAGTTATAGAAGGTCTGTAAAAGTCTGGAAGAAACAGATCTCCCTCTTAAATTAAAGTCACACTGACCTTCTTTGCAGAGGACTATTCCCCCATAACCCTGTCAAGTTCTCAATTCGGTTCCGCTTTACTTCAAGTCCCACCAATTTGACTAGCTAGTAGGGATCTTCCCCATGGTGTAAATCAGCATCTTCTTCAGCACTTTCAATGGTCGGAAAACACAGCTGGCCGCTGTTGCTTGCAGAAGTCCATTGCCGGTGCTGCCTCTCAAAAGATGACCAGGTACCATCTAATAAGATCTGCAGCTTCACTGGGTATGTCAACTGAAACTTAATCCCCAACGCAATGCATTTGGAAACGATAGGGTGGAAAGCTGCTCGCCATTGTCGCACGGTGGCTGGCAAATCTTGAGTGACCCTTATCCTCTGGCCTTCCCATAATACTTCTTGTATTTCCCGCAGCTTCATGAGAACATATTGTTTCTCTTGAAAATTTAGGAAGCGAAGTGTCAAAGGTCTGGGTTGTGCACTGGGAGGTGGGATGGGCCGCAAAGCACGGTGTGCCCTTTCTATAATGTACGCTGATGCACATGGAGTAGGCCCCGCCAGCTTTACCAGAAATTTTTATACAAATAAAATAGCATCTGTGCCGCCTTCTTTTTCTGACAATCCAATCACTACCACATTGTTATGCCTACTTCTCCCTTCTAAATCTTCAATTTTAGATTTGAGTTTTTTAAGGGCTTGGCGGTTCATCATTATAGAAGAGTCCATTTTATCTACTTTCTTTTCCACTGAAATTATCCACACTTCATTGTCTGTAGCTTTCCTAGAGATTTCATCCAAAGTAGGGCTCTAACATCAGTAGCCAGAGAACGCACTTCCTCTTTGAAAGGTCAAAAGTCTAAGAGAAATTGCTCCAACATTAAAGGAGTCTATTCAGAAGTTGCTGTAGATGTAGAAGCCGCTGGCTGTGTTCGGTCTGTAGTGGTAGACTGCACCCTGGGTTTCTTCGGCGCCTTCTCTGGCGTTACAGGCGGCGTGTGTCGAGGGGCTGCCTGTCTCATCTCCACATCCATTTCTAGCATCAAATCATTCCGATCAGATCAGAAAGAGTTCTGCTGCTCACTGTTAGCACAAATATCAAGTTGGGTTAAAGAATGTGTATAATAAGATACAAACTGTCAGTCAGGTGAGCGGATCTCAATGGAGCAGGTCCTACTCGATCAGCTGCATCACGTGACTCGAAATGTATTTGTCTTGCTAGGCTCCTACATCCCTTACCCTGAACAAACCACATACCACACCAGTCTTGGAGGAAATGGCCACAGCCATATAGTTATTAAATTACCAACATAATACTTATCAGAGTGACATGCGCAGCAAGGAGTCTCGCCAAGTCAACTCCAGAAAGAACAGTTACATAGGCCCATGTGAAAAAAGAAAACTGGCTGGAAAAAAATGTAAAGAAAGACATTTCTGGGTCAGTTATCCACAAGCTAAGTACAGAATCCACCTAACGGGGTCGTGATGAGCAAGATACATGTGTTAGTGTTTGCGCATGATGTCATTTATGCAGGTTTTTGATTTTTTTTTTTTTTTAAACGGAATGGCAGCCATAAATAAAAAGATTTTTCATATGGACCAAATTCTTTTTTTGTTCCAAGCAGCTATCCAAAATACTGTACTGAGCATGCTCATAACCACAATTTCTAAACTGAATAACTCTGGAACAGATTAATATTTTTTCACCAAACCTATGAAAGACATATGTATGCAGCAAGCCCTTTTTACCCTGAAAATTTCAGACCAAAATTCCAAACTGTCTGCGTGCTAGGTGATGGAAAACAAAAAACCAGCAAAAAACAGCAATTTTTTTAAGTTTTTTGCTATCTGTATCTTGGAATCTACACATCCAAGTGGAAAGAAACTTGGCAAGCCAAGAGATCTGCCCCCAAGCCTGCACATGCAAAATTTCGTGCAAATCCATTGAATGGTTGCAAAGATATTAAAGTGCCAAATTTGATGTTTAACATAGAAACCCCTATTTAACCCTAACTATAGTGGCACTATCGTTCCACTATAATACATATACAGTATACTTAGGATATATATGCTGCACTGTATATATGCATTGGGGACCCGTGATATCAATTTTGTATCTGTACGAGTTCAATTTGACCATGGGTGACTTCACAAGTCGCAGAGCAAAGTGCAGCCACCAGTAAAGTGTCCATGGTCAAATTAAATTAGTAAAGAAAAAAAAAAAAATCACAGAATGGTTCCCTTTGCATATTCCATTTATACAACTGGTTGGAGAAGTCGAACTGTGTTAGCATTTATGTCGCTACTAAATCATTTTTAAAAAAGACATAAAAATTGCAGGGTTTTTTTGGGGGGGTTCACTGGTGATTTTTTTTTTTTTTTTTTTTTGGTTTGTTTTGCAGTTGTTAGGGAATCACCTTTGCAACGTACCATGGGAAACAGTACCTGATTGGCTGCTGTTTAGGATGGGAGAGGCTCGCTCCTGTGTGGTGCTAGTATACCTTATGGTGGTTGGCATTGTAGAGTGAAAACTGGAGACATGCTGGCTACCTTCTGTGTGTGTGACAGCATTGTCGGTTACTCAAAAAGTAGAAGCTTGGAGATTTTAAAAGCATTCTGGATGGCTTCAGTATAATATGTGATGCTACCTGTATTTTGATTGGTTACACGTGCAAGGATATATGCCAGCATATGCGCATTCTCCTGAAACACTGTAAGCCTTGTGCACTGTATACTGTAATTGTATAAATGTAATGTCTCGTTTGTGCTTTTGATCAAGAGCAATATCTGTCCAAAGGCCTTCATTTAATTAAAATGAAAAGAAAAATGAAAATATGCAAGGTACATGCAAGTTTGTACATAAGAATTATATGCATAGTACATGCAAGGACCACAACAAGTTTTCTTGCAAGAGAAAGTTATGCAAGGGGAAATTCATTGCTAATATCAAGAGATGCAAAAAACTGTGTTTGGAGTTACTGCACTAGGTACTGATTTTATATGTTTCTGGTGTTGGGCTACAACCAACAACCTTCTGGCTTCGTTGGAGGGCACACAACCTACTGAGCTCAAGATATCTTGTTTTTCATGTGTCTTGCAAAAAAAGACCATGACCAGACATGCAAGCAATAATTTTAATCAATTCTTGTATATTTCTTACAGTTTTAAAAGTAAATGTCTTCATTCTACTGCCAGTATATTTTATTTGAAGGCACAAGACTAGTCTTACAACTCAGAGTGGTGTCAATGTTAGTTATTAACATACTCCTGAAGTCACCAAATTCTGTACTCCAACTGTGGCATCGCAGTCATTACCATGGCTTATTATGATATAGAGGGATATGAATTCAAATAGAGTATAAGAAACAAGGGTAGCTAATCTGTAAAGGATTAAGAACCTCTTTTTTATTCACATTTCCTCAGTAATGAAGGCAAGGAGAAAACCAATAAAGAAATATATATCATATTAGCTGACTAGTATGTAAACAGTGCTTTTTTTTTTGAGTTACTGAGGTGCCTGCAGTGTTTATAGCTCAGACTGTGCCCAAAGATTTCTTTCAGCATTATAAAAACATGCATTCTTACCTGTACTAAGTACAGCAATCTTCCTTGTGTAATTCTTACACGCTGTCGTTATGTACCTCAATCCTTAAACACTACATTTTATAATTGAATCTTTATTAACTAGTGTAAGTACAGGATTTTGTTTCTTGCATTATTCATACAAACCTGTAATACAGCAACATTTTGTACCTCACTATACTTTAATCTTGCAGATTTCATGACTAGTAGTAAAACCTAAACTGCGATCTAGAAAAAACCTTGTCTGCACATGCAATAAACTTGTGTTTAGAGCATGCAAAAAATGACAGTTTGCATGTCTGATAAAATTCTTGCATTGCCTTGTAAAGAACTCACAGTAATTCTGACAAGAAGTAATTTTTCTTATGTTATCTTACAAATCATGCAAGCTCGGTCACAAACCTTACACTTTCTTCAGTAAGGGTAGTGCTGCGGGGTTTAGTGGATTACTTAGGTCGACAGGTGGACAGGAATGCCAGCCACAGCACATGCAAATGAAGACCACAGGGTACATTTAAAAAAATATATATATATTTTTTCAACTGAGTACAAAGTGAGCTGCAGTGTTTAGGTTCTCCAGTTCAGTTAATTGTAGTATGGAGATCAGGGTCCTGAGGTGCACAGCTGCAAAACTGGAAACAGAAGAAACTGGTCCTGTACTAAAGATGAGTGATTACGTGTCCACTATATGTATACACAGTGATGACATGTCTACTGCATATATAAATGTTAGTATGAACATTTAAGCACAGAATTTTGAATAAAAAATTATCATACAGCTTAGACATAGATGGATGGATGGACAGATGGAATGACACATAACAGACAAGCAGTTACAGTACTGTAAGGCTCAGACTGGTGGGGTTCTAACTATGAGTGAGCTATGAAAGCCCTGCCCTTTCACAAGTTATAAACGTCATATTTTATGTCAGGTCATTGTACTGTATATCCAGTTTATACCACACATTTTGAAATCTAAATTTTTAAAATGAGATGATTCTGAGAGTTTTATCGTTTTATTTCAATTCACCGATTTGACTAGAATGTACTGTAAGAATACTGTACAGAAACACAGAAATTGACAGCAGATAAGGACTGCTAGGCCCATCTAGTCTGCCTATTTTCCCTGCCTGCTGTAAAAGCCGCAGACCCTATTTGATCTCTGGCTTTACCTCCTCATTCCTATTGCTAAGGTTCCCCTGTGACTGTCCCATGCATGCTTGAATCCCCCCCACTGTGTTTGCCCCCACCACCTCTGCTGGGAGTGTACTCCATGCATCTACCCTGTCTGTGAAGAAATACTTCCTCATGCTACCCCTTACTCAACCCCCTTCCAACCTCATGTCATGCCCCTTCATTCCTGGATATCTCCTTTTCTGAAAGCTGCTACCCTCCGGCACCTTATTTATGCCTTTTAGATATTTGTAGGTTTCTATCATATCTCCCGTCTCTTCTCTCCTTCAGAGTATACATATTGAGGTCTCCCAGTCTCTCCTCATATGAATTTTGGTGGAGGCAATGCATCATCTTTGTTGCCCTTCTTTGAACTGCCTCCATCCTGTCTACATCCTTACGGAGATGCGGCCTCCAGAACTGGACACCGTATTGCAAATGAGGCCTCACTAATGTTCTGTACAAGGGCATCACCACCTCTTTTCTTCTGCTGGTGATACCTCTCCCTATGTACCCCAGCATCCCACTGACTCTCCCCACAGCCTTGGCACATTGTTCGACCACCTTTAGGTCATCAGATATGATTACCCCCAAATCCCTTTCCTGTTTGGTGACCATCAGTGCCCCCCCCCAAAAAAAATCATGTAATCCTCCCCTGGGTTCTTGTGCCCCAAATGCATGATTTTGCACTTTTTTGCATTAAATCTTAGCTGCCACACTGTGGACCATTCCTCCAGTTTATCTAGTTCCCCTCCTCATTTTTTCCACCCTTCCCGGAGTATCCACCCTGTTGCAGATCTTGGTGTCTTCTGTAAAGAGGCACACCTTCCCCTCCACAATGCCACTTATGAAGACATTAAACAGGACTGGGCCCAGGACTGATCCCTGCTCCCTGTACAGAGTACAGGATGTCCCTGCACCTGGCTGAGGCAGCAGCTGGGATGCTCCAATCCACATCTGGCAGAATGAAATCCCCTACCAACAGCACCTCCCCTTTAGCTGTCATCGTGTGGATGGATTCCACTAGAACCCTGTCCACCTCCTCCCCCTGTGCTGGAGGTCTGTATATCACGCCTGTGCGAATAGCAGTGCCGTTACCCATCTCAAAGGTGACCCAAAGTACCTCCGACCCCCCTGCATTCCCTGTACCTCAGTTGCTCCCATACCCTCCCTGACGTAAAGATTCACCCCCAAACAGATTATAACCTGGCACTGCTACATCCCAGTCATGGTTTGAAGTATACCACTTTTCAGTAATAGCTACAATGTCCAGGTCAGCCTCCGTTATCAAGGCCACCAGGTCTGGGTTTTATTCTCTAGGCTGCGGGCATTGGTATATATTGCCTTCCATGTCATGCCATTTGTGCTTTTATCATCCTCCCTACTGTCTTTTTGCCTCCTCTGTTTGTCCTTCCCATTTTCAACCCCCTTTTCTCCCATCTTCCACTGTTCCCCCTTCTATGAGTTTCGTTTCCCCTGGAGATACCATAATGTTATGGTCCTCCATGTTGACTTCCCTATCCTGTGGGGGCAGGCAGTTTGGTTGCCCCTGCACCCTTCTGCCCCCCCCCCCGCTAGTTTAAATGCTTGCCAGTGAAGCATTTAAACTGTTCACTAAGTGCAGCTCCATACTGATGTCATCAAGCATCATTAAACCACTCACCCATTGGTTGAGCAGTCCCAGGCAACTAATTTAAATGGGCATTTTCAAGATACAGTAACCTTGAGGTCCTCCATGTCTGATGTGAAAATACATAGGTGATATGCAATGGTGGGTCTCACAACATGCCATTTATCTTTACGAGTGAGAAGGCAAATCAAGAACTGAGTGGCAAAGCCGCAAGTGAGTAATAAAGGTCCTTCTCCAATACAAATAATAAAAACAAAACTGTCTATTCTGAGCCAGGCCACTGTGTGTTCTATTTATACTGCAGGGGTCGATCTTAACATTATTTTACTAGCCCAAACACTACTGCAAATTGACCAGGGCTAGTGCAGTTAACTTTCTAGTTGCCCGTCTTGACTAGTGCAGGTTTTCAAGGCTGTTAATGAAGTTAAAAATAAGTCTCTACTTTAGTAGGCTCTAGTCCTCATGCTAACATAGAAACATAGAATTTGATGGCAGATAAGGACCGCTTGGCCCACCCAGTCTGCCCATTTCCCTACCTAATCTCTCTCAATGTTCCAGATGGCCTGGTGTGATTAACAGCTCATTAAAAGCTGCAATTATCGGGCAGTTTAGAAGGGGGATACCACAAAAGACTCAATATGAGTCATTATCACTCCACTGTTAGGACTTTCAGCTATTGTCCAGGGTGTGATCAAGGGTAGAGTGCTGTTAAGTCACTACCTTCCAGTTTTCTGAATGTGTCTCTAACAATTTGACCCATATTATTAAGACCAGTGCCCCTCATTTCCCTACATTTTGAGTGTCTGTATCCAACATATCAGTGCCAAAATGTGAAGAGGTATACAGAGTCAGCCCTGCAGGAGGTGGTTTTATCCCGGCCTCACAATAACTTCCTTCTTCCCTCCAAATCTCCTAACTCTGTTCTTTCCCTGGACACTGCTGCAGACCAGACTCTGAAATGCCCATCCACAGATCCATAGCTGTCATTACTGGTAAGTGTAGGGGGTTCCCAGATCTTCTAAATGGACCATGCCGGCCATCACCCTCCATACAATCCGACCCTTATCCCACCCCGCATGTCCTTTCATCCTAAAAACAAAGTTTTGGATCATGTATGCTACAACAATAAACCTTAATAAAATACATATTTTGAAAGCTTAAAATAGGCTTTCCTATATAGAAACAGAGATAGTATAGCATTATGCCTGTGTATTGTTTCCCCTGGGCTGATGAAAGGACAATGTTTAAAGAAAAATCTGCTATTGTTGGGGCAGAGCATATTAAAATCAATGTTTTTAAAAATAAAAATATCATAGTTTTCTATTTCTCAAGCCCCATAGGTTTGTGCAGCCACCACCCCAAAGAAATCTTAGATGTGCTCCTGGATCACTTGAGTCTGTACACAAACTTACAGAAGTGTAGGTCTCCATTTTACTATAGGGTGCGTGTTGAGAGTGTCTTCCTCTGCCTGACTCTGCTCATTGCCCTGTGGGTGGTGCTGACAGTGTTGTGAGGTGCTTGATTGAACATTTGCTGTTGTGATGTCCTCTGGTTTGGTGGTGGGCAGCAGAAAAAGGAAGAGAGGAGGCCATGGTACAAAAAATGAGAGGGGGGGGGTCACTATGTGCAAAAGCATTGCAGTCTTTTTTCTGCTGGGGAGCGGGAAAGAATGTGGGAACAGGATAAATGTGCAATGAATCAGAGTATTTCTTGGCTTACATTGTTTCCTGTATAAGTGATCAAAATGTACCATTATAATTGAGGGCTAGTGCAACCATCTGCGGGCTAGTGCAATTTTTAATCAACTTTCCCTGTTGGCTAGTGCAAAAAAAGTTTAAGGTTGACCCCTGTATTGTACCAAACATTTTAGATTGACACATTTCAAATTAGTTTTTTTTTTTAATTGTAACTGTTTATTTGATTTCACTACTCTGGTTTGAATGCTACATAGCTTCACACTGATGTTATCAGGCACTGTTTTAGTTATTCCCCAATTCTTTAAGTACTCTGCCAGGACATATCTAACCAATGTTATCTCATTTGTGACATCCCTACAATCAAGATAAATTCTTACCTTGACAGCAGATGTCATCAGCAACAGCCTTTACCTGTATCTGTGGAAATGTATTCTCACTGGTGTAGTGTAACTATGGAGAAACACATGCAAGGAGTTGTGCTGAGTTATACAGTACAGACACATCTGGCGAGTTGCAAAGCACAAGGTGCAGCCAGGTGCTTTCAGCCACTGGATATGCCTATAACTGTAGCATAGTCAGACACCCTGAAAAGTGTTATTCCTTTAAAAAAAATGGTAATGATAATAATAATAAAAAAAAAAAATACATATTTAATGAAAAATTAGCAATGAGGTGTGACAGTGATATAACACTCTTGGCCAATCAGACAGCTACAATTTCTTTACCTATTTTATAAATCATGGTATCTTTGCATTTTGAGGCACATATGAATTGTACACAACAGGTGTAAAAACTGAATAATTGTGCAAGATAAACGTATTATCTTGGCACTCAACTTACGATATAGCATGTCATCATGCAACTCAGGTATGTCATATTAACCATCTTGAAGACCGGGTACATCAGAATGGACTACAGACCCGATCAGACAGCGGCATTCACAATGCTGATGACATCACAATAGCCCTTTGCAGCATTAAAGCCAACAGTTCAAATACAAAAGATACTATTAAATCTGCACACAAATGGTTGATTTTAATGTTATAACTGGTGTTATTCAACGCTCACACACTTTCTCTCTCTAAACTGAGATTTCCCTAACCTCCCACAATCACACTGTCACTTAAAATGGTATTGACAACCCCAAAATTGTGGCACTTTTAAACTAACACTTTAGTAAACATTGGCATTCCTTTCACTTCTGTTGCACATGTTACGGGCGTGTACACAGTGGTGGTAATGTGTAGTAGTGCTATCGTGCTAGAAATAATTATTTTACACGACCAAAGTTGGCCGGTGGGGTGTCAGATTGTGTCCCCGTTACCCTTCCTTTGTTTTGCCAGTGGCTATCAAACACTATTCATTGCTGGTAATGTGCTCTGAGATATGGTTTGAATGAAGGACATAATATAAAATCAAATTCCTTGCTATCTACTGCTTCACAAACTTTATTTTAAGTAAAGCATTAGTGATATACATTTTGAATCAATATACATTTTGAAGGTAAATATTGTACTTAAAGAGCAGCTGACACCTTCAGGATAACTTTAACAAACCATAATATTTAGACACAGTTCAGCATATATTTCTCATTAGTTCCATATTCCTCCTCTCCATTATTTATTACTAAGGTAGTTTTGCTCCCAAAGAGTTTATATATTCCTGTTGCTTTTTTTTTTTTTTTTATTTACATTTTTTTAGTGCTTTTTCCCCCGGTTTTTCACCCTGCCCCTTCTCAGGCACTCACGTGCGCGTGTGGAGGCACGTGCATACCACATTCTGAGATGCCCTCCTGGCTTGACACCACCGGACCACCACCCAGTGGCATTGGAACTACTGGGGGGGGGGGGCAACAACCAACCCTGGAGAGGAGAGCTGCTGTTAGATGGCTCGATCCCACTCCATCCCCCCCATGATGGCACCCCGATGACCCGAGGTTGTTCCCGAACCCAGGTCGCTGGCATAGCACGAGGTAAGGCATAGCACTTCAGCGCTCAGCACCACCAGGCCAGCCTTATTCCTGTTGCTTTCTCCCTACCTGAGGTCATAATGCACTGCTAGTGACATCACAGTTACTACCGGCAACAGACTGTGATGTCACAATAGAGGATTATGACTTGAAGTAAGGATTAAGCTATAGAGGCAAACTGTAAGAGAATAGTAAGGGATAAAGATCATGTATTCATGCAAATTTGCTCAGTAAGAAATAACGAGGAATAGAAATATATAGAATATATAGACTCCTATTATATGCAGATGATGTAGTTATTTTCACCTCCCACCCTGATCCCTTCCTCCTAAAATTGCAACTGTAAACAAGCTTTATGCAAGTGTAGACATGGTTTAAACCTCAAAAACTCATACTAAATCACAAAAAAACTAAAACAATGATGTTTCATGGCATCCATAACAAACATAAAAACAAATATCTGTCACAAACAGTGAAGAGACGTTGCTCGAACATGTTCAACTGTTTAAATACCTGTGAGTTACCCTCGACAGCACCTTGTCTTACTCTGAACACATTGAGAGCATTGCCAAGATCGTGAACACCCGCATAGGACTTCTCTTTAGACACAGGAGCTGCCTCACCAATGAAGCCCTAGGCATTGCCATTCAAGCTCTGTTATATCAATAATCGACTATGGGCTTGTAATCTACGGTTCTGCCACTGACACCGCACTTTGATGAACAGCCATTGCCCTTAACAAGGCATGTCATCTACTGACCTCTGCTCCATGCCTCTCACATACCTGTGAAATCTACAAGCAAGCAAACTGGCTCCAACTCCCTAGCAGACTCAAGTACTAGACCTGCATGCTAGCAAAAAAGATTACCTTAAATCTCCTACCCTCAAGGGTTCAGTCCTTACAGGCCCTCAGCTGTGGCCCCCGCCTAATCAGGAGCTCAGAATATCTTACTTTTTCTGTTCCATGCTGCCGCACTACCAAAGGACAACGATCCTTTACATACAGAGCCTCATCCTTGTACAACTCGCTTCCACCTGCTGTTACCAATGACACTACCCTGGGCACTTTCAAGTGCCACCTGCATCAGCACCTTGTCACAATGGTATCCTGTGAATGTTTCTCCTAACTAAACTTACTCTCCTTGCCTCTAATTTCTCCCCCTCTAAGTCCCTCCCACCTTTACCACCCACTTTCTCCTATCTCCTTCCTTTTTATTTCCCCACTATTACCTACATTCTCTCCCCATAGCTTCCTCTACATGTATCTACCATCTCTCCTAGCAGTTTCTAATTTATTCTAGTGAACCATATTACAATTGTTTTTTTATTGTACATATGTTCTTGAATAATATACACAAATTACTGTAACTTAACATATATACTGTGAATCATTGCACATATTACAGCAATTCCAAATGAAAGCGTTAATGTACCCAACAAAGCCTATGGCTGCTTGAAACTACTGTAGTTGTTATTGCCCTCACTATGTTCTGTATTGTTTCCGCATCGTGGAACGTTTGTAAAAGAGCCCTGGCTCAAAGGAGTCTTCCAAAATAATAATAAACTAAATATATGGAATGCAGACTGAACTGTATCTAATTACCATGTTTTTCAAAATTTTCTTTGAGGCGTCAGTAGCTCTTTAAGTATAATAAAGTACTGGAAATGTGATTTTCTGTGCTCTTTTTGGAAGAAGTACTGTATCTTTTTATTGTTAACTTTACTTTTGTATCCTTCAGTTTTCCTTGACTGAACTAGGCAATTGCTTTGAACACTGTCAACCTGTAAAACAGTTCTCCTAAGCATTTCCTTTCTTCACTAGAACATAAATTGTCTGGCTGCTAAGACTGTGGTCTAATATAAAAAATGCAGAAACTACTTTACAGTTTAAAAGCATTTTTTTTATTTTTACTTTTTTATTTATAGTTTTAAAAGACACAAAGTGAGCATTTAACGATGTTACAAAAAAATATGAAGAGAGGCATATTACATATAATAATCATGTTTCAGACATAGTATTGACCTATGCCAAGGGCAATAATAATTTAAAAAGTTTATCAAAATAGGCAGGAATGACAGGAGACTCACTATTATCCTGACAGGCGAGGGTCAATTCACGGGAAATTCCTACATGTTAGTTAGGGGTTTTTCCTTTTCTGTGTTCTCATGGAGCCCCACTTCTGAGAGGGGCTAGCTGGCCAACCTAGGAAGAGTATCCCATTTTCGGAGGGGACAGTAAGCCTTATTTTTGTGCTGATTTATGGTACAAAATCTGGCCGATGTGGGAGTTATATATATATGAATCAAGTAGTCCATCTATTCATTAAGGATGCAGTTGTGTTCTGTACCCGAGCCATTAAGTGTTCTAATGAAGCAGGGCGTTGTCCTTGCAAAACGTTAGTTCTTTTTCCATCTGGAACCGGATTCTTTGTACTGCTTTTAACAATAAATGATTAAAAACATTTGAACCATTGGTATCTGTGTGCTTTGGTGGGTGCTATTATGTTAAATTAGTGTTATAATTTGTATAGCTTATAAATCGTATTTTCCCAGTTAGTAAGGCTAAGTGGGTCAGGCCTTAGCCAAAGTTGACTGATAACTTTTTTTGCTGCTCCAAGTAGTATATTAATCAAGTAGATCTGTGAAGGACTTTTTATCTGTTGGGGATAGTGCAATAAGAGGGCCATCTCTAGGGTGAGAGTCCCCAGTGTTGGAAATAGTTCCTTCAGTTGTTCACCTACTCCCACCCAGAAAGCCTCCAAGATGGGACAGTACCATAATGTATGCGAATGCGTGGCCATCTCACAACCACATTTCTGACAGCATGAGGAGTCCCTGGATGAAAAGAATTCAGCTGTTATTTGTGGGGTGTGGAAGTACTGAACTGCTGTCTTCCATGAAAATTCTCTCCATATGTATGAATTAGTTATTTTATATTGCCGCCTCCAAATATGTAGCCAATCCTCAGGTGTAAGCTCAATCATGAGTTCAGCCTCCCAATTAAATTGGGTAACTGCCATATCATTGGTAGGGGAGCTCTGGAGCATCTTATAAATCAGGTGTTGGAGTGGGCATTCACTTTGAGGATGAGAAAGCAAGGTGCGTAAAGGTGGGGTGGGGTGCAAGGTGATGATAGTTCCTAATTCTTGGCTTAAAAAGTGACGAATCTGTAGATAGCGGAAGAAATCTCGCTGTGGTAGGTCAAATTCATGCCTTAGTTAGGCAATGGTTTTGAAGATACCTTGATCATAAAATTGGTATGCATACATTAAGCCCATTCTGTGCCATCTCCTAAAGATTATGTCTGTGTGAGCCAGGTTGAAGCCCGGATTCTTAGCTGGTACCCCCATCCATTTTGCTGGGTGGTCATTTTCTGGTTGGGAAAGGAACCTCCTCCACTTCTTAAGCACAGCCCTAGTGAACAAGGAGCAATCGGACAAAGAGATAGAAATTTGAGGTTGGAATACTAGAATATGGTTCAGGGGAGTGTCAGAGAGGTCTCTTTCTATGGTAAGCCAAGTTGGGATTCACGTTCTAGGAAGTAGCCATGTTAGGAGGTGAGAAAGAGTGAAGGCTATTTGGTATTTGTGTAGATTTGGTAATACCAATCCACCTTTTTCTTTGGGTAATTGTAGTTTGTACACAGAAATTCGTGATCTGCCTCTTTCCCATATTAAAATTCGGATAGCCTTTTCTCATTGCCTCACTTCTGTTTATGAAAGCGGAAGGGGGATATTTTGCATGAGGTATAGTGAATGCAGTGTACACTTGTTAGGGTCCAGCATTTTAAATCAGCCTGGATCTGCATCTTCAGTGAATCACAGTTCAAATGATGGCGGTTCGAGAGGAATGAGGGGATTTTTATATCTAGGTAAGTACTGTATGGTTTATTCCACTTGTAATTACCTCTCCTGGCAGGTGTTTTTTTTTTTTTTGGGAGGTGAGGGGGATAATGTATGGTTAAAACTTTAGACTTCCCTTGATTTACTGTGTACCCTCTCAGCTGTTCTATTATAGGTAGAAGTTTGGACAAGGTTAGGAGAGACTCTTCTGGCATGGTGATAAATAAAAAGAGATTGTTAGCATAGTATGCCAGTTTATGTTGGGTGCCATTAACTGTATAGCCATGTTGATCCTTTGTCTGCCTCAGAAACTGTGCTATAGATTTCACAAAAATTGCAAAAAGGTATGGTGACAAGAGGCAGCCCTGGCATGTGTCTCTCTGCAGTTGGAAACATGTCGAATGTGATCCATTAATTTTTACCATTGCTTCTGGGCAAGTGTATATATTATTTATTTAGGTCTAGGATTACAAATACCTTTGAGCTATGAGCTCTTTTACAAAGGTTCCACATCATAAGATAATACAATATAAACAGGATAATAAAGTAAATAAACAAAGACACACATGGAAATCAGTCAGTTATAAGCTCAAGATAATGCATACAGTCAAATTGATATCAGCCAGAAGGCACTGTCAAGACACACAGGGCAAAGAGGGAGGAGGGGGTGGCAGAGAAGGGCATGGGAGGAGATGGGGATTAGGAGGGAGGACGAGAGAAGAGGTAGGGAGGGGGAGGGGTATGGGAGGATGGATGAGGGGAAAGGTAGAGAAGAAGGAGGGGGGCAAGGGGAGGAAAGGGGGTAGTGGGGGACATAGGGGATGGGTTAATAGCCGAAGTGCTAAGTTTCTAGGATTAAGGACAAGTGATTAGGTCAAGGTTTTGGAGAGAATTTAAGGAAGACAGTCACATGACCTTGAGGCTGAGCATAGCAGTCGGAACTTGGATTTGAATGGGCCAAGTTTAGGTTCAGAGGTAATGCCACTGCCAAGAGCATTCAACAAGAGTGGGGCCCTATGGGCAATTGATCTTTGTCCCTGAGAGGTTCGGCAGTGAGGGACCTGTAGGAGTTGAGATTCGGAGCCTCGGGTGCGACGAGGATTATGACGGGGGCATAGAAGATCTTGAACTCCAAGACATAGGAGGCCTAAGGCCATTTTCTTGGCCATCAGGCAAGTTTGGTATTTGATGCGGTTTGTGGGTTGTAACCAGCCAGTTTGGGCATAGAGGTCGCACGTGTGAGACAGACGGTGGGCTCCCGTGATGAGACGACATGGTTTGTTAACAGCAGTGGAGATGCGCTGGAGGGCAGTAACAGTGGCGGAGCTGTACATGATCAAGCTATGGTCTATTAAGGAGATAACAGAGCTCTGTACAGCTACCCTTAAGGCTTCTGGAGTAAGATACTGGCTGTGTCTGTAGAGCAGACTAATAAGAGTATTACAGCTTTGTCAACGTTGTCTACGTGCACACCATAAGATAAGTTGCTGTCAATTGTGATGCCAAGATATTTAAAGAAATGTACCTGTTCAAGGGCAGTTCCTAGACAGTTAGTAATAGTCCGAGGATGTTGCCTGTGCTTATTGTGGGAGCTACTGAAATGCGGTCCCCTCCACAAGCAACCCGCCTGCCTAGGACAGGCTGAGAAGGTGCCTGCTGCCCACGGTCCTCCTTGGCCCATAAGTTAACATCTGGTCCTGGACCCAGAACAAGGGAAAGGATTTTTGAGCCTTCCTCCCAGTGGGAACTGAAAGGTTCCAGATGGCCCAGAGCACTGACATTGGTTTCCTGCCCAACGTTGCAGCCAGTGCTGAAATCACTGGACTAGGGCATAAGACTGCAGAGAAACACTGACCTTTGACGTTTCTTCCTTTAGCAGCTGTGTAGTGAAGTCCAGAACATTTTGCTTGCCAGTTCACTCAGTTGCACACTTCTGTGAGCAGTTCAGTGCAGAGCAACATTTGCGTAACCTGCACTGGCCTGTCAGTGATTTGTTGCTTTTTTTTGTGTCTACTTTTCCATTTGCAAATTATACTGTTAAGCCACTAGAGGGCAACAACACGTGTAGGTTGCAATCCTCTTCCCGCTGCTCTCCAATAACACTTCTAGTCCTGGGTCATTCATACCTAAAGCAAATTATCAATGTCCTAACATTCAGTGGTGTGATCTGAATCTGTAAGCCTGTACAAAGCCTCTACCACCCTACCCAGAATGGTTTCCATCTCCCCTCCTACTCACACCCTTCCTGGTTCTTACCCTTATCCCAGCATCCCCCTCTACACCTATTGCCACTTCTCTTTCCCCTTCCCTTCCAGATACCTCCTTCATTCTGTCAATCACCCCCACAGTTCCCCTTGTAAACAGACCCCACTTTCCCTCTGGCCTCTCTGTTTTCCCTTCCTAGTCACTTTGCCTTTCTTTGTTTCTTTATCTCCTTCTCTCCACCCCTCCCTCCCTCGTCCCCCTCCCTCACGTATGTCCTACTCCAATTACAAAAGTCCTAAACTTCACTATTTCATCCTTGCCCTCCTCCTTCTTTCATCAGGGAACATCCACCCCAGCCCTGGCCCTATTTCTTCTCCTACCTTGGCTCCTTACCCAAATAACATGTCTCCAAACCCCACTTCCACTACAACCCTCCCTAATGGGTTGAAGCTCCTCCACCTGAACATCTGCAGCCTGCTACCTAAAATCGACCTCCTACAAACTCTTATGACTTTACACACCCTTAACATCCTAATTATTACTGAGACATGACACAAAAAAAGCACCCCTGACAGTGCCATTGCTATCCCTGGGTATTTTATCTCCAGACAAGATCGATTGGGTCATGGAGGGGAAGTGGACATGTATATCCTGTCCTCACTGCACTTTATTACCATCCTATCTACCTCCATCCCAGCTACCTACGAAGCCCTTGTCACCCGCATTACCCTTCCTTTCTCAATCTCAATTTTTGTGGCTGGTATCTATTGCTGCCCAAGCATTCAACCCTAGGTCACAACTCGGAGACTTGTAGGAGGGCAGCAGCCAAGGTCAATGGGATGCTGGGATGCATCGCTAGTGGGATCACCTCCAGAAGGAGGGAAGTGATACTCCCTCTGTATAACTGCTTGGTGAGGCCGCACCTCGAGTACTGCGTGCAGTTTTGGAGGCCACACTTAAAGAGGGACATTAAACTCCTGGAGAGGGTCCAGAGGAGGGCAACCAAAATGATTTGGGGCTTGGGGGACAGGACCTATGAGGAGAAGCTCGAAGAGCTAAATATGTACACATTGGAAGAGAGAAGGGACTGGGGGGACATGATAGAGGTCTTCAGGTACATGAAGGGGGTAAATAGGGGAGGAACAGTCAAGGTGCTTCGAAGGAAGGAGGAGAGCACCACTAGAGGGCATGGGTGGAAGCTGGAGGGGGGAAGATTCAGGGGAGAAAGGAGGAGGTGCTTCTTCACTGAGAGGGTGGTGCGCTGCCTAGGGGGCTGGTGGAGGCAGAGACGGTGGGACAGGTACAGGGGCAGGGTTCTGGAAGCAAAATCCAATGCAGCAAGAATATCCGTAACTGGGAAGGGAGAAGCCAGAGAAGGTGAGGGGGGCAGCAAGGTCAGCTCCCAGGGTGGAAGCTGACCAAACGAGCAGACCCGAAAGACCGTTAGGCCTATTCTGCTGGCATTTTAGTATGTTAGTATGTTAATTGAACTCTTAGCCAATATCACCTCCCTCTCACAATCTGGTGAACTTTTCATAATGGGTGACATGAATCTAAATTGGTCATCTCCCAAGTTAAACAAACTATGCAATGATGTCACTGCTCTAAACCTCACTCAACTTATACTTGAGCCCACACGCCCTAATCCCAAAACACAAAACCACACCCTGCTGGACTGGGCACTCACAACCCACCTGCACCGCGTCATAAAATCTGGTCTCCTCCCCAATGCCCTTAGTGACCACAATCCCATTTTCATTGTACATAAGGCTCATCACCCAAAACCTCCTCCTAAAATCATACAGCTCCGGTCTTTTAAATCCTTAAACTTTACCCCAATCAGCTCTGCACTCGCTTCCACCGACTGGGCCCCCCTCTCCACTGCCATTTCTGTCGACCAAGCGCTTGACTATTTTAAGGATAAATTTATTGCTACCTGGAATGCCTTTGCTCCTTTCAGAAGGACCAGAGTCCATGGGCTTCACCTCCCCTGGATCACCCCCAAACTACTGGTCTGCTTCAGGGAGCATGACCGGGCCTGGAAAAAACACAAATCTACTAAACATCCAAATGACTCTGCCAAGTACAGAATGCTACGCAATTCATGTACTAAAGCTACTAGACTGGCTAAGTCCGATTATTTCAACTCCTCATTCCTGACTAACATTAACTCTCCATCTAAATTCTGGAGGGTGGTTCATGCCCTATTCCCACCACCAGTTCTCAAAATAAATAACTCTCTAGTTTCTGATCCTGGCTCTGTGGCCAAAGAGTTTAATGCCTACTACACCTCGTGCACCACATCTCTTCTAAAATCCCTCTCCCCATTGCCACCTACTAACTTCAGCCCTTTGCCTCAGCCAGTGCCTAGCCCTCCCCCATTTTCCTTTTCTACTATCTCCTCTGACAAAGCTCTTAATGCTCTCCTATCCCTCAACCCCTCTAAGGGTTCCTAACCAGATGAGCTCAATCCTAAACTTCTCTACCTTTCTGCTCCTGCAATTGCTTATCCTAGCTCCCTAATCCTTAACCCGTCCTTTATTTTGGCCCAAGTACCCTCATCCTGGAAACACACTGTAGTCCTTCCTCACCCCAAGGGTGGTGACACATCCACTCCTGGCAACTATGTCCCATTTCCCTCATTCCTACCCTTGCCAAACTTCAAGAACATTTAGTTCTTTCTCAACTATCACCCTTCCTCTCAGATACCTCCTTCTTCACCCCTTTACAATCTGGTTTTCGGAAGAACCACTCAACAACCACCTCCCTCTCAGGCTTACTGATGCCATCCTTTCAGGGATGGACGATGGCCTGATCACCTCAGCCATCTTTGTCAATCTATCCAAAGCTTTCAACACTGTTTCCCAACCCTTGCTTCTTGATTCACTCTCTTCAGCTGGCCTTGCTCTGTCAGCCACCAACTGGTTTAAATCTTACCTCATTGGCAGGACCCAATCGGTGAGAATCCTTGATTCCATCTTCCTTCCACTCCCCATCAACACTGGTGTCCCTCAGGGCTCAGTGCTTGGTCCCCTACTCTTTTCCATTTTCCTTAATGATCTTCAGCCTGCTCATCCTCTTCTATCCACATGTACACTGACAATACTGTTTTGTACAGTTCCAGCAAAAACCCTGCTGCTGTGCAAACCAGCTTGCAGCATGACTTCAACCAAGTTCAACTCTGGTTTGCTTCTCACCAGCTTTTTCTAAACATCAAGAAGACAGTCTCAATGACCTTTGGCACCAGGCAGAGACTCTTTAGGCTCCCAGCCCTACCCACCTTCTACACCCTTGATGGGACCATCTTGGAGGACACCTCCTCATTTAGATATCTGGGGCTTTGGCTGGACCAGCAGCTCAACGTCTCTGTGCATATCGATGCTATCCTGAAGAAACTGCACCCCAAGCTTGGTGCTCTGTACAGGAATCGTAGTTGCATCCCACTGACTGTGAGGCGTGAAACTGTCCAGACGATGATACTCCCCATCTTTACTCCCCATCTTTGACTACTGTGACGTAGTTTATGGTGCTGCTCCCAAATCTTCCCTGACCAAGTTGGACACTCTCTTTAACTCCTTCTGCCACTTTGCTATCAACTCCCCTTCCCGCTCCCACCACTGTGAACTCTATCGCTCTCTAATCTTCCTTCCACTATCTCACAGACGCATCTCTCACTGTGCCAAACTAACCTCCAAATTCTGGCTCGGGGGGCTCCCCTCCTAACTCTCATCCTCTCTCTCTCCACTCCACCTCCCCCCACCCATTCTCTCAGATTAAATGACATCCACACCTTGACTGTCCCTTGCCGCTCCACCCTCCTCGGTCAGACTGGTTTCGCCCATCGTTTCCCTAAAATCTTGAATTCCCTTCCCCTGAAATGACACTTCTCCAACTACTCCCTTACCTCTGCCCTACACAATTACCTTTCCCTCAGCTGTTCCTGCTTTAACCCACCTTAATACCTATCCCCAGTTTCTACCTTCCTACCATGACCCCCCCCCCCCGGGCAGAGTTCTCAACATCCTGAAGGGAGACTCAGGAAATGGCTACCCCTTCTCCTCATATTCAGTTCTTGCCTCTTCCCCTCTCTTCTCTACCTGCCCTTCTGGGTCACCAGTGTGCATAACCTAGCCCCATCCTTTTCACTCCAACAGCACTTGCATACTACCTCAAGCCTGTTCCTGGTACGCTCATGCACTATAAATGGTTATATCACATTATTACTGTTTTGTACATTTATATGTTCTTTTGTATGATTTTGGACATGTACTGTAATTTACCTAATGTTCCACTACTGTTTATTGTACAATACCTTGTGTTCCAACTGTTGCATAATCTTACAATGTTGTATTGTTTGTACTACCAACATACTATTGTAACTGATCATCTTTCACAACCCTATGTAACCTCTCTCCCCAGGTCGCACTGTGAGATGAGCATCTTGTTGTTCAGTGTGCCCTCCCGGTGAAACATTTCAATAAATAAATAAAAAAATATATATTTTTTTTATAGTTTAGTACCAACTTGTGTTTACTAAACCATTTCTCTACTGAGGCAAATCTGAGTTGTAGCTGGCTTTGAAGGGGTAAGGGGTCCTTGTGGGTAGTGTAAATAATGCATCATCTGCATAGAGCAGAATTTGTTCAGGGCAGTATACAGTAGTAGAAGACTGTTTAGAAAGAGACTGAATAGCAAGGGGCCCAGCATGGATCCTTGAGGGACTCCCAAGAGAACAGGTCTTGAGTCAAAGAGGACATCAGCAATTTTGACTCTCAGAGCGATTTTCCAGATAGCTTTTAAACCAGGCAGAGGAGTCAGGGAGAGCCTGGCATTAAGTAGCTGTTGTAGTAGTAGTGGGTGGTGGACAGTGTTGAATGCTTTTGTCAAGTCGATGAAGGCAGCACCAACTAATTGATCCAGATCCAGAGAACTGTGGATAGCACTGGTGAATTCCAGGAGGGCAGAGGTGATGCTATGCCCTTGTGTGAATCCATGTTGCTGTGCACACAGGATCTTATGTTTGTCAAGATATTCAGTAAGTTGGTCAGCTACAATGCGTTCTATGGCCTTGGAGAGAGAGGAGGTAATATGGAGATGGACCTCCAATGGTATTCAGGAATTCTTGGGGAAAGTCGAATTTACCCAGTGAGGACTGTAGAAAGTTCCATATCATCATGTCAAATGCCCTTTGGGCATCCAAACTTAGTAGCAATAATGGTGTATGTGATACTTGGGCATGGTTCATCAAATACATTGTACGTTTGATGTTGTCTATAATTTGTCTAGTTTTAATTAAGCCGGATTGATCTGGGTGTATTACAATGGGTAGGATATCATCTAATCTGTGAGCAATCAGGCTTGTATAAATCTTGTAATCTTGATTAGGAACAGATATAGGATGTTAGGAATCGCGTAATTGTTGGGGTTTCTGGCGTTTTAATATGGCCGAGATAGTTGCCCGTTTCCAGGATACAGGAAATGTAGTGATATTGTGGCTTGCCTGAACTGCGGCTAATAGCGGGGATTTAACTAGCTCCCGGGTCCCCTTATAAAACTTAGTGCCTTAGCTATCAGGGCCTGGTCTTTTCCCATTTTTAAGATTTTTAATGGTGGTGTACAGTTCTGGTGGTGTAACTGGGGAAATTATCTTTTCTTTCTGTGTGGGGGTGAGGGGTGGGGGGTTTTATCTGCTGAAGGAAAGATTCAATACTTTGTGGGTCTACGAGCATTGAGCTCAAGTATAGTGTTTGGTAATATGTTTTAAATATCTTGAGTATATTTTGAGTAGAATATTACAACTGCCCTGTTGTTGGATCTTTTATTTTAGATATTGTGACCTGCTGGGTTTGTCTCCGTAGTCTATATGCCAATATTTTGGAAGCTCGAGCACCTCCTTCATAAAACCTTTGGCAGTCTTACATTACAGCCTGCTCTGTCCAAGCTGTCAGGAGCTTCTGTATTTCTGCTTGGGTCTGGGATAGCTGTTCCATGACTGTCATGTCTCCTCCCAAGTGGGCTTCCTGTAGAGCCTTGAGTTGCTCCTGTAAGTGTCTTAGTCAGGCCTCACTTTGTCATTTTTTCCTTGTCACATATGCGATAATATAACCTCTAAGGACTGCTTTGAGTGTATCCCATAATGTTTGTGGGGAAATTTGCAGGAATGTATTTTCCCTAAGGATCACTGGGATTTTTTCTTTTAGAATATCCTGGAACTCCTGGTCTCGGAGTAGCAAAAGACTGAACCGCCAGAGGGTATTTTTCTTCTCTCTGGTGATACCCATTTTAAGGGAGATAGGGGGATGGCCTGATAAGTGTATGTTCATTACTTCCATCTTTTGGATCAAATCTTTGTGTTCTCCACTAATGCATAAGTAGTCAAGTCTAGAATAGTGTTTGTGGGCACATGAATAGTGGATAAATTTCCTCTGGGTGTGCTGTGTTAGTCTCCACGTATCGACGAGCCTGACAGTTAAGCAATGTTAAAACTCACAGAAAGAATTACCAGTTGATTCAGAACTAAGGACGTTTTGAGTGCATTATTTTAGGATTTTTCTTTACATTTTTTCATGTTTATGTGAAACAATTTTCCTTGAGAATATGCATGTCTACATAAAATAGAGAACAAAAACACAATTTACAGATCTAAAATTCATATTTTATTTTGCTAACCCAGGGGAAACACTGAAGACAAAAGCTCCTTTTGCATGGTGTCTTAAGAGTTGAGATGCAGTATAATCTTACATAAATTACACACAAAGATACACTGAAAAACACATCATATGATTAGTCATAAATGGTGTATTTTGATTGGTTACTCTAGCAATTATTAACAACTGGGACATGGCTGTTTCAGTAAATAAAGGGTCAATTTTCCATCTGTCTAGCAACCAGTTCTGTAAACCCACTGTTTTGGGATGTTTCAGGCTTCTGGACTGTACATGCAGTTGAGTGAAACTGTGGATAAATAACACTAGAAAAAGTAGCATATTTTTATACAGGCATTTCTATTTATTTATTTATTTATTTATTTATTTATTTATTCATTCATTTGTTATCACGTATGCAATAATCTTACTGTGGCAGACATTTAATGACAGGTTAATGAATGACCCACCAGGGTACTAGCATCTGGGATAAATGAACTGACAGGATTTTACCTGGCTGTCAGAGATTTTTGCTTAAACAATCATGGAAGAAAATATAACATAGTGTATTTGCAGAATTTTAATTCCTAAGTTTGTTAGGAAACTGAGGGATTCTTATGACATAACAGAACTATGAGAACGAAGCAGAAGTCAAAGATATCAATAGCAACTCTGTTTTTCATAGTTAGAGGTTTCTATTATGTACTTTTATTAATCGTTTTTGAGTCTCATGATTACAAGAGTTAATTCTTGATTTGTATCGGTGCTAGAACTGTGAAGCAAAGCTAAGCAGTTTGGGCACACAAAGGACGTAGGAAACTATTATAATACTAAGTGGTACAGGAACTGTATATATTAACATACTTTACATTATAATGGACATCCTTTTTTAAAACGGAATTGAATTTTTAAATCAAAATTGGTTACTTTACAGAAAATTAGCGAAATTCTTTGTGAGAAATAAACTATGCCAACTGAACTTAGAACATCAGATTTTAGAACTATTAGCATGAGACACCCTGTTGTGGTTATAAGAGCACATGAAATATTCAGCAATAATCCTTATTGGTTAAGAAACAGTTCATGATTTATAACTTTTATAATAAATTATTTTTCCATTTTGTGATCAAAAATTCTGGCCGTAAACTAACTATCAGTACTTTTTCCCCTCTTAATCAAACCAACTGAAAACTTTCTGCATGAGCTGGCCCGCTGGAGCAGTGGCAAGGCATTTGCGGTGCTGACATCCTGCGTTCGGTGATGAACTCGGGAGTCAGAGGGCTGGCCAGGAGAGAAGGATTGAGTGTCCCAGGGGCTGCTCTCCTTCCCCAGGGGGAGGGGGGGGAGAGTATCTGGCACACTGCAGACCTCTAACAAAGGCTGGAGGTACCACTGCTGCCGCCACATGTTCGGTGGGTGGGGCAGATGCTGATGTCATTGTACGTCATTGCACGTCCTTGCCTCCAGGGATTCAGCCTACTAAAAACAAAAAAGACGGTTTCATTCATGATGGCCCTCGCTCACCAGCTGCTTCCTGTTGAGACTGATGCCCACCGGGAGGGGGTCCCTTCCCTGTGGCCCTGCCTGGGTATGCTAGGCAAAGAAACTGAAGTTCTTTGGGGAGGTGGTGCACTAGTAAGAGTATCTCAATTTAAACTAAACATATTTAAAGACAGAGCACATCATAAATAGCAGAGTTAAAAGTGGTTAAAGTAACAGCAACAACTGTGTTCAAATAGTCATAAAAATGTGAGACTCTAGAACACCATTGATAGCAAAAGAAAATATAATAAAGATTGGACTCTCCGTCACAACAAAAGGAAGATCATAAGATTAAAGTAATCACAAAAACTGTGCTTAAACAGTCACAAAAATGTGTGATTCCAGAACACCAGAAAATACAATAAAGATTGGACTCTTCACAACAACAAAAGGAAGATATCATTACTGCCAGTTTGTAAAAAATAGCCTCTTAGATCAGTCTTTGACTCTAATAGTCTCATAGTTCAAAAAGGCTTAAAACATATAAATTTAGTATAATGACCCCAAAATATTAAGGCTCAGTAGAAACCATAGTACAAAGCAAGTTGGGGATTGCTAATGCAATGTTGAGCCCAAAGCAATTTATAAGATATTAATCAGTGACTCATAAAAACATCCCTTGTGACACACAATATCCCACACAACAGCACATGGATTACGTGGTTGAAAGAGAAGAAAAAAAGGGAGGGGGTTAGAAAAATAATGAGGAAAAATCTATTAATATATTGTAAACTATATAAAAAGAAGGGCAGTGTAAAATGTATCTACAATGGTAACACACTCAGGGCCAGATATTCAAAACTTTGCACCGGGCAAACACCATTTGCGCAGGTTTAGCGCGGGATTAGCGCGGGTCTGCTATATTCAAAAGGCCAAATAATGCAGGCAAAGTGCATTAGCGCCGGGCAAAATTATAATGTATGCAAGGGGCACACTGATATGAATACAGGCACAATGCTATATTCAGTGACTAGCGCCGTGCTAAGTGGTTTTGCGCAACTTAACGCGACACTTAGCGCGGTGCACATTACCGCCCAGGAAAAGCTTGTCTTAACCCTGGGCAATCAGCTTTGCACGACACTATGGCTTTGCGCGGGTTTTGCGTGACCCTAACAAATAAATATGACACATAGATAAAGCCAAACATAGAGGAAGCATGCTGCTAACTGATGGCATCACAATGATGCCATCATCTGCCACCAGTCTCAGCCATGCCAGGCAGTAAGTGGTGACCCTGCCACCAGTGGACAGCATGGCAGTGTGGCCATACAGCACACACCTGTGGACCACACTTCTGTGGACTCCAACAGATGCCAGCACACACATGCAGCACTGTGGGCATGGAGGATGTTGAGGGGAGCATGTATGGGTGGCGAGGCTGTGCTATAGACCAGGTGTGGCCACAAGGCTGGAACACATCATGCAGTGCACATGGGCCAGTATTGGGAATACCCCAACACCAGTGTGCCTTTTGGATAATATATGCCCCCCCGGCCACATACCGCACAGCTGTACAACTGCCATAGCACACAAAGCCAGAAATGTACATGTCACTGTGAGCATCCCCACAGGTGCAGCATCTGTGGTCACACAACAGCGTAACAGTAATGTCCACTGTCAGTAAACACCTGCAGGTTGGGCCTCTCACTGTGTATAGTGCAGTCATCATCACTGCCCTACACACCATAGGCATTGCTGTGTCCACACACTACTGGCCCCCTTGCTACTGCAGTTTCTGCTGTGCACTGTAACATGACCTACAATGTGACAGTTGCATGCAGCATCACCACCATCTGTGCCTATGCTGTGTTGTCCCAGTACAGCTGCAGGCAGCAGCGCATGTGGAAGTAGTGTTCTGAACTGTAAATTATTTCCCCAAGCTGTTTGCGTGAAGCATACATTTGCGCTGGGTTTAGCGTAGGGCTAAATAGAAGTTAGCCCGGTGCAACTGCATGCAAATCAGGGCATAATGAGATGCTAATCTGGATGTTTGCCCACAGACTACCTAAGTAGGCTCATTTGCATGTCACTTTTGAATATGGCAAAGTGTAGCGCTGGCAAACGGTTTAGCCCTGCGCTAAACCCGCGCAAACGTGTTAGCTCTGCGCTAACAGTTTGGGGAATATTTACAGTTTTGCACACTGTACTTTCACATACGCTGCTGCCTGGGTCCACGCATTTGCTGGCACACACATTGGCCACATAGTTCATCTCTACCTACCTTCACATCGCTGTGCACTGTGTTGCTGTTGTGGTTTGCACTTCCTGGTTGCCATATTCAGAGTTGTCTTATTCCAGGGCTAAGTTTGCCCTGCACTCCCAGCCCAGTTTGCCCGGCCTCATTCCCATGCTATATTCAGAAGCTGTTTGCCCCGGGCTATTTCTTTTGAATATGGCTTGTTTTGTGCTCCGGGCTAAGTTTGCCTGCCGGGCAGTGCTAATTTAGCCCCGGGGCAAAGTTTTGAATATCTGGCCCTCAATGTGACATTGTGATATCAGTTTCATAAAACAAATAGAATACATTAACATTATGTACCCTAAGGCACTCTAATAGTAACAAATGCATGACAAAAATCCCAAATGCATATAGCCTGTAGTTTACTACAGAGAGATAGCAAACTAAACATATTAATATCTTACACAGACATGAAAATAATCAATGTTGTCATACACGCAAACAGCTAAAAATCATAGAACTACAAAAATGCTTGTAGCTCAATATTATCATTTAAACCAGGTTTCAAGAGTGCACCCAATTAAAAAATCCAAAGTTATTCTTGATATATGCTTATTGCTACCCCTTCCCCTGATCAAACACAACTTTTTTCTGTCCCATAAAAGTGAACTGGGTGCTGACCCCCATTGCTAGCTTTTCCCAAATGTCTGTAAGGAGCACTGGACATATCATGGTTCCAAATTGAGCAAAGGTGCTCCCACACATGAACTTTAAAGGGACATTTTGTACGTCCCACATAAAAAGACCTGCAAGAACAAGTGGCCAAATAAACAACTCTCATAGTACAGTGGAGCCCTCATAAGTGCACACCCTTGGGATAAAAGTTTTTGTGCACTTAAGCGAGCTGTGCATTTAACCAGAAAAAATCACTTTTAGGCTCATTCCACTATTTCTGTAATGTGCTTTATTAAATACTGGGCACTCAAGTTAAAATGATATTACTACACAATCCTACAACACAGTACTGCTAAAAAAAATCAATAATATTTTGTTTTGTATGTTTCAGTGTAGGATTCAAAATTAAACTGAAGGCTAAAGTCAGTCTTTTCTTTTGTCTAAATGAATTTTCTTACTGTGGCCATGCTAGACAGCACGACGAGTGCAGGTAATATGTTAAGGCGGACTATTTAAGATGGAATGGCACAGGGGTCATGTAATGGCAGCCTGAAGAACAGTAGCACTTACCCGCGGCTCCGCTTCTCCACTGTTAATTTTCGGTATTTAATCCATTTCACGAGTGGCTAGATACCTACAAGTGGCCTTCACAAGTGTTGGAAATACAGCTTATGCTAGCGACTGAAGAAATAAATCAGTAATAATGGATGTTTACATGAAAAGAGCGCCTCCATGGCACTCCCCTCCGCCGACGCCAGAGAAGGACAAGGCTGCGAAGCGCCCTAAACAACAAGCGGCAGGAACATCCAAACCTTCAATTTCGGTTACAGCCCTCTCGGAAGAGAGGTTCTTAGAAATAATGCAGCCTCTGCAAGAAATAATATCTGACAAGTCGAAAGATCTTCACCAAATTAAAATGTCAGTACAATCACTATCCATATGTGTTGGGGACTCAGAGGCCAAGATCATCTCCCTGGAGAAAAAGCAGGATAAACTGGAACATGAGACCACTCAAATGGGTCATAGGGTGAAGAAGTTCGAAGATAAACTTGAAGACCTAGAGGGGAGGAGTAGGAGGAATAACCTCCTGATAATCAGAGTGCCAGAGAAAGAAGAAGGCAATAATCCAATTCTCTTTAGACAGAAATTGTGCGAGAGGATAGCTGGACCATCCCCAAATGGCACAACATATGTTATCGAGCGAGCGCATTGGGCTCTCCATCCTCCTCCACCTCCCGATGCCCCTCCTCAACCTATCATTTTCAAGTTGCTAAATTTCCTCGACAAGCAGTTTATACTCGACAAAATCAAAAATCTTCAGGAAGTTCCCTGGGAGGGCCGCAAAATCCGCATTACGCAGGATCTCCCACAGTCTGTCCGACTCAAACAGCAGGAATTGCACCCAACCGTATCAAAGCTTATAGCTGCAGGGAGGCCCTTTTGCATGAGATAGCCTGCAACACTTCAGGTTAAATCTGGAGAGCAATGGCTTTCACTTGAATCACAGGAGCAAGCTGTGAAAGAGCTCGAGACCCTGTTCCCGGACTTGTTTACATGAAGAGATCTCCCTGGTGAGGGTGCAGTCTTTATTTTTGAGTTAGCGAATGAGTGAATTTGATCTTCCGACTTGGGTGCTGCAAGATCGTGAGCACTGATGAATGGGCTTCAGATCAGATGAGAGGGGGGTCCCATCTGTGGTATTGAGATGAGAAGAGCACTTACATTTAAACAAAACGGTGCGGTGCTTCTCACTGTGAAATTAGTAAGTGAACTGAGTACTCGTACATCTGAACATGCGAGCTGTGTTTTCTTTTACTTCTATGACCCTGAGAAGAACCATACCGACTGACTGCTCTGAGGAAGGAGGGATACTGGACATGACCGTTAAATTACGGTTAAATCCCAGGACTGAACTACCGACTCCCTTCATGTATGTTGTCTATCGCGGGGATATGTGCATTAAAATGGCCAAGATGGCGTCCACTTTTTTAAGAGTTCCCCTCTGACATTTTAAGAGGACAGCACCAGTTTTAAGACATGTGGGGGCAGTTTTATTTTCTCCTTCTTTTATTTAGGTGTGTGCTGCAAGTATACTCAAGTTGACACTGGTATATAATTTCTCCTGCCACCTTTCCTAAATTCTGAAATATAATGCAACACCTGAGACTTTTTATGGAAGGGGTTGAATACTCCAAAAGAGCACCCTCTATACGTTGAAATGTGTTTAAGTATTTTGCAGTGGCATTGATACATATATCCTGTGTGTTTTCTTCTAGAAGCGGGGGAGGGGTGGGAGCGGGATGGGTGCTATGAGGGATGAAGGCTTGCATTAACATCACTCATCAAGAGATGTAAGTAGTGCGGTTGATTAGAACTGGGGTTTAGTACAACAGTGTATTTAGGGTTAAGCATTATTCAGCTGGGGGTATTGGGGATTGTTCATGTATTTTTTGGAGTAAGTTTTCTTTGTATTGGGTTTTAAGGTTAAGGGGATGGGAGGAGCCAAGTGTGCCCGTAGTCTGGGCAACAAGCTCCCTGAGCTGGTGGCCTTAATGGAAGAGGGATGCCTGGATATCGTAGCAGTCACAGAAACATGGTACACAGAGAACCATGACTGGGATGTTAACATACCAGGGTACATAACCTACAGGAGAGACAGGCAGGGGAGAAGAGGGGAGGAGAAGCTCTTGTAAAGGAAGGATAAAAGCAACTGAACAAAAGAGTAAACAGGAGGAGAGGAGGCACTGTGGGTCACCTTGGAGACTGGAAAGGGCACCACAATCCGCACAGGGTTGGTACAGACCCCCATGTCAGGGGAAGGAATGGACAAGGATATGATGGAAGGCATTCTTAGAATGGCAGAGAAAGGGAGATACTGTTGATGGGAGACCTGAATATGCCAGATGTTAACTGAGCACATTTGCTGCAGCCACATCCAAGAGCAGGGCCATTCTTGACGCTCCACAGGTGGCAGGCATTAGACAAGCTAGTTTCGAACCCACTGTGAGGGAGCAATCTTAGACCTCATACCTCAAACGGGGCAATGAGAGGATCTCAGATCTGAAGTGGGTTGCCATCTGGGGACAAGTGACCATCAAACAGTGTGGTTCACGTTAACCTCAGCTACAGAGTCAAGCCATACAAAAGTGAGGGTACTGGACTTTGGAGGGCTGACTTTGGCAAGATGGGAGAGTGCCTCAGAAAAGCACTAGCAAACAGGCTAGAAGGAGGTGTGGAGCAACAATGGGAATTATCAAACTGCCATCACAGAGGCAACAAGCCTTTGTGTGAAGCAAATAAACAAATCAAACGAAAGAAAAGCCACTATGGTTCTCAAGAGAGTGGCTGTGAAAGTCAGGAAGAAAAAGATAGCATTCGGAAGTATAAGGAAACACAGAAGGAGCAGGACAGAGAGCTGTACCAGTTAAGGCAGAAAGAAGCAGGGAGGAAGTCAGAATAGCAAAGGCCCAAACTGAGGAAAAAGATAGCCAACTCAGTTAAGAAGGGGATAAAACCTTTTATAGGTACATCAGCGAGGAGAAAGACAAAGGAGGATAGTGAGGCTGACTAGAATGAACGGGTGGGCAGAGGGGACAGTGAAAAGCAGGAATACTGAACGAATATTTCTGCTCAGTATTCACAAAGAGGAGGGGAAGTGCCTAATCCAATTAACAGAAGCACTCTTGATAGGGGGTCGATCCAGTCCTTTCACAGAAGAAAGGGTTCTGCAAGAACTCCTAAAACTGAAGGTGGACAAAGCAATGGGTCCTGATGGAATTCACCCCAGAATTCTAAAAGAATTAAGGAAGGAACTAGTGAAACCACTGGCTACTCTTTTTAATAAATCATGGGAGGATGGTGTGGTACCCGAGGACTGGAGGAAGGCGGAAGTGATTTCCCTTCACAAAAGTGGGACCAAGACAGAGGCAGGAAACTACAGACCTGTCAGTCTGACCTCTGTGGTAGGGAAAGTGATGGAGTCACTTCTGAAGGAAAGAATAGTTGAGCACAGGATCCAAGGCAGCATGGGTTCACAGTGGGAAGGTCATGTCAGACGAATCTAATAGATTTCTTTGACTGGGTGACCAAAGTAGTAGACCAGGGAGGGGCTGTGGACATGGCCTACCTAGACATTAGCAAGGCATTTGACACAGTCCCACACAAAAGATTATTAGTCAAATTAACCAGCCTGGGAGTGGGTCCCAGGGTGGTAGCCTGGGTAAAACATGGGCTGGACAACAGGCCACAGAAGGTAATTGTAAATGGAGTCCACGCTGAAGAAAGGGCGGTTACTAGTGGGCAACCGCAGGGTTCAGTATTGGGTCCAGTCCTTTTAATGTCTTCATCAGTGACATTGCAGAGGGACTGGAAGGAAAGTATGCCTTGCAGATGACACAAAGATCTGCAACAGGGTTGATACACAAGGAGGCGTGGAAAGGATGAAAAGGACTTGGCAAGTTGGAGGAATGGTCAGGCGTATGGCAGCTAGGATTCAATGCAAACAAGTGCAAATAATGCACCTGGGAAACAAGAACCCAGGGAAAGAATACACAATGGGTGGGGAGGTAGTAACAACAACAAAACAGGAAAGGGACCTGGGTAATTACATCAGATGACCTTAAGGTTAGCAAGCAATGAGAAGGCAGTAGGGAGGGCGGGGTATACTGGGATGTATAGGAGAGGCATCAGCAGCAGAAAACAGGAAGTTATCCTCTGTACAGACAGTTGGTGAGACCCCATCTGGAATACTGTGTCCAGTTCTGGAGACCCCATCTCCGCAAGGACATAGACAGGATAGAGGCTGTCCAGAGGAGGAATAAAATGGTGCAGGGTCTGCACCAGAAGACATATAAAGAGAGATTAAAGGAGCTTATATGTATACCCTTGAGGAAAGAAGGAGAGGGGACATGATAGAAACTTCAAGTACCTCAAGGAATCAACAAAGTCCAAGAGGTAGCATCTTTCAGAAAAAAGACTTGTAAGAACAAGGGGACACAATTTAAAAGATAGAAGGAGGGCGTCTAGGGGCAATGTGAGGAAGTATTATTTCACAGAGGGTAGTGGATGCATGGAACAGCCTTCCTGAGGAAGTTGTGGGGTCTAAAACTGTGGGAGAATTCAAGAATGCATGGGACAGACATAAGGCAATTCTTGTGGGGGGCAGGAAGATATAGGCTGTTGGTTAACTAGGATCTGCGGCCTATCCTGTAGGTAGCGAAATGGGCAGACTAGATGGGCCTAGCGGTCCTTATCTGCCGTCAAAGTCTATGTTTCTATGTGTTCGACCAAATGTACCTAAAGAGGGTGGCAGAGTTAGTGTTACAGTCAAAACCCTACCATGAGTGGCCCATATAACTCTATAAGTTGGAATGTGAAGGGCGCCCAAGATCGTTGTAAGAGGCACATTATACTTAGACATTTGCAACATTTGAATGCAGGGATTGCCTATCTTCAAGAAACGCATCTCCGACGGGAGGATGATGTTTGGTTCCGCAGAGCGTGGGTTGGACAGGTATATGGAACAGGTAAATCCACTAATAGTGGAGGAGTAATTATTTTAATAGATAAAAAGATTCCCTTTACTCTGGAAAAAGAACTATGGGACCCTGATAGACGATATGTCATTGTTTATGGTCTGTTGGAATCACAACAAGTAATAGTGGGAGCTGTATATGGCCCAAACGTCGATTCCCCCCACTTCTTTACACGCAAGATAGAGTTGGTTGTCACTAACCCCCCCAAATTGACCATTTTAGGGGGCGACTGGAATATCACCCCCCACTCACACATAGATAGATCTGACTCCCGGAGATGGGGATTGTCCCCCACACAAAGGGCCTTACATGAGCTCATGGAGGAAGCCAATCTCATTGATGTTTGGCATGTTCTGAACTCTGAGGATCGCCAATATACTTTTTTTCCCCTCCACACAAAACATTCTCTAGAATTGACTTCCTCCTCCCAGGCGTCATTAGCTCCAATATACACACTAGGGTCATTTCTGACCATTCGCCAGTATCCCTCCTTCTCATAGGACTCGGGAGTTAAGAAAGATACCCTGTGGTGGCTAAATACTCAGCTGCTACAGAAACCTAGTTCATTACAGCAGATCAAAGATTTTGTCACCAATTTCATAGAGATTAATAGGGACTCAGTGAGCAGAATAGACATGGTTCGGGCGGCTCTAAAATGCTCCTTGAGGGGGGAATATATCCGATTAGTCTCAACAAAATACCGTCAGTCTAAACAACAACTGAACTCCCTGCTTTCCTCAATCCATCAATTAGAAAACACAATTTCTCGGCATTCCCCGGATGAGGATTGGTTTAAGCTGCATGGCTTGCAGGCCCAATACTTCAATCGTATATCTCAGAAAGCTGAGTTCTCACTGAAACACACAAAATGTCTTTATCTAGACTCAGGGGAAAGAGCTAGTAAATTATTGGCCATGAGGCTCAGACAAGCCGAGGCATCTCGATTTATACCAGGTATTAAACAAGATAAATATAAACCAGTTGTTACAGATCCCCAAGCGATAGTAGAGATTTTAAGACAATACTACCAGAATCTGTACTCCGAAGACTTGGTGAAATGCTCTTCTACAGCAGATATCATGAGATACCTTAGCTTGATAGATCTTTCTAGCTTATCTCTTTCTCAAACTTCTTCTTTGGAGGGTCCCATTAAGGTTGAGGAAGTGGTGAGTGCTGTGGAACAACTCCCAATGGACAAATCCCCAGGACCTGATGGTATTCCCAATAATCTCTCTAAATCCTGTATTTCAGAATTAGCCCTGCTACTGACAGAAGTTTACAACTTCTGGTTTGACAAGGGTCTCTCCGAGTCCACTTTTCTGGGGGCTATAATTACTCTCATTTCTAAAAAGGGAAAAGAACCACAATACCTGGAGAGCTACCCTCCCATCTCGTTGATCAACACCGATGTGAAACTCCTGGCCAAAATACTGGCTAACAGGTTAGGACCTATTGTGCCCACCATAATTGGCAAGGAACAAATTGGTTTCATGACAGGAAGGTCCTCAGGAGACCACATGCGTAAACTACTGCATCTCCTCTCGGTGTCCAGGGACTCAGATCTCCCGATGGCTCTGGTGTCCCTGGATGCTGAGAAGGCTTTTGACAGGGTGTCATTGGACTTTCTTTTCTCTACCATGTCACATTTTGGTCTCTCTGATGGCTTCCTTAAGTGGGTCAGGTTATTGTACTCCTCTCCCTCAGCCCAAATCCAATGCAATGATATTTTCTCTGAATCCTTTCTGCTCTATCAGGGTACCAGACAAGGTTGTCCCCTCTCCCCCCTTTGATTTAATATCTATCTGGAGCCCCTTATTAGGAAACTGCTAACCCCCCCCCCCAGAAACTCCGGGGGATTAACGATATAACCTTTCAGCGTATGCGGACAATTTATTACTGCATTTAGAGGACCCACAGGAGTGCATTCCAGTCCTTTTGGAGCAGATTGATGCCTTCTCCACGATATCCCACTATAAGCTCAATCTCTCCAAAACCAAGGTGTTTCCCCTGAATAACAGAGTTTCCCGGGGAGAGGTGGCTGAGTTTGCACTCTCATGGGAGCTGAACTCTCTCTTATATTTACGAATCCAAGTGACGAGACATCACTTCCATGATAAAAGCCAACCTCTCAGATCTATTGATTACAATTAAAACTGATCTTGATAGATGGGGGGTTCTCCCTCTGTCGCTTTGGGGGAGGATTAACACTGTGAAGATGAATGTGTTGCCCTGTATCCTATATCCAATGGGTATGCTGGGCTGCTTCCTACCCAAAAAATGGTTTACCAAGTTGCAGTCCATATTGAACACTTTCATGTGACAAGGTAAAGGAGCCAGAAGGTCCTACTTTAAATTTACTGCTCCAAAAGGGCAGGGTGGTCTTGCTGTTCCCTCCTTTTTTTCATACTACTCTGCCCATCACCTCAGTAGGCTAGCCCATTGGGTGCAGGAGATGCATATCGTCAGCTCGCAAGATTATACACCAATGTGGTTGGAAATAGAGAAATATTTGGCAACCAAATGCAAATGTACCCTTTCCTCTTTACTATACACCACCCCACGTGCAATTCCCAAACCCTTAAGGTGTACCCCGTTAGGATGGTCTATTAAAGCATTACATCAATTGCAAGTGAATATTTCCCTTAACTGGCATACCTCTTTAGAGCAACCAGTGCTGGGTAATCCCCACTTTAAAATTGGACTCAAGCCTATCCCAGTGTCCTACTGGCCCATCCTTGTTGGGAAGAGAGCGTCAGATCTGTATGCTGGTGGGGAAATACTTTCTCTCCCCACATTTCGAATCAGATTTAATGTGCAAGACAGAAATATCTTTCAATATAGACAGCTCAAGGAGGCCATTGTCTTCAATATTGGAAAAACCCAGAATCCTCTACCGGTTACTGTTGAATTATCTACCATTTTGAAACTGGCCTGGCAGCCTCATGCAATCTCCTTAGTTTACAAAAAGCTACAATCCCTACAATTTAACTTACCTCAGGGAGTTTGTTATTATTGGGCTCAGGAAATACCCTTGGGTACTGATGCAGAATTCTGGAAGATATTATGGCTCAATACCTATAAATTTATTAAACAAGACAGACTGCGTCTCATTCAATTTAACATCATGCATAACCTATATTTTACTCCGGTGAAACTTCACAAATTGGGGAGACTGTCCTCTCCGGTTTGCACAAGATGTGGAGGCGGGCTGAGTACTTTGTTCCATATGCTGTGGACATGCCCAAAAGTGCAAATCTTTTGGCAAGCAATCAGGCACTCTTTGGACCCAATCTTGGGAACTGACCTACTATTTACCCCAGAAGTTTGTTTATTGAACTCTTTTCCCCAGGGTACTCCCAAGGTCAAGAAAGCTCATGTGGCCTTGATTGCTGCCACAGCAAAACTGATCATAATGAGACATTGGAAGGATAATACATCCACATCTGTCCTGGAATGGCATAAGGAGGCTTTGTTGGCACTCTAATTGGAGAAACATATTTGCCTAATGCGCAATAGGTGCGTATCATACCAGAACAGCTGGGGATCACTAGACGCCCTGCTCACCATATGGAAGCCTTAAATAAGTAATCTACAGACCCTTTTCTTCGAATGTACTACCTGAATGATTTATGAACAACACTTGGCTCGGGAAGGGGGGTTAAGAAAGGAAATTGAAGTGATAGCGGGAATGGGATGGGGGAATGTGGGGTGGGGTGGGTAATCCTCCGTTTTATTTGTCTTGTGATTTTTTCTTTTTTTTTTTTCATTGTATTGCTATTAATGTAGTCTACTAACTAGAGTGACTCGACTGTATTAGACTGACATTCGTTGCTATGTTGAGCAGTCACATTGGTTGCCTATTTGTTACCCGTCTTTTGGGGAGGATTTTATGTATATGTTAAAATAGAAATTAATAAAGCTTATTGAATTAAAAAAAGATGGAACGGTACAAAATGTGCACTCAAAAGCTGGGTTGGACTAAAAATCACAGGAAAAGTAAAAATAAAAGTGTATTTAACTGAAATTTGCACTTGGATGTAGTGCACTTAAGAGGTACATTTAACACTGGATGAATGGGGGGGAATCGGGATGTGGAAAAAATTTGCATTTAAGTGGGATATGCACTTATCTGACATGCACTTAAGTGGGCCCCATTAGTAGTACTAAAGGTCTTGGTTTTTGAATAACATTGTGAAATCTGCAATGGTTGCATGGGTAGCAACGTATAGGTGCTCAAGGCAGTCAATGTACAGCTGGACGTTCCACTGTAGTTGAAAAGGAAAAGGAAAGGAAAACTAAATAAGGCTCTTTATACATAAGAGCCTGAAGCTTGGAAATCCTTTGAGCAGAAGTAATGGCAACTAAAAATAACACTTTCCATGACAGGAAGCGAAGCTTGCAACTTGCGGCAGGCTCAAAGGGAGGCAACGTTAAGTTTTTCTAAGATAAATATCGGATACCAAGGGGGGACAGGGTCCCACATGGGAGGCTTTAGATGCATGATACCCCACATAAAAGTGCAGGATAAATCAAGCTGGGCAAGGGTCTTGTCATCTATAGGTGCACGGTATGCAGAGATGGCTGAAAGATGCACCTTAATGGGTGAGTAACTCAGGCTTGAGTAAGATAAGGAAAGGAGATACCTAGAACAAGATTCTCTAGACAAGTAAAATGATCCAGATGGTGAACGGAAGCCCATATGCAGAACTGCTTCCACTTCATGGCATAAGAAGATCTACTGGAGGGTTTTCTGGCAGCCACTAGAACCTCTGCCACCTGGGGGGACATCGCAAAATAAGCAATGGCTAAGTCTGAAGGAGCCACGCATGAAGGCAGAGAGACTTTAGATTTGGATGGACCAGGGTTCCCTGCTCCTGTGAGAGCAGGTTGGAGTGCAGAGGCAGGGGGATCGGGGGTTCCATTGCGAGCTGCTGTAGAAGTGGAAACCAAATCTGCTATGACCAGAAGGGGACTATTAGAATCATCTCCACCCCTTCTGACTGCAATTTGAGCAGCACTTTCTGAAGTAATGGAAAGGGAGGGACGGCATACAGAAGCCTCCTTGTCCAAGACAGGGACAAAGCAATTCGCCAGAAAACACTAGGCCCTGGATCTAGTGAGCAGAAATTGGGCAGTTTTGCACTGGATGGGGATGCGAACAGATCCAGCTCTGGGTGGCCCCACCTTTCGAAGAGATGATCTGTCAATGCTGGCAGAAATTCCCATTCATGAACCTTGCATTGAGAATGGCTCAGACTGTCGGCCAAGGTGTTTTGAATGCCTGGAACATTCACCGCCGTCAAGCTCAGGTCGTGCTCTATGGCCCAATACCACACTCTCATGGCTTCTCTACAGAGGGGGTAAGAATGCGTTCCCCCTTGCTTATTTAAAAGACCACTGACATATTGTCCATCTGGATCAGGAGGTGACCTGGGAGCAGATGCGTCTGAAAGGTTTGGAGAGCATACAGTATTGTTCACATCTCCAAAACACTGATATGGAGATGCTGTTCCAAAGGAGACCAGGTCCCCTGAGACTGACAGTCTGCCAGATGGACACCCCAGCCCTAGCTGGTCACATCTGTGGTCAGAATTTGCCAAGGTGACTTCAACCGGAAGGAAACTCCCTTAGAAAGGTTGGAGGGGTTCAGCCACCACTTCATGGTCTGACAGACTGAGTTGGACACTGACACTGGGAAGTCCAAGTCATTTGAACATTGGTCCCATTGAACCTGGAGGTTCCACTGGGCCACTCTCATGTGCAGGTGAACCAAAGGTACTGTAGCAATGGCCACTGCCATATGTCCCAGCAGTCTGAGAACCGTTCTGGTTGGGGCTTGCTGAGACAACAAGACCAGTCGAGCCTGAGTCTGAAGGTGTTCTGTACTGTCCCTGGTGGAAGAAAGACCTTGCCTTACCCAGAGTCCAGAATTGCCCCTATGTACTGGAGTCTCTGACTTAACCAAGGGGATGATGTTGGAAGGCTGAGGGTTATTCCCAGGTTCAGAAACAGGACAAAGGTGTCCTGCATGGTTCTGAGCAACTTCTCCTTGGTAGGAGCTGTCAGAAGCCAGTCATCCAGGTAAGGGAAGACATAATGGCCTTCCATCCTTAAGGCTGCTGCCACTACCACTAGGTATTTTGTAAAGACTTGTGGGGCCGAGGACAGACCAAAGGGCAGGGCCTGAAACTGTTAATGGTTTCCTTGGAAGTGGAAGCACAGGAACCTCCTGTGGGGTGGAAGCACCAAAATGTGGAGGTAAACATCCTGCAAATCCAGGGAGCAGAGCCAGTCCCCTTGATGAAGTAAAGGGAGAAGGCCGGGAAGAGTGACCATCCTGAACCTTTTGTACTCTATGAATTTGTTCAGATGGCTGAGGTCCAGAATGAGGTGCAGATCTCTTGTTTTCCTGGGTACCAGGAAGAAATGCAAGTACAAACTCTTCTCACATTGTGCCAAGGAACGGGTTGGATGGCCCGCTTTTGCAGAAGTGCCTGTATCTCATCTTAGATCATTCTGAAATGGGCCTGGAGTTAATGGGAGGGAGCTGGAGGACTGTCCAGAGGAAGCTCCAACAGTTCAAGCATATGTCCCTGTTCCACTAATTGGAGGAACCACTGGTCTGAGCTTATCCTGCCCCAACCTTCCCTGTAAAGAAAGAAGTGACCCCCCCACTGCCTCCCTTAGGAATTCAACTAGAGGAGGGGGGTTGGGCAAGGAGTCAGGCAGAGGAACTGGGGACAGGCAGCATGGCCTGCGAGGTTCTGGAAGCTCTGGGCGTGGAACCTCTGGTGGGTTGGGAAGTAGCCTTTCTCTTAAAGGCACCCCTGGGCTGCTGACCTCTAGGTTGTTGCTTGGAGTTGCGATGAAAAGGCTGCTGCTGCGAGTAGTTAGGCCAAGACTAATATAGGGAATGAACTGATTGGATAGCATTTTCCAACTCTTGGAGGTAAGTGATTATATTCTGGGATTACTCGTCAAACAAGAAGGAGCCTCTGAAGGGGGCATCCAGGATCTTAGATGGGATGTCTGGGGCAAACCCGAAGACCCTAAGCCATGAATAGTAACATAGGCGGATTCTCATACTGGAGCACTTCCTACGTAGTCCTCAGAATCGTAGGAGGCTCAGAGGATGTGGGTCCCCACGTCAGAGCCCAACTTAAGCAACTGCAGTAGCTCAGCTTTCCTGGGGAGATCCGGCTGAGCTTGAGCCACCTCAAAGGCCTTCTCCCACTGGGTATTCCGATATTGAACCATGTGGGCAAGAAAGTTTAGGCAACGGATGGCACAGGTGGCAGAGGAGTAGATCTTTTTGCTGAAATAGTCTATCTGCCTAGAGTCCATATCTGGAGGTTCAGTACTGAGGTGTCGGGGTCATTTTGAACAGTCATGGGCCACACTAATAACGATTGAATCAGCCTCTGGATGCTCCCCATAAAAGGGTTCATCCCTTGGGGCATTATACAAGCGATCCACCTTTTTTGAACATCGCTGGGGTAGAGGACAAGTGTTTCCAAGCTGCCCTGTTGACATCCTTGAAGGAGTCTATGACAGGGGGAACCACTAGAGGCAAGGTCTCCTTCTTACCAAGGAAAGTGGCTAACTAATGTCACTCGGGTCCAGTTCCTCAGTGTCCCAGCCCATGAGAGCCTGAATGTGCCTCATCATATCCATGAACGCCGGGTCATCTGGGGGAGACCGCAGGGTGTCCTTGGGCTCCTCCAGCTCTGAAGGAATGTCTGAATCTCCAAAGTCATCATGCGAGCAGGTGGAAGAGTATCCCCCTGACTCACCCGAATCTGGTGAGGGAGAGCATGAGTGCCAAGGCTTAGACTTACCAGGCCTAGAATGACCAGTATCTGGCTGTGGCGTAGGCTCCCTAGGGGTCAGTATCAGAGCTGTCTTAGGAAGGGATTGAGGAGTTGAGGGCTCCTTCGGGGCTTCCTTGTCTTTAAAATATGCCCACCAGGCTGCAAAGAAAGCATTAATCTCTGAGGGCGGCAACTGGAGCGAGGTCCATATAACCAGCATCTGTGGGGCAGAAAACCTTGGAGTCAGTTCATCCAGTTTAGGTAACCATGGCACCGGCTCCGCTGGCATTGGGTTAATCGGCGTCTGGCCCTGAGGAAAAGAACCCCCTGGCGTCAGTGTGACTGGGGTCGAAAGGTCGGGTGTCAGTCCCACTGGCATCGGGTGGGAGAGGCCAGGGGACAACAGTTGCAGTGTTGCCAGAGTCAGCGCCAGTGAAGCCAACATCAATGGGACAGGCATCGTCTGATGCCAGTCTGGGAAGGCAGCTGGCACCAGCCTGAAGGGAGAAGCTCAAATAGGGGAGCTGACTCCTGAGTGGGTCAGAGGCATCACCCTCCCAGGGGAGCAGACTGCATGCCCCAGGCGTCACGAGGTGATGCTGGTCCCTGACTTCGGAACCGACTTCACAGACACCTTGATCGGAAGAGGGTCAGGCAAAGACCCGCCACCCGAAGCAAAAGACCTTGTTGAGCCACATGACTGAGTACCCATGTTCAAAATGGGCCTGAGCTTTAGAGGCTGAGACTGAGGTTGGAGACCTGAGTCCCAAGGAACCACCGCTTGCGACAGAAACCAGAGTGGGTGGTTTGACCACTTGCAGCCCAGAGGGAGAAAGGGCTGACAGAGTGGAGGGGGCTGAAATCCCACAGGAGGAAGATCCATGGTTGGTGCCGGACTTGTGTAGGGACCTGGAGAGGGAAGAAGATCGGGGTTTCTCACTGCATTTCTCCTGGTGTTTGTGCTTTCCGGAAGATTTCTTTGGCTCCATTGCTGAGGAAGAGGAGGCCCCAGAGACCGAGGAAGAGGAGGTACTCTGATGAAGCTCCTTCTTCATCGAAAGAAGTTTCTGCTGCAGAAGGAAGGATTACAAGGTCTTCTGACGGTGAAGCCGGGTGTGTTGACTGAAGACTTGGCAGTGCTGGTAGGCCTGAATGTCGTGATTCAGGCCTAGGCCAAACAAGCATGCCGAATGGCAGTCCTTGTGAGGCAACTGCATGCCACAAGCACACTTTGTTCATCACCATTCGACAAAGAAGGAAAAGAAGACATGCACAAAAAATACTAAAAATAAGAAAGTGCGGGTAACACGATAAAATGGCGGTCGAGTTGCGCAGAAGTCATCTGTGAAGGTCCGACTTGCATAGGTTGATGACGGGAAAAGAACGGAAGTGGTGCTGGGGGACCACCCGTTTTCTACCACAGGGATGTCGGGGGCAGGCCGACGTCAGGGGGCGGTCCCCCACTATAGACTGCTAGCTCTAAGTTTTCCATGGGGTCCTGGTGCCTGCCGGCTTCAGTCCTTATGGTGTAACCTGCTGCAAGGACCCCCTCAAAGTGAGATCTTCCTATTAATAATTGGCCACAGTCAGCAATGTGGTCTGAAGTGAAGAATCCTCTCCTTCCATAGACTTGTCCTTGACAGGTTTGACTATCAGATTGACCAATATCAACACTTTTGACTGTCTGGATGGCAGCTCTGTGGGCAGACCAAGTGGGTCCACGAATGGCTTAACCTTCTTAGAGGGCAACCGACCACAAGGATCTTCTTGCAGGAGTGACCATGAATGGTTCTCTTTGCGAACGTGGTCCTAAGATTGAGGTTGATTCTTCTTTTTGTGCCTTCTTCATCAACACAGGGACTCATCCTCAAAGAAGAGAAGAAATAGAAGAACATTTTTAAAACCTTCATCTTTGCGAGGAATCAGGAGATTCAGTGCTTACTCCTCCCCCGCCACCAACACAAGGTCCAGGACCAGAACATCCTTGCTGGCTCTTTCTGCCTCTTGGGACTGCAACTGCATCATGGTTTCAGATAGTACAAACATTCTGGTTGAGTTTTACTGGAGCACCTGCAGTCAGTATTCATTTAGTGCCTGGAGGTATATGACCTTGTGCCAAAAGTAATGCTCCCCATCATGGGCAATGCCCAAGCAGTACAAGCAGGCATTGTGTCCACTGATCCAAAGCGGACCAGGTCATAGAAACACAGAATCCGATGGCAGATAAGGACCGCTTGGCCCACCTAGTCTGCCAGTTTCCTTACCTAACAGATAAGCTGTAGATCCTAGTTAAACAGCCTACTTCCTCCTGCCTCCCACTAGAATTGCCTTATGTCTGTCCCATGCATTCTTGAATTCCCCCACTGTTTTTGACTCTGTGACTTTCTCAGGAAGGCTGTTCTATGCATCTACAACCCTCTCTGTGAAGAAATACTTCCTCACATTACCTCTGAGTCATCCCCCCTCTATCTTCAAATTGTGCCCCCTTGTTCTTCCACGTCTCTTTTTCTGAAAGATGCTACCCTCTTGGACTTTGTTGAGTCCCTTGAGGTATTTGAAAGTTTCTATCATGTCCCCCCCCCCTTTCCTTGAGGCTATACATCTTAAGCTCCTTTAGTCTTTCTTCATATGTCTTCCGGTGCAGACCCTGCACCATTTTGGTTGACATCCTCTGGACAGCCTCCACCCTGTCTATATCTCTGTGGAGATGGGGTCTCCAGAACTGTGCACAGTACTCCAGATGTAGTCTTACCAACTGTCTGTACAGAGGGACAACAACTTCCTGTTTTCTACTGGTGATGCCTCTCCCTATGCATCCCAGTATCCCCCAGCCCTCATTACTGCCTTCTCACATTGCTGGCCCACCTTTTGGGTCATCTGATATGACTATCCCCAAGTCCCTTTCCATTTTTGTTGTTGTCAGTATCTCACCCCCCACTGTGTACTCTTCCCCTGGGTTTTTGTTTCCCAGGTGCATTACTTTGCACTTCTTTGCATTGAAGCTAAGCTGCCATACATTTGACCATTCCTCCAACCTTGACAAGTCCCTTCTTATCCTTTCCACTCCATCCTGTGTATCAACCCTGTTGCAGATCTTTGTGTCATCAGCAAAGTGACATACTTTTCCTTCCAGTCCTTCTGCAATGTCACTTATAAAGACATTAAAAAGGACCGGCCCCAGTACTGAACCCTGCGGTACCCCACTAGTAACCTGGCATCTGACACTTACACATCATGTGCCTCCTGAAACCTGACTACTTCTTCACTTCCATGGAAAATTTGATAACAAAACAGTATGCTGACTTTGAGGTGATAGACATGAGTCAACTACAGAAGTAAAACTTTGAAAAAAAAATCACTGAAAAATCTAAAAATGTAGCAAAATTCCAATTCATGGGCAGGAGCCATATAGGAGACCAGTTCCAGGCAGCAGAAGAAAACACTGGAGTGAACTAGGGTGGAGCCTGATGATCAAATTGTTGGGTGGTAGGAGAGGTCGAGCATGAAGACTTTGCTGGTTACTGAGCTTTCTCAGTGGAAGACTAACTGTGGACAGTGAACTGAATCATGGTACTATAGTCAGAAAGGTAGATTTGTGTTCACGTTAAGGGAAGGTAAGTAACTCTCAAGTTCACAGAGTGTGTAAGTGACAATAGTAGGATTTTAATCTGATCCTCTAGGTTGACAGTTCTGCACTCCAATCACTAGGCTACATTACTTCCAAAATCCCAAGTGTCTTTTAGTGAACCTCTGCTTAAATATATGTAGTCCAGTTTTCAAATGGAAACAGTAATTAGTTAGAAAAGTTAAAACACAACTAATACTGTAGGGCTTTTGTCTGATACACAGTAACAGGATAGAGTGTGCTTGACTGATTTTTAATTATGTCTATTGACCATTGTATTTATTTAGAAAGGATCCACAGGCCTAATTAGCATTGATACACATGAACAAAACCCAACAGTATTCTAGAATCTGTGTAAAATCAATGGACTTTACCATCAATGGTGCTCACTAAACTTAAAAGATAACAACATAATCAAGCCTCAGCAGTCAGTATGTGATAAACTCACTGGCAAAGCAGATTTCGCAGCATGTTTATGTCACTCCTTCTCTTGAACCAGTTTCTAAAGAATTGTGTAAATCTGTCTGAAGAATCAGAACAGCTGCATCACTCTGATGTCTTTTGCTGAGCAAGACACATCAACACCAGCAAAATGCTCTAATGTGCTACCACACCAGTTCTGCATCATGCCGTGTCAGAGAAGTCAAATGTGAAAAAATTAAAGATTTTCTGTCCAGGTGAAGTAAAGCAATACATAGAAACATAGAATCTGTTGGCAGATAAGGACCATACAGCCCACCTAGTCTGCCCATTTCCCTACTTGGTTTAGCAATCCCTACTCTTATCTGGACTGCCTTCCCCCCACTCTGCTGTACAGCAGACAGCCTTTATGCTTATCCCATGCACTTTTGAATCCCTGTACTGTTTTCGCTTCCACCACTTCTGCTGGAAGGCTGTTCCACAGATCCACCACCCTCTCTGTGAAAAAATATTTCCTAGCATTCCCCCTAAGCCCCCCTCCCTCCAGCCTCATGTTATGTCCCCTTGTCCTTGTGCACTTTCGTCTCTGAAATATGTTCCCCTCTTGTACCCTGTTTATTCCTCTAGGGTATTTTAAAGTCTCTATCATATCCCCTCTCCCTTCTCTCTTCCAGTGAATAGCTGTTTAGTTCCTTGAGTCTTTCCTCATAAAGCTTGTGGTGCAGTCCATGTATCATTTGTGTTGCTGTTTTCTGGACTGCTTTCATCCTGTCTATGTCCTTCCTGAGATGTGGTCTCCAGAACTGGACAGATTATTCCAGATGAGGCCTCATCAGTGATCTATACAGTGGCATCACCACTTCACTTCTCCTACTGGTTATACCCCTTCCTATGCACCCCAGCATACTATTTGCCTTCTCCACTACTTTTTCTCACTGTTTGGCTGACTTCAGGTCATCAGATATGATAGCCCCCAGGTCTCTCTCCTGACCTGTGGTAGCTAGAACCTGCTCTCCAATCCTGTATTCCTCTCTTGGGTTTCTGTGTCCCAGGTGCATTACCTTGCACTTAGCATTGAAATCCAACTGCCAAACCCTTGACCATTCCCCTCAAGTAGTCTTAGGTCATTTCTCATTTTATCTAGCCCCTCCTGTGTGTCGACTCTGTTACAGATCTTGGTGTCATCTGCAGACAGGCATACTTTCCCCTCCAGTCCCTTTGTAATGCTGCTTATTAAGACACTGAATAGAACTGGACACAGCACTGAACCCTGTGGAACCCTGTTGATCACCTCCCCTCTTCCGATTTTATGCCATTTACTACCACTCTCTGGGTCCTGCCTTTTAGCCAGTTTCCAACCCATTTTACCACTTTAGAGTGAACACCCAGATTCCCCAATTTGTTAAGCAACCTCCTACGAAGAATGGTGTTGAAGGCCATACTGAAATCCAGGTAGGCCACATCAACTACCCTGGTTACCCAGTCAAATAAATCGGTAAGATTAATCTGATAGGACCTACCCTCAGTGAATCCATGCTGCCTTGGGTCTTTTGCACTGCTTGACTCCAGGAACTTAACTTCCCTCTTCTTAAGCAGGGACTCCATCAGCCTCCCCACTGAGGTCAGGTTTACAGGTCTGTAATTGCCTGCCACTTCCCTACTTCCAGTCTTGTGCAGGGGGAGCACCTCTGCCCTCCTCCAGTCCCCAGGTACCGCCCCATCTCTAGCGACTGGTTGAAGAGGGTTGTCAGCGGACCTGCTAGGACTTCCCTGAGTTCCTTCAACACTCTAGGGTGAATCCTGTCTGGCCCCATTGCCTTGTCTGTCTTCACTTTTCCTAGTTCCTCCAAGACTCTATCCACTGCAAATGGGCTGGTGTCCATCTCTCCCCCTGTACATCTTTCATCATGAGTGTTGGCCCTTCCCCTGCATCTTGCTTGGTAAATACTGAGCAAAAATAGTTGTTCGGTATCTCAGCTTTTTTCAAAGTCGTCCTCCATCCACCCACCCTCTCCCTTCTTAACCATAACAATGCCATTTCTGGTCTTCTTCCTCTCACTAATATAATGGAAGAAGGTCTTGTCCCCTTCTTAATAGCCTGTGCTATTCCTTCCTCCATTCTTGCCTTAGCCCCTCTGACAGCTTTCCCAGCTACTCTCTGCTTCTCCAGATATTTCAGTCCGTCTTCTTCTTTCTGTGTCTCTTTGTATTTCTTGAATGCCTTACTTTTTTCTCGCACTTTCTTGGCTACTGACTTAGAGAACAACAGTGGCTGCTTCTTTCTTTTGCTAAGCAATTTGACACACTACTTGTCACTCCTGCTATGGATCTCTTGAGCTTAAGCCACTGTTCTTCAAACCCTCTCCCGGTATCTTCTGCTGCCAGGCAGGGGTGTAGCCAGACAATATACAAATGTACACCAGGACCGTGTTTGTTGCCTCATTTGACACAATAAATACAACTTTTGTATCTCATGACAGTGGTTGTTGCCATGCATGGGTAAATACAAATGCCATACATTGCTCCCTAAGACACCCACATACCAGCCCAGAGCCTATAACGTTGTATTGTCCTTGGAATGCAAAGGCAGTATTAGTGACCAGTCCTTCTAGTTTCGACCCCTATGAATAAAATTACAGAATGGTTCAGCATTTTCTTTAGTTTTCATGGAAAAAGGAAGCAGTTCAGAGCATATTTGCTACCTCCCTTAAATAAAATTGCACACCATGGAGTACTTGGGAGTATGCCTGGCTACACCTATGCTGCCAGGGCAATTTTGAGCTGTTCCCCCATCTCCATGAAGCTGGCCTTCCGAAAATCTAGGATCTTAATCTTTGAATGGCTTTCTTCTGCTAACGTGTTGACCCTAAACCACAGAGTCTGTGGCCACTGGTACCATGGGGACTGCCCACCTCAACATCCATGATTCTGTCCCCGTTTGTCAGCACTATGTCCAGTACAGCCCCCTCCCTGGTGGGCTCAACCACCAGCTGCCTTACGTTTGCCCCATACATGGCAGACATGAGGTCCCTGCTCCTTGATGTACTTGCAGTCTGGGTATTCCAATCTGCATCTGGTATGCTGAAGTCACTCATTAGTAGTACTTCACCCTTGGCTGCCATATTATGGATGGCTTCCACTAATACTAGATCTATATCCTCCCCCTGCGTGGGAGGCCTGTAAACTACTCCAGTATGGATGGTTATTTTGTTCCCTGACTCCAGAGTGACCGACAATGCCTTTGCTTCTTTCCTGGACCCCAAACCTCTGCAGCTTTAATCCCTTCCTTTACGTACATAGCAACCCCTCCTCCCCTCTATTTCCTTTCTAAAAAGTGTATACCCTGGTATGACTGCATTCCAGTCATGGTCCCCTGCGTACTACGTTTCCGTAATAGCCACAATGACCAGGTTTGTGTCTGCCATCAGTGCTGCTATGTCTGGGATTTTGTTTCTCAGACTGCGGGCATTTGTGCACATGACCTTCCACTCTGTGTACCCCCTTAATGTTCCTTGTTTATTGGTCTTTGCCCAGCACTGCATTAGTGATGTACCTTCTGTTCGCTCTCCCATTGTAACCCTGGTAGTTTTACAGTTAGATATTATGCTAGTCATTGGGTCCTCACTGCTTTCAGTTGTGTCTTGGGGGGGGGGGCAATGGTAATCCCCTTAACTGTCTATGCCTTCCCTCTTGACAAGTTTAAATGATCAATAAGGATGCAATTAAACTTCTCAGAGAGGATACCTTTGCCTCCACTGGATAAATGCAGGCCATCTGGAGAATATATTTCTTCATCCCTCGAGGTGAGGTTCCAGTCCCCAGTGAAGCCATACCCCACTTCTCTGCACCATTTCTTTAGCCATTTGTTGAATTCAATGATGTGGATGTCCCTCCCTTCCCCCTTGCCATGGACAGGTGGCACCTCCGAGAAGGTGACAGAGTGTGTTACTTGCCCAAGACTCCTCCTCACCTTCCTGTACTCTTCCGACATCTACCCCCCCCAGCCAGGTTATTAGTCCCTAGGTGAATAATGACATCCAGCTCCCCTCCCCACTCACTCACTCTTGCAATCCTAAGGATCGCTTGTTCCTCCTTCCGAACTGTGCCTCCAGGTAGGCACACACCTCCCTCTCACCATTGCTACCTGACCCCAGCTCAATCCCCCGGACAATGGAGTCCCCAACCAGGATTTGCTTCCTCCTTCTCCTCCTGTGTGTTCTCCTTGCATCTGCCCTTGGGGTTCCATCCTAGATGACCCCCTCAACCCCCATGGTGTACACTTCCGGAGATGTTGTGTAATCTCTACGCTCTGCCAGGATGGCATACGAGTTGTGAAGTGCCACCGGCTGGGTGATGTGTATCCGTGCTGTCTCCTGCACCCTCCCTGAGCCCACCATAGTCCATCCTTTCCTCCTTCTTGGTAACCTCTGAGGGAGCAGTGGTGGACATGGTGGTATTTGTACGGGGAGAAGGTCGCCTGTAAGCTCCCCAACGCTGTTCCGAGTTCAGCTACCTCCTCCCTCAACACAGAGAGATGCCTGCAGGTAGGGCAGCACTGCAGAGTCCAGGAGGTGTTTCTGAACACTGCTGCCCCACATCCACTGCAAACCACCACACCCATCATCTTCTACTATCCTTGCCCTAAATGCCCCTTATTGCCCTGTACCCTCTGCTGCTCTTTTCATCTATACCATGTCCAGTGACTAGCTACGAATATATATATTTGTACTGTCAATACTCTTTAGTGGTATAATGTATCATGGAATGTAGATTTATGTCAGGGTGTGGTGTGTGCCTATGTTGTGTACTGAAATAAGATGGCTAACAGTGTGTGTATGCAGTCAGCTGATACCATATTGTGGAAGTGTGGGTTAAGTGACAACACAAGACAGTTCTGAGTTGTAGAAAACACACTGGCTTAGTGTGTTAAAAGGATTTATTTCTGTTACAAATCAAATCAAACTCATCCACTGAAGCAACGAAAGGAAAATAACTTTCATAGTTTAAAACAAACAAAATTCACACAGGGTGATCCCATCAGACTAACAGGACCACCATCCTCTGTGTCCAACATCCATCTGAATCAGGCTTCCGTTGAAGTCTTTATATAGTCTTTACTTGATGACATCATGTTACACTAACTCCGCCCCTAATACTAATACAAGGAATTAATCTACACTAATACATGCATTTGAGCGATAACTGAGGTCATTAGTTGCATTATATCATATTTATAAGCCCATTAAATTGGCTGAATCAAATAAAGTTTTATAAATTTTATATAAATCATAATAATTTTAACTGCATACTAATAGGACACCTTAACACCCTGACTCATCCCTCTGATGTAATACCTCCTTCTGAATGTTGTTATAAAAGCAGGACAGAGAGGAGCATTCAGTCCTATGAGTGCCTTCCACAGGCAGGAACTATGTGTGGAGTGTTAGGCAGGTAAGGTTTAGTCTTTAACCCAAAAAGAAAATGAAATGTTCCATTATAAAATAAAACTCCTTCACTAACGGTGATTATGATTACTAGACCTAAATTGCTACTGTCACTTTAAATATTAGCTTTGTTTAGGCTGCTCTGAAGTCTAGCTGAAGGAGTTCCTTCCTAAGCACCTCTGTCAGGTAACTTATAAACAACTATTTTCTTGTTCCCTTTCTGACATGCTCTATTTTATCTGGACCGGGTCATTGAAAGATCAGGCAGGCACAGTCCTTGTGTGCAGGTTGGAACAAGAAAAGGGGAAAAATAGCTGTAGAAAGAGCTTGCTATGAGTCTTGTCTTGTTTTGTTTTTATTCACTTCCTGCTTATACCTGCCTAGTTGTCTCTGTAAGACTCTCACAGCCCAATGTGAGTGAGGCAGCAGGGAAACGGGGCATGTCAGGCAACACTCTCCTTGCTCTAATGAGCAAGAATTCCAACACAGCTATAACCTCTACATACTGAGTTCAACAAGGGGGTATATCAAGTGTCTACCTTTACAGTCTGACATTCATTTGGTGATATGTGGAACTTTCCACCTCCTGAACAAATCCTAAAGAGAAAACAGGCAGGAATGTACTATAATAGGAGGCCAACCCTATTACAGTAGAAAATAAAGGATAGAGAAAGGAAAAAAAAAATAAATATAGAAATAAACTAGTACTACTGCAGTAGATTTAAAAGAAAAATAACAGAATAGAGAACAGCAGAGGTTTGTCCGGGGGGAGGGGATTCCCACTCTACCACACATATGATGTCCTAGGTTAATGGTATAAAGGAAGTGATGCACTGGGGGATGGACCCCTCCTGACCACCAGAAACAATCAGCCACACCAGCAACCCCCCACAGAAACACTCAGCTGCACCTACAAAATCCTCCAAACAGGTAACTTTCCAAATGAATCCAGAAAGCAACCTGGTACCAACTGAAAGCAACAATAAACTGCAAAAGAAACAACAGCAGAAAAAAAATCAGCAAAAATCAACAGTAACTTCCCTGAAATGAACTGCTTCCTTCCTCTTTTAGCCCCATATGAGAATCCAACAGGTAAGCAGCTACACCACTGTGACTCAGCCCCACCTCCAGGTAGCAGTAGCTCTGCTGAGGAGCCAGGCCAGACAATTAGCACCCCTTGCCCAAGCTACAGGGCTAGACAAAACACAATTCCTGCCCCAGAAAGTTAGTGGCTTAAATAAAATCCACAAGATAAGCAGACCTGTTTCCCAAGTGAAATAAGCAGTATAAAAGAACTAAAACCAGCAATGAGCCAGTTCTGCACTGAACTGAAAGTGAGTACTCCCTCCGGACCACCAGAGACAATCAGCCACACCAGCAAACCCCCACAGAAACACTCAGCTGCACCTACAAAATCCCCCAAACAGGTGACTTTCCAAATGAATCCAGAAAGCAACCTGGCACCTACTGAATGCAACAATAAACTGCAAACGAAATAATAACAGCAAAAATCAACAGTCACTTCCCTGAATGAACTGCTTCCATCCTCTTCTAGCCCCTTATGAGAATACACTTCAGTCAACTAATGTAACCATTCGTTCCCCTCCCTTGTTTCTTTGCCCCTAAATCTGACCCCTAGACTGTTCCTTCACTTTAAATACTCTCTTTAGCCCTCCCAATTCCCCCCCATCCACCACCCTCACCCCTCACTACCTTACCCTCTCTCTAGCCTCAATTTTGCTACATTTCTACCCTCATGGACTCTCCTCGCTTCATTCATTTCCTTCTTCCTCTTCTTTGCCCTCCCCTTTGCCTCCCTTCCTCCAGCTCCCCATCACCTTTCTACCATTGTCCACCTGTACTCCTCACCCTTCTAAATGAGGACAAGGCCTCACACTGAGGCTGCTTCCCCCTCCCTTAAACTAAATACAACTAGTAAGCACGCTTGATGAGCAATCTCCTAAGCTCGCATATTTTTTCTTAGTAACTTGGCTAATCGCCTTTTTTTTTTTTTTTTTAATTGTCTAGAACTGCGTTCTGCATCTGTTTTTCTGGTATACAAATCATCCTGTACTGTATGTACTAAGTTGTTTTTGTTCTCTGTACCAAGTTGTTCTATACTATGGTTACCTGACGTGGAACCTTTATAAAAGAGCTCCTGCTTAAAGGTCGTATCCGAAACAATAAATAAATAAAATAAATAAATAAAATTTGCTCTACTCAACAAGAAACAAAGTAATGCCCTCTAAACAGAGCTGAATGGTTTTTCTGCATGCAAACAGAACTGCCGGTATTCCTCCCATGCATTAAGCGATAGCGTGATGACAAGTACTGTACAGCTCAACTACCTTATCAATTCAACTCATTTCTGTATGTTTAAAAACTCCCATGACACAATGCAAACTCCTGATTTTGTTCAAACTTTTCTTTAACCTTTATTCAGACATGTTCCTATTAACTGTTTTATTCTGACAGTGCAAATCTAATTTCATAAATCCGGTATTCTTATCATAGTAGCTTGCATTGGCTCCCACTTCAAGCTTACACTCAAGAGATTAGGCTCATAAAGAAGGGCACAGATGAATAGCACTTCCTAATAAAAACTGTCATGTCCAAAAGATTAAGAGATGGTGAAACCTAGTGTTTTGCTGGTTATCAGGCCCAGGTTCATGTCAAGTTTATTTATGAATCTATTACTCCATTTCTGACAGAAAAAGAAAGGCCACATTTCAGTGGTGGGAAACACAAGAAAACCCTTATATTAAATGTAGAAGGCCACAAGTTCAAATGGCAGGGCAATTCATCAAACATGACTAATTATGATGTGAAGGAAAACCAGAATACAAGACAAAAGAATACCGTAAAACAGATTCCATTTAAAAATGTAACATCCTCATCAGCCTAATCTCCCAATTACTACCTAACCAGTGACACTGCAGCAAGGGCACGTTGGTAGTGTAGTGATTAATACATACACTGTATCACTCTTCCATGGCAACTGAAAGAATGAAAGAAGCCAATTAAATTGATATTAAGAGAAGGAATGACTGGTTAATACAGCATGATAAAAAAAAATCAACACTAAATGTACTTTAGAACAATAACTTGAAAGTGCCCCACAGACTACATTCCCACCCACATACCCACCCACACAAAGCATATCTTTGTTACTATGACGATTGTGACTTTTTTTTTGTGCTAGCAACTACTCTATCTATGAAACCTTGATATAAAAGAGAGAGATTTTTAACAGCTGTGGAATACTGTAATGAAATAAATTAACATCTCAATCTACCCTGGATTTCTAATGTGTAGGGTATGCTTTCAACAAGCATTATGGAAAACCACTTTTGAGACTGGTGAAAACCAGAGCTGTACCCCGCTGCCTTTTTTCCTTCCCCCACTACCTTCACATTTAGTAAGCATCTAGTTTATGTTTGATGTAAACTGTGTATAAAAAGTCTGATGTCAATCTGGGGCTCAGATCCACTAAGATAACATACATACTGCTCACAGGCACATCACTGCTTTATTACATCCAGCTTGCCTGCTTCTGCAGCAAAAACTAAAAGCAGGATTTCCTCTTACTCTCTTTAATTGCTATGCAATTCTGCTCTTTGTTACTCGAATTCCCATACTCATGGCTACCCAGTGCCATAGTGAGTGGCAGTATGTTGCACTGCAATGCAGGAAGCCTGGGTTTTGATTCCAGATCGGAACAATCCCACCACCCTAGTCAAGTGAAGTCCGAGTTTTTGCAAAGCTGACACACACACACACACACAGACTGAGAGGAGGGAAGGGGGTTAATAATGTGCATCATTCAAACACTGTCTGATGTTTTAGTTTTAAGTAGTGGCACAGGCAGTAGCTATACAGCCTCTCACTTATTTAGCCCTAACAGACAGGGGCAATGTATGGCTGTATCCGCTTGCTATGACGCAGATGAGGAGAGAGTATATGTGTGTGTGTGTGTGTGGGGGCTCGATGGGTGCACAGAATGAGAAACTGAGGGGAGAAAATGACCCTTACCCACCAAGGCCATCCGATTCCTGAGTCCCTGATGAAAGCTGGACCCAGCTGTGATGCACAAATAACTGAGAAGTACAGAAGGAAACAGGAGTTTTGCTAGTTTGTGTGTGCCATCAAAAATACTGTATGTAAATGAATGCCGGCCCATCGGTGCAGCGGTTGGATTTCCGCTCACGACGCCAGTGACCCGGGTTCGGGAACAGACCTGGGAAGCTGGAGGGAGAAGGATGGAGCATCCCTATAGACTGCTCTCCTTCTCTGGGGGCCTGAGGTAGTGCAGCGATCGAGAGACCCCTAGCAGGCGCTGGAGGACTCACGAACCAACTGGCGCTCAATATATTGAGGGGCGGAGTGGATGCTGCATGTCATTGCATGTCCCCACCCCTGAGGCCTAATAAGAAAATCAGCCTGCCCACTGCCTTGGTGATGCCCACCCCACAACTGTGATTGGCTCCCCAGGCCGAATCCCGCCCTTTCCCGTTGACTGTGGCACCCTTAAAGGGGTTCCAGTGCCACGGCTGCACCCTTGGGGGCAAGCCAGGGCATCCAGGGAGGATGGCCGATATGGGGAAGCCGCGGCATGGGGTCCGTGACTGGACGGATGGAAGGCAGTGGCAGAGCACAAAAAGTATGAATAAAAAAAATGTAAATTAAACAAATGCTAATAAGGTACCCTCATTCATGTGCGCTTCTCTGCTGTGGCTTGGAGCTGGGAACCCATTACATTACTAACACATCAATACCTGCCAAAGGGTTCCCTAAACTTGGAGGTCTCTGTAGGAATATAGCTAGTCTGCCACCTACTGCCAGCCAGGAGATCATAGCACAATGATGCACTTTGGTTTCAACTATACAGATGTAGTCTACCACTCTGCCCCCAAATCTTCCCCTCTGTAACTCCTTTTGTCATTTGGCCATAATGTCCCCTCCCCCCCCACACACACACACACACACACCCACACACACACACCCACACCCCCCCCAAAAAATAAAATCTCTGCTCAATGCATAGCAGCATAGGATGGTCATCACTAAGTGGAGAAGGATTATGCACAATACACCTCATCACCAAATACTGGACTAATAAACGCCCACATTATCATTCCTCCCTCATTATACACTCTACTATTCCTTTAGATATTCTGATACAGTGTATTCAAATTCACCACTTTCAGATGCAAAAACTGTAGAGCAGTCAGCATTTCCTTAAAGAATTCCCAACCTGAAGCTCCCTCTCCACACACACTCATGTGCTTCTCCTCTGACCCTAGCTGAAAAGCAGTTTTGTGAGCACACCACTTCTCTCTGTAAAGTACTGTAAGTAGTACCTATTTTATGTCTCCCATCTCAGCATCAAAGCACTGTAAGACATCTCTTAAGATTCCTTGCACTTTATGCTCTCTGTTTTCATTGTTCTGGTAGCGTTACAATGTACTGAGTGCTTTCTATGCACCAGACTAACCTAGCATTTCTCTGGATATTGCTTTTCATGCTGTGTTTTGTAATTCATTGTACCTGTTGCTGTACAATATTGTAAACTTATATTGATGTATCACTTCCCTCTTCCCCAGGATACACCTGGAAATGAGCCCCACGGCTCAGTGTGCTCTCCTAATAATACAAAATAAAAAAAAAATACAATAAATATTTAAGAAAAATCATAAAGATGAAGTTTCTTTTTTTGGTACAGTATGTAAGATATACAGTACATTCTTGAGGACAGCCTGTAGCACTAGGTCTTCAGCTTGTGTTGAATATGTCTGTTATTTTATTTTGCTCCAGGACTCTTCTGCACATGGAGGCAGAGTCCTTATCTGGTGGTGGGGACGCTGTAATATGCACAGACTCAAAAGGTCTTAGTATCCTGGCATTTTTGTATGTTTGTACAGGAGTAAATCACAGATCAAACTGACTATCCTAGTTAATCTTATAAACTAATTAAGCAATAATGCCCAACAGGGTGTGTGTCGTGCTGGGATAACGTGAAGCTTCTGGTGGTTGGGCACGAGGCCGCAGGCTGAGTGTGTCCAATGCCTGAGGCGTGGCGTTATCCCACCCGCGACACACACCCTGGAGGGCATTACTGCTGTTATACAATGGCTCGTTCTTATACAGAATAAAAACAATATAGCACAGGTGAGGCTAGGGTGCTCCACACCATGGGATTCAATCAGTGGTTGAAAAACTGGTGCAGAGCTCAGGATTGGCTTCATTGGGGACTGGGGGTCCACCTGGAGGAATGCAGGCCTATATTGGCGTGATGGTCTGCATCTGTCCAGTATGGGAACCAGGATCCTAGGTGATAGGTTTAAATACTTCATTGGCAAGCATTTAAAATAGCCAAAGGGGGAGGCACTGGAGAGGAGCAGGGAAATCCTAGCCCCCCCAAAAAAATCAGGGTACTAAGTGAGGTAGACACCAACAAAGAGATGTCGGTAGGGAGAAGTGCTGGGGTAAATGGAGAAAGTGACAAACGCAATAAGGACAGGGATGGGGCAAAAAGGGGTAAGGCCATCAAGAAATGGAGGGTAATGAGTACCATCGCCCGTAGTCTGGGCAACAAGCTCCCTGAACTGGTGGCCTTGATGGAAGAGGGGTGCCTGGATATCATAGCAGTCACAGAAACATGGTACACAGAGAACCATGACTGGGATGTTAACATACCAGGGTATACAACCTGCAGGAGAGACAGGGAGGGGAGAAGAGGGGGCGGAGTAGCTCTCTATGTAAGGGAAGGGATAAAAGCAACTGAACGAAAGAGTAAACAGGGAGGATAGGAGGCACTGTGGATCACCTTAGAGACTGGAAATGGCACCACAATCCGCACAGGGGTTGTATACAGACCCCCATGTCAGGGGAAGGGAATGGACAAGGATATGGTACAAGGCATACTTAGGATGGCAGAGAAAGGGGAGATACTGTTGATGGGGGACCTTAATATGCCGGATGTCAACTGGAGCACCTTTGCTACAGCCACATCCAAAAGCGGGGCCATTCTCGATGCCCTTCAGGTGGCATGCCCCAGACAGCTAGTTTTGGAACCTACTTGTGAGGGAGCAATCTTAGACCTCATACTCTCAAATGGGGACAGTGAGAGGATCTCAGATCTAGAAGTGGGTAGCCATTTGGGAACAAATGACCACCAAACAGTGTGTTTCACGATAAAGTCAGCTACAGAGTCAAGCCATACAAAAGTGAGGGTTCTGGACTTCAGGAGGCCTGACTTTGGCAAGATGGGAGAGTGCCTTAGAAAAGCACTAGCAAACAGGCTAGATGGAGGGGTGAAGCAACAATGGGGAAATATCAAAACTGCCATCACAGAGGCAACAAGCCTTTGTGTGAAGCAAATAAACAAATCAAAATGAAAGAAAAAGCCACTATGGTTCTCAAAAGAGGTGGCAGTGAAGGTTGGGGAGAAAAAGATAGCATTTAGGAAGTATAAGAAAACACAGAAGGAGCAGGACAGAGAACTGTACCAGTTAAGGCAGAAGGAAGCAGGGAGGGTAGTCAGAATAGCAAAGGCCCAAACTGAGGAAAAGACAGCCAACTCGGTTAAAAAGGGGGATAAAACCTTTTATAGGTATATCAGGGAGCGTAGAAAGACAAACGGAGGGATACTGAGGCTGAATGGAATGGACGGTGGGTGGGCAGAGAGGGACAGTGAAAAGGCAGGGATACTGAATGAATACTTCTGCTCAGTATTCACAAAAGAGGAGGAGGGGGAGGTGCCTAATCCAATTAACAGATGCACTCTGGATGGGGGGTGGGTCGATCCCAGTCCTTTCACAGAAAAAAGGGTTCTGAAAGAACTCCTTAAACTGAAGGTGAACAAAGCAATGGGGCCAGATGGAATTTCACCCCAGAATTCTAAAAGAATTAAGCAGAGAACTAGTGACACCACTGACTACCCTTTTTAACAAATCATTGAAGGATGGTGTGGTACCTGAGGACTGCAGGAAGGCAGGTGTGATTCCCCTTCACAAAAGTGGGAGCAAGACAGAGGCAGGAAACTACAGACCTGTCAGTTTGACCTCTGTGGTAGGGGAAGTGATGGAATCACTTCTGAAGGATAGAACTGTTGAGTACCTAGAGGCCAGTGGGGCACAGGACCCAAGGCAGCATGGGTTCACAGCGGGAAGGTCATGTCAGATGACTCTAATTGATTTCTTTGACTGGGAGACCGAAGTAGTAGACCAGGGAGGGGCTGTGGATATGGCCTACCTAGACTTTAGCAAGGCATTTGACACAGTCCCACACAAAATATTAATAGTCAAATTAACCAGCCTGGGAGTAGGTCCCAGGGTGGTAGCCTGGGTAAAACACTGGCTGGACAACAGGACACAGAAAGTAATTGTAAATGGAGTCCACTCTGAAGAAAGAGGAATTACTAGTGGGGTGCCGCAGGGTTCAGTACTGGGTCCAGTCCTTTTTAATGTCTTTATAAGTGACATTGCAGAGGGACTGGAAGGAAAAGTATGCCTCTTTGCAGATGACACAAAGATCTGCAACAGGGTTGATACACAAGGAGGTGGAAAGGATGAGAAGGGACTTGGCAAGGTTAGAGGAATGGTCAGAAGTATGGCAGCTTGGATTCAATGCAAGAAGTGCAAAATAATGCACCTGGGAAACAAAAACCCAGGGAAGTTTACACAATAGGGGAGGTAGTAGCAACAACAAAATGAAAGGAACCTGGGGTAATCATCAGATGACCTTAAGGTTGGCAAGCAATGTAAGAAGAAGCGGTAGGGAGGGCTGGCGGGATACTGGGATGTATAGGGAGAGGCATCACTAGCAGAAAACGAGTTGTTATCCCCTCTACAGACAGTTGGTGAGACCCCATCTGGAGTACTGCGTCAGTTCTGGAGACCCCATCTCCATGAGACATAGACAGGATGGAGGCAGTTCAGAGGAGGGCAACTAAATGGTGCAGGGTCTGCGTGAGAAGCCATACGAGGAGAAACTAAAGGAGCTTAATGTGTATACCCTTGAGGAAAGGAGGGGGAGGTACATGATAGAAAATAAGACATCCAGTGGAATCAACAAAGTCCAAGAGGGTAGCATCTTTCAGAAAAGAGATGTGCAAGAACAAGGGGACACAATTTGAAGATAGAGGGGGGATGGCTCAGGGGCAATGTGAGGAAGTATTTTTTCACAGAGAGGGTGGTGGATGCATGGAACAGCCTTCCTGAGGAGGTTGTGGGGTCTAAAACTGTGGGAGAATTCAAGAATGCATGGGACAGACATAAGGCAATTTTTGTGAGGGGTAGGAAGAAATAGGCTGTTGGTTAAATAGGATCTGCAGCTTATCCCCTAGGTAGGGAAATGGGCAGACTAGGTGGGCCAAGCGGTCCTTATCTGCCATCAAAGTCTGTTTCTGTGTTTGTATTTTAAAGAATGTTTTTGTTAATGTGGAAAAATATTTTTGTTTCTTAAGAGGAGATGAAAGAAAAGAGAATAAACTCCAAACAATCATCAAGAGATTCACAGTGCTGAGACTAGACCCGTGATGTTGTACTGGGATAACATAATGGATCCAGCCCAAGACTGACCAATCAGAGTCCAAGATTATTTCTTGCCATTGTATAATTTACATAAATTCAGCATGCAACATCATTACTTTTTCCCTTGTGACTAGCAGAATCAAGCAAAATGCTGGTGTCTGAATCATAACCCTCACATCAGTGGTTTAACCCAACAATAGTTTGTAGTGAACCCTGCTGCTAGACTACTAACAAGGATAAGGGCAAGAGGTCATGCGTTTTCAAATCAATAGCTCAGTATCACCGTCTCCCTGAGCAGACACCAAAATGCTGCCTTTCATATATCAAATTGCCTGTGTCATGGCCTAGTAAGTATAGCTTACTGTAAATTAACTGGTATTATAAAATGGGAAACAAAAATTGCTTAATTTGATTGGCTGAAAGGACCTCTGAGCCGTGTCCTTATCAGTGTGTATCTATGCCAACCGGCACTTTTCTCCCATAGGTGGCCTCACAACACCCAGAAATTGGTAACCTAGCTGAGCTGCAAAGTATTCCAACAAGCAGGCATACAATGCACAGCACCACTGCGAAATGTCACACTGCTGTGACGGGCATCAAACAACTATCTCTCGGTGCTGATAGCATTCACTTTCAACATATGCTGCCTTCAGTTATCCACAGAATCTATCGCTGCAAGCAGAAAACAACAGAACACCCCCTCCATTTCCTCCACCACCAAAAAAAATCTACCTGTTCCATTTAGTTTTCCATTCCCGTTTACCCCTGGCCAGTGTGGATCCATCTCTCGATCTGTCCCAGCATTTCAAACAGACCAAACGGTAACCATGACATCACTTGCATTGTAAGAACTACATTCCCCTTTCTTGAATCCGTCACACCACAGTATGGCTTATTTTTCTTTTTGAACTGCTAGTTTTTGTACATTTTACTTCGTTTTACTTTTACTTCACAAACAGGAAGTGAAACCAGGCAGTACAGAGGCTACTAAAGGACACACTCGCTCACAACCTGCGATGTGCTTCTTGAAAAACTCACTCACTCCCAGAAAAATTACTATCCTGCAATTACTGTGTTTAATAAAATAAAAATACAACATTGGTTTTCAAAAGGGGGAACCCAACTAATACTAAGCAAAAGTAATACTAAGAAAAATATCTACATCTCTGTTGCTAAGCATGGCCCCTGGCAAGGGAAATGCTCACTCTGGATTGAAACGGGAAGCTGGCTCTGAAAGAAACGCCCACTCCACTCATTAACAGACAAAAATTAAATTAAAATCAGTGTGTCTCAGTCAACTATACAGTGTGAACAGAGATGAAGGAACAACTTCACCAGTACCTGTCTCTGTGGGTGGGGGCACCCTATACTGGCCATCAATAATTATCAATGGGGAACTATTTTTTACTAGTTCAGTATTAAACTTAAGTTTTTATGTGTTTTTCCTATGTTTTGTTCTTTTTTTTATTGATAGTTACTTCGGGACCCATTTTATAAGCGCAATAACACACTCTGAGGTGTGGGTTATCTCCTGATAAGAACACGCCCAGGTGCATAAGGCTCGGCACAAGCGCCTCATGCCTAACAACGCACCTGGGCGTGCTCTTATCAGGAGATAACCCACACCTCGTCGTGTGTTTTTGCTTGCTTGGACTATGCCCCATTGACCATGTCTAATTCATGATTTCAATCTGTTTCACTAAAATTCACAACAGTGTGTGTGTGGGGGGGGGAGGTGATAATATCTTTAGGTACAGGGTGCCTGTGAAATGTAACATCCTCCACCAATTGATTTATGATTCCAGAATCACGGACAATTTTAAAAGTAAAGCAAAAACCTACTTTAGAAGGCTCATGGAATGTAAACCAATGCGACTGCCCTTGACACCAGATTGACCTATGCCTCTTTCAAAGTAACTATTGTCGTATCCCGTACCAAATTGCACCTATGAAATTATATGACTATCAGCCTCAACAGAACCCTCTGTAACCATTATGGCTGTGCTAAAGAAATGAGACTTCTGTTAGCCAACAACTGAACAACCATGTAACCTCTTTGACTGTTATTTGTAATGTGCTGTAATCCGTATTTCAAGTACTGTCCCTGTACCTTTCATATATGATGTGGAACCTTTGTAAATGAGTCGCTGACTCAAAGGTATTTTCTGAATATTACAATAAATAAATAAAAAATAAATAAATAATATTTTATAGCTGTAAACAGTTGTTGCTTTTCTTAAAGTTATGCAATTTTGTGGAGTGCCTTCAGTAGCAGGTCTGCATACAGTAGTGGCAGTAGCAGTAGAGTTTATTTAGTATTAGATGCTCTGTCCCGATGGCTCGGGGCATCTTACAAAAAAACTACAAAATACAGAAGCACTCCACTGCAATCATATGATCCTGACATCAGTTCTATCCTCAATCTTTAATATACCCAAAATAAATAAATAACAGCATTTGAAGGTTAGATCTTAAGCAGCCAGCTAATAAGATCACTCATGGTAGGCCAAAGTATACATATAGGCTTTGAGACCCTGCGGAGTATCCCTTAACTGGTGGGGCAGTGAGGTTTACCTACTTGGTCCTGCCACCACAAATGTGGTCACAGAAATAGGGGTTTTAACAAACTCAGGGATCTGACTGTAATATTTTATGTACCATTACGTGTGAACTTAAGTATGCTGGTTTCTGTATTCTGGCAGTTCATTCCCCCAATTTATTTTTTATTTAAAATGCACTGTATGTACCCTAGTACAGCCTTATTTACATGGTTCATCTCATTTCCAAGATGGGTGGGGTGAGCAAGAAAGTTTAGAAAAAAAAATGAAAGTCTAATTCCAATAAATAAAACATGCATGTGAATAAAATAGATGACAATCATACAGCAGTTAACAAATACAGTACAAGTCACATTAAACTGTTCCTCCAACTCACTGGTTTACATTTTTCAGTGAGTTGCTTTATGTGTGCACTGCTCACTGCAATGAATTAATAAAAGTTTCCTAATGGTTTGCCTCTAGCTGATATTCAGTTTCAGCTTACTTTGCAGCTGTCTGGAAACTTTTATTAATGTAGTACAACACATTAACCAATGCTTAAAACACACCAAACCACTGAGTTGCAGCCCAACTTCACTACTGCAGTGTGCAGTACAAACTGCTCGACATGTCATTCTACCTAATCCCATAAAGAAGTTCTGGCCCAATTCCAGCCAATAGCAATCCTGCATTTGGACTGAAAACCCTGCCACCATGTTGTTTTCCCTGATTACGAGGACTCCACTCACTGCTGTTTTTTTCAATCAAACATATTCCTTGTTATTTCTACCCTTTCATTCTTTTATCCCCCAAATGCCACAGTTTCTGGCCCCAATTGTACTGTAGCAGCTGAAGAAAACTGCTGCTGTTTGCTGTATTCAGGACTAGCAGAATTTTACCCGCGAACTGTGGAATTTCATCCATAAACAGTGGAATTTCACCTTTTGCAGGCAAAATTCTGCCATTCGTGGGTGAAATTCGACTGTTCATGGGTGAAATTCTGCCATTCGTGGGGAAAATTACACACTTCGCAGTTAGGCGAATTCAGGACAAGAAGTAAAGAAAGTGAGATAAAACCCCACAAGGTACAAACTGGTAGTGGAATTCAGTTTTTCCAATATAAAATAACAAGTACTGTACAGTACTGTATGAACTGGATTAGGCAGATTTGGGGTCATTTATAAACTGAATGCCAGTAACTACTGGAATGCAAATGCATTTGAAAATGCACTGCATGAACACTGGATGGGAGCTGAAGGGAGTTTACTCTGGCTGAAAGTGCATTGCATGTGGATTGCATGTGAGTTGATGATTAGTTGAAAAAGAGTTTGTATTTTAAGCATTCCGAATTGCCACTGCATTGTCAGCACAAAAAGATAATGAAAGAGCAGTGAGTTGGAGGAACAGTTCAGTGCGACTTATACTGCGCTGTAGATGAGCAGAGGCTAGTATCCAATGTGATATAGCTCAGGATGGACAGCAGACAGTTTAGGGTAAAGTAAATGGTGTGGTGAAGTTCTTAGAGGCAATAATGCATTGGGAGATGTAGGTGGGCAAACACTGGCTTTCTGAAGTCTTAGGGTCCTTGCTTCCTTGAAAATGCCACAGATTAAATTCTACCTGGTTGGGGAAGTGACTGGGATTGCCTTGTTGCCGAATACATTGTGGGCCTGAGAGACTAGAAGAAGTTCCCAGACCTGTGATCTTAGTTGTTTGAACACCATTGTTCTGGGAAGTCAATTAGTATGGTAGATAGAGTATGGGCTCTAACACAGTTCTAAAATACTGTGCTCTATTTGCATTTCTGCCTGTTGTCCATTGGGAGTATGCTGAATTACATACATATTAGGGGGAAAGAAAGACCAGTGGTCCACTGAGCTCCTAACATCCCACTAGCTCAGAGAGAGAATATCCCTTCACCAAATATTCAGTGAAGTACTTGTCCAGACAGAGCTTTAAAGTTACTACAACGTTTGCTGATACCACATGCTCTGTCAGTCTATATCAAGTATTCTCTAATAGTTCTGCGAAGCAATTCTTTCTGATGTTTCATTTTAATCTTCCTCCCTCCATAGACATTGTACCCCTTGTCCTTTCATTCAGCACTGCCCAGCATCAGGTTCCTTTATGTCAATTAGTATTTTGAGTAAAGAGAATAGTCAAGGCCAACACTCTGCACTTAGACAACAACAGAACTGCGCTCCATGCCAACGGTCTGTGGTGCAACTGATATAAGGGCATGCTGTTCCCCTAACAAACCAGAAACCACAGTAGGACAGTACACTTGCCTGTCTTCTTGCAGTTTGCCAGCAGACTACTAGAGCCCACAGGCTAAAGGGCTAGTTGAGGCACACAAACATACTGCACTGTATCTGTACAATGACACCTGCAGATTGGAGGGTAATTGGTGTGCTACCACTGCACAAGAGCTGGAGCACGGATGAACCAAATAACTATAGACCAGTCAGTCTGATGTCTATAGTAGAAAGTTTACTTGACGTCATTATTAAGGAGAGCATGGTGGAACTTCTGGATGCCAGTGGATTCCAGAACAAAAAAAGATTAATTATGTTCCAGTAACACTAGTTCTGCAAGACAATCTTCTTCACAGATCCATACTCTCAGAATTCTAAGCTGTCTGTAATGACCACTCAGAAGCTGTTGCCAAGCTGGGGCCACCCATGTTGAAATACTGGTACCACTTATAAAAAATTGATGGCCCCATACCTCTTCAGTTTTACCTCCGGACACAAGCTCAGAGTTGTACCATACCAACAGGAATTGGAAAACTACAACCTGGTTCAGGCTGACAGAAGAGGTGGAGGTTCTGGAAAGGAAAACCAATTGGAAGGGCTCAAAGACAAAGAAGACTAAGTATGCAAGAATGGGCACGGTTTTCAGAATATATCACCTGAAAATACAAAAGGGGTCAGGTGGGGCTGATCTGTGACTCTACTGTTACTAAGTAACTAATCTATCTTCTTCAAGGACATATCCCTCCATAGAATCACTAAAGATCTACAAAAGAAAATTATGGAAGTCAATTTTAGACCCTTTAAGAAGAACAAATTATATGTCTGCTACAGTGTATACATTTGCATAACTGATATGCATAACTAACAGTTTACGAAGAAAAACAATTCTACTTTCTATTTTTTTAATTATTTTGAACTATTAGTTCACAGACTGTAAAGTAAGGTTCTGAACAGAAGCCATGTATTTGAAGTAATGTACCTTAGCTCAAATGGGAACATATTTATGGAGATAGGCTGTATAAACTAACTTGAGCCTTTTAGAGCATGTATAAATAGAAGTGTGGCCTGAGACCAAGTATAAATAAAAGCTGTGTATTCAGGAAGAGGATGCATTATACCAGATTAATTCAAAATATCTCTAAATAGTTAACAAGATAAATTCCAAAGGTACAGATAAAATATTCAGTGATTATTTGTTTCTATATTGCAGTGATCTTGCAACCCAGGGCAACTGTACCATCATTTATCACAATCAACATTTCCATAACATTATGATTTTTGATTGCCAGCCACTTAACTATCATGTTTTATCATTGCTAGTCAAGTTTGCAATGATAGCTTTTTGAGGACTGAACATGATCTATGATCATAATAATGATCACTTACAAAATAGCATGATCAAATCATTGTTTCCATGGAGTACTCTTCTTAACAGTTAATAAAATCGCTTTCCATAACATTTAGATCTGAGCCTTTGTCAATATGGGAGGTTCTTAAAAAACAAAAGGAGGTGCAGTCACTTCTCCTATGCTTCTATGTTTCTACTTACTAAAAACAATAGATCTTTGAGGGAATCTCTTTCATTGAGCCCCACCCATGGAACATATATGCCAAACAGCTCAAAAAAATGTTTGCCTAGCAGAAGCTGCCCGCGATGACACATATTGTTGATGCCTATATAATGTGAACAGCCCCATACTGCCTTCATTTGTTCTGCCCACTGAAGGCACAAAATAATCAAGCTAAACCAATAGGAAAAATAGCAACACCCCCCCCTCCCCACACCCCATCTACAGCTGACCAGCAAAAGTAATAACTGGATGGGAGAGTTGTTCAATAAGCCAAATAAAAGGCAAAAAAAAAGTAACCATAGAAACATCCTTCACCCAAACGATGCCACCCACAAGTAAGGGGGAAGGCATGAGGGTGAGCTGTGGCTCAGTGAAGGACATTCTCTCAAAGATTTACTGTTACAGTAAGTAACTGCACTATCCTCTTCAAGGATACTTCTCTCATTGAACCACACCTGTGGAACAATGCCTAGCACCACCCACATAGACTGCTATTCCTGTGCTTGCTGCTAGGGTCCAGACCTCCCTTCAGAGTACACCTGACACCCGGTCCTGCTGTTTCCTTCTCCTTGATCCCAGTTCTGAGTAATTGGGGGAGGGAGGCTACAGAGACAGAGCAGGTGATGTCACAGGGGGCATGAAGCAGCAGTAAAGAAGAGCAGCAGTAAAGAAGAGCAGCAGCTCTAGTTACTGCCCATGGAGCAGCTGTGCATGTGAGTGGCTTAAGTAGGAGTGGCACGAGTCACCCAGCATGAGTCCATCAGTGGGAGGCCACCTGGGAGGCTCTACATTTTTTTTTTATATTATTATTTTTTACCTCGTTATTTATTTTAGTTATATTTGTTATTTGCAAAAGCAGGTTAAATATATTCATATGCCTATTAAATTAACAAATTTAGATTAGCTGTTTGATACTCTAAACAAGGTATTAAGGTAATAGAAACATAGAATTTGATGGCAGATAAGGGCCGCTTGGCCCACCTAGTCTGCCCATTTCCCTACCTAATGGATAAGCTGCAGATTCTAGTTAACCAACAGCCTACTTCCTCCTACCCCCCACTAGAATTCTTATGTCTGTCCCATGCATTCTTGAATTCCCCCACTGTTTTTGACTCTACAACCTCCTCAGGAAGGCCGTTCCATGCATCTACAACACTCTCTGGGAAAAAATACTTCCTCACATTACCTCTGAGCTGTCCCCCCTCTATATTCAAATTGTGCCCCCTTGTTCTTGCACATCTCTTTTTCTGAAAGATGCTACCCTCTTGGACTTTGTTGATTCCCTTGAGGTATTTGAAAGTTTCTATCATGTCCCCCCTTTCCTTGAGGCTATACATCTTAAGCTCCTTTAGTCTTTCTTCATATGTCTTCTGGTGCAGATCCTGCACCATTTTGGTTGTCCTCCTCTGGACAGCCTCCACCCTATGTCTTTGCAGAGATGGGGTCTCCAGAACTGTACACAGTACTCCAGATGTGGTCTTACCAACAGTCTGTGATAGTAGTTACTTGCATCTGCAGGCTTTCATTTAGAAATTTTGGTGATTTTAACAAATCTTATAGCCAGATGTGTCTGCTCTTAAAATAGCTACCTTATTCATTTTGAGAATAAGGTATAAATGAAACAGTTTATTTTTATACTGCTTAATAATATAGTCCTAAATTTGAAGACCTTATACAATTAGTCATTAATTTCATGGTAGTGAGTCACTGTATTCTTAGTAGTAGGTGTATAAGTACTAATAATAATTCTTGAAATCATGTACTCAACTTTAACCAAAATGAATCTGCACAGAGTACTGGTTGTAAGCTCTCCATCTGCAGCCATGACTTTGGCCCGTGTTTTACAGGTACTTTCCTGAGGCAAGTGGAAGGTAGCATAAGAGGAATACAAGTTACAGGAATGCTGCAAACAAGTCAATGAGTTCAACCGCGGTAAAGAAGCAAAAGAATGCCTTTTCAAAAACTCAAAAAAGTCTAAATCATGGGAAACTGTTAAGGTGTAGTCATAAGTTACAAAGTAAATTCAAATAACTACGGGCTATTTTTAGTTCTGATTCTCAGTGGTGATGTGGAAGAAAACCCTGGCCCTGCCAAAACTGAGGTCAAAATAAAATTCATTTATGATAATACAAGAAACCTCATAAAAAAAGTTAAACTTGCTTAGAGTCTGTAATCAGAAACAACAGAAGTTTCTTTAACAGAAACCTAGTTGAAAGGACAAATAAATAACCCTGGAAAACGTTGTCATTGTTTCGATCTAAAGCCCTGTGGGGGTGGGATATTGATATATGTAAAAAAGGGTCTGGGATCAACTAAGGAAATTTTTGCTGCAACCATTGGAAGTATTAAGGAAATGGTAATGTATTTACAACAAATTGATAATCATGATTGGGATTATATATTCTCCACCAAAAGTGAGAACCACTGAATTTGAAAAACTGGCAGACATTCTTATGAAGCATTCATCAAGTAAGTATTTAATCCTTACTGGGGACTTTAATGCAGCCTGTGGCTATCCTAGAGAATGGAAGTTAGAAGATAGCTGGAGGCAATTATGCCTTAGACAGCTAAAAAAGGTCCCAACAAGAAAGGGTAAGTTAGTTAGTCCTGTCTGTGCACATATTAGTCTTTGCATCTGAAAATGTATAGTAATTAAAATTAATGTGGCTGTAAAAGTTCATAATTTTTTTGAGACCATAACACCATGAGCTGTACATTACAAATAGGTGGCCTTAGTTCAATGCCTCCACCGCCTCATCCAATTAAGAGAAGATGCTTCAGGAAGTATAGTAGACTTGCTTTTGAACAAGATTTAGCAAAAATAAAATGGCATTGAGTGTTCCTGATCCTTGACCTGTACCTGGTGGTCAAGGCATTTACTACCTTATTTATTTCTGTTTGCAGTAAATTGGCATCATTAAATCAGTAAATTTGATAATTATTTCATTTATTTACCCAATGTACAAGTTATGTGTGATAAAACAAACCATTCCTAGGATTAGACAAAGAAACTGGCCTAAGGATAAAAGTGAAAATATGGAAAACAACCTCAAATTCAGATTCAGAATCATATAGAAAAGGAGGTTTATACAATAATAAGGAAGTTAGAAGCAAAGCACATGGCCCTGATAATGTGGAAATAAGAATGATTAAAGATGCAATAGATATAACATTCCAATACCAATTCTGACAGGATTATTAAACTGGAGCTTAAAAGGAAGTATAGTTCAGGCACCCTGAAAGAAAGCTAACATGGTAACAGTTTTCAAGGGAGGAGTATTCCTGTCTGCCTCCAGTTATCAGCCAATGGTTCAATTGTCTGTTTTATCTAAAATATTGGAGAGGGTGATACATGGTCAACTTTATGAATATTTAGAGAAAAATTCATTAATTCCAAAATTTCAAGGAGGCTTTAGGAAAGGTTTGTCCATGGACACCGCGCTCACCAACCTTATTGATATAACAGTTTCCTCTACGGAGAAGGAGCATGTGGTGGTCATGGTGTTCATGGACCTTTCTAAAGCTTTTGACCTGGTAGACCACGCCATCTTTCTTGAAAGGCTGAGAGGTGTTGGGCTGGCAGGGGAGGTGGTGCATTGATTCGCTTCTTATTTGAAGGGCAGAAAACAAACAGATGGTGTTGGGGAAATAAAATCTGATCAGGTCTCTACAATCAATACATGTTTTGCCAAAATTCCTTTCAAAAACACTCACAAAACCATTTCCATAGGTCAAGAAACTTATCTCACAAAATCATAAAGCTGTTTTGGTTTTATCACCCGTGCCTCAATAAGTTTCCATTTTTAGTTAATATAAGGGCCATTTCTCGACAAACCACATCAAAATGAATCACCACACAGAACTTAAACAGTCACACACAAAAGTTACAGCCATGAAATCCATCTAGTTTTCAAAATGTTACAGTGCAAATATTTACTGGCATCTCAAATGGTCACAAAACTAAAAAATAAATGAATGACGAAACCATGCAAACAAGCGACAAAACCTAACTCACAATTTGAGATTGCACCTTAAAATGAAGTACAAGGAGAAGTAATTTATTACATTGGGATATAAAAGGCAGAGGAAAACAACAAACTTCAAAGCAAACAAAAAGGAAATTCTTTACTCGGAGGGTCATTGGAATTTGGAACATACCACAGTATGTGATCAAGTGTAAAAACAAATCTTCAAGGGGCATTGTGACAACATAATCCTACAGAAAGGTTGGACTGACATTCTACCACTGAGAAGTGGAATGCAGTTGAGTTTGGCTTTATGACCTCTTTGCACCTGAACTTAGTATGAACCTTAGTATGATAGGATATACTGTAATACCATACAGTACCAATATACTTTTCTACACAATGGTGTAACAGAATTACATCCCTTCGCAGGTCTAAAAACTGTCATAAAGTTGATGCCATGTTGTTCTAGGAGGAGGAAATCTGGACTGCTAGAAGTTCATCCAACCCAGGCTTGTTGGTTGATCCAGAAGCAGACCTGATGTAGATCGTAGAAGCAAGCACCTGTTGGTCCTGCAAACCAGTGGCCATCTGTGGTCATGTCAGCAATCTCAGGCAGGAGTGGGACAGACAACCAAAGGAGAAATGAACAAGCAGGAAATAACTCCCACCCACACCACCCACACTGCCAATGCCCGTTTCATAAATGGCTGCTCTGAGCTTCAGGAGGAGTATAAGGTATATGAGTTATGTAATGGGTGGTGAAAACAGTAGACTGATACAGAAGAAAAGTCACCACAAGCAGTTATGTAAGAAATCATTTATGGATCATGACTCTACTTCCACTCATTTAGCCATGTTCTGCAGCAGTTTTTAATCACTTTACCATCCTTTTCAACTGCAACATTTTTTATTCAATTTTCTCATCCCCCAATCCAAAATGAGCTTTTTCTGCATCAAACAATATATGAACAAACTATTTGCAATCCAGATAGAAATCCCTTTGCATAAACACTGTACAGTGTAAGGATTGTCGATATAAAACAGTATTCATTTCTTTTTATTTACTTTACTAGGGTACTGCATTCACTGAGATCATTACTTCTGTATAGGCACTGGCAAACAAATACAAATTACAGTTGCCTTTATTTAAAAGGCTGTTTTTGTTAACCATGCAGCTTGTGGACTATAATGAGCTTGAAGAAACCAAGGTGTAACGCTATTTTATTAGACAAGGGTGTTTAACTGAGGGTAATTACAGTGAAAATTTGTTCAGTGCAATGCATACTAAAACAACAGAAAAATTCATAAGCACAAAAGAATAATGAGCAGTTGGTGTTCTATTTCACTGATCTACAGAGTAATTAAGAATGGGAACGCCAAGGCTAAAAATGTAAAATGTAAAACCTGAAATAGAAAAGATCTGACCTGGAATGTATTACATTTCTTAAAGATTGCTAGCAAGTCCCCTCCCCCCTTTTCCTGTCTGGTCCTGACCATGGATAGGCAGACCTCCCCAGAAATTTGAGGTCCTTCTCCTGTAAACCGTCTTGCAACCCCCTATGTGAAAACAGGTGCAGAGCAGAAATCATCTGATTACCTAGCCCCACTGCTGTGGAACTCCCTCCCTTTTCTTTGAAGATGGCAACTCACATGGTACCTTCAAACTGGCCCTTAAAGAGCACCCCCTTTCTCTAGCTAAATGTACCTGTTGAAACTCTACTGCTGAATTGCGGGGTCTGTACTCTGACTTGTTCCTACTTTAGTTGACATAGTAATCCTAACTTTTAGGCTGTCCCTACATAATAGAAACCTACCAGTAATCTCTTATTCCCCTGTGTAATACTTGTCTAGAAACTCATTTGATAAGAACTGTTGATCTTGGAAGTCTTGTCTCCTATTGTATACATTTTCACAATTGTTTTATACAATTTTATTTTTTATTCATCAAGGGTCATGGAGCCATCAAGATGCTAAGATGTACGCATTAACCCACAAGACAGCATGGGTCTACTGGAGAATTAATCCACACCTGGGGTTGGGGGGGTGGCGTAAGGCCATAGCCCAAGTGGCTCTAACCACCCAGGCGTGGATTAGTTCTACACTGTCCAGTGGATTAATGTGCTTATAACATGGCAAGTGGCATTTCTGAAACCACTCCACTGTTGACTATTGTGCCGACTGTTGAAGGCTGACTGGTTTTACACTGACAAATAAAGGGGTGGGTTGCTTTCGGAGCACAGTTAGGGTCTGCTGGAACAGAACAAGTAGGGGGAAAACCTCACAGAGTGGATGGGCTAAGCGGTCCGACAAATTTTCTGTTTCTATGAGCTCAGTACCACAGCTACTGCTTGTTACACACTTATTTCAGTCACGCAATCCTCATAAAGCACTCATATCACTGATCCTGTGCGAAGCCAACTTTGGGAGTTTTATGCCACAGCTCTGGTAGATTGTTACTCTTCACTGGATTGTGGTATGAATAAGCAGCATGAGATTGCCTCTGATGGCATGCATCCACAATAAACACTGCGTGGGGGTAACAGCAGGATTGAGACCATGGGCTGTGGAGCCTCAACTACAGAACCTGCACCAGTACTAGCTAAACAGAGGGCTCCATCTAACTTTTCTTTTAACACTGAAGGTAATCTTTAGCATAGAGATATTAAAACATAAAGCAAATAGTTTCAATTAATTATGGTGGTGTCCCTCAAAACAAAACATTTACTTGGGCCATATACGCTGATGGCAGTATGATGCCAATATAGCTGTTTCTGCCCAAACACAGATGCCTCTGATGCAGGGTGCAGCACACAATGAAAAATGCTGAGGCTGCTTCTGCTCGTGTGACTGATCAGGGTACTGACGTTGCTGACAGTAAGCATGGATTACTTGGAAATTAATCCATGATCAGCTGATGGCTTTCAGCCAATGTGGACCTCCTCTGCTTGAGAGCTATGTTACAAAACTAGATAGCAAAGGATATGAAGGAGTGGACTTCCTCCAGCTGGGAGCCTTCATAGGTCATGAAGACCAGAGTAATGCGCAGTCTGACAAACTGCTGCCTGGTGCCCAAGGTTATGCAGATCAGTATGTCTGACTTTCAGAGTGTGTATGTTTGAATGGAACCATTGTTGGACTTTATCAAAACACTTGCTGAAGCTGTACCTCCTGCTCCTGCATCACGAGTGCACTGTGTCATCTGTATACATATAAATGTGAGAAGAGAAACATGGCTTGGGAGGATTTTTAAGGGAAATGCAGAGCAGGATAGGGCTAGGACTGAGCTTGAGGAACACCTAAATTGATAGGGAGAGAAGTGGAAAGACATTTTCCTACAAGGACCAGTCGGTACCTAGCTGTCAGGTAGGAGCAGAACCACTTATCCAAGAGATCAGAGGGTAGCTTTAGCTAGTTTGTCAAAGAGAATATTGTAGGGCTGCACCAGTGTCAAAAGCCTTAGGCAGGATTGGTGAAGTAAGCAGGCCCCTGATACATTCCCTTATACATGGCATCAGAATCGTAAGGAGGAAGAGAATCGAGGGAGTTTCCAGAAACTAGACTGGAAGGGGCTAAGGAAGGAAGAGATTTGGAGAGGACAAGCTTTTCATGAACTTAGTAAGTGTAGGAGTAAGAGAGATAGGACAATAGCTACCAGGAGAGAAGGGGTCACCACCTTTGTAGTGTGGAAGGACTATAGTTCTCTTTCACACACTAACAACCAAGCAGTGTGAAAGAAGTAAAATAGATTAAACATTCATGAATGGCATCAGCAGAGCTAATCTGCACAAAATATCCCCAGAATCTGAATGGAGAGCAGGCCATGGCTGAAGAAATAAGCAGAATTTGAATCCACATTATCTGTCAAGCTGAGGCTAACTAACACCTGTGCCAAGACCCACAGAGATGCTGACCTGCTTTTTCACCCACTGGCTGTGTTCATAGCCTCACCTGGAGGAACTGGAGTATTGTGTAATTTATATCCTGAAGGACAAAAAAAATGCACATCATAAACAGTGTTGTGATATATCAACATAGAATGGGAAGACGTGCCACAATGCAACCCCAAACTGAAGAAGAAAGATGATGTTGCATTCTATGCAGAGCAGGCTTGCAAGACTACCTTAACTGCATAAGCCCAAATGAAGTCTATCCACTAGCCCTCCCATAAAAGACTACTGTCTCAGCTAAGCAGTTAATGCAGAAGCTTACCTTACATCTTAAAGTCAGATGAGCTGTCAGGGTGAGGCCAGCAGGATCCTAGATGATAACTGTTGGATTGAAGGGGTGCAGGAGCCAACAGAGGTGGACCAAATGAGGAGAGGAAATCCCAACAGTGAGCCTGACAGCATCAACACTGAACGAGACTTTCCAACAAGAGTCATTTACACTGGAAAGGAGGTCACCCTGATCATGGGGCAGATGATGATCCAGCTGAAATTGCTTTACACCGACCAGATTAAATGCCTGTAGCACCTTCCAAAAACATAGATATCCACACAGTCATAAAGTGGAGCATGAAACAATGGGTTGCAGTCTTCTGGGAAATCCAGAGCAGTTTTCATCTGAATAGCATGACAACCTAATGAAAGTGAAGGTGCTGCACTGCTAACAAAGAAGAAAGAATGACATTCTGTGCAAAGCAGGCTCGCAAGAACACCTTAATTCTAGGAGTTCCCATACTGTGCTGAGACGTTCTTACACCAGCAGCTACAAGATGAGCAAAAAATAGCCACAGAAGGGACTTCACAAGAGATTCGCAAGACTTGCTCCAGTCAGAAGAGCCTGGCATTTGCTGAAGGTGTCTGCTATTCAAACCCATAGCCTCCCTAAAAGCAGACACTGCCTGTCTCATCTTTAATCTGCTGTTGTTGAACTTGCACTGCTCACCAATTGTTCCTGGTGCCTCTGGGAAACTTCAGCTTATTCAGATTCATATCTGCTTGCATTTCACTTAAGAAGGTTTCTGGACTTTGCTCCATTTCACAGGAACTGCTTGAGAGCAGGATTTTTGTTCTTTAGAATCCAATCTCTGCTGCTTGTCTCCAGCTGCAGTCATTATTCTGTTTGCAACATTTCTGCAATTTTTGTGGAACTCAATGTTGTAAGCAGAGCAGCAAGACTTCAGCTTTGCACAACCTGTTGCTCCTCAAGCAGCTTTTAGGTATTCCTGTGTGGGAAGTGCAGGTGCTTATAGTCAGCTGTGGCTCAGGCCTAGTTTGGGACTCTGTCTCCCACTTAGCCAAGCATGGGATGCAGAGTTCCACTCAGCTGCATCTTAGGTAGGGCCACAGTTTTTTTTTTATTTTCATAAATGGGCAACTTCATTTTGAAAGTGGTCCAAATCTGTGTTTTTTTCCTGGGGATTCGGATTTTTCCCTTTCCCCCAGAACGTTTTTTTGTACTGTATTGTTGTACAGTGCTTTTCCCCTCTTTTGTGCTCCCAGGATTCCTTGGGGAAACAAGCTGTTCTCAGCTCATTAGGCATTTCCTAGTAAATGTTTTACAGAAATAAAACAGAACCTTCCATTTCTAATTACTGAAGACATTCTCATTAAAACTGTATCTTTTTTCAGCAACAGGTGCAGATGAATTTTAATGGGGCTGTTACCATGAAAATATATTGTGCCATAGAATGGAATGTCCTGAACTAAATACTGCTTTGAAATGTTATGAGATACAAGTCTTGTCATTACCAGTTGACATTTATTTGCAGGAAACCGATAAATCAATTTAAGGACAGTGAAGATGGGGGTCGGAGGGTTAGGGCTGTCACCAATGTAGGGGCTGAATGACAACAGAACAAAGAGACTAGTAGCTGGAGAGTTTTATTTATTTGCTTTTGTTAACCGGGTAAGCACACTAGACAGCCAAGTGCCTATTTTCAGGTGCGACCAGGGAGATTACAAGGTACATACAGGAACATCAGGCAAAAAACAAGTGAAGGATTACATTAAAGAGAATTAGCACACAGGAACAATACAAGCAACAGTACCAGCAGGGGATTTTCACTGCAGGCAGTAGGAAGAAGTACAGTGTGGTTTCATTGTTCCAGGCAGCAATGTTGTAAAGCTTGCAGGTAGGCAAAGAGGAGTAACACTGGGATAGAGTAGGCCCAGAGCAAGATAAGGGAGTGCACAGTAATAATGCTCACCCTGTTGGGCAGGTGGGCCTAAGTGGTCTATTTTTCTAGTAAACTGTGAGTACAGGAGGTGTATAAGCGCAGATGTGCTCTACCCAAGTCATTTAGTTGGTTGAGGAGAGTGAAGGAGAGATAGAGGGGGTGAACGGGTGTGTGTGTGGGGGGGGGGGCGATCCAGAGAGAAATGGGAGGGTAAAGGAAGAGAAATTCTGATGGAAAGAGGTGGCAAACTCCAGGGGGTCTGAGACAGTGGTATTGCCAAATTTACTATTAAACACGGTGTCTCTGCACCATTTAGAGTGCTTTTGAGTTAAAAAATCTTTTACATTTGTAAGTGTAAACTGTTCAGGCTGCAGGGGTTTTGGCTTCTTTACTTATCTCCCTGACTAAGGAACTGAAATATTTTAGGTCTTTTCAATGACAGTGTAAATATAGCCATTTCACATATTCACACATACCCACATAATAGAAAGCACCATGGGATATGTATGTAAATCACTATGACAATTGAGGTTGGTTCTGCTTTGTGCAGGAATGCATGGCGCCAAAGGGCCTCTCACACAATCTGCAAAGGGTGAGACACACGTGCGTGTGTCTTCTGTCTTCACCCTTTGCAGTCACAGTGAGAGACCCTTTGGCACCATGCATTCCTGATGAAAGCAGAACCAGCCCAAATTTTCATTGTGATTTACATAAATATCCCATGGTGCTTTGCATGATGGGGGTATGAGTGATTTTGTATTTCTTAGAAATCTGGCTGGTAGCCAATGCCCTTTTTGGGTAACCCTTGCCTCAGTACTTTTGTGCTAAGCTTCTTTGTCATTTCACACATCGTTTCCTTTGATAGCCATAGGGGAGATACATCCCATAATGCACCATGGCATTCCTTCGGGAAATATTCCATACCAGGCAATTCGTATAACAGCAGGGTTGCCATGTTGACTATTAACAACTGTAAAATGTTTGGACCAGTACAAGTGTAGAAAAAATGCTGCAAATGTACACTACCTGGAAGAGAGAAAACATATTTTAAAACCTTCTGTTGAGCGTAAATGAGGCATGAGGTTCAGGCCATGTAATACATTTTTATCCTGCATTAGCTTTTAAACATGTGTTATTGTTAAGTCCCCTCAGATATGGATTTGTTCCACACTGAACAATAAGTGCACCTCCAGCTTTTTCCAATAGCTTAATCCCTTAATTCCCACACCTGCTTGGCAACCCTCCTTCAGATATGCTAAATGCTTATATCTCTTTTATAGAGAGGTGCCCAAAACTGGCAGCAGTACTCCAATTGTGGCCTCAGCAGAGATGCAAAAAGTGTTATCACTGTCAATCATGATCTTTTTCTGAAGTTCTGCAAACTTAGTTCTGCATGATTCAAGACCTTCATACAAATAGCAGTACAATTGGCTCACAAGGTTTCACACTTGCCTCTGGAGTTAGAAGAAGGGAAGGATGTGGGTTCTAGTCTCACACCAGGAGCTTGGGCTAATACTTGATACTGACACTGTAGTGCAGCACTAGGGATGATGCACTGTTGAGGTGTCACTGTTTCTATGATACATTAACCTGAGGTCCCTTCTGCTCTTCTCTAGTGGCTGTCCAGGTGGAAATTAAAGCTCCAATGGCATTTATCTTAAGAATAAAGAACCCCCCCCAATGTCGTGGCAAACATTCCACACTGTCTATAAAATGGTTTCACATAATTCACTCACAAGACATCCCTGGAAACCAGCTGACACAGCTCAGTTTGCCATTCCTGGTCTAAAACTACAAACCATTAACAAAATAAACATAAATATTATTAATATAAATTGAACCTAATTGGCCTGAGAACAGATCTATTATTCTAAGCATTGCTTACAGTGATGCTGAAGTCCTTTTTTAATCATTAATAGTAATGTTTGTATCATTTTAATAATAAATTGATAATTTTTCTCGACAAGATGCACAGTTTTATATTTTCCAACATATAAACTCATTTGCTGTTTGTTAATTCTTTTAGTTAGTCATTTTGATGCCGATTCATGTAATTCTGTACACAAACAGGTTACTTAGTTATAACCATAGTTTTAGTACTAGTATTCGGTTCACGTCAACACTTAGTCTTTCTTCAAGTGGGCATGCTCAATCCCTGGAAATAGTCTCAAGTTTGACTTCTACCATCAAAACATGTGGTTCTCCAGTTCTACCCTTACTGCTCTCGAGCCTTCATGCTGGAAATGGGTATCTAAGGCAAGCCTTGTTAGGGAAGATTTGGTGGCTTCTGGGGATGTGAACTGAATACTAGTAGTAGAACCATGATTACAAGTAACCTACAGTTTGCTTTCAAACAACATAAATGCAGCTCGCTATCAACCTTCCTAGCTGCCCTCAGGAGGAAAGGGCAAGGTGCATGCACTGTCTGAATTTCAGACAAACAGAGACTGAAGAACCCAAACGCTGCCTCCGAGCAACAGAGCATTTTCATGCTGTAATAGAATATGAATGTGTGTACATTAGATCTGGTAGCAGCCCTACAAATCTATTCAACTGAGAACTACCTGGCATCAGCATCACAAGCAGCACTATGTCTGGCGGAGGGCAACACCAACCTTTCAAGAGGCTCCTTCACAGCCAACTGGTAATACACACAATGCAGAACGTGATCCACCAGCCAACAGTCTGTTTGGCCACTGGTCTCTCTAGCATGACTTCAGCATAGTTAAGGCACAACTGGCAACCTTATGATGAAATTCTGTCTTTGCTCACAGTAACAGAGAATGGCTGTGTGGACATCAAGTGTGTGGAGGGTCTGGTCGGCCTCCCATGTATGAGGTTTTGGAAAGGATATAGGCAGATTCATGGCCTGGTTCAGATGCAATTCAGAAATGGTCTTGGGCAGCAATACTGCATGTTTGTGTAGGATAATCTTGTCCTTGTGGAGATCCAGATATGGTAACTCTTGTTTGGCCAAGGTGATGGCCACCAAAAATGTAATTTACCTCTATAAATGTGACAGATGAAACTTGTCCAGAACTTCAAATGGCTTGGCCATAAGTTGAGTTAGCACTAGGGGTATGTCCAGGGCCCCTGGTGTTCTGCGGCAGAATTTTCTGATTTCTGCAGCAGGGCTCCTTGACTTCTGCGGCAGCATTTTCTGATTTCTTCGGCATGATTTATTCATTTCTCTGGCAGAATGCAGTCCTGTCATTGGCTAAATATGATGTGATGACATCGTATGCTGAGCATAGAGGAGGGGCTTCAGGATAAATGAGGTGGGAAAGAAAGCCTGACACTATGGAAAAACAGTATATTTATATGAAAATTCACCAAAAACAATGAATTCTGCAGCACTATATATATTCTGTGGCACGATACAAATTCTGCGGCAAATTCCGCAACCACAGAACCGCACAATTCCAGGGGCCTTGGGTATGTCCCATGGCGAAGATGGTCACACAAATGGGGGATGGGGTCAGGATGCCCAGACTCCTGGTGGAGTAATACTGTAAGGATGTCAGTTGAGGGAACTTCTCAAATTAGCAAAACGTGTGCTAAGAATAATGACAGCATTCTGCTCCAGGCTGTAAAAGCCAATTATTTTTTATTGTAATTTATTTGGACATAAAATAATTGTTTGTACAACCAGGAGTAGAACTCTCATTCTTCTGTGGGGGTAGTTCACATACCAGAGGGGAGAAATGGTTCAGCTCTTTGAAAAAGCCACTGTTGGAACACTGACCTTCACTGCTACACCAAGATGGCAGCCAGTTAGACCATTAATGTTGCTCACAGCCTTCACTGCGACAGGGACAAGAGGTGACCTAGGATGTGCTTCACTGAGCAGAACAGCTGAGGCAATCCATGTTCTACACATCAGCAAAAAAAAAACTCTTCCACTTACAAACATCAGTTTTAAAAAGTTGACTCCATCCAAGATGCTGCCAGAACTTTGGGAACATCCTCAGAAAGCCCAAGGGCCTGGAAATATAGGCACTCAGCAATTAGGTGGTCAGAAGCAGAGACTACAGGTCCACATGAACATGTCTGCGCAGGCTGGAATCAGTCATTATAGCTACAGTAACTGCTGAGGCCATGGAGACCCTGGTACCAAAACTGGCAAGGCAATGCCAGTCTGATGCCATCAGGATCAGGGATGCCTGGTTTCTCCAACCATGTGGACCACCTTGTTGATCAGAAGAAATGGAGTAATGACATAAAGGCAATCTCCCATCCACAACCAAACAAAATGCATCACTGACCAGGCACACTGCTAAGATGAAAGGGTGCAAAACAACCCCAGCATCCTGTTTTCCCAGAAGACAAACAAATCCACTGACATTGTTCCCCAAACTGAGAATACAGTGGGTATCATCAATGGGTAAATCAGCAACTCATGGGATGCCTCCCCACAAGACAGAGGGCATCTGCAAGCTGGCTATTCACTCTTGCCACATGGACTGCTATGTGGTCTGCTTGTAGCAAGCAAGCCAAGGACCATGTCTGAAATGCCTCCTGACACAGCTTAAAGAACTGTGCGACACCCTGTTTGTTCAAGTAGTCATGTTGCCTGTACTGACTTGGACAACCAGGCCCTTAAGCAGCAGTATGAACTCTAACAGTGCTAAGCATACTGCACAGAGTTCCAGAAAATTGATGTACATTCTGTACTTGATCAATGATCAGATGCTGTGAACACTGCAGTCCTACAGGTGCGCTCCCCAGTCTACTAGGGAGGCTGCTGTTGCCAGCACAACCAAAGGCTCCAGCCAGAGAAATGGACTCCCTCAAAGAAGTTTGGTGACAACTGAAGATGGCATTCAGCATCAACTGGATCACCTGAGCCAGCAGGTCCAGGGCTGAGGCCATCTGGGATGCCTGGTGCCTCATTTTCTTCTAGATGGTTTTCATGCCCTAGTGGGTACAATGAACCATCGCCATGGCAGATGTCATGACAACCAAGAGCATGAGTAGTCTCGGGCTGGTATTACCCAACCCAAATGATCAAGCAAATAACAGATCTTCTACCCTGTCCAGAGGCAGGCATGCTTAGGCTTGCTGCAAGTCTAGTTCTGCTCTGATGAAGACTATCCACTACTTCAGAGTCAGTTTACACTTGGCAATATTGCTGAGAAGACCCAGCTGCAGGAATGTCTAGACAACCATGTCCCTGGCACATTTCACATTCTGAAAAGTGCTCATAGACAGTCACTGAGATAGGATAACACCTTGATGCTCCTGTATCTAAGTAACATTACCACTACTGGACAGACACTTGATGAACACTGTAGAAGCTAAGGACAGGCTGAATGTCATGGCTTGAAACCATAAGAGGATTCCATCTACTCAGAATCTGAGCAACTGTCTCTGTGACAGGCTTACAGGTATGTGGAAGTATACACCCTAGAGGACTAGGGAGCAAAATCAGCCCTTGGCTCGAGGGATGGAATGATCCGACTTTGGGTTGCCATATAAAACTTAATTATAATGAAGAACTTGACATAATTCAGAGACCGGATAGGATGCCATCCCCCTTCCAGCTTGGGTACCAGAAAGCATCATAATCCAAATCCCTGCTGCACTAGATGATCAAAAACAGGCTCTATCATGTAACATTCTGGGAGCTGTAGCTCCTCATTCCATAGTACTGAAAGAGACTCTAGCGAGGGTATTTCTTCCAGAAGTGCACAGGACTGACATGGAGAATGAGTCTCAAACTGCAGAGAAAATCCCAAGCCTATCACTTTCAAGACCCATCTGTCTGAGGTAATAATGGACCACTGTGGGAGGAAATGGGAATGTTGGCCTCCAACAAGAAGCTGCTGCAGAGACTGTGGGGTTGAGGGGATGGAGCCCTCATCCTGACACGTTTTACTTCTGGAAGAATATCTGGAGGCCTGACCAAAGTGGCACCACCTCTACCATCCTTATGCTGGCCTTCTTCAGAGATTTTACTGAATGACATGGATGGAGAGAACTGATGATACAGCAGCCTCTGTTGCTGCTGTCTCCTAAGATGGGGCCACAAAAAGAGTCACTGCTCTGCAGACATGGCTTCAAAGCCTGCTATGGATCAGTAACCAAAGTAATAGAGTCCAGCTAACACTGGAGTTTTTGGTTATGGTTACAGGTGTCCTTCAACCCTTGGAGCAAACAGATCAGTCCCTTTTCAAAGAGATATCTGCCACCCTCTGCTGTATTTCTGCTTAAAGGGTGCCTGGCATTGTATGAAGACTACCAATACTAAGGTCTTGGTAAACACATCGGCTGAATCCAAGACCACCTGCAACTAGTGCTGTGCAACTGAGAACCCCAAGTCCTGAATGTCAATGAGATCCTCCTGGCTACCCTCATGCAGAAGAGGCCACAGGTTTGAGAATCACTTAAATAGCACATAGCTGTACTTAGCCATTAAGCCACATAGCTGGTCTGCCAAATGTCCAGGGATGCCACCAACTGCACTCTGTGATCAAGGTGGTCTTATTCCTTGAATACCTTTGTCCAGGGGCTTAAAAGACTTCCCTGAATTACGGCCTTGCAGGGCACTTGCATCTTCCACCAAAATTTCAAGGGGAAGGATGCAACATGAACACAGAACCCCCATGAGAACCACATGCTTGCAGCCTGCCCAATCAGGTAAGGTCTGATAAGAAGCACTAGAAGATATCCATCTGAGATTTAAGAACTAGGGTTACATATAATCTACAATTCATATGAATATACAGTTCAAAAAGAGGCAGTACAGCACAGTGGTTAAGGGCACCAAGCTGCAAACCAGGAGACCTGGGTTTAAATCCCACAGCCCCCACTTGCATACTGTGTGACTCTTGTGCTCCCAGGTTGCACCTGGAAACAAGATTCGGCTTAGTGTGCCTTTCCTGGTTAAACAATTTATCTTTCCCTATATAGCCAGATACAATGCAGACTTGGTGGATATAGAAGAACTCCTATAGGACAGACTAGAATGAGAACAGAGAAAAAAAACAACCTAATTGTTTTGATCACCACTTTCAGCTATGCATTTAGAGGAATCAGAGCAACGCTGAATAAATTCTGGCTTACACTACAATCCACATAGGAAGGACAAAGGGTTTTTAAGGAATTACCACCAATAGTGGCCAAAAAGACCACAAACTTAAGGGACAGAATATTCTGTATTGACCAACAGTTCAGAAAGTAAAGGCAATTATCCACGTGAACAGTGCACATATTGCTCTAATACTTAATTTAAAAGCATAAAAAATGTGTGCATGAGGGCAAGGAAGTGAGCAAGGTAATTATTAATTGCCAAAGTATTAGGGTAGTCTCTACAGTAAAGTGTCTGTGCTACTTGGTGTGCATGGGGAAAACTAGTAGGCAATTAAAAGCAAGAGTCGGGGAGCAGGAAAGTGAAATCAGGAGAGATGATCCCAATTCTCCTGTTATACAGCATTTTAAAGAAACAAACCCTGGTCAGAGATGCAACAATTGTTAATAGATTAATCCGAAAAGGAATATAGATGTAACCCCTAGATGGCGCTATCCCAGGGGCTACTACCCCTGCCTGATTTGCCACTAACAGGTTGAGGGGCCTGGATCCAATGGCGGGTGCCTCCACCCAGAGGTCAGGGTTTGCAATAGTTAAACTAACTTGGTCACAGCCCTCTGGGACACTGCAACCCCCCTTTCTTCCCACTAGTGGCCCACACAATATATCAGAATTACCTTCACAGTATACACTTACCCCCAGGTCTGGTTCCGCACTGGGACCCTCCTGTGAAATGAGATACAGTGCAACAATCACAGTACAGTACTTTAACATAGACAAATACCTCAGGCAGTATAACTTTGCTGAAACAAAGCAGCTCTGATTTATTTAGGGGATATAACAAGGACAGGGGAAATCAGGTTAATTAGCTTATCACTCTAATAATCTCATTTATGGCTCTGTGCACAGGCTATCCCTATCAGTTACTGTCCCTGGGTACCCAAGCCCTAGTGGCTAGTCCAAACCGTGGCAGCTGGTAGGGCCCTTTCACACAGAGAAAAGGAGAATTAAACAGTCAGCAGTACAGTAATTCCATTTGGATTTAATGTGGCAATTCAACAGGGAGCAACCCTGAATTAGTACTCACGACCTCCAAATAAGATAGGGTCCTTCAATGTCAGCAGGGCTCACTTGAGGTACACAAACCTCTTCACACATCCATATAAAAGAAAGTACTATACCAGGCAGGCTGCATCTGTATCCCGATCGCAATTACTGCACAATACCCGAGAACACACAGCAGATTCAGTTCCTGACAGACCGAAAGTAATTTTCAGCAATTCTTCCAGTCTTCTACAGGGTGAGCCTGGTTTCTACTCTTCAGAGATCCTTTGATTCTTTTCACAGGACGGATTCAGTCCTAACAAGCTGTTACACAAGCTGCAGACCGGAACTCTGGGCCTTACACACGTTTTTGACTAAAACTGCACACTGAAAAAGCACAGGCTCCTTCCTTCTTCACTGCCAAAGCTCAACTGAAGCTCCAACCGACAAAACTGGGCACTTCCTTTGAGTTCCTCCCAGTTCTTGACTGGATTGGCTGTCACCACAATAGACTGCTGCTGTTGGTCCAAAAGGCACTGAAGTCTAAACTACATCTCCCAGAGTCACTGCCCATACAATCCTCTTGTGGCTGGCTCAGATTATGAGTCCAAGTTCTGATTCGTCCAAGGCACCATTTTAGAGCTAGCTTACCCCACACTGATTGGTCCAGTTCAGCAGTTCAAAACTAGAATGGGGAACTAGCAGACACAGTTCCTGACTGCAAAGAAAGCAGGTTAGACAAACTGTAATTTCATTATTACTCAAATAATTTCTGGCAAACAGTTACATCTTTCAGATAGGTTCCTTTGCACTCCTAGTGACTGCAAAATGAAGTGAATTGGCAGCAGCTCAAGTGGTACTCAAGAAGCACACAGTCCCCCCATACAAACTAATTATGTCTGCAAGCAGACAGCTCTTAAAGAGACAGTACCAGAGGCTCTAAAAACACTCACTGATAAATGGCTTAAATGCCAAACACCATTCAGGCTTGGAGCATTCAAGCAAGCTCCTGGAAGTCTTTTGGGAACCCCCATTTGCAGGGGGGTTACATAGATTTAATATATTATGCAGTACTATGGTGACACAGCACACTACCACATCAATACCTTTTTTAAGGCATTGCTTTGCTAGTGTGTGTGTCTGAACTGCTAGCACTGTTTTTATAACTATTGGAAGTGGTCTCATAAACATAGAAGTTGATGGCAGATAAGGACCTCAAGGCCCATCCAGTCTGCCCATTTTTTCTACCTTATGAATGTGCCATAGGCCTGTACTATGTCAATGGCCTATCTATTCATACTCATCTGTAATACATGCCTGCTGATCAAGTGGAATGCGGTGATCTCCCTACCAACTGTTTAAGAGCAGACTAGGGAGGGGGTGCCAAAATACAGTCACTGGCATCAGCAGACTAGCTCCGGTCCAGCATTGGGCTGGGTGTAGATGCAGGCAGGTATTGGACAGATCCAAAGGGCCATGGGTCTTTTTCTGTCACAGACATCAATGTTCTATCTAAGGACTCATATTTTAATGATTATTATGTGAAATAACTGGAATGTAAACACAAATTAGCTGTGTATCTGCTCCAGCCTTAAGCATGCTTAGCAAGGGCCAAAATGCATTGTGAATGGCCCTATGATGCATTAGCATTGCACCCCCATTCTTTACCCTGCACTAGCAATGCCAAATATTGTTTTGCAATGCATTTCTGTTATTTTCTGCAAACAGTAATATTTAAATAGATAAATTGCTACTGCAGTTCCACAGACTACAGAGCAATATTCAAGGATGTTTTGTTTAGTTTTGTCATGTGGCTAAAAAGTTCAGGTGACAGTCAGCCATAATGCTGTAAGATTTTAGACTTCCAGCTTAAATACTAAAAGTCTGCTTACTGCAGTGGATGTTTTATATTGTCAACCCGCACAGATGAAACATACTCTTTGGTCAAATATCAACCTTATCTCCTTTCGACTTATTTTATTTCAAATTTGGTTAAATTCATTGCAATAACATTTTCATACAATATCCATCACTTTTAAACTCAATGTCTAGGTTTGTGCTGTAGACGGTCCATAAAGCATTCTGGGATTCAGCCAGAACCAGTACTCTGCATCATCATTTCTGAAGTAAAAAAAAAAATAACGAGTACAGTGATGTACAGATCACAGTATTCAAAATATAGAAAGTTGTACTCAAGACTTAAAGCAATCAAGAAGACGTTCTGTAGTGAAGACTATACTAAATCATGCAAGTGCTCAAAGCAAGGGAAGATGTACAGTATTCAGGAGTGGAGGCAATCAGGAAGCTGTCATTAGTTAATGCTTTGGCCACTTTGCTCCACAAGTTCACAGGAGATTTCGATGGGGTCCTGGGGAAAGGATATCTGCCTTGTTGATGGGGTAGATTCAATGGATGTTTTATACTGTCAGCTTGCAGTGATGAGCCATACCTTTGGTCAAATACCCAACCATATTTCCTTTTAACTAATGGTTTTCTAATTTTATTAATTTCACTGTAATAAAGTTTTGCTGTGTTATCTAGCACTTTTAAACTCAGTAATGTACTGGTTTGTGTAGTATATATTTCATAAAGAATTGTGGCATTCAGCCAGAACTGGTAGTGTGCACCATCAGTTTTGAAGTTAAACATCATCACGGTGGATGCAGATCAGAGAGTTCAAAGTAAGGGAAGTTGCACTTGGGAGTGGAGGCAATCAGGCCGCTGTCCCTTAGTTAAATACTTTTATACTGAACTGTGGTGAGTGCTTGAGGCAATCAGGCAGTTATTCTGTAGTTAGCACTTTTGCCATTTTGCTCCACAGGTTTCAACAAGATTTCTACTGGGAACTAAGGAGGGCATGTCTGGCTTGTTGGCAGGGCAGACTGATGTCTGGGTTATTTTGAATGCATTCGGAGAGCTAGGAGCAGCTGTAGATGGCAGAGAAGTAGTTCCAGACACAGAACAGAAACAGAAGGCACAGAAGAATTTGATGCCTAATAAGGAGACTTGATTCCATTGCAGATGCTGAAAGTAGTATGCAACCTTCTCATTTTCTCTTACCACATTATGTCATGTACAGTTACACTTTACAGCAGTAAAAATACAAACTATCCACAAGTTCAGATTTTGACTTAGAAGAACTGAAGAAGTGATAACTGAGAAAAAGGTGGCAGTCCAGAATGCAAACTGCTTACTAGAGAAGCATACTATTTTGACAGGTTTTGAGCAAAGGGTCCAACATTTGAGATTAGCATTTTAACAGACTGGTGTTCAATCACATGACTTGATTATCTACTATTGGGTGATTTCTACAATGTAGTAGTGTTTTTTTTTATTATTATGATGATCTCTTCCCAAAGGATTCTACCTTTCATTCCATACTGGAGTTTATACAGCCACCTCTCTCCTAGTTCTATCTTTCCCTCTGTGATTTGAAGGAACCTTACAGCTGTTTCAACTGTTATCTCTGGAGGGCCATTACCTCTCTGCATCCTATGTTTCTGGTTTTAAAAGCATCATATAATAACCCAAGGTTGATTTGTAATTTTGTTTTTATTTCTACCTAGCCTTTAACCAAAGTGCCAGCAGATACTATCAGTGCCCCCCACTTTCCTCCCCAGCATTATGATCCTCATTAGAGTGTATCTGTAATCAATGTAAACCTACAATTCAGACTTGTTTACGAATAAGAATTTCGCTTGTGGGCCACTGCATCCCATTGACCTGATGTTCCTTGAAGATGCACTGACCTGTGAATCGTGTGCAACACTACATTGAAATCCTATATCTGGACTGACGCCAGAGCCTCCTGACCATTAGGTGCTGATATTACAACAGGTTGGGAGGGTCAGTGCATACACATGTTGATTAGAATGCACACACATTCACTGAAGTTACCACATGTTGATGTCATGACATTGCGGTTCACCCTCCCAATTAAGGCCACTCAGATATTTAACCTCAGCTGTATGGTGGCAGAGCTGCTCCTTATATAGGAATAGTCCAGAAAGCCATGCAAGTCAGTGCTTTTGGAGGGGGTAAGTAATCAGGCTTCAGAGCTCTTTTTTTTTTTTATAGACATAATAAATATAAGTACCCTTTCATTAAACCCAACAGCACTGACAACAACTTTCCCTTATATTCACATCAAACAGACTGAAATATGGAAACATAAAAGATGATGGCAGAAGGAGACCAAGGGTCCATCGAGTCTGCCCAGGGGTTACCGAGACCTTCTATGGGTCCTGGTACCTAGCCCCCTGTGAAATCCTAAATCCCCTGTGCCCAGGTGAGATCTTATGCTGTCCCACTCTCTCTCTCTTGGAAACTGCCATGGTTTTAGTGCCCACCACCTTGGCGGGCAGTCTATTCCAGTGCTCAATAACTGTTCTAGTGATTCTGAAGCCCCCACCTCGCAGCTTCCATTGATGCGCCCTAGTGGCTGAGCCCTCTACTATACTGAGAATTTCTGAGTATGGCATTTTTATTGATGCCTCTCATGAACTTGAATGTTTCAATTATATCACCTATCTAGTTTCCAGAGAGTACATGTTTAATGTCTTTAGTCGCCCCTCGTATGAGAGCCCCTGCACCATCCTGGTTGCCCTTCTCTACACAGTTTCTAGTCTATCCTTATCCTTCGTGAGGTAAGGGCTCCAGAACTGGACACAGTACACCCCATCCCTGTGACCTATACAGTGGGAGTATTGTTTCCTTGTCCCTACTGTGAAAACCTCTCCCTATGCATCCCAGCATTCTACTTACTTTGCCGTAAGCTTTGTTGCATTGGCTTGAATGTTTAAGGGTGTCACATATTATGACCCCTAGATCTCTTTCCTTATGTGTGGTGCGGAGTCGGACCCCATTAAGCAAGTATTCAGCTCTGGGGTTCCCTTTACCAAGCTGCAACACCTTGCATTATTTTTGCACTGAACTGCAGCTGCCAAACATTGGACCATCTCTCCAATTTTTTCAGGTCTTTCTGCAGGTCCCTCACCACCTTAGCAGTGCCAACCCTACCACCTAACTTAGTGTCATCTGCAAAGGGTGCCATTTTGCCTTGAATCCCTTTACCAATGTCACTAATGAACATATTAAAAAGGAATGGACCCAAGACCGATCCCTGTGGCACCCCACTAGTGACCTCCCCCTCATCTGACTTCACCCCACTGACCACTACTCTCTGCCGTCTATTCTTCAGCCAATTTCCCACCCACTTGACTATGCTCCTGGCAGTGCCTAGGTCCTCTAATTTCTTTAACAGGCATTTATGTAGCACTGAATTAAAAGCCTTACTAACATGGAAGTAGAGGAGATCCACAGGGTGACCTCTATCCACTTCCTGTGACACCCACTCAAAGAACTTAATGAGGTTTGTCTGGCATAACCTCCCTGTCACAAACCCATGTTGTCTCCCATCCTGGAGTTCGTTCTCTTCCTGGTATTCTACTAGATCCTGTTTAATTAATGATTCCATTACTTTTCTAACCACAGATGTGAGGCTCACTGGTCTGTAGTTGCCAGTCTCCTCTCTGCTACCTCCCTTGTGCAGAGGTAGCTCATCTGCCCTTCTCCAGTGCATAGGCATGGTATCCGTCTGTAACAGGCAGTTGAACAAATGTGTCAAGGGGACTGCCAATATCTTGGCTAGTTCCCTTAGCACCCTCGGATGCAGGCCATCAGGTCCAGGAGCTTTGTCTGTTTTGAGGTTCACCAGTGCTTCCCTAACCCTATCTATGGTGAATGTTGGTACCTCCATTCTTGGGATCCCTCTTTCTTAAGCCTTTATGCCACTATTCGGGACTGGACCATTGCGCTCCTTGGTGAATACTGAACAAAAGAAGTTGTTCAGAGCACTTGCCTTCTGTTCATCCTCCTCGATGACACTACCCCCATCTATCGGTCAAACAATCCCTCCTCTTTTTTTCTTCTTTTCCTGAATGTATCGAAATAATTTTGTCTCCCGATTTAACCCTTGCTGCAATTTGATGCTCTGCTGCCTCTTTGGCCAGTCTCACTGCTCTCTTAGCCGCTTTGCTTTTATGAGTACAATCCCCTCATTTGGGATCCCCTTGGTTCATCTCATATTTGTGAAAATCCTCCCTTCTGCTTCTGACTGCTTCTCGGACCTGGCCTGTGAACTTAATGGGTCTCTTGTGCCTGTTCTTTTTTGTTACTATCCTAATGCACAGCTTGGTGGCTTCTACAGTGGCTTGTTTAACCTGTCTCCAGATGTCTTCCACCTCTAGTATCTCATGGATCCCCAGCGGTTTTTCCCTGACTAGCTGTTTCATTCTCTTGAAGTTAGCTCCTATAAAGTTCCAGACCTCCATCCTGGATTTAGATTTTACATCCTCTAGAAACAACTCAATTCAGATGGAGTTGTGGTTGCTATTAGCCAGTGGTTCCCCCACCTTAACAGTGCCGACATCTGAGTTGGCAAGGACCACATCGAGGACTGCGCTACGTCTAGTTGGAGTGTTAACTAGTTGGGTGAGTAGGCAATCTTGTAAGGCCTTGACCACTTTTTGACTTTTTGAGGATCTAGCCAAGGGGATACCCAGTCAACAGTGGGCATGTTCAGATCGCCTGCTATCACTGAAGATTTCTAAAAAGTGCAAAATTAGCATCAGGACTCAAAGGGGACAGGAATTGATTACTTATGTGCAGTTGTTTGAAATGTTTATTTTCATAAATTATATTCATATCGCTAAAGGATCCCTATTTAACTGTGCATGAATAAAAGCTGAAACTGTCAGCTGTGTTTTGTTTTGTTTTCTTTATATAGACAGCATTCTGTGCAGTTTGTTTCATGGAACCACAAATTTGGAGTTTTAACTAGGTCACGTCATGATTTTAGAACCATGGGCACTGTACTGAGAAGTTCATGCTCACATATTTGAAACCATGAAGTGACACAGTCAAAACTCCAAATTCTTGGTTCCATGAAAAGGAACTGCACATAATGTTGTCCATACAAAAAGAACAATACAAAACACAACTGACAGCTTCAGCTTTTTATTCAGGCACAGTTAAACAGGGATCCTTTGAAGGTATGAATATAATTCATGAAAATAGACACATTTCAAACAGCTGCACATAAGTAGTCAATTCCTGTCCCCTTTAAATACAGTAAGTAATAATTTTCTTAGCAGTATATAAAGACTTTCTTTCACAACAAAAGACATTCCACACCATAATGTATACCAGGGATTGTGGCAGAAGAAAAGGGCAGACAACTGTTTTCTCAGCCTATTGAGATACTGTGAAGTTACATATATTTATAGTCACAGTAAATGGAATGACAACCTGGCAAAGTGCAAAATTGGCACCTGGAGTTAAAAAAGTAAGTGCTATCTCAACAGTATGAAAAACTGTCATTCTTAACAGTAGAGATTCCTCATCCAAGATGCATACCATGGAATTTAATAAAGGACAAGGGCAGACAACACTTTCCTCAGTCTTTTGATACAATATGACGTTACAAGTAAGAAATGTGACCCCAAAAAAGTCTGCACTATAGGAATATGTAAATATGTGTTTTTTTCCAGAAACAAACTAGAAAACGTACACACTGATTTGATTCAAGGAAACCACTGTCCAGGTATGATTTACTTTCTACAGATCAATGAACAGAATGTATATGCTACTTACTACTGAATACAGACACTGCAAGACATGAATTTATTGCGCAGTTTGGGAGAAGCTTAGAGTGGGTTTGTAATGTGCACTTTATTTTGAGATTTTATAACAATTTTTGATCAAAGGCTGCAAGTTTCACAATGCAGTAAAAGGAGTAGTCACCCCAAAATGTAGGTGCGGCATCAGACGATTTCTGTAGATCATATAAATAAAAAGAACCAACTTTATTTTATTACGTTCAGTGAATCTGTCTATTTTTTCAGTGTCTTCTGTGATGGATCAGTTGAACGTACATTGGAACAGATTACTCCCTGAAAAAAAGTATTTTATTCTTCCAAAACCAGAGGTTGAGCTGGATCTTGTATTATTAAAAATCTGGAGGGTTACCCCACTGATGCCCAAATTCTCAGTATACTGTACTGCTCTGCTTGCAACCTGAGCTTGAGACTCGACTCATGGAGCCACAGGTAAGGCCATGAATGAGAACAGCAGCCAACAAGCAGTGTGCTCTGGCTAAGGCACGCTGACAGCAGGTTTTGAAATAACACTGATACCTGCGAAAGGGCCAGGGAGTTTGCTACCACCCACAGTGCACTGTGCACACAAAGTGTCACAAATGGAAGTTTTCCCACATCATGGAGAGGAGGAAGGAGAGGTAGAAAACAGGGAGAAACCCATCAGCTGCCATCTATGTGACTGCGGGCACATTCAGACTCGCTGCCACACTACAGGCCTCTGAATCTGGCTTTAGAGTGCTTGGGGGGAGGAAGGCTCTCTCTCGACCCCTGCCACAGAGGGCAGCACTGCTGGGGATGCCAAAGGTGTTAGGCAGGTAGAGGTAGGGACTGGATGTAAGATGAGGCCTGAACAGAGTAAATCCCTGAAGACCAAGGGCATCTGTGCCAGGGATGAAAATCAGTATGAGAAATAGAAGTTGGGGATTTCCAGATGTTGAAAGTGGGACTCAGCTTAGCCAGGCCAATCAGAAAGGCTACTCTATGTGAGGAATCATATTCCAGGATATCATGCAGTGTGTAGATTTTCTGTTTCAGAACCTTTTTTTGGTGACATGTCCAGCAATGCAGGCATTATGTTCAACACTGTAGAGAAGAAAAGACGATACTCCATGTCAGACTTATCGATTGGTACTATTGGCAGACTGTCATCTCACAGGCAGGGTGTCAAGCAAATGGATGATGACTCATGGGTGGAAGCAGCTGCCAAGAGGCAGTGCACTCCAGCCAGTGAGGGCCAATGGCTATCACTCAGCCACTGCCTTGATTAAAACTGATGATGATGATGGTCTATGACAATGTTAGCAGAAATACTGAGAGTGAGATCCAAAATACCAATAATCTGGTCAGCTTAGCACTGGCTGTGACCAAAACAGCTTCCCAATTAGAGGGGTAGCCAGCACCGTCAGACAGGTGGCAGCACTGGGAATAGGGCGACCAGTGCAGGCTAAGCAGGTGAGGGTGTTCAACCAGGAGATTTAGCAAACCTGGCCCTAACAATGTGGACAGACCCATTAGCAACCACGTTTACAAGAGAGAGCACTCTTCTCCTACAATGGAGTCATTACCATCAAGGCATGATAGGTAAGCTAACTGGTCAATCAGTGATGAGGCCTTTGGCTGCCCAAAAAGAATCTCCTTAAAGAAGTAGTATACCCTCATATCTTGTAAATGTTATTTGTTTCCTTGTCAATAAACAACTCTTCATGTAGCTGCTGGGGAAATATGTGTTTGATTTAGTTTGTTTTCACTGTTCACACATGTCCCTGTAACTAACTTGGGGGTCTCTATTTTCTGGTTGTTGAAATCTCATTGTGCCTGAGAGCTTCATTAGCATACAAAAACATGATGCATCAGCACCCCTTATACTCCACAGTATGTCTGTCTGCTTACTTAGAATTCAACAAAAAAAGTTGCAGCAAGGTGTATAACAACACATTTTTCTTCAATTAGCTTTACAAACTGTCCTAGATGTAATGCAATTTTTTTTCCTTTAAACTACATTCAATCTTTGTGTTTCTAGAGAGTTATTTTCCGGTTATGTGTACTTTCAGTATAGAGATACATGGTGTAAATGGGTGCTGTGACATCATGTTCTCATATGCTAATGCAGCTCTCAGTGACAATGAGATTTCAACAACCACAAAATTGAGACCCCCAGGCTAGTTACAAGGTCTGATGTGAACAGTGAAAACAAACTAAAGCAAACACATACATCCCTAACAGCTACATGAAAAGAGTTATCTGCTTACAAGAAAACAAAACATTTACAAGGTATGAAGGTTTACTACTCTTTTAAGCAGACAGATGGGCTTGACTGACAGTTTGCCCTCCTTAATGGGTAAACACCAATGAGGGTCCTATGGAAGGGGAGAATGTGATCAGGAAAGTGCTGCCATGATCGGCAGCAATGCTGCTGCTTTTTGTGCCCGACTCATCTAGGCATTGACTTACCTTTAAACAATGGATGTCATAAAGTCATGAATATCCTCACCATATCACGGAGTGGGGATATTTACCACCCACTGTTCCTTTAACAATAACAGAGATAAGATGAGGATGCCCACGGGCTGGTCATCATCCTCAGTGGCCTCTGTGTGACAGACCAAAAATACAACAGACAGCCCTCCAACAGTCTCTGACCTATCTAACACAGCAGACAGCCCTCGCACAGCCCCTGACCTATCTTAAGACAACAGACAGCCCTCGTACAGCCCCTGACCTATCTAACACAACAGACAGCCCTCGCACAGTCCCTGACCTATCTAACACAACAGACAGCCCTCGCACAGTCCCTGACCTAACACAACAGACAGCCCTCGCACAGTCCTTGACCTATCTAACACAACAGATGGCCATCGCACAGTCCCTGACCTATATAACACAACAGACAGCCCTTGCACAGTCCCTGACCTATCTTTGAGTACCTGCAGCCATAAAGCCTCAATCACCAGTGAGTGCATAGACTGGTAGCACTTCTGGTACTTGTCTGCATCATGCAAAATGCCCAAACAGTGAACACTGACATCATGGCTATCAGTGAAAATGCAAACCACACAATTCTTTAATCCAGGCTTCCTTTCCTGTTTCATGGTCACATTCAATTAAGTAGTGAGAAAGAGCTGAGATGCACATGATGAGTTGACAGGAGAATCAACAACTTTGAAGAAAATAAAAAAGCTTAAAAACACAGCAAAGTCGAACTTCAGTATAAGGAGCTATAAAGAAGGAGGCATGTTTCCAGCTGAAGAAATTATTTGACAGCACTTTGGGTGGAACCAGAGGACCTCGTGGTTGGGTGGCAGGAGGAGACGAGCTTCAAAACTGTTTCTGGTGACTGAGCATGCCCAGTACAGGACTGGTTAAGTATGGAAAGTGAACTGAATCTAAGTAGTTTGAATTGTCATTTTTTTTTTCAAATTTGGTATCACCTGCACATTAAGAAACTGAGCTTCCGGACCCTACCTGAGTCCCAATAGTATTCCATGTGACACTACTCAAAAAGACTGCCATTTAATTTTTCTTATTACTCTGTTTTCTGCTGCCTAACCAGTTACTTACACACTGCAATACAGTTCTTGAACTTATACACTGCTCTTTCATTTATGAATCATCATCTTTCTGTTCAACAATCATTCCACCTAATTTCTAAAGCATAAAAGATTAAGTATATGCAGTTCTGAAGAGAACGGTCAGTTCTTATAAGTCACAGCACTGACACTTGCAAGCCCCTCTCTCCCAGTCAAAAAGCAGAAGCCCAGAATAAAACATGAAAACTTTTCTCCATCAATGATTCATGATTAAATTTTTTTGTACTGCTAGACCAGTTCCAATACAAGCATTTTATAAAGATATTTTAATAAAATCATTTAAAATCAGAATTCAAAAGGAACAGTATTTATATATTATGTTTAAAAAGCTAATTAGGATTGATTGCTAAAAATATTTTTGATTTGCAAACACCATTTTGATTTGCATTTAAATGCTGTTTTCACACCACCACCACCACCCCCATCTCTCATTTCATCTCTCGGTTTTATTTAAGGCTTTCGTTTCAGCTCTGTCACTTTCCTCCATATCAATTCTCCCAAGGACAAACTGCACAGCAAACACTCTTATTTTAAACAGTTCAGTGAGTGAGATAATGTTCCTCTTCCAAATAACCAAATATCATTTTTTTCTACACATAAAACTTCGTGAAATTATTGCTTTCAGTCATGCAAAAATCTGAAGTGAGCACCAAGCGGACACCTGGAAAGGAATGAACCATACTGTTATCAGACAACACAAAACGATATCACCATAACAAACTAATACTTTTTTAAGCTTATTCTAATGGTAACTTACTCAGATGTGATTGTAAAACTGTACTGTTGAGGCACTGAATCTGGTTGTATTGCACTGTGCTTTATTTCTAAAATATGTGACGTATAACTTTACCGTTAAGCTCTGTATCTGCCTGTTTTGTATTTTTTACATGCACTGAGCTTTATTTCTTTTTTTTTTTTTTAATTCAAACTGCTTTATTTATTTTCCAGACTCCAGCCACAAGGTGGCCCATTAAAACATACATACAATACAATACAAAACCATAACAAAGAAAGAAAAGTCAAAACATTATTACAAACCCCCCAACTGCTCCCACCCCTCCAATGGTATCAGCACACAACTCTAGAAGAGGTGCGTAAACACAGAAGATTATATCCAAGACTATATAGTGTAAAGTGTCTGCAATCTGCTCCATATCTTATCAAATTCTGGGAGACAATTGTGCACATTAGCAATGATTTTCTCCATGGTTAAATCAGAGAGAAGCTCTTGCAACCACTCCGTGTAAGTGATGATGACATCAGTGTCCAGCCAGTGAAGAAGCACTAGCTTCTTTACTGACACTGCCATCAAAGCCAGGTGATATGTATGCTCTGTAAGAGATATTTGGGAATAATCGCCAATTAAACAAGCTTCAGGCATTATGTGATCAGTTACCCCTAACAAAGGGTCTGCCCTTTGCTTAATAAGAGACCAAAGTAGGACTACTTTGGGGCACTCCCAAAAGATGTGATATAGGGAGCCCTCAGCTTGCAAGCAGCACCGGCAGCTAGAAGAAGGGGTTTTGCCCAATCTGACCAGCCGAGCTGGAGTGAAGTACATGTTGTTAATAATTTGAAATTGCATAAGTCTCAGTTTGTCCTGAGATATGAATTTGTGATTGTCTCTCCATTTGTTTTCCCAACTGAGTGCCCTATGGGGAAATTGAACATTCTAGTAAGCCGAAGAACCATCTAGTTGGGGTAAGGCTCTGTTGAAGAGACTAGCGTATATACTGGAGACTGCATGTGGGGCAGCTGCCAGTGAACAGAGTGGCTTCAGGAACCTACCCCCCTCTTCCGCATCCTGTACTACCTGGGAGTTTACCAGCATATGCCTAAGCTGGTACACTTTAAACCCCGACTGAGCTCCCAACCGGTACTGTTTGATAATTTCCCCTGAAGATAAGTACCGTCCATTATGTAACATATCACACACACAGGCCCTAGGTACCTGCGAAAGCCAATTTACCGGAATAGGTCTGCATCCAGTCTTGAAATTAGGATTGCCTACAATGGGTTGGTTAGGATCTTGACTGTGCTTATAGAACAAGAATGCACACAATTGGGAGTGAACTCTAACTGAGATCCCCAACGGGGAATTACACAAATCTTCCAGGACTGACTTAAAGGCGACATGCAGCAGAGCCTTGGGGGAGAAACCACGGCCAGCCATTAGGTCCTTCTCAATGGTAAGCAACAAAGGCTTATATTGGTTCATATCCCCAGTACCCTCCCCCAAGAGCCATCTCAAATATTTCCCGGAATTACTTGTCCAATAGTATAGTCCAAAGTGGGGAATCTGCAAACCTCGCTTTTTCTTGGGGGCAGCCAGTTCAGAACAGGCCCGGCGGGCCGGCTTACCTACCAGATAAAGTTGGAGATAAGGGAATGTAGTTTGGTAAACCAGACCTGAGGAATCCATAGATTCAGCATGTTGAGGGGGTAGAAGAGGCGTGGAAAGATATTCATTTTGACCAGGCTACTTCTGCCCCAGAGTGACATCGGTACCGCTTTCCACCTGGCTAAATCCTGCTGTATCACCTAAAGTTGTGCTTCCAAATTAAATTTCATTAAAGAACTTACATCTCATGTCAAATAGATACCCAGATATTTAAATTTTTTTGATTCTCATTTTAACCCTAAGTCCACAATATCCTGTTTATGAGTCATAACGTTGAGGGGAAAGACTGTTGTTTTCTCCAGGTTTAATTTATAAATCAAGAAATGGCCAAACTCTGTGATCAGGTCCAGGGAGACACTAACAGAAGCCTGAGGATTAGAAAGGTGGAGAAGCATGTCGCCCACATATGCCGACAATTTGAGCTCTTGGGTCACTACTGTTACTCCCTGTATCCTTGGGTTCATCTTGAGTTACACCAGCAGGGTTCCAGGTACAGGTTAAATAGCAGGGGAGACAAGGGGCATCCTTGCCTTGTGCCGGAGGATAGATGAAAGGTTGAAGAGAAGACCCCGTTACAGTATATCCAGGCACTGAGTGCGGTATACAGTGCTCTGACCCACTGCACAAATCTGGAGGGAAACCCAAACCTGGACAGTGTACGAAATAAAAAGTGCCAATCCACTCTATCAAATGCTTTCTCTGCATCCAGGGACACCAAAACTGCTGGGTGTGTGTTGTCCCTGGATGCAGAGAAGATATGGGCTAGCTTCAACAGATGGTTCATAGTTGATCTACCAGCCATAAATCCCACCTGTTCCGTGCTAATTTGTGAAGGAATAACCTGATTCACTCTGTCTGCTATAAGTTTGGCCAATATGTTAATGTCATAATTTAGGAGCAGTATTGGCCTGTAGTTAGAGACTTGTCCAGGGTCCCTACCCTCTTTATGGAGGACAATAATTAAGGCCTCAAACAGGCAAGGGTCTTGACCCCTCTGTGGTTAAAATGGAGTTATACAAGCGGTGCAACCAGGGGACTAGCCCATCTGCCAATCCCTTATAAAAATTAGGGGAAAAGCCATCTGGGCCTGGGGCTTTGTCCAAGGGTAGGACTCGAATTACCAACCTGATGTCCTCCTCCGTAAAGGGGGAGATCAGCAGGGACTGCTGAGCCGGGGAAAGAGTGGGTAGCGGCAGATTAGCCAGGTATGCATCGATTCGGACCTCTAATGGGGGGTCAGACATAAGACTTTAAAGTTCTTTATAAAACCTCTCAAATTCTTGTACAATATCTTTGGGCTCCATCTTAAGGGAACCATCCCTTGAAGACTGGACTGCAGTGACAAGCCTAGAGGCTTCCTGCTGTTTAACTCGCATAGCAAGTAGTCGCCCAGCCTTCTCACCTTGATCCACATACACAGCCCCGGTTTTAAGAATCGCATACTCCACTTTTTCCCCAGGCTGATCACTGTACTTGGCACGGAGCTTGATGAGCTCCTGGCAGGCTGCATCGGTGGAGGAAGGTGAGATGTTTTTTCCCAGTTCCCTTATTTTATCTAGTAGCTCAGTAGCCTGTTTTTTCCCCCTTACGCTTCTTCGTGGAGGAGATCCGAATGGGTTCTCCCCTTAGAAAACATTTTAAAGCTCCCCACTCCATATCTACATGCCTGGTGATATTCTTATTGTCCCTAGTGTATTGTTCAATACATTGATTGAGCTCATCAATAACCCATTTATCCTTTATCAAGCGATTATTTAATTTCCAGATGATTTCCTTATGATAATTAGGGGAGAGCAAGAGAGTACATTTCACCAATGAATGGTCCAAGATCACCTGTGGATAGATCTGAAAATCCATCATCTCTACTAAGAGCTGCTTGCTCATTAAAAGGTAATCAATACGGAAAGAGGTCCCATGTACTGGAGATCGGAAGGCGTACTCCCTCAGGTCAGGGTGTAACACCCTCCAGGGGTTGCATTACCGTAATCTATTAGGTCCCTAATGGCCATTTGTGCATGAGATAAACCTTTCCGCATATTCCCAGACCTGTCAACATCCAGCAAGAATGCCAAATTCCAACTGCCCCCCATCAAGATCGGGGTGGAGAAGAAGGGCGACGGAATATTAATCAGGTCCACAAAGAAAGAGGATGTGTCCACACTGGGATGATATATGGAGCCCAGGATTATATCTGACCTTTCCAGGGTACCAATCACAAAGATATATCTACCTAGGGGATCCCTAATACACTGAGCACACTTGAACGAAAGGGACTTAGCAATCAGAATAGCTACTCTCTTGCTCTGCGTGCTACTGCCTGCTGCATATACCTGGCCTATACTGAGCCTCCTGAATAGGGTTGCTTCAGAGTCTAGCAGGTATGTCTCTTGCAAGAAGAAGCTTTGACCTTTAACCCACGGTATATGCTTGAGTATTTTGTATCTCTTATTTTTATTACACGCACCTTTGACGTTCCACAAAAGCATGTTAATAAAATTAACCATCTGGTTTGGTAACCTCTAAGGTTAGCAAAAACAACACTCTAAGCCGAAAATACATATACTCTGCTGATACTATGTGCCTGCCTCTCCCCAACCCCATCCCCAGCAAACAGAACAACAAGATCACAAAAAAATGTGTAGGGAGTGAGCATGATAATATTAAACCCCCATGATAAAAAACTGCCCACCGTCCCCACCCATTAACCCAGAATAAGCGTAAAATCATCCAACTATACAAACTCACCCCCAATCTCTCCAAATCATATTCTGTACGGCCCATAATTACCAGCCACCTCACTTTCCTCCGTCTGCTCTGTCCATCTCTCTTAGATGGAGCAAGAGAAAAGAAAAATAGGGGAAGCCCTCCTTCCCCTCCAACAAGCCAAAACTGAAACCAACCCCCCTATGATACCCCCTTGGTTAACCCTCCAGCAGAACAATCTCCTCTTCCATGTCCAGCCAGTTGGTGATGCTAACAGGTCCTGCAAAATACCAAAAAGAGACGGGGCTTACAGTCTTGAAAAAAAAATGAGTGTCCAAGTCCAAAAGTAGAACCAGCCCTGTAAAGAAAAAACAAGAAAAAAAACCCAAAAACAAACACCATTGGTAATCCCCCCATCACACTGTGCTGGAGTTAAGGATCTGATGGTAACTAGCTACAGTCTTGAACTGAAATTGCAGCTGAGTTGTCCCAGAGCAGAGGTTAGCCCCCTTGATAGTCTTTGAGGGTGAACCCCACACCCCTACATGGGAGTCCATGATATCAAAGACCCTTATCCAAGTCATTCCAACCTTCAGCATATTCTTGAAACCATTTACCCACGTGAAGAATTCTCCACAGAGGGACTGCACAAACATGCGCACTATCAAGAAGGCGGGGGGGGGGGGGAGTGTCGCAGGAGCATTACACAGAAACCAATGCCCTGGAGACCAGAAAGAGAGAAAGGAGGGGGACAAGGTCCATAACATAGTTCAAAAAAACAGATGATGTACCAAATCTTAGTAGATGCTCTGATCTGAAACAATAAGAAACCAGCACTGTTGCATTATGTAAATGTTCATCTGTTGGTGAATAGGTCAGGGAACAATTTTTTCAGCGCTTCTCCTGCTACTTCCACATTCTCAAAACTCCGCCAAGAGCCAGCTACTAAGACCTGTAGCTTGGCTGGATACAGCACCTGAAAATGGATCTCAGCGGCCATCAGCTTTTTAATGATCAGATGAAAAGCTCCCTGCTTCAGGCATACTGAACTAGGCAGGTCCTGAGAGATGCAGAGTTTAGTGTCCCCCCATTTCAATTCCTGAATATTCCGCATCTTAGTGAGGAAAAACTGCTTCTCCTAGTAGTTTAGGAACTAAAAGATAAATGGTCAGGGGCTTAAACGTGGGGCAAGGAGAGGCTTCAATGCCTGATGGGCTCACTCAATAGTATAGGAGGCACCATACTGAGATGGGTCAGCCAGCTTCTGCAGCAATTTTTGTATAAAAAGGACTGGGTTGGACCCTTCCTCCTCAGGTAAGCCGAAAATCAGCACATTATTGCACCTCAATCTTCCTTCTAAGTCTTCTAGTCTCTGCTCCAGCTTGCTCGTCTTTTGGCGGATTGTGGTTAAGTCGGGGTCCAAAAGGTCAGCTTTCTTCTCCAAGGAGAAAATGTGTGCTTCCATGTCCCCGGTCCTCTTGGCTAGCTCCTCCAAATTCCCAGCCATAGTTTTCATGTTGGCAGATAAAGACATGAGCTGTTCCCAGAATGGCTGAAATTCCTGGAGAAAACACTCTACGGTCAGACGGAGTTTGTTTTGGAGCCCTGAACTCCCTCGCCGGCTGGAAGAGGCCTGGGTCTTTGACTTTTTGCCAGCCTTCTCTGTCGTGGGAGGAGGCGTATGTTTAGGAAGCGCATTCCTCATTTCAGACTCCATGATGGCTCTCCTCGATGACAGGACTGAAAGAGCAGAGGTTCCCCTACAATAGCTGTATTCGGTGGGTACACTCGGATAGGAAAAGCTGTTATTTAGACTGAAATTGAGAGAGACCCGATGGAGCTACTCAACGGCGCTACCAGCTAGACTGCTGCATCACGTGACTCCCCCCACTGTGCTTTATTTCTAAAATATGTGATGTATAACTTTACCGTTGAGCTCTGTATCTGCCTGTATTGTATTTTTTACGTGCACCGTCACGTTCTTTTGTATGTTTTGATAATTACCCCGCTCCCTGGGTTGCATCTGGAAACAAGCCCTGGCTCAGTGTGCCTTTCCTGGATACAAAAAGTTTAAATAAATAAAAAACACAAATTCGGGCAACTTTGCCAAGTTTAAATAGTACAAACAGAAACAGCTGCTGCAAGGAAAAGGCTGTTGTGAAGTCACTAACACAACTGCAACAACTGGGAAATATGGGTTTGTAAATGTGGTTCTGGGTTAACTCTAAAACCCTTCAGTGGTCGCGGGCACTATGGAAATGAGCATGATTTAAATGAAAAGTCAGGTTGTACCTTAGTCACTACTCTACGGAAAAACAGATTTTGAGCAATATTATGTAGTACCATCAGTATTATGTGGTGCTTGTTTTATGCACTGAAGAGTAGCAATCACCATACACAAGTTCTGATACAGAAACTGAATGCCCTCGTAATATTATAGACCTTTCTCAGACTACAGGGCTTAAAACGGTTTAAGAAGCTTAAATCATTTTAAGCTCCTGTAGCTTGAGTAGTCTCCGCACTTAACACAGTATTTAGTCCATTTTTAAAAACCGTGCTTAAACCCAGATAGGATCTCAGCTTAAGCACGTTTTTGAAAACGTTATAGGAGTTAGTTTGGTTTTACCTGTAGCGTCGATGGTCAGGCAAGGTTCTCCTCCATGCAGCACAATGTCAGCACAGGAAACCAGTTGTTAGTTTAACTTGGTCCAGAGGCAGTAGTGCAGATTCCGTAAACTGTTTTTAAAAACAGTTTACAACACACTTGCAGTAGCGCAGATGCTACAGCATGGCAAGTCTTAATCCATTTTTTAAAACATTTTAAGTTACCATGCTGTAGTCTGAACAGGGCCATAGAAACACCAGATAATGATCTCTTGGCCCATACAGTCTGTCAATTTTCACTGCCCACAGTTTCACTGCAGAACCTACCTGATCGCTAGTCCATTTTCCCTCCCCCTCTTCCTTTCCCCCCCTAAGATTCCCTTGGCCCTAACCCATGCATTCTTAAACCCCACCACTGCTTTTGCCCCACCTCCACTGGAAGGCTGTTCCAGGAATCCATCACCCTTTCTGTGAAGAAGTACTTTCTCATATCTCTCCTGAATTCACCCCATCCAGCTCCATATCATGTCCCCTTGTTCTTGAGCACCTTTTTTCTGAAACATTCTTTCCTCATGCACCTTATTTACCACATTTAGGTATTTTAAAGGTCTCTATCATATTCCTCCTCTCTTCCAGTGTATAAATATTCAGGTCTTTAAGTCTCTCCTCGTATGGTTTCTGATGTGGACACTGCACCATTTTAGTTGCCCTCTTGGACAGCCTCAACTCTGTCTATATCCTTCTGGAGGTGTGGTCTACAGAACTGGACACAGTACTCTAGGTGGAGTCTTACCAGTGATCTATACAGAGGAAATACCACTTCCCCTCCTCCTTCTACTGGTGATACTCCTCCCTATGCACCCCAGCATCACACTACCCCTCCCAACTGCCTTGTCACACTGCCTGGCCACCATTCACATCTGATATGATTATGCCCAGGTCTCTTTCCTGTTTGGTGGTCATCAGTACCACACATCCCAATCTGTACTCTGCCTCAGGAGAACAAAGAATCAAGGTATGTTTTATGCACACTATGCCCCTATAAACAGCTGCATCAGAAAAATCTGTGCCTGAATCTTGAATTTAAAACTGCACTGGATACTAGAGGCCTTTAGGCCTGGGATTTTGTTATATGACATCTCTGATAAGACAGTAAATATAATGTCAGATTTCTTAACAACCTGAATGGCTAGCAGCATCACAGAACAAGAGGGCAGATGCTGCTGGCCATGTTATTTAGAACTAATGACAGATACGACTGATGAATAGGAGTAAAGAATTGATATTTATTTAAGGAAATAGTATTAAGCCTGTCCTTTCCAAAGGCAACTGCAATCCAAAGAATTTGATAAAACACTGCCTGGAAAAGAAGCATAAATTTCCCCTTTCATGTTCAGAGCATGTCAGCACTACATGTTGCAGTCAATATTTAAAACACCTCCATATTCTGAAATAAGTATGAGAATAACCAACAAGAGGGAAAACAGTATGTATTATGTTAAATCTACTGTCACTAGATCTGCTGCATTAATGGGTAAGAAGTCATACATATTTATATGATGCCTACTCTCAGAAGCAGCACTGACACAGTAGCTATGCACTTACTGTATGTGTATATTACTGCAACAATTCTAAGATGAGTTTTTGTAAATTCATTCATTTGGATAAAACAAAATTCTTAGAAAGTTAGTCTACTATTAATATTTGTTGTAAGAACATTATAAGACAGTTCAGTACCTGAACAACTTTTTAGTACTACAAGGTTTGGGCATTCTTTCCTTGATCCATAACAGTTATAAGTTACACTACCCACCCTGTACAACCAAAACCTACTCATCACTAAGGGAAGCTACATTTTTTTTGACTGCTGTCTGTGCTAATAAACTGAGTTATTTGATGCAATGCCACAATATGTGGTACCTGAAGCACTCTTCACACATGAAATCCATTATCTAAATACGCAAACAGAAATGTTTAGTGCAGTTTTTTTTTTAATTAATATATATTACAAAGATAAAATACCTTACACATGGTAACAATCAATGCTTGCATGCACAAACACTTAATGGCATACAGTTTTTGGCCTTGTGTCCACACATGTGGACTCTTGCTGAGGAGCGTGTGAGAAGGATCCCAAAGAAGTTTAGTTCTTTTCTTGTCAGTCATCTTGTTCATAATCTAGATATTAAATAATAAAGTGTTCTCTTGGGTACATGGGAAAATGGAGTTCTACAGAATCATGCAAAGAGTGATGTGCAAGTCTGCTCAGCACATCCACTCCTCTTCTGCTCTGGTTTGGTCCAATATCCGGCTGAGCAACCAGAGGGCAAGTGCACATCACCATTACTGCACCCTCCCTTTGTGGATGCTGTGAGCATCCTTAGTGACACTCTAGCCTAACAACAGCCCTAGAGTTTCCCCAAGCTTTGGTAATATACACACTTGAAAGCCACATTGCTTCTGATTCAGACATGAACTGGACCCAAGATAGTCTCATTCACTATGACCAGCAAAACAGAAAGGACATCCTTGCAGATGATATTCAGAAGCTTCTCAATGAGGTAGATACCAGTGTAAGCCAGATAAGAGCCTGGAAGTAGGATTAGGTTGCTGCACTATGATCTAAACAATAGAACAAGTCAGCAGAGTGGGGAAACGCATCAAACTTGGGCCTGAACTGGACTCCTGATGTACTGAATACCTGGCAAACAGATTGAGCACAGGCAAGAGCTTTAGCTGTAGAAGCAGTTGAGTATAAACCAATCCTTAATTAAATGGCTATTTATGAGCAAGGGGAGTTCAGAAGTACTACCATTAAAGTTAAATTATAGTGAACCTGTTCACCCACACACACGGGTAGGAAGAGGTGAATGGTTAGTTTGTGGACACAAGAGTATTCCTGTGGTACAATAGGGTTGAGGAAGTACCTAGGGATGAACCAAGGCCACCAGGTGGAACCCAGTAAGAATGCTGCCACCTTCTCCTGACTATATAAGAAGTATCTACAGTAGCCAGAGGAACACCTCAGTCCCCTGTTCCTTCATCTGGATTTGCCACAGTCCATTCCCTGCCAGGATACAGAGGAGTCACAATCTAGGGGTTGGCAGGTTTCTGCTTTCAGAAGTCAGGCTGCTAGTGCACTCCCAAAAAGAGTGACCAACACATTCCATTGCATCTTCAACAGGGGCCATTAAAGGATAACAGGTATCTGAGATTCTGCCACAGGTTTCTTTGAAGGTTCCATATGTTTCCTGCGAGATTCCACAGATTTCCTAAGAAGTTCCTGAAGGAAGTATTTGGGCTTTGGTATCCCTGTGAGAGGATTCATGGTCTGAGTCTCTGTCCATGTTTTGGAGGGTATTCCACAGTCTTTGGTCATCTCCTGGAGGATCCCTTAGCAATGGCCTGGGCCTTACCCATAGTGGATTCCTTCACAGAGTCTTCAAATATTTGGACTTTTCCAATTGCTCTTTTCTTACACATCTTGTGGAAACCATAAACAGTTGAGAATTTAGATACAGTAGAGAAACTCAAGGAATGACATATTATGACTAAAGAAATGCCAGAGTGATATTTTCTTTGCCATTCTTGGGGGTGCCTGAGAAAGACACACATGAAGTCCAGGGACTAAGTGTTTGATTTTTTTTTTATGGAATGGGACCCGGATACATGTTTATTCTTCAGCTGGCTATCTTTTGAGGCCAGTGAGATGATCAGCTCAAAGCCACAGCCATATGCAGATTTGACAGTGTTGAGTCACAGAGACACTCAGGGAAGAGGACTAGAAGATTCCGATTTTGTGGTCCAGGACCCAGAGGACCTAGCTGGTTGCCACCCACAGAACAACTTCTCACAAGGAACAGTGCCAACACTACAATTTCCTATCTGTATCAACATACAGTTTACATAATCTTGTAATGTGATATTATGTTGTGTCAAATGGTAGTTGTACGAGTTAGCATGAGAATTGACATGGCTTGTCCTTGAATATGGACACATGCTGCTCAAGGGCCCTTCCAGACAAGACTCACCCACTCACCCACCCATTCACTCCTTTACTGAAATTTAAGTTGGTTACAACACCAGTCCTTCCCTTATCTAGTTGCTTTGCTTCTTCCTAAAAAAAAAAAAAACACCACCAAATTAGATTGACAGCTCCCACAACAAATCCATACTGAATCTCCATTATACTGTTTATTTCTTTACTAGGGACTTTCAAAGTGATAAAATACTATTTTAGTTTGTATAAACATTGTTGTCATGTTTCTCTTTTCTGACAACTGTCTTAACTAATTTTGCCAGTTCTGCCACCATCCTGTTGCAAACACACCACTAGGTGGTTCCCTTCTTGTCACACACAGACAGGTCTCTGGAAACTGGAACCCCTACAGCATTTGCTTCAGGCACTTTCTGTAGTAGACGCAGCAGTACTTAACTTTAGTATGTGTTGCCATGTGATGGGCCACAGAGTTTTCAGTAAAATACATTCCCTTTGGTTTTTAAACAACGTTGCACAGTCACATTTAAATTAAATATAAAACATTTGATATCTACAGAATGTACATGACAGACGATAAATGAGGAAAAGCAGAACACACCAGGGAAATCATAAATAAATAAGGTTTCATTTGAAAGAAGTAGAAGTACAAACAAAAAAAAAAATTACTAAACTGAGCCAAATTTTTAAATCCTACCACTCCGGTCATAGAAGAGGTTTTTGCACACAGCTTAACCCAGGAATTGAGACAGACCCCTCTTGGCTGCAGGTATTGGACAGCGTTTACAGAGTGCTGTCTGAATCCCAGGCTTGATGGACTTGAGCTGTTTAGGCACTTCAGAAGAAAAGGATTTACTTTCCCAGAATTCTGCAGGATTTGCCTTACCCCTGTTTGCCTTTTAGATCGCTCCGTACAATCAGGCTGTGCATTAGTATTCAAACAGCAGTTACATACACTTCAATTCTTACAGACTGGTCTATTCATTATAAACCAGTTTTGAAGACAGGCTTTGTTTAATAATGGTGACCCAACTGGAAGTTAGTGGCATCGATGCAGGGCTATTAAACTGCTTATGATAACCTCCCCCATTCACAGCAATACTGAGATAACTTAACCATTTCAATGCAGAACTGTACCCAGAGAAACCATAATTTTATTAACGTCTGTAGGGATTCATCTGTCAAATATCTGAGGGAGTTGCACTGTACTGTTCTCTATCTCTTTCTGTGATATCAATATGACAGATAGCCAATATTTATGTCGCTACTTGGTACATCACAGTTTACTAAAATGTTCTGCATTTTGACAAAATAGTTCAAATTACTACTACAGTGCAGCCCACTTAAGTGCACATCGGAGAAGTGCACATCCCAGTTAAGTACACACTTTTTCATTATCCTGTTTTTTTTCCTATGTTTCCTATGTTAATTTGATTGCTTAAATGCACACTGTATAAGTGCACATTTTGGGGAGAAAAGTGTATTAGTTTTTATGTTCTGCACTTTCCAAAGAGCACATCCATATAAAATATTGCTGCAGAGTATCCTACAGCCCCTTTATTCCTCCTTTATAAGTCCACCTTAAGCACTAAGTGAATTTGCGCTAAGTAACACTGTGTGCTGCAGCTACAGTAGTCTTCACTCACTCACTCATTCATTACAATGATCACAGAAAGAAAGTAATGTTCTTTCTTGAACAGAAGCTTGCCTTACTTAAACTTGGTCAGCTAGATGCTAAGCTGTCCGATGTTGATAGGGACTATGGCATTAATGTTTCTACTGTGTCCGTATTTATGCTGCGAGGGAAGGCAGGTTGGATGTCAGCCAATCCGTCCGAGGGAACCACAAACCCAGAAGAGGAGATCGTGGAAATGCTGCAACCGATTCCAATGCTACCGACCAGAATGACCCCCATGGATTTTGTCACATACAGAGCAATCAGGACCTGGTTACCTGGTGACTTTCACCAAAGTAATATGGAGCATAAATAAAGTAAGAAACTGCATATGTGCACCTTTTAGAGAACTTGTACTACAAACTGCATATATGCTATGTATTACTGTAGCACCAATTAAATAAAGCATTTCTAACCCATCGGAATGCCTGGAAATCTATTGTTTGGTTAAATGCATAGCCCGGTTAAGTGCACAATTTTCAAATATCCCGAGGGTGTGCACTTAAGCAGGCTGCACTGTATATACTGTAGCTCCTGCAGTAAAGAGAGGGAATTTGGTGCTTTCATGGTTTGACTTCGCAACTAACCAAAACACTATAGATTTTTAAATTACATCAGAACCACTCAAAGCTGAGATAAGGGTATAGATACCTGAAAGATCCTTCTCCCTGACAACACATTTACAGTAATAATTATGACTGCTTTATGAAGCTCCATGTAAAGAAATATGGATATTTAGGAGGCTCATAAGAAATGTTTTGCCTTGCTAGACTGCATTCTAGTGAAATCATAATAAAAGTGATTTTCTCACTTTTTTCAGTACCTTCTCACTTACTTTATGAGGTATCTTACAGTGGTGATAGTTTGCTCCTACCATTTTTGTAACATTATGCTGCACCTTCATTTAGGTAGACGGGATCATAATTTGGCCCCAGCAAGGTGGCCAGCCAATCCCTTCCACTTCCTGATTCCTCTGGCATGCCCCCGTACTCAGCATGCAATGAAGTGAAGCAAGGCAGAGTATGGGGGCATGCTAGAAGAAGTGGAAGGGATCAGCTGGCCACCTTGCCAGGGCCAAATTACGATCCCTTCCACCTAAATACAGGTGCAGCATAATGCTATACAAACGGCAGGAACCAACTATCACCACTATAAGGTACTGCAAAAGTAAGTGGTACCAAAAACTGGGAAAATCACTTTAATAATCTAAAGTGTATCATAGAAACATAGACTTTGACAGCAGATAAGGACCGCTTGGCCCATTTTCCTACCTACAGGATAAGCTGCAGATACTAGCTAACCAACAGCCTGTTTCTTCCTATCCCCCCCAGGAGCTGCCTTATGTCTGTCCCATGCATTCTTGAATTCTCCCACAGTTTTAGACCCCACAACCTCCTCAGGAAAGCCATTCCATGCGTCCACCGCCCTCTCTGTGAAAAAATACTTCCTCACATTGCCGCTGAGCTGTCCCCCCTCTATCTCCAAATTGTGTCCCCTTGTTCTTGCACATCTCTTTTTCTGAAATATGCTACCCTCTTGGACATTGTTGATTCCACTGAGGTACTTAAAAGTTTCTATCATGTCTCCCCTTCCCTCCTTTCCTCAAGGGTATACATATTTATTCTCTCCTCATATGGCTTCTCCTGCAGACCCTGCACCATTTTAGATGCCCTCCTCTGGACTGCCTCCATCCTGTCTATGTCCTTGCGGAGATGGGGTCTCCAGAACTGCACACAGTACTCCAGATGGAGTCTCACCAACTGTCTGTACAGAGGGATAACAACTTCCTGTTTTCTGCTGGTGTTGCCTCTCCCCATACATCCCAGTATCCCCCCAGCCCTACCTACTGCCTTCTCACATTGCTTGCCAACCTTAAGGTCTTCTGATATGATTACCCCAGGTCCCTTTCCATTTTTGTTGTTGTTACTACCCCCCCACACACACACTGTGTACTCTTCCCTGGGTTTTTGTTTCCCAGGTGCATTAATTTGCACTTCTTTGCACTGAATCCTAGCTGCCATAATTCTGACCACTCTTCCAACCTTGTCAAGTCCCTTCTCATCCTTTCCATGCCTCCTTGTGTATCAACCTTGCTGCAGATCTTTGTGTCATCTGCAAAGAGGCATACTTTTCCTTCCAGTCCCTCTGCAAGGTCACTTATAAAGACATTAAAAAGGACTGGACCCAGTACTAAACCCTGCGGTGCCCCACTCCCCCCATTCTTCAGAGTGGACTCCGTTTACTATTACCTTTTGTGTCCTGTTGTCCAGCCAATGTTTTACCCAGGCTACCACCCTGGGACCAACTCCCAGGCTGGCTAATTTGTTTATTAATTTTTTGTGTGGGACTGTGTCAAATGCCTTGCTAAAGTCTAGGTAGGCCATGTCCATAGCCCCTCCCAGGTCTGCTACCTTGGTCACCCAGTCAAAGAAATCGATTAGATTAATCTGGCATGACCTTCCCGCTGTGAACCCATGCTGCCTTGGGTCCTGTAACCCACTGGCCTCTAGGTACTCAGCAATTCTTTCCTTCAGAAGTGATTCCATCACTTTCCCTACCACAGATGTCAAACTGACAGGTCTGTGGTTTCCTGCCTCTGTCTTGCTCCCACTTTTTTAAAGGGGAATCACATCCATCCTCCTGCAGTCCTCAGGTACCATGCCATCCTCCCATGATTTGTTAAAAAGGGTAGTCAGTGGTGTCACTAGTTCTAACCCTTAATTCTTTTAGAATCCTGGGGTGAATCCCATCAGGCCCCATTGCTTTGTCCACCTTCAGTTTTAGGAGTTCTTTCAGAACCCTTTCTTCTGTGAAAGGACTGGGATTGACCCCCCTATCTAGAGTGCTTCCATTAATTGGATTAGGCACCTCCCCCTCCTCCTCTTTTGTGAATACTGAGCAGAAGTATTCGTTCAGTATCCCTGCTTTTTCACTGTCCCTCTCTGCCCACCCACCGCTCATTCTATTCAGCCTCATTATCCCTCCCTTTGTCTTTCTATGCTCTCTAATGTACCTGTAAAAGGTTTTATCCCCTTCTTAACAGAGCTGGCTATGTTTTCCTCAGTTTGAGCCTTTGCTATTCTGACTGCCCTCCCTATTTCCTTCTGCCTTAACGGGTACAGTTCTCTGTCCTGCTCTTTCTGTGTTTCCTTATGCTTCCTAAATGCTGTCTTTTTCTCCCTAACCTTCCCCGCCACCTCTTTTGAGAACCATGGTGGCTTTTTCTTTCATTTTGATTTGTTTATTTGCTTCACATAAAGGTGGGTTGCGTTTGTGATGGCAGTTCTGATGTTTCCCCATTGTTGCTCCACCCCTCCTTCTTGCCTGTTTGCTAGTGCTTTTCTAAGGCACTCTCCCATCTTGCCAAAGACAGTCCTCCTAAAGTCCAGAACCCTCACTTTTGTATGGCTTGACTCTGCAGTTGAGTTTATCGTGAACCACACTGCTTGGTGGTCACTTATTCCCAGATGGTTACCCACTTCTAGATCTGAGATCCTCTCACTGTCCCCATTTGAGAGTACGAGGTCTAAGATTGCTCCCTTCTGACTGGGTTCCAAATCTAGCTATCTGGGGCATGTCCCTGTAGGGCATCAAGAATGGCTCTGCTCTTGGATGTGGCTGCAGCAAAGGTGCTCCAGTTAACATCTGGCATATTCAGGTGCCCCATCAACAGTATCTCCCCTTTCTCTGCCATCCTAAGTATGCCTTGTAACATATCCTTGTCCATTCCCTCCCCCTGATGGGGGTCTGTATACAACCCCGGTGCGGACTGTGGTGCCATTTCCTGTCTCTAAGGTGACCCAAAGTGCCTCCTCTCCTCCCTGTTTACTCTTTTGTTCTGTTGTCACCAGTAGTCAGTGCAATCCATTTATATTTTGTGAGTATGTACTCTAGGAGATTATTATTATGATTATTCAAAGGCTTGGTGCTTCTTCCTGATTTTCAAGAAGCGTGTATTGCATTTAGCTTTTTGAGTAATTTCTTATGCAAGTGTTTTATTTCATACCAAATCTGAGATCCATTTAAAAATCCCTCAATTTCTCAGAAGAAAGAGAAGATGAAACATAACTTTAGACTTATTCCAGCTTATAATTCAAATGTTTTCTGCACTTCAATGCCCTTGTTCTTTATACAGGGTCAGACTGGTACAGTGGGTATACCTGAAGAATGGATACAGGGGCCCATCTGGAAAAATCAATAGAGGTGAGACCAGGGTAACACAACAGTACCAGTATTCCACATAAATTTGATAGACTATGTATTTGCATATTACATTTAGAGTACCTGCAGTCCCAAAAGGCCTACATTTAACCAGAAAATGGATGATAAATGCAAAGATTTTCAGAGTTTAGAAGGAGTCCATCTGGTAATTTCCAAATATCCTGGTGGGTCAGTCTGACTCTGTCTTCATAAGGAATGAAGGGGTGCTCATGCAAAATGCCTTCCTCTTTAGTATTTTCTCTTTACCTCCTCTTCTAACCCTGCTATGCTTTTGTTTGGTCCAGCTTACAAAACCAAAACCATTTTCTTTTGCCTCTAATGTTTATTTGCTGTTCATTCTGCCTACTGCTCCCCTTGGACCAATTGAGGACTCTAGCTTTTGAGGTATTTAGCCAGTTGCACCTTGCCTGACTAACCTTCACTGCTCTACCAACCCCACACTTTTCTACAAATCTGGTACTTCTCCTCTTCACATCTGTATTGCTCCATGTGACTGCACCAGGGCTGTACTATCACACTGCACAGGGACCAGATTGCCCACAGGCTCATTGAACAAAGACTAGACGTCTAAATGTTTTGAGTGCTCAGACTAATGTTTCACATTTTATGTTAAAATCAGATGGAAAAAATGCTCCCTTCTGAGCCGTTTAGAAAACCTTAAACAGCGATGTCACCATTACAAGAAACAGGGAAGGGACAATGGGAAGCATGATGTGTGGCACTCTGAAGTTGGAGGGTCCGAGTTCCCTTGTTCAAAGTTTCAACTATGATTACCTTTATAATTAAAATAAAAAGGATGGTAAAAATACTGCAAATGACCATCAGGGAGAAAAAGCATATATAATATGTGATTTTGTTGGTGGGAAGAACAGAAAAATTGGTGTTCTTCGATCTGAAATGTATCTAAACAATGTGTTTCCCACATTTCCCACGTGATGTCAGGAGCACATTAAGACAATATAGTACCTTTGATTCACTGGAGAGGTGAGAAAGGTAGTGGCAGGCAGGTGGACAGTAACAACGGTAACGAATGAGCAACAAGTCAAACTATATTACAACTAAAGCTGTCTAGGTCGGACTAAAATGTTACATGCTTAACAGTCCATTTTAAGTATACATACATTTTTCGAATTTTGAAATAAAGCGAATTGTCAGTTCTCAACTCACTGTAATTACTCATATGATAACATGTTGTTCAGGTTCTGTCAGGATGCTTTACTGCTTTAGTCCATATTTCATGAGTAGAAAAAACACATTATAGTAGTATGGCCTTAGGTGGTTTGTCAAAGGACATATGTCACTAGAGGAGGGCAATTTAAGCTAGTATACAGTAATTACAACGGGCCCTACAGTTAGCTTAAGCATGTTTTTCGTGCAGCACTGGGCATTGTTTATTGCACGGTTGCACACTGAACAGACAGGCACACCAGAAATTGATCTTCCATCATTTTTAGTCTGGTAGAAGCTGATGTGCCAGTGATAACGCACAACCCACATACTGCATTATTTTGACAGTATCAAATGCTGAAATAAAGTAGTACTGCATCAGAAGATAGACAGATTGACAGATCAACAGACAGACTGATTAGATAGATTTATTTTTTTTGATAACCGGGTAAGTGTACTAGACATTAAAAATACCTATTTTCAGGCACAACCGGGGAGAATACAAGGTAAAAGTCATCACAGAAACACATTTTATAGAGAAAGTAAATACAGTTACAGAGGGGAAAACATGGTTTAGCAACAGCAAAACAAATTCAATTAAGATAAGTTATACAATAGTAAAGTAATATTCACAGTGTAAGTTGTATCTTGAAGCAGGGCAAAAAACATAATTCAGGGTATTTATAAAAACAAACACACTGCGAGAGAAACTAAGGGGTTAATAAAACAGCATTTGTAAGGGATCCAAGTAGTAGCAGACAATAGTTTAAACAAATAGTTCAGTCAATCATGAAGCAGTGCGTATTTAAGTGCTAAGTGAGTAAGCAAGGTGGACAGGCAATAGTCGAGTGAAGAAGGGAGCAAGGGCAGGGATCTGTCAGAGTGGAAAGAAACAAGTGAAGGGGTTAGAGGCTACAACGTGGTTGTGTAGTTCCCATTTAAAGCTTAGATGTATTAGACAGAGAGACAGACAGATAGATAGATAGGCAGGCCAGCCTGTGGCTCACAAAGTAACAATGTACCTCTGGGACTGGAGTTCATGTGCTCTACAGAACACAAATTCTGCAGTGCAGTACTGTAGGTGGTAGCACTGCACGTTGACATTGCCATCCATCAAATGATACATCAAGCCGAGGCACCTTGTGTTAACCTCTGGTGACTATCCATAGAGGTTGATGACAGACAGACAGAACCTTTATTTCGCAACAGGATTTAACTGTTAGGACTAAATAGCACCCCTGCTTTACAATGGTATCCTGATATTCAAATGGTCACAAACATATTTTTACACACAAATACAGTATGTACAAAGTGAAGAGTTTTTTAAATTCCATGAAGTATTACATGCCACAGACCATCATAACAAATAAAGTAACAAACATACTTCTGTTTTACAGTTTTAAATTGATGCTAGTTTAAGAGTCTTTCAAATATTCACATGCTCCAAAAAGCAGTAGACTCTGGCACATTAATAAGCAGAAAGTCATCCGCTAGACACCAGTTTTTGAAATCACTGAAGTCGTAACCAAAGGCAACCATATGCAAAGTGAAGTGAGGGGGGGTTCCCCCCTCCTTTAACCCCTCAGTCCTAATTACCTGCTGAGACACCAGGAGCTGCCTGATTCTTGTACTGGACTGCTGCCCTTCTCTGCCATTTCTTTGCCCTTCCTGGATCTACTACCTTGTCCTCCTGCTGTAACATCCTTTTCAGCTTGCCAGCAACACAATGACCAGCTAGATTCGCTCGCCTACCAGTAGGACTATGACCAACTGACCTACTTACAACAGGATACTGCTACTTCTTCCTCCCATCATCGTAATCTCCCATGTTCCCTGCTTTGTTTCACCAATGCCAGGCTTGTGCCTACCTGATGACATCTTACATAGTGGTGTCTACTTCGGCCCTCCACACCACGCTGCTGGCCTCCATCAGTTTGCCGAGGTAAACCTCCATGGCCTACTCATTTGGGATCATCCTAAATTTCCCAGATGCCTTCTTTTCCCTTCCTCACTGCTCTCTGCACCTCTCCTGTGAATCATATCATTTTCATATGCCTTCTTTGCTACCTTGCCTGTCTGAGGCAGGAGTTAGTAATATTCTTCTATCCTCCATCCCCTAGATTCTTTCCAATTTTGCCTTGTTTCCCTCTCATTTCATTTAACTCTGCCCTCCTGAAGTGAAGAACATGCATTTTGGAGTTTTTGTGCTCCCTGCCTGGTTCTATAGAAAACCACACTGATAGCTGGTGATTATTTCCTAAAGGCTCACCTATGCAGATGTCTGACATATAATCACTGTTCATCAGCACAAGATCTAGGGTGCATTATCCCCTTTCCATTCCCTAACCCCTAAGACTAAAGCTGCATTTCTACTAGGGCTACCTATTGCACTGACACCTGCATCAGCTCCCACTGCTCTGACCTCACCACCGCCAACTCCTTACATAGAAACATAGAATTTGATGTCAGGTAAGGACCACTTGGCCTGCCTAGTCTTCCCATTTCCCTACCTACTGTTACACACTACAGACCATACTTGATTTCCAGCTTCCCCCCTTTCCTTACCACTAAGGTTCCCTTATGCCTATCCCATGCATTCTTGAATCCTGTTACAGTTTTGGCCCCCACCACCACCACCTCCACAGGGAGGCTGTTCCAGGCATCCACCACCCTTTCTGTGAAGAAATACTTCCTCACATCTCTAAGTCTACCGCTCCAGCTTCATAGAATGACCCCCAGTTCTTGAGCATCTTTTTTTCTGAAAAATGCTTCCCTCTTGAACCTTATTTTTACCCAAGAGGTATTTGAAAGTCTCTATCATATCCCCCACTCCCTCCTTTACTCCAGGGAGTACATATTGAGTTACCTCACTCTCTTCTCATACGGATTCTGATGCAGACCCTGCACCATTTTAGTTGCCCTACTCTGGACCGCCGCTTCTCTGTCTATGTCCTTACAGAGATGTGGTTTCCAGAACTGGACACAGTACTCTAGGTGTGGTCTTACCAGTGATCTATACAGTGGTATTAACCTCCCTCTTTCTGCTGGTGATACCTCTCCATATGCACCCCAGCATCCCACTAGCTCGACCCACTGCCTTGTCACATGGTATATCCACCTATAGGTCATTTGACATGATTACCCCAGGTCCCTTTCCTGTTTTGTAGTCGTCAGTACCACTCCTCCGATTTTGAACTCTGCCCCTAGGTTTCTGTGCACCAACAGCATGATTATGCACTTCTTTGTATTGAAACTTAGTTGCCACACTCTTGACCACTCCTCAAGCTTTCTTAATGTAAACCCCGGACCCCTGCCTTTTTGCAAAATGACAGGTGGCATGCTGTTGAAGCTGACAGCAGTACCTGGTGGGGACTGGGTTCAGGGAGGACTTATGTTACTCGGCATAGGGGGCCTATGTTTGGCTACTCTGCACAGGGGCGCCCAAGTAAATCCGAACACAGGAAGCAATAACTGTAATGTCCAAAACCAGGAATGGGATTCTACAGTGTGGCTTTTACTCACATCCAAACTGAACAAACAAAGCATAGATGGACCCCCACGGGGCTACATTCCTGGTAATGCAGATTAGAGACAAACTGAACACTTCTTCACATTTCCAGCCCTCAGGCTCTAAACCCACCAGGCACACAGCCCAGACTTGCACGCAGCTTTGGGTACACAGCCCGACTTGTACACTACTTGGGTTTTCCCCACTGGCCACTTGATCTGCGGTCCATTATGGGAATGAACAAGTTTTCCTATTGGTGGCTCCCCACACCACCTTAGAGCCTTCGACTCCTAAAGGGAATTTTCCTTCCATCCCACGTCTGGATACTTCCCTCATCACTGGCCAAGTGCATGAGGCAAAGTAGAAATCCACAGAGCAAATCTGTAGAGGTGGACCTGGTTACTAAAGATGGGGCGTCTCCCACCTCCAGCTCCCACAATCCATACCCGGCCATTTCTCTGGAAACCAAACAACACTTTTCTGAAAACTTGGCAATGTAGATTACTGGGTAGACGTATGTCACATCTCCTTTACATGTCTTGACTTCCCCTATGTGCTGGACTTGAACATACTTTTACTTTTGGCTAAGCCTATTACTCTAGGCCTCCCACTACTTCAGTAGTCCAATCCCCACTTTAACATAGTTCAGGATGAAACATGGGCCCTTTAGAAAGAGCAGAACTCACTCTTTGGTTGCAGGTGCCCCACAGGCGAATCACGAAATCTTCTTGTACCCCACACACGTGGACAAAATAAGGCAGCTTCTTCACTAGCAGTAGCCAGGGGGTTGCCCCTGGAATTGCAGTCAAACCCTCCTGCCCCTGAGGGATGGGGCTCTGAGACCCGAGTCAGCGGTCTCCACCACTAAAAAAACAGCTTACTGTATATACTGTGCCTGCCTGTGAGCCTCTTGGAGCCTCAGCCCTGAAATAGGGCTACAATTAGGGAAAGATATGTGTTTCTGCCTAAAGAGAGACACAGTGGGGGTCCGTCTATGCTTTGTTTGTTCAGTTTGGATGTGAATAAAAGCCACACTGTAGAATCCCATTCCTGGTTTTGGACATTACAGTTATTGCTTTCTGTGTTCGGATTTACTTGGGTGCCCCTGTGCAGAGTAGCCAAACCTAGGCCCCCTGTGCCGAGTAACCTAGTCCTCCCCGAACCCAGTCCCCACCAGGTACTGCTGTCAGCTTCAACAGCATGCCACCTGTCGTTTTGCAAAAAGGCAGGGTTCTGGGGGTTACAAAAATGGAGGCACCGCTTTGGATTTAATTCTGGGAGGAAAGATGCTCAGGCAAGGGGGCTAGCATTTTGGCTATCTGGCAGTGGGTAGCCCAAAAAGCTGAAGCAATTTAACTAGTGTTTCGCTGTGTGCTGTGGATCTTATGCTGCTGTTTAAAATGCCAACTGTTTACCAAGGAGCAGTAAAACTAAGAGAGTGTGCCCTTGTCCTGCATCAAATGATTACAGCGTTTTTGTCAGCTTTTTAAAGAACTGTTGTGATAAAGAAAAGTGTGGAAGACTAGGGGTAGCAACAGGAAAATTGTGCCCTGGACGTTGGAAATGCTTTTTAAAAGATCTGTTGTGAAAAAGAAAAGTGTGGAAGACTAGGGGTAGCAACAGGAAAAGTGTGCCCTGGACATTGGAAATGCTTTTAAAAGAACTGTGTGATAATGAAAAGTGTGGAAGACTAGGGGTAGCAACAGGAAAATTGTGCCATGGACGTTCGAAATGCTTTTAAGTGAACTGAGAAACTTGCTGTGTGAATGGCTATGCTAAATGGCTGAAATGGGCTCCCGCTGTGGAGTCAGTTGAAAAAAAAAAAGTGGTTTCTGCAGTTTAAATTTGCCTGCTCGATGATCGCTGTGAGCAGAAAAGCACTCGTGAGGAAGAAGAGGCTCATTTGCATGGCATTGTGTGATTGGTGAGGCTGCAATCAGTCCGCCCTCAGCCAGCTCTACAGTGACTGTCCAGCATTCGAGAGGGAGTGTGAGTGGAGTGCATGTACTAGCTAGTGGAGGAGCATCGCCGTGATTAAAAAGCGCTGTAAAGCCTTCAAAAAATAGACTTTGCTATTCAAAATTGGGCTCAACCTGCATCTCAATCGTCTGAATTGCGAGTGTGGTGATTGGAGAGATGATCGGCAGGACTGCCCACCTGTTTTCTTTCTGAGGCCTCCAAGACTGCCTGCAGGCGGTTTTTCCATCGCAGCTAACAACTACTGATAACAGTAAGTACCAACAGTAAAAGTTGCTCAAACAGTGATTTTCTGCCAAAAGCCATCTAAATATGTGTGCAGCAGTGTAGTCGCTTTGCAAGTATCGACTGTATTAAGTTCTACCAGCAAGGGCAAGTCTGCTAGGCCATTAACTGTGTGCATAGTTATGAGTTCAGCATCAGTTTAAAGTTTTAAAGCCAGAGAGAGACTGTGAGTTGTAGCCAAACGTGCAGCACTAGTTTACAGGCAATCCTGTGCTTAAAATCCTGAGGCTTTAAGGGACTGTGAGTTAAAAAAATGTTTCCAGTAAGTGAAAAGTCCGTGGAAAATCATGTAAATGTGTTAGAAAAAGAACAGTGCAAGTTTGTGCAGTTTGAGCAAAGTTTATCAGTAGTGTGTGTAAATCGGATGTGCAGAGGCTTGACCCAATTTCTGAATGTTGATGCACAGGAGTGCTGCCGCCGCTATTACAGGGTGGGGTAGTAAAGTAAACACAGCAGCAGAGGAGCCATTTTAAAAGTAAAGAAGGTGTTCAGTAACGTGGGACTTTCAGTAACAGTGAGCTTTTGTTTGTTTTCCCTGCTCGCTATCTGGATCACGCCCGGGCTGCAGTAACAGCAGTAGTCAATAGATTAAGGGAAATTGAAAGGTGTCATTAGGGAGGACAACTGCCTCCGCGTGTGGCGATTCCTGGATATCCAGTGCATGTGTGTCAAATTTGCTTAAATGCTGGAAGGGACATCTTCACGATAATTCACTGTGCTGGATGCCTAGAAAAATACGGCTTGTATAAAGTGCCCCAGATTCGTTTGGTTCCCACATGGACAAGGTTCAGGAATCTGTAGTTGGCAACACATAGCCCCAGGCAGTGCCTGTTGAAGAAGGCCCCTCAGGGGAGCGTAGCACAAAGCTAGAGGGTGCAGATGTAGAGACAGAACCAGATGTTGAAGTTTCAGATGCTGGATCTCAGAAGGAAAGTTCAGATAAAGCATTGGTAGACCCTTGGGGGGGGGTGCCTAGCCCAAGTCTCATAGGAGAAGATGAGATGAGGGAGGCCTTTGAACGGGAGGTGTCGACCTCCGCACCTAGTGATGCGTGGATAGTCTCAGGAGAGAGGACAACTGCTCACTCCTGGGTTCAGATCCTCAGTGAGGAGGAAGATGAGGGGGAACTTATGTGGCCTTGTGAAAAAGGAACAGGTATACAGCCTCAAGCTCTTGCCTCGGAGGAATGCATGGAAGAGAGTGGTGATGCCGTTGCCCTGGCTATGCAAGAAGAAGTAGTCAGGGATCCGTTTCTAATCTCGTTGAGGATGCATAGCTGGCAGAACCAGGACTGGCCACCCCCAAGCCAGGCCAGCGGTCTCAGGTTGACCAAAGCTTGTAAAGAGGACAGACTGGTTCGTAGGAAGGCAAATGAGATCTATGGGATGACCTTTCCTACCTTTTCTCGGAGAGTCTGGGAGGAGATTGAGAACAGCAGGAAATCCTGGATGTGGGCTGAAACAATGAAATGTGTGCATCCTGGTGCAAACAAGCATGTCAAGAACAGACTGTTTCATGAGAAATATACCCAGTGGAAGACAGGCAGGACCCTGTTTATGGACAGAGTGCGAATAGTGGACGGAGAGGGATGTGAAACCTCCCACTGTGTGAATTATGTCTGCCCAGACAGGGTAATAATTCAAGCTCCTGACCCCCGGTACTACTGGCCTCAATGCAAGGACCTCCCAGCAAATGTGCCCGTGCCTACTAGATGGAAAGTCGAGCAATGGTAGTCAGTACTGCCACACCAGCCTTTGCAGTGCCTTTATTGACCTGCCAGCATTGACATCCAGGACTCAAGTGCCCCACATTCATCAGTTCTACAGTGTACTGGCCTTTCCAGAATCCATCGACTGGCCCCCCAGATGACTTCAGATCCAGAGAAGACACCAGCCCAGTTGTATCCTGAGCCATCACCTGGTAATCGGATGACGTCAGACCAGCTGTTTTCCTTTTTGTTTCTGTTCTAAGGTTCCATCTCCAGAGATAACATCAACCCAGCAGTTCCCAGTTGTGCCCTCCTGTAGTTCCCAGAAGATGTCCGCCCAGTTGTATTGGAAGAAATGCTGCCAGGGAGAGTCTTCGGCTGAGGAGCAGGTCGGTGCAGATTTTCCGTTCTACAAGGGGCTGGCAAGTGCGAACTTTTCTATCTTTATGACACTGCAGTACACACCCTACACTAGCATACTCCAGAATGTGTTAACTGTCGTCAAAGACTCTCCTCTTCGGGACTTTGGCCTGCTAGAACTGTGCTTCACCGGGCTCCGGCCCAGGACAGACTCTTTAATGGACTAGCCTTCGGGCACTGTGGTCACTAGATGGGACTTTTAGGGCACTCCATCCCCCAAATGTGTATTGTAAATAATGTCATTGTTTTTTTCCTACTGTTTTCTAATGTATATTTCACAAGCTGCCCTCCCTGCCTACCATTAGGTCTTATTGTGATTCTAGTAACCCCGGGTAACAAGGGGGTTACATTAAAATCACTATTCATTATTTTCACACACCCCCAAAGTGTCTACCCCATAGCAGATCGTAATGTAATCTGCAAAAAGGCATACTTTCTCTTCTAGCACCCCTGCAATGTCACTAATAAAGACATTAAAGAGGACAGGTCCATGTACTGATCCTTGTGGAACCCTGCTGGCCACCCTCCCCATCCCTCCTCAGAGTGAACTCCGTTTACCGCCACCCTCTGTTGCCTATCCCCCAACCAGTTCATTACTCAGTTTACCACTTTTGGACCCTCTTCTAAGATGCCCAGCCTGTTTACGAGTCTCCTGTGAGTAACGGTGTCAAAGGCCTTACTGAAATCTAGGCAGGCTACATCCACTGCTCCATCCTGATCTAATTCCCTGGTCACCCAGTCAAAGAAATCTATCAGATTTGTTTCACATGACCTCCCCAGTGAATCCATGCTGCCTCAGATCTTGTAAGCCACTGGATTCAAGACATTCCACAATCCTTTACTTTAGTAGTGATTCCATTAATTTCCCCACCACTGAAGTCAAGCTGACTCCTCCCTGCTACCACTTTGGTGAAGCTGGACTACATCTGCCCATCTCCAGTCCTCTAGAACCACTCCCATTTCCAGTGAGTGGTTGCACTGTCCACTTTCAGATTTATGAGTTTCTTCTGGACTCTCTCCTCTGTAAATGGACTAGTGTCCACCTCCCTTCCTTCGATGCTCCCGTCCACTGCCTATGGTCTCTTGCCTTTCCCTTCCGCTGTGAACACTGAACAAAAGTATTTGCTCAGGACATCTGCTTTTTCCTGGTCCCCTTCCACACACACACTCCACCCCCCCTTGCCGTACAATCCCTTCCTTGGTCTTTCTCTTCACACTTACATACCTGAAAAATGTCATGTCCCCTTTCCTTACTGCCTGGGCTATTTTCTCCTCCATTTACGCCTCGGCACTCCTGCCTGCTTTTCCTGCCTCCTCCTGCTTCTCCTGACACACCTCCCTATCCTCCTCCCTCTGTGTCTCCTTATACCTCCTGAATGCTAGCTTATTTGCCCTTACTTTCCCAGTGACCTCTTCATTTTATTTTTTTTTTATTTGAGTCTTTGGTAACTGGGTAAGGCCCACGTGCCTGTTTTCAGGGGTGACCTGGGAGCACTGGGTGCAACCCAGGTTTGATCTGCTGGATGTACCAAGCTCGTTCACAGAACCATAGCAGTCTCTTTCTCTTGCTTATTTGCCTGGCACAGGAGGTTTGTTGCCTTCACTATGCCCCCTTTTAGTTTCATCCACTGCCCCCCCACCAACCAGGGCATCCCTGAGGCATTTCCCCATCTTTGTAAAATCAGCCCTCCTGAAGTCCAGGACCCTTGTCTTTGTGTGGTTTGATTCTGCCACAGTACTTATAATGAACCACACCATACGGTGATCACTGTTCCCCAGGTGGCCACCCACCATGACATCTGCAACAGTGTCCCTGTTGACAAGCACAAGGTCCAGTATTGCTCCCTCATGACTGGGCTATCTTACTAGTTGCCTGATGAATGCTCTCTGCAGGGAATCCAGGATGTCCCATCTTCTAACTGAAGCTCCAGCTGGGATGTTCCAATCTACATCTGGCAGATTAAAGTCCCCCACCAGCAGCAGCACCTCCTCCTTATTCACCTCCTTTTGGATGGCTTCCACCAGAACTTTATCCACCCCACGTGCTGGAGGTCTATAGATCACACCATAGTGAATAGTGGTTCCATTCTCTGTCTCAAGGGTGACCCACAGTACCTCCGCCCCTCCCTATATTCCCTGTATCTCTGCTGCTTTTATGCTACCCCTCACATAACAAGTCACTCCACCCCCTTCTTATCCACCCAGTCCTTTCTGAACAGAGTATATCCTGGTATGGATATATCCCAGTCCTGGCTCTCATGCACTATGACTCAGTAATGGTGACACTGTCCAGGTCAGCTTCTGCCACAATGGCCACTAGGTCTGGATTTTATTTTCCAGACATTGAGCATTTGCCCATATGGCCTTCCAAATTCTGCTACCACTCTGCTTGTCAACCCCTATTTTCCCTTTTGCCATCTCTCCTTATCCCCTCTACCCTCATTCACATCCCTCGTCATTTCTACCCCTTTGTTTTTTTTTGTTATTAGGTACCTCTGGAGATTTCCCTCCCTTGGGGTTCTCTCCACTGACTACTTCACCTTGCCGGGGTTAGGGGGGAGACAGTTTACATCTCCCTGCTTCCTTCCACTCCCCCCTCCCCCAGTTAGTTTAAATGCTCACCAATGTAACATTTAAACTGTTCACTGAGGACTGTGGTTCCCCTCCCAGATGGATGCAGGCCATCTCTCCTGTATAGGCCCTTATCCCTCCAGGAGGGACCCCAGTCCCCAATGTAGCCGAACCCCTCCTCTCTGCACCACTCCTTTAACCATCAGTTGAAGCTCTTGGTATGGAGTACCATATCTGTCCACCCTGTCATAGACAAGCAGCACCTCAGAAAAGGCCTGAGCGTACTACCTGCCAAAGACCACTCCCCAACTCCCTGAAATCCTCCTGTGCTATCCTAGCCTCGACCCTAACCAGGTCATTAGTCCCTAGGTGGACAATGACATCCAGCTCTCCCTCACATCCTGCTACCCTAGCGATCCTCAGGATCCACTTTCAATCTCTCTAAGCTATGGTGCTGGGTAGACACCTAACCTCCATTTCCCCCTCCCTCCCTGTCCCCAAATCTATTCCCCCTCACAATGGAGTCCCCCACCAGGAGTTGCTTCCTCCTCCTCTAAGGCCCTCTGCCACTCCTCCATGGAGTCGCCACTATGGAGGACCCCCACATCCTCACAGTCCCGTGCCCACCAGAGCAGTGTAGGAATTGTATAATGGTACCATATGGGGATGTGACTCAAAATCCTCACCCGAGCCCACTGTAGCCCAGCTGCTATTCCTCCTTGGGATCCTTTGAGGCAGTGGTGGCAGACTTGGTCCCTGGGTGGGGGAAGAGGCCCCTCCAAAATCCAGGCCAACTTGGCCTGGAGCCTAGCAACCTCCCCCATCAGCTCAGAGAAGTGCATGCAGTGGGGGCAGCACCACAGTCTCCAGAAAGTCTCCCTGAAAACTGCTGCCACACAGCCATTGCTCTGCACCACTCTGTGATTATCTATTTTCTACCCTGCCTGTTTTTGTTTTGCGTTTTGTAAACCCTTTTTTACCTCTACCCTTGGTAGGGCATTTCACCTATTCCCAAATTTTTGCCTCTCTTGACTCCCTTGCAGTGTGTGAGCTATAACAAGAGTTTAACAGGAATCTTATCACAGTTGTCCTGCCTTTCTGCTGAGGTGCAGAGTGTCCGGCTGCCAGCTGCCTTGTTGTGCTGACTTTGGTGGGCAGACATCGCTGTGATGTCCTTGTCGTGACTTAGGTGGGCAGACTCCGCTGTGATGTCCTTGTTGCATTTGTCCCTAGCACAGGGAGCTGCTTGTAGGCCTAGTCCTATTATAGCAGTGGGCAGCTTCCTGGTCCCGCTGGTCCCTTGCCTCTGACTGGTTGCCTAGAAGGCTGGAGGCATGGTCTTTCTGCTAACTTGCTCCTGCCTGGATCCTTGTTGGAGCTTCAAGCTCTGCTGTTTGCTGTCCCTGTCGCTGAACAAAGGGGCCCCACTGCTGGGTTTACGGACCCCCTCCAGGGGATTCTGCTCTACTCTGTGTTGCTGGGGTACCCAGAGACTGCTGCAGGGTTTTAAATTGCCAATTTTCCTGATCCTGCCTGCCTCTTGCCTCCACCTGGCTCCCGCCTGGAGCCTTGGGAGTTTCAAGCCCTGTTGTTTTCTGTCCATGCCACCAAGCAGAGGGGTCCCACTGCTGTGTTTGTGGACCCCTCCATAGGATTTTGATCTGTGCTGTGTTGGTGAGGGACCCAGAGACTGCTGCAGAGTTTTAAATCCCTGGATTTCCTGGTCCTGCTGGTCCCTAGCCTCTGATAGGTTGCATGGAGGGCTGGAGGTGCAACCTTTCTGCTCATTGGTTCCTGCCTGAAGCCAGACCTCCTGATTCCTTACTGCCCCTCCCAGCCACTCCGATCCTCCAACAAGGGATTGCTAGAGATTCCCAGGGTCCATTTGAAGACATCTGGAGGTAGAGCATTTGCTTTTATGGCTCCGACCCTGTGGAATTCTCTACCTCGTTGGATATGAGATAGCCTGACCATGGACGGTTTTAAAGCATCCCTTAAAACACATGTATTTAATCAAGCCTTTTCTGGGCTATAACAAGAAGGTATTTTATTAGACAGTCACCAATAAGAGTTAAAATGGTATGTAGTGATTTTATGATTATTTTAACTATGTTGAAGCTATGAGTCATTGTATATATGTATATGGTGTTTTAATTGTAAGGGCACCCTGAGCTCTGGAAGGGTGCTTTTTAAAAATAAAATTGTTGATGGTAATGATGATTGTTGGAGCTTCAAGTGCTGCTGTTTGCTGTCTCTGCCACTGAGCAGAGGTGTCCCACTGCTGTATTTGCAGACCCCCTCCAACAGATTCTGATCTGGACTGTGTTGCTGGGGAACCCAAAGACTGACATGGGGTTTTAAATCCCCAGATTTCCTGGTCCCACCAGTCCCTTGCCTCGACTGGTTGCCTGGAGAGCCGGAGGTGTGGTGTTTCCACTGACTGTGTTTATTGTCCCCCTCCAGAGGATTCTGTTCTACGCTGTGTTGCTGGGGGACACATAGACTGCAGGAGGGTTTTAAATCCTCAGTCTTCCTTGTCCTGCCAGTCTCTTTCCTCCAACTGGTTGATTGGAGGGCCGGCGGTGCAGCCTTTCCATTCATTGGCTCCCACCTGGAACCTTGTTGCAGTTTCAAGCTCTGCTGTTTGCTGTTCCTGCCGCTGAGTAGAGAGGTCACACTCTTGTATTTGCAGCCCCCCTCCAGCGTATTCTGCTCTGGACTGTGCTGCTGGTGAACCCAGAGACTGCTGCAGGGTTTTAAATGCCCGGGTCTTCCTGGTCCCACCAGTCCATTGCCTCCGATTGGTTGCCTGGAGCACCAGAGGTGCAGTCTTTCTGCTGATTGGCTCCCCACAAATGTTTTGGAGTGCCTCTAGACTCCATCTTCAGGGTGGACAGGTCACTACAGTGATGTCTTATACTCAAGTCTACAATGCACATTCTGTCCTGATTCTGCAAATGTAGACGTAGCTTAGTGTTTTTACAAACTCATTTTTAAAACTACCTCACTAGGCAAACAATTCCTTGACTCCCATACAATCCTTTTACAGACAGTCCAATATTCTGATTGAATAGGAGTCAAGAAGTTTGGACACATAAAATTAAAAAGCGTTTATGGAACAAACAATTGTGGTGAACAAGTCATCTTTGCAATAACAACTCATGTTGTCACAGCCTGATTTGTGCCTGACGTCCCCAGAAAACCCATTAGCGGGGGACAATAGTGCAGAAGAGGGAGCCTATCAGTGGGACCCAGAGATGTGAGTAGTGAGTCTGGCAGGCAGTGAAGGTCCCCCTGGAACAGTCTAAAGAGTGGTGTGCTAAGCATTCAGTGGTGGATAAACAAAATATAAAAACAAGTACAGTCAAGCCCACATAATGGCATACCACTTAAATGCAGATCCCCGCATAAACAAAATAATTTATCCATTCCCGGTTCCTTTCCTATGTAGTCCATTATACGAGGCTCATTTAAAAGCATGCATGGAGCCCGTATAAATGCATACTTTTCTAGTGCTGTTCTAGTGCTTTGCAGCCAGCAATTCCCCTTCCCCCTTCACATGCTGCTCTCGGGCAGCTGTCAATTAGGTGGTGATTACAGAGTGCTTGAATCTAATCACCTGCTACTGATACAAATTCAGTGTGTAATTCTGGCAGATCTCGGAGTTCCAGCCTCTTGTTCCAGCCTGTTCATTTCTTAACAGTTAGCACTATTCCTGTGCTGACACCAACACAAAATAAATTTTCCTGGTGTTCAATGGTACGGCCCGCCCTCAGATCCCCAATCTCCATCCCTTATCTTTCCCTGGTGTCTAGTGCCCCCTGCCCTCTAATTCCTGATCTCTATCCCTTATCTTTCCCTGGTATCTAGTGGCACCCCTCCGACCCTCTGATCCCTAAGCTCCATCTCTTTCCTCTCCCTGGTGTCTAGTGGCACCCCCACCTTCCGATCCCTAATCTCCATCCCATATCTTTCCCTGGTGTGTAGTGGCACCCCCCACCCTCCTATCCCTGCTCTCCATCCCTTATCTTACCCTGGTATCTAGTGGCAAACCCCCTTGCTCTCTGCTCCCCGACCCCCATCTCGTATCTTTCCCTGGTGTCTAGCAGCACCCCACCTTCCAATCCCCATCCTTATCCATTCCCTGGTGTCTAGTAGAACCCTCCCGCCCCCGGGGAAGCACTAATACAGGAATGTCACATAGCCACAAAATCTGCTTAAACGCATAATCAGTTGACGTCCTGTGGCTTTGCGTTTAAGCGGGTTTGAATGCACTACTAAAAATGTTGTTTCAAAACTGACATTTATTTATTTATTGAGATCTCAGATTACAACACCTTTGAGCTGAAAGCTCTTTTACAAAGGTTCCATGTCTGAGTAAAACAGGCAACATGCAATAATGATACAAAGGGACAAAAAATGGCAGTATACATAGAGAGCGAAAAGTAGTACAGTCAGTTTGAGAGTGACATTTCAACTATAGAATTCAGTACATGTAACTAAGCTATGAGCAGCCAGGAGGCTTTGTTGGGGTTAGGGAGGGTGAGAGAAGCATGGGGAGGTGAGTAGGGGATAGGCATGGGGAAGGGGGGAAGGCCAAGGGCAAGCAGAGTGTAAGCACTGATAGTTACTAGCGACTAGCAGGAGGTTGTACTATGATGAGCAGTCACAGCCACAAAGAGCAACGAGATGTTGACTTAGCTTATGTTTAAACTGACCAATCTTTGGTTTGACAAAGATGTCCAAGAGGAGACCATTAAGCCAGTTGGGGCACAGTAGGTGAAGGTCCTTTGTCCCTGGGATGTACATCAGAATGGGATCTGGTATGACTGCCTGGACTTGCCCAGAGTCCTGTGGGGGTTGGACGTTGGGGTGAAGAGGTGCTGGAGGGGTTAGACCTAGAAAGTGTTTTTTTGGCTCATAGACAGGTCTTGCATTTTACCCTTCCTTTAAGGTGCAGTCAGCAGGACTGAGCATACAGGTCGCATGTATGCATAAGTCAGTGCACACCTGCGACTAGTCTGCAGGGTTTGTTTAGCGCAGTGGTAATCCTTTTAAGCATGGTGTCTGACACGGTTCTACAGATGACTAGACCATAGTCTATGATGGAGATTATGCTGCTGTTGACAGCAGTACGGAGTGCCTCGGTTGTCAAGCAATGTTTGTAACAGCTCAGTAGGCCTTTTCTAGTGTTGACTGCTTTGGCAACTTGCACTACAGTATAAATTTATGGAAGCTACAACATCAAAAATGTTAATATATCAGTATACAGTACCTTAAACCAAGCTTACATTTAAACAAATTAAGTTTCTAGCCCTAATGGTTCCAAAGCTAGCTTTTTTCACATAATCTTCATTAAGGGCCAACATTCATTCATTCCTTTATTTATATAATTTGTGATGACCAGTAAAAGGAGGACTAGGTAATTCTGCCTCTTTTCAGCCTTGCCTCAAGGGGAGGGTACAGATAGAAGCCAACTGAAATTGAACCAGGTTAAGCAGTTGGCAGGATTTTTAGTGATTGGGGGAAATTTGGCCAGGACACCGGGGACATTTCCCTACTCTTTTTGATTATCTTGTTGTTCAAAAAGGGGGATAAGTCTGATCTAAAGAACTGGAGACCTATTAGCATACTGGTGGGTATAAACAAATATATTGTTAAATGGCTTGCCAACTGGCTAACTGACCGCAGACAATCAGTTAGGATCATGGTCTGATGAGGGTCTTGTTACTAGTGGTGTGCCGCAGGGTTCGGTCCTTGGCCCTGTGCTATTTGGACTATACATCAGTGACATGGGATGAGGACTAAGCAGTGTAGTGTCTAAATCTGCAGAGGATACAAAGGTTGATGATGAAGTTGACTCACTAGAGAAGCATTTTGTATTAAGCCATAATTTAAAACAAATAGAATGGGGGTTAAATAACAAGATGATGTTTAATGAATCCAAATGTACAGTTATGCACTTTGGTCAGAAAAATCAGAGGTTCCAATACAAATTAAATGGTAAAGTTCTTAAAACATCTTGTACAGAGAAGGACCTTGGAATATGGGTTAATACAGATCTCTCATCAACTAGTCACTGTAGAATCATCTCACAAGTAACTATTAGACTGCTGCATTCTATACACAAAACCTTTGCAACAAGGGACAGTAAGTGTATAATTAAATTATACAAGACTTATGTGATCCCCCATCTGGATCACAGATCACCAATATGGAATCCGTATTTAAGGCATGATATTAACCTTTTAGAAAAAACACAAAGAAAGGTCACAAGGTCAATCAAAGGGTTGAAATCTTTTGAATGCCAGGTTAGGATTAAAAGACTACAATTATTTACTTTAGAGACCAGACGAAAAAGAGGGGATCCATTACTTCTTTATAAAATCCTCAAAAATCTATGTTCAATGGCCAAATGTGGCATAACATTTAATAATAAGATAGATAAATAACCTTAGATCTCATAACAAACAATTAAGGGTCCCCAGAGTAAATACAGTGAAATGTAACAACTTTTTTACTGTAAGAGCAGTTAGAACTTGAAACTCACTACCATGCTATTTAGTAAATGCCCCAACCCTTGAAACCTTTACAAAATATATTGATGTATTCCTGGTCCAGAACGTATCAGGACATTAGACCCACTAGGAGTGGGAGACAATTCAATGGGTGTTTGCCTACTTTGTCTTCAAAAATCAAGTAATACCAAGTAATATTAATGGTTGATTACAAATTCTTAGCCTCAGTATTACTACAGAGATTAACTTCTGTTGCAGATTTAATAACGTCTTTCAGATGAGACGTTAAACCGAGGTCCCATCTGCCTGGATTGGTGGTAGTTCAGGTGGATGTTAAAGATCCCATGGCACTTATCGAAAAGAGCAGGTGAATTTCCCCGGTGTCCTGGCCAAATTTCCCTCATTCATTAAAAAAATACCACCAACAGCCTAATCTGGTTCAAGGTCAGTTGGCACTCATCTGTATCCCCCTTCCCCGGGTCGTGCCTGAAAATAGGCAGGATTTGTCTAGTGCACTTACCCGGTCAACAAAAACTAAATAAATAAAAAATAAATAAATAAATAAATTCTCCTGTGCAGCCATGTACCATCCCGAATAGATCAATCTTTCATAATCTAGCTTTCCTCAGAGATCGAATACTAAACTGGGAATATTTAGAAACAGCAGATATCTTTCTTTTTCTTGCTCAAGAGAAAGCATTTGATCAGGTGGACCACAAATATTTACTTAAGATTCTAAGGAAATGTAATATTCCTTCAGAATTTATATCTTGGATCCAGTTCTTGTATGAACAAGCTTGGATCCAACCATATATAAACGGAGTACCAGGTACAAGTTTCATGGAAAACAAAGGGGTTCAGCAAGGTTGCCCTTTAAGTCCCCTTTTATACGTATTCCAGATAGACCCCTTTTTAAGGAAGATTTTGAGTCGTCTGAATGTACCTAGAATAACTGTTCAGACCCCACAACAGGCACCAACTGTGTGTGCTTATGCTGATGATTTTTGTATCTGCACTACGGCAGAGGTAAGGAGTTGAGACATTATTTCTACCATTTCTGACTTTGAAGTTATATCGGGAGCAAAACCTTTGCTTCTTACAGATCAATTGGGTCCACTATCTCAAATAGCGAATATTACTATATCAACTTCACCAATAAATATTCTGGGCCTTCATTCTGGTAGCCCAGATTATGTCATGTTAAATTGGGACATGGCAGCAAATAAGGCTTCAGGCTTAATACAGTCATCAAAATCAATATAAAAACGGAAGAGAGTATGTTAATTAAAAACCTTTATTCATCCCCAGTTCCTATATGTCACTCATATCCTTCCCCTTTCAATAAGCTTCAAAGTTAGAATAAACCATTTATTCTTTCAGGTGTTCTGGAGCAGCCGTGTGAACCGTGTAAAATGATTACATACCTATCACAATTATAGTTTAGGAGGAGTGAGGATGTTAAATCCAATTGTGTTTTTCTATAGTATATTTATTTTCTGGAATCTATATCCTTTGTTTAAATGGGAATTTCCTTTCTGATTTATGTTTTTATAGACTTCTCTTAAAAACCGTATGGAAATTTGGGCTACAGAATCCTTTTTGATACCCAAAAATTTAAGGTCCTGTAAAATTCCACCTTTTCTTATTTCAACTTTTACGAAAATAAGGCAATGGAATCTAACTTCAAGGTATATTTGTTCAAAAAATAGGAAGCAGCTATAATCATACATAGTGGCTAAACATTTTTATGAAATCCTTAATATATCAACACACTAAGGAGATACCCTTAATACTATTTTTTTGCAATTAATAGATAAAATGATCCCTATTAAACTCTGGGATATAACTCGGCTCCCGAGCTATGGAAGACTGGGGGTAAGGAATACTTACACACATATATCAAAGGATGAAAGAATGTGCCCTTCACTTTCATGTCCAGGCAACCCTTGAAACACTGGATCATTTCTTTATCCACTGTCCCTTTACTCAGGATTTTTGGATAAAGTTTTTGCATGTATGTGGGGATGAAAGTATATCTATGGTCACTTATGACATGTTAATTTTTGAATTATTTCCACCCACTTTAAATTTTACTCAAGTACACTGAGGATTATTTCTGCACTGTGCCATTTTCACCTATAGCAAGCACAGTGTGTGTTTCTGTTGCAACAGAAAGAAATAACAGCTATGCAAATAATAACTCGGACAGTAACAAATTTAAAAACAATTCATGTTACTGAGAAAAGAAAACTGGAGGCCTCCACTTTCAAACTGTATTGGAGATACTGTACTTGGTTTCTTAAGTTTTCTTTTCCATAAACTGTTTGATTTCCCATTGTATGTAACCCTATATTTCACTTATGTATAATTTGATTCTCTGCACTGTTTGGTTTGTGATGCAATTTGACCAGTTTTCTTTTCAGAATAAAAAATTCCTCTACTCTTTTCGAGAAGTGCCATGGGATACTTCATGTCCACCTGAACAACCACCAGAACAGGCAAATGGGACCTCGGTTTAAAATTTCATTCAAAAGATGGCAGCTCATGGGTGCAGCCCCGGCCCCACCCATGCTGCACTACAGTGTTAGTATTGGGATTTTATCCCAAGATCATGATGTAGGGTTAGAAATCACAGCCTTCTGATCTTCCATCCTCAGAGGCAAGTGTGCAACCTGCTGACACTGTTGGGAAAGGATCCTGTGTTCCAGCAGTTTAGTCAGAGAGGGAAGGAAGGAGATAGGCAATAGCTGCCAGGGATGGAGGGGTCTCCCTTTTGGGGAAAGAAATGACCATGGCCTGCTTCCACAGATCAGTGATAAAGGGAAGTGACAAGGAGTGACTGAGGATGTGGGTGATGGGGAAGGCGATGGCCTGGACAGAGAAAGACAGGAGTTTGGGGGGGCAAGGCTGTCAGGGTTCCTGATTTTGTGTGAATTAAGAGCAAGGGGAGCCTTGAAGGTCATAGAGGGAAGGTCACAGATGGAGTGGTAGAATGAAACTCTAGGAGGGGAGACTGAGGAACCTCAACATGTACACCCTGGAAGACAGGAGGAAGGAGGATACAGAATAGAGACCCAAAAATAGTTAAATACCTCTTGGGGCTGAACAAAGTGCAGGAGGGGAGTACTTTTTAGAGGAAAAGGTGCACAAGAACAAGGGGATATTCAATGAAGCTGGAAGGGGGAACATTTTGGAGCGATGTGAGGAAGTACTTCTTAGCTGAAAGAGTGGTGAATGCCTGAAGCAGTCTTTCAGCAGAGGCAGTGTGGGGAAAAATAGTAGTGGGCTTCAAGCATACTGTATATGGAATAGGCACATGGGTCTCTTAGTTGGGAAGCAGGGGGTGGGCAAGGGTGACAGTGATCAGTACAGGCAGAGACAAATGGGCAGGCCAGGTGGGCAAGGTGGTCCTTATCTGTTGTCAAATTCTATGGTTCTGTGTATATGTACACTATTAACTGCATTCCAAATATTACTTTCCCCTCCAGCAACACCTAACTGTCCCTGCTTTCACAGGCTTTATCTGTCTGTGAATGTTTTGCATAATAAAAATGTATGGAGGATGCATGCACAATGAAGTTTGTGATGGCCTCATAAATACAAACAGCAAAGCTAGAGTGTTAGAAAGATCATCACAAATTTAGAGCGTGTATGAAAAAAAAAAACAAGTTCACACTGCTCCCCATAGTTTATACAGCAATAGTTTCTTCTGTTTTAAAAAATATAATGCAAGTGTTGCAAAATCAAATTTACAGACCTCAATATGTTTGTGATCTAGAATTGGTTGTGCAGATGTGGTGGTATTCACGAATGCATAGGACAGGCATAAGGGAATCTTAGTGAAAAAGAAGAGGGAAGGGAGAAAGAGCAGTAGATCAAAGTAGGATCCGCAGTGATACTGTAGGTGGGATAAAATGTGCAGGCTGAGTTGGCTAAACAAACAGTCCTTACCGCTCATCAAACTCTATGCTTCTATGGTAGGGGTGCATCTAATGTTGAATGTGTGAAGGAAGAGGCAGGGGACAGGGACAGCAAATACCAGAAGAAATTTTTTTTAAACATTCCAAATATCCCATGATATATGCTTATATCAAAACTGTGTACATTATACCTTGATTTGTGATATAATACCTGTGCACAGTGACAATCTACAGCATCTTAAACTGGCCTGAATCACATTCATTCCGTTATTATAAACAGCTGATTTACATCATGCTGTACAATTCTATCTTCTCAGTGAAATATTTGGGCTTCACAGAGAAAGTAACAGATAAATAGATTTACTAAATATCTTACAGCGTAAGCACACGACAGTCTGAATTGGTTTAACAGTTTCCAACAAGTATATATGAAAGCAAGCAAATCCAATTAACATTTCCTAGGAGGACCAAAAAAGTGCATATAAAAGACTTCAGAATTAATGTGATGTTTGCACATTTTTAATTGCAGCACAGACAAAAGTGAGTACTGTGAAACCAACACCCCAACATTTCACACCATTCACTTTGTCAAGAGATCCTTTGACAAAGCGTATAGCGCAAAATGTTAGGATATTGGTTCCACTGTTCTCTCTCTTGTTCTGAGCTGCAAATAAAGATTTCTTATTACGGTCCTCCCTCGTTATAACGAATCCCACTTATAGCAAACAGCTGTGATGATTCCCTTTGTTTTTAGTTTAAGGCGTTAATTGGCGAGTGTGCAAAAACAATGGGATCCATCACAGCTGTCCCTGACTGTCACTCTTAAGGTGCTGCAAAAGGCTACAGCTGATCGTTCAGAGGATGTAGTAAGTGTCTGGGCAGAATCAAGTTGTGCAGAGTAGGGGGAGCTGTGACGGCACTCCAAAACCCGGGGCAGCTAAGTTGCAGAACTTGCAGTCAAGCTTCAGCACTGACCATTACCGCTTCCATGCTTCATGAAATAAAAATGATTAGCCATCACACCTGCAGTTTAGTTCATTCCCAAACTCTGGCAGCAATGAATATTGCAAGAGTGGGCAAGCCAACCAGCATGGCAGTTTAACATTTTAAATCAAAAGATGCCAAACAGTGCTATCAGACCATCTGTTTACAGTCTACAAAAAGAAGCATAGCCACACGTAGCAGCATCAGCAAAACATCATAATAGCAGAATAAAGTGGTAACGGGTAATGTTAAATACAATACTGTACCTATAAGCAGCATACAGCTCCATCCATCGCTGCCTCCCTGCTTCCTAAAATAAAAGGCTCACAACTTTCCTCATCCTATTAGCCATCAGACCTGCGGTTTAGTTTGTCCTCAAACACCGGCAGCAATGAATATCGTGTTACTGTAATGATCCTCATTTTTTATTTTCAGCCATCACTGCAAGTGCACTGTGCCTCTTGTTACAGTGAACCCTCGTTATAATGAGTCTCATGTACTGACCCAGAGGCATTCGTTATAACGAGGGAGGACTGTAGTTACATTAATTCTGAAGTATTTTATGTGCATGTTATTTTGTTTTTGCGCAGCTACATTACACTAATGTGGCATTTCTTTCCCTCCACAGAGGCCTTGTTTTGTTTGCTGATTTCCTAGTTGAAGTGCAGGGTTTTATTTAACTCTAAAAATTGATTAGCGTTTTGCTCATAAAAGTTCTAAAACATTGTGAAAATTCATAGCACTTGCCTCATTGCCTCACTGTGTTTAACAGACATAACATTTCTAGAAAACCTATATAAATGCTTTCTGTACAGTTAGCATTGTCCCAAGAAAAAAAAAAAGCTCATCAATTATTTAAAACCCTGAAGTGGCATATACAGTTGGCCAAGTATACTTATCTTTCATCAGTCTGATCTTAAAAATACAATTTTCTCTAGAAATTATTATATTGAAACAATATTTACATAAGAATTGTTTGCACAAAAGAACACATGATCGATGTTTACCATCCTGTGTTGTAGTACTGAGTAATATTAGTAGCTCTTTGGTACAAATGCATTGGGAGCTTTAAGGCACAATTCCATTTCTGAGCAATCTGAGAAACTACAAAACTTAGGAAAATTTAAATTCAGATTACTTCCATATTACCTTAGAGGAAATCTTGGTTTATGTATTATAGTTTAAAGGGGGTAATTATTCTAATAAGGCATAATTATTTGAAAGTTAATGTTTAGTTTAATTGATGATACAATTTAGGTAATTTGGCCTTGTTACATAAGCTACAGTATCTGTTATATGCAGCTTTCACAAAAGTCACAGAAATTACCTTCACTTCATAGTCTTCTCATAAAGTTTACCATGCTGGTCCTCCAGTGGCATTTAAGGCATCAAATACTGCCACAGCCATTTCCTTAAATTGTATCCAGTGTAACAGGTATTTCTTCTTCTTATAAAGAATGTAACTATTCAAAAAAATGTGTAACACATTCTGTCTAGGTAAAAATAAAATATATATTTTTTTATAATATTCTGATGATGCCATGAGTGTTGTTGGATGACCATGTTGATAATGAATTAGATCACAGGTGCATAAAATGAGAGTCGTATCTGCAACTGTCATCTTTTCATACAAACGATACAACAATATCACCATTTTAGAACCTTGTGGCAACATGCATGGGGAGCAGTACCCAACTACAGTGCACTGTCGTTAGGCACAGTTTCACCATGTGTGACATTACAAGGTAGCAAAAACAGTGAGGATGCAGTATCAACAAAAGGCATGCTTAGTAACATTTATAAAATGGGTACTGCATTTCCTGCATTCTGATTGGCTGAGAGGGTTTGGAATCCAGTGCCACAAGGAGCGACAACCAATGCACTGGGAACTCTTTAGGCAGTCAGTGCACATGTACCAATGCTTTCTGTGTTCTTAAACAGAATGTCAGGCAGATTTTTTTTTTCTTGTAGTTAAAAACATTCAAACACCTAAAACTGCCATAACCCATAAAAAACACACAAAATGTTTATTTAGTGTCATAAATAAAACAGCAGTAGAGAAACAGTGCTAAATTGACATGTTATTCACATTTACTGTTCACTACTGATCTTTTCTAGTTTCTCCTTAGTGTTTTAAAATTGGAGGTTGCGGATCTCCAATGTAGCAGCAAGTGGGGCTCCTGCATAAGCGTCTCTCCCACAGTAGCTTACCAACTGACTGCCTCGCCCCCACCAGCAACCCACAAATGGTTGACGATCTCAGTAAGTGTAACATTTAATTGAGACTCACTGAAACATCAGCCTGCCCTCAACATCGCCAATCCGCTCACACAGCATAGTACGGCATCTTGAAGTTTAAAAAAAAAAATGATTAACTGCATACCTTAGTAGTGCTGCTCACCACCAGTACTACTCTTTGCACTATATGAGCAGCCTAGTGCTGCTTTCATGACAGTATGAACGGACTGACTCCAGCTAGTCAAACAACGGCCACTGCGCCCTCCTGCTCTCTCTCTCACACACACACAGCCGACTGCTCTTTCGCCTTATCTATTGAAGGTGTTGTGCACAGTGAGAAACAAAACCCACCCTTGCTCTTTTACTCTGTCTGTCAATCATTCCGGGGGGGGGGGGTGACAATAAGAAAAAAAAAACATGCTTGCTCTCGCTTTCTCTCACTCTGAAATGACAGGGAGAGGGGCGAACTGGACAGTGGGAAACAAGATGCACACTCTCTTAATAAGCAGAGGGCAGGGGGGAGATAGAAGAAAACATGACTCACTCCACAAAGTACTCTATAAATAAACTACTGCAAAGTAATCTCTTTTACACACAATGCCACATAGTGGCACACTCGAACGGCACCATACAGTGACACAAAACAGAGCTATTTTTTTATGTTTCAAAAATGCCAGTTTTTCCTTTTTTCATCCTTTTTTTTTTTCTATACTCAAATTTTTTTAAGAGGACCCATTTTATATATGCAATAAGACACTCAAGGGGTGGTGGTTGTTATGGGTTAATATACTTCCAGGTGTTGAAGCCACTTGGTGCAAGCGCCTCGTGTCTTACAACGCACCTGGGCATGCATTAACCCATGACAACCACCACCCTTGGAGTGTCTTATTGCCTATATATCTCTCAGGAATGCTGCCAACTACTGGTACACCCAATAATGTATTCACTGTAAAGGGACTTCAAACTGTAAGGGACACTTTCATAAGAGTTCCCCTTTAAAAGAGTGTTTTTGAGACCTCAACAGACTTCCTTCTGAAAAAGCATTTTTTTTTTAATGTTAGGAAACTGAAGAAACAAAAATGTTAAAATCGGCCAATGCAATTAAGTTGTTGTCAATGCCAGGTCCATTTTTGTGCAGCCTAACAGTCTGATTTAATTCTATTTCGTTTTTTTTTTTTAAAACATGTCTCTCCAAAATCTGAATTAAAAATCCAGTCTTTCTCTGGAGGTCACGTGGGTCTAAAGACTAATGGTCATGTCATTCAAACTGAATTGGCACTTTGATAACTCTCTATAATATGTTAGGGTGGGATACACCATAATGTTGCCACACACCATAGATGTTATTATTTTCATCTTCCAATGCTTTTGCAGGCAAAGCCTGCATAAGCGTGGGAAGATTTGAGGGTTGGGGAAAATAGGGATTTGTTTTTTGGCAACACAATTATATTACACTCTACTGTTATCAAGTGTCATTCATGCAGAAATTATTTGTTTTACCCACATGTGCACCAAAAATCAGAAAAAAATAAATAAATTAGAGCTGGCTCCATGGCGCTGGGCAATAGGGAATCACCTAGCATGCTGGCAACCCGGGATTGTGCCCGAGCCAAGGGCATCAGTAGCAGAGACCAGCGGGAGGGGGGCTCAAGAGCATCCCCTGGACGCTCTCCTACCAGGGGGAGGGTTGTGGATGCACTGCCCTTCAGCAGCTCCTCATGGCAGGATTTGGCCTTGTGCTTTGCGGTGTGGGTGACTACATGCCACATGCACAGGTACAAGTAACAAGGACATCATGGCATGCATCCAGCAGGGGCAGGGGCAACAGAACAAGGAAAAATGGCCACCCGTGACAGCTGGATGATGGTGACCCTCCTCCGCCGGAAGCGAAGCCAGGAAGCCCCGAGTTGCACCCTGCTGCCCTACCAAGATGCAAGGGGATGTTGAAGGGTACCTCGATCTCCCCTCCCGGATGCCTGTTCTGTGCCATCAATCTTGAGTCGTTCACACTGCATGAAAGGATCAAGTGTAATTCTAGCTGTGGGAAATGGATGCACCACACCCTAAGATGTGCAATTGAGTCAGAGAAGCAGGGAATGGGGAAGAGAATGGCAGCCAGAAAAGATGGTACGTAACGACATTGGAGCCATGGGCTAGACACACACACACACAGTAGCTGAGAGAATATGTAAAATAGATTCAGTGGCAGGTAGCGTAATGCCGAAATCAGAATATAATACACCTCCTACGCCGGCTATTAAAATAATAGCCACACAGATCTGAGAAATTTTCAGACACAAATGTTGAGAAATACTTTGTTCATAGTTATGTTTGCTATTGTTCTGACAATATGACCATACAAATCGCTATCTCTTGAATGCTGAGAAAGTGCAGCACAGAAATATAAACAGTGCAAAATGTGTCTCTATTGTTTTATTGACACTATGAAAATAACACTCATAGTAAGCATATTCTCCTGATAGCCATGTTACAAGAGCAATTAAGTCAATTTCCAAGGTGGTACTACCATGAATTAATCCTATAGTTGTCGCTTTAGGCACTCTGCATTTGGCCTCGTACATAAACCTGCCAACCATGCATTAATTCCCCATTAGATGCTACCTTCATCGTGGCATAATGCTTACTTATGCAACGTTTACACATTAGTAAACTACTGTGTCAACATTTTAGTAAATTACTCAATTGTGGCATCAAACAACATTATACAATGTCAATATTTTGTAAATTACTCAATTATGTTGATATCTCTGTAGATTACTCAGTTGTGTCAACATAGACATTAAATCATTCAGTTGTGTCAATATATTTAAAACAGCAGTGCAAGATAAATCCTACCTGAGTATATGTCTTCCTGGTGTGGGTCTGCATTCCCGAATCACCGCGCCATGTGCATTTTTTGTCTGGATGCTCGTTTTATTAAAAAGAAGTTACGTTTTTTAACTTCGGGTTTGTTTACCCAAGTGTCATGATTACAGCCATTTGTTCCTGTTGCAAATGCAGGGAGCAGCACTGTGGGTAGCGCGCTTCAAGTCCAGCTCCCTCCTCTTCCAGTTTTGCAACGCACTCCTGAGTAGCATCTGTAAAGTGCACAAACCTCACCAAGCCCAAGAACCAAGGCAAAAAATGGACACGAGTATCAATACTAGCCACCGGAGGGAAAAAAACAGGTTACTCACCTGTAACATTAGTTTTAGGAGTGGTATATGTTGTTCATCCACACTCTTTTGGCATGTCCTGTTCTGCTTTAAATCTCACCGGAAGTCTTCAAGCTGGTTTCTCCCACCCACCTCGGTGGTATATACCTCAGCTCTGCCCCATGATGTCACATCTTAGCCTGTTGGAAGCAAGGTTGTGTGCATCCACAGCCAGGGAGATCGGGTGGGTCCGTGTGGATGAACAACATATACCACTCCTAGAACTACTGCTACAGGAGAGTAACCTGTTTTTCTAGGAGCGTGGATATGTTGTTCCTCCACAATCTTTTGGCAGACTCCTAGCAGTTCTCCGGGAGGAGGGAGGCAAGGTGCACACCCCCTACTTAAGGAACAGAGATTGGAGAACTGAGGCCCCAAAACCAGCATCCCGGCATGACTCAAGGTCAATGTGGTAGTGGGTTATGAAAGTGTTTGCTGACTTCCAGGTAGCAGCCTGAAAGATTTCCTGGATAGGGATGTGTCCCTGGAGGCAGTCATTGATGCAGTGGTATAGCAGGTAGAATGAGCTCTTATCCCTCTGGAAGGCTCCTTGCCCATCAACTCATAGCACAGACCTATGCATGATGTGATCCATCTTGCAATGGTCTGTTTAGCTGGAGGTCTGCCAGAGACGGCTTCAGTATAGGTGACAAACAGCTGGCAAACCTCTCCCTGAATTTCCGCCATCCTCTCCATGTTATAGGAGAGAGCACATCTCACGTTCAGGGTATGGAGCCTGTACTTGGCCTCCAAAGTGTAGTTAGGATAGTATCCCGGCAGAGTCAGCACCTGGTTAAGGTGAAACTCTGACACCACCTTTGGAAGGAATTTCGGGTGGGGGCGTAGGACAACCTTGTCCCTGTGGAAAACCAAATAAGGGGAGTCCACCGAAAGCACCTGGGGCTCCCCTGTCCTTCTGGCAGACATGATAACCACCAGGAAGACCATCTTCCATGACAAGTGTGACAACTCACACTTGTGCATTGGTTCGAATGGCTTGCCTATGAGCTTTGCCAGTTCCAGCAGTAGATCCCATGGAGGTGGAGGTTCATGCACCAGAGAGGATATGTGATCTAGGCCTTTGAAAAAGCACCCGACCACTGTCTCCTGTGCCACTGTCAGCTGACCAGCCCATGCCCAGTAAGCAGAGATGGCTGCCAGGTGCACCCTAAGGGTAGATGACCGAAGACCCCCTTTGGAGAGAGACCAAGAGCAGTCGAGAATGTTAGCCACTGGACAGGACAAAGGGTCCAAACCTTTGCACTGATTCCGAATGGAAAACAGTTTCCATTTGAAGGCATAACATTTCCTGGTTGACTCCTTTCTGGATGCCTCCACGACGGTGTAGATATCTTCAGAAAGACCCAAAGCCTGGAACTCTAGCCACTCAGGTACCAGGCTGTGAGGTGCAAGGATTGAAGGTCCAGATGGAATACCTTCCTCTGATTAAGAGATATCCGGTCTGGGGATGTGCAAAGCTGCTCCGAGGGCCTGCAACTGAGACTGAGGAGATCTGGATACCAGAACTGACGCAGCCAGTCTGGGGCTACCAGAATCACCTTTACCTTGTCCCTCCTCACCTTGAGGAGGGACACCTCGTGGATCAAGGGAAGGTGTAGAGGAGGCCTGGGGTCCATGGCCTCGAGAAGGTATCCCCCTGCAGCGAGCCCAGCTGAGGGGGGCACGCATGAAACAGCCTTAGCTTGGTGTTGTCCCTGGAGGCAAACAGGTCCGCCATCAGTTTGTCCCAGTGGGAAAACATGCTGTAGGCTACCTCTGAAGGGAGAGACCACTCATGGGATGTCTGGCCTAAGCGGCTGAGAGCATCTACCAGATGGTTTGAGGCTCCTGCCACATGGATGGCTAGGAGATCTGCCTCCAACTGGCTCACAAGGGTCCAGATGTGGAGCACCTCCCTGCACAGCAAATGGGGAGTGCATGGCACCCTGCTTGTTGAGATAGTACATGGTCGTGGTATTGTCTGTCTGGACTTGAACCACTTGACCCTGCAGCTGAGGAGTGAAAGCTGACAGTGCCAGTCTGACTGCTCTGAGCTCCAACAGATTGAAGTAGCATCAGGACTCCTTGGGGGTCCAGAGCCTGTGGGCCCTTTTGTCCCCCATGTGGGCTCCCCAGCCCATGAGAGAGGCATCGGTCATGAGGACGACCGTTGGCTCAGGGCAGACAAATGGGATCCCTTTCTACAGCTGGTCTGAGGTGGTCCACCACTGGAGTGCATCCCACATCTTCTGGGTTACGGTGACTAGAAGGTCGAAATGACCATGGTGCTGAGTCCATTAGGCGGCTAGCTCACATTGAAGGGGGCGCATGTGCAACTGGGCCCAATGATTCATTGAGGTGCATGCCACCATGTAACCCAGAAGGCGCAGAAAGTCCCGGGGCAGGGTGCAATTGCCCAACCAGAAATGATTGGGCAAAGGAGGAAAGAACCTCCGCCCTGTCCGCCGGGAGCCGAGCTCTGGCTTGACGAGAGTCGAGCTCTGCCCTGATGAAGCCCATCTCCTGAGATGGCACAAGTTCTGACTTGGCCTCATTGATCAGAAGGCAGAGTTGGAAGCAGATCTAGAGGGCCAGGTCCCTGGACCTCTCTGCACCTCCTGTTGGGTGGATCCTGCTAGGAGCCAATCATCGATGTAGGGATAAATCTTGACTGCCCCCCCCCCCGATGCCTGAGATGGGCTGCCACCACTGCAATGCATTTGGTGAAGACCCAAGGGGCCAATGACAGGCTGAATGGCATGACCTGGAACTCATACAAGGTCCCTTCAACCCTGAAGTGGAGGAACCGCTGATGGGATGGACGGATTAGGATGTGAACAAACGCATCCAGCAGATCCAGTGAACAGAACCACATGTTTCACTCCAAGGATGGTATGATCTGGGACAGAGTGACCATCTGAAACGTGTGTGACCTGAGGTATTGATTCAGGTTGTGCAGATCTAGAATGGGGCACCAGCCCCCCGTCCACTTGGGCACCAGGAAGTACCTGGAGACAAAGCCTGGGTCTGCTGGAACATCTGCCACTGGAGCTACTGCCTCGAAGAGGAGCTGAGCGATGTTGTCTCAGAGAGCCGACTGGGTCTGGGCAGATGCTCTTTCCTCCCGAGGGGCACGGACTCAGCTTGGAGAGCACTGCTCGAATTCCAGAGGCAGTCTCTGACCCACCACTTTGAGAACCCACCTGCCTGTAATGACAATGGACCAGGCAGAAAGGAAGTGGCAGAGCCAGCGTAATGGGAGAGGGGTTGACAGCCCCCATCCCATCACTGCGCAGGCTTGGAGGAGGAGGAAGAGGCTCCAGGACTGGAACCTCAGCCTACTTTATGGACCTGTTGAGGTCCGGGCTTGGGCAAGCCTGCTGCTGATGCTGGTGTTGCTATCCACCTTGAAAGGAGGACTGCTGCACCGCAGGGGAAGAATGCCAAAAAGGCTTCTCCTTTTTCTTCTGCTGGTTCTTGCCCAAAGAACTCTTGGCAGAAGTAGCATCCAAGGTGGCACTGGATTGCTCAATGTGCTGAAGGTGACCGGGCCACTCCTGGGCCAAACAATTTGGTCCCGAGGAAGGGCATCTCAGCTAGTTTGTGCCGGGTATCTGCCAGAAAGGCGGAGAGCCTCAGCCAAGCCCTGCGACGAGAGGCAACTGCGGTGGACATCCAGCAGGCACAAGAATCCCCAATGTCCAGGGCCATCTGGAGCTGCTGTTTGGTAACAGCCCGGCCCTGATCCCGGACCTGCTTGACCATGGTCTGCATGTCCGTGGGGAGATGTGGAAGGACTTCATCTAGCGACCCAAGAAGGGTGTGAGAGAAGTGTGCCATGATGACGGCCGAACTTGCCTGATGAAGGCCCAAGGAGGAAGCTGCATAGACCATCCTGGATGAATGGTCCAAAAGCTTGGACTCTATCAGGAGGTTGGTCAGTGTCAGCAGAACTGCCAGTATGCCTGAGCACAGAGGCGGTCACCAGACTCTCAGCCGAAGGGTGCTCTGTGAACCCCCACAAGGGACCCCATGGGCACCACATACTTGCGGGCCATGCAGGTACACAGAGCTGGACAAGAGGCAGGGTGCATCCAGAGTTCTAAGGCCAGGCCAACAATAGCCTCAGCCTCAGCGAAGGCCTCTTTCGGGATATCCCCTCTCTTAAGGATGTCTGTAAGATGGTACTCCGCCTTTTTCTGGATTGGCTCCAGAGGCATCCCTGCAGATTCAGAGATGAGGTGAAGAATCCCTTGAAAAGACTAGGGACCTTCCTCAGTCTCCAGGCCAACAGTCGATTCATCATCACCTGGATGTGAATGCAAGTCGGTGACATCCGAGTCCGAGGAATCTGGATATAAGGGTCAATGACCCAGGTCACTTTTGACCCCCCGAGGGCGGTCCGGGGTGACCGTGACGGACAATTGCCGGGGAAGCCTGGTGTCTGGTCTATCATCCTTGGAAGGAGCCCCTCCCACAGGCTGTTTGGATGGTGGCTCCACCACAGTCAGTGGAAAGACCGTTTTGGGCCGAGCAGGTGCTTTTGCCGTCTCTGTGAGCTGAGGAACCAGTTTTATTGGTTACGAAGGAGTCGGCTTTGGACTAGGAGGCGAAAGCCAGGTAATGGCCAGTGTAGAAACTAGAGTCGGCTTGTGCCTGGTCAAAATTAGCTGCTGCCACATGAGGTCCTCGTAGCACTGGAGTTTCTGCCGGAGCCTCTCCTCATCTGAGGAGGATGAGGACAACCGATGACATCTCCTTTTTTTACAGCGCTCATGGCTCTTCCTCGGCCTGTCGGATAAGGGGGTCAGAGACCTCAATCAAGAGGGCCAACTCGGTCATTCGGGAGACACCGGTGGGACCGGTGATTTCCCGGGATCAGGGACCACATAATCAATGGGAGTCCCAGCAGGGTGGGTCTCCTCATCTGGAACCACCAGATTAGGGGTTCACTCGAGGGAATCGTCGACCGGAGTCGGCGACATCAGATCGATAGGATCGATCATGATTTCAACCTCATCGACAGATAATTCAGTCGACTGACCAGACAGCAAAGCTGAAAAGCCAGCGGCCGAGGAAGTGATCTTGACTGAAGTCAGGACCGCATGCTCCTGGGACCGAGATCTCTCCCGCTCCCAAGAATATCTCCGTAGAGATGAAGACACTCCCAGATCCTTCCCCCACTTATGGGATCTAGAGGAGTGCGAGTCCGCAGGTGCCTCTCCCTGGGTCAGGAAAGACTGGCACAACTCTCGGAAGGAACCCGAGAAGGTGGAGCCCAGATTGAGTGGAACAAAGAAGCTCCGAGAGGAATCCGCAGCACAAGCCACTTCTTCCTCAAACACTTGCATGTGTTCCAACTGCACAGTGGATCCCACAGCCACGGAAACCGCCCACCGAGCCTCGTTGGATTTCACTGGAGGGTTTCTCTTCTCTGGCCTCCCCAGTTTCAGGCATTTCAGATGGTCATCGAGGATGCTGGGATGAAAAGCAAGACATAGATTGCATTTCGAGGTGTTGGTTTAATCGAGCAATAGACACATCGTGGGATCTGTATACATTCTGGCCGCAAGGGCACCAACGAAATCCGGGGGAAGACTTATCTTCCATGATCGAAGCTGCAAACTTGTGATCGCTAATGCAAACAATGCGAATTTTCAGTAAAACCAAAGGTTTGAAAGCCAGGGCCTATGAGATGCATGAGCACAAGGGAAGCAACCTGAATCTTCCAGTGGAAAGGAAGATCTGGCTTCATGGGGCAGAGCTGAGATATATACCACCCAGGTGGGTGGAAGGAGCCAGCCTGAAGACTTATGGTGAGATTTAAAGTGGAAGGGGACATGCCAAAAGAGTGTGGATGAAAAACATATCCACGCTCCTAGGAAATAAACCTACAGACACGCAAATTCAATTGCAGCGCTGAGGTTCAAGCAATTGGTGGGCTGCACTATGCTGCGCGGGAGCAGGCTGCCCTGGCAAAGGATGGAAGTAAACACTGCATGTACAACCCACCGTACCTAAGGTAAACAAAGCAGAATATGGCACCGCCACCTTTCCGGTAGCGCTACAAGAAATCTAAACTTTATTTTTTTACTCAAAATGGAAAAATGCTGGCAAAAAAATAATTACTGATTCATGAACCGGAATTTCAGCTGAACCACACAAGACCAAAAGTACAATTTCAGTAACCACTTCCCGGTTATTCAGCACTGCTGCTTTAACAAATGCTCCACTGTGGTATCAAACTATATTGTACAATGTCAACACATTAATAAAATTACTCAATTGTGCTGACACAGTAGTAAGTTACTCAACTGTTTTGACATATTAATAAATTAACTGTGGTATAAAACTGTACTTTTCTGTATATTGTGATTTGACCAAGTTCATGGTCTTCTCTGGCCCAAGGCAAGCCCCAACCTAACACTGTTAGACAACTTAGGTAACCAAATAGAACAAGTGTCTGATTTCAAATACCTAGGTCTGTACCTCGCCCCTCACCTCTCCAACAATATCCACATTAGCAACCTCATAAAGATCATTCATGTGAGGCTTATGTTGCTTTACCGGATTAGAAAGTTCCTAATTCCTGCTTCCAGACTACACCTAGCCAGCTCACTACTCTTGCCCCCTACTTGACTATGGCTTTACTGTTTACTTCCCTTCCAACTCTTCCCTCCTTTTGTCCAAACTCAGGTCAACATATAACACTATAGCGTGTTTTCTAATCAGCCTCCCATGGTAGACTTACCACTGCACCCTCTACTCCTCCCTCAACTGGCCTACCCTTGAAGGCAGGCATCAACTTAAAATTCTCTTCTTCCTTCACAATATTCATCTCAATCTGCTGCTGTCCGGTGTCAACTCTCTATTCCCAAGATCGGGCCCAGGGCGTTGGACAAGAGGTGCTTCCAGTCAAGTTTTCAACACCACTTTCTACCGTACCAATCAAGTGCAGAATTCTATAACCTACAAGGGCACACAGTTGTACAACAAACTGCCCCCTGAAATTCAGGCCTGCAGAACCATTTTCTCCTTCAATGCTTCCCTCAAGGATCACCTTCTCAAATTGTGTACATGTGCCTGCCTTGGCCGACCACCCCCCGGAATTTCGTGGTCTCCCCTCTTACTCACTTTAATCCCCCCACTCTATCAGCCTGCCTCAGAGCCACTCTCCCCACCCCACCTCCACCTTTCTTCCCACCCTCTGCTCCCCCAACCCACTCCCTCCAAACCTCTACCTCCCTCTCTCTCTCTCCCCCCAACCTCACCTAGTTTCCTCCTGCTGCTCTTGGATACTCCGTGCAATGAAACAAATTGGAAACATTGCACTAATTTTGTATCATATTCACTGTATAAATTTCCTGTTTTCTGCCTGTATATTTGCTTCCCGATGGGAAACCTTTCAACCTGTTTTATACTCCATCACCATTTGTAAATATTATTTAAATGTAAGTTTTTTGTGCCCTTTCTACATTTTATGATGTATCCACCACTGGACGTTTGTGAAAACGGGCATTTTTGCTCACATACTTTCCAGTATACAAATAAAATTTGATTTGATTTCCACTTAGAAATACTGTGGAGTTGAACATACAAATATAGTACGCAAAGGCAATGTATGCTTAAGTCATGCAGTACTAAACATTAAGTATTGCTTTCCTAAAATATATTTTCTTTTGAATTATTAAAAAAAAAAAAACTTTATGACTGACATTTATCATTATCAGAAGATAATACAGTGGCATTCGGTAGATCAACTGCAGCTATATTATAAACATATTACACACTTTACTCCTTTTCCCTAACATATGGACAACCAGGCCATATTTATTGCATATGAAATGAAGAAATTGCGATTTGTGATGTTCAGATGCTATTTTACTGCCTGTTTTTTTTTTTTTTTTTGAAACTTTCACAGAAAATCTCTCAGTTATTTTTAGACCAGCTGATGTAATTTTGGGTGAGTGCTGATTCCATTCAAGCAACAATTACATAATTTTCCTCAAGGTCCTGGCAGCTCAGTACAAGGAACTTGAGGAAAAGTATGTAATTGTTGCTTGAATGGAATCAGCACTCACCCAAAATTTCACCAGCTGGTCTGAAAATAACGGAGAGATTTTCTGTGAAAGTTTCAAAAAAGACAGGCAGTAAAATAGCATCTGAACATGAGAAATGACTTTTCCTGAACATTACTTGCAATATATATGGAGTGGTTATTCTTATGGTGAGCAAACAAAATACATTAAAATCATTTTAAAAACACTGCAATTGATCTTTAAGGAAAACCACAGCCCTTTTTCTAGTTATTATGTATTGCTACTGTGCCAGTCTTCATCTTATTTGTACTGGAGCTTGTGTTTTTATACCCAATAACTATAAATCACGATTCTTCAGGAGTATTATTCCTCTAAGTTTTGTAAACTTGTATTACACCAATTTTCATTGTGTTTACTCTGTAACCAAAAGTATATTTATGCCTATTTGACACACACTATGTTTAATTACTTCTACTACTTAGCCCTCTGGGCCCCTCTTCTTCTAGCTTAGGTATCACATTTCAGCTCACATAATCAAGTAAGAAAACTTGAAAAGAAATCAATTAAATTTTGGTGTAGAACTAGAATACAAACCCTGCTAGCACAGAGATAATACTGTTTCCAACTGATCTATACTAACTATATAGAACTTTCAGATTTCCCCACTTGCACTTAATAGCACTGCTGAACACATTTTCATAGTTATACTGTAACATCACAGTTATATAGTTAAACATTAATTCTCATGATAATCATTTATCTAGCAAAGCCATTTTTTGCACAGCTAATGGAATATACAGTAATTGCATGAAATTTGGATTTTCCTCTGACTCCATATTGATGCAAATTACATTCTGGAGTGATAAATCAGAGAACATAGCACAAAAGCATCAAAAGGCTAGGACTGGAAACCATATCAAAGGCCCTTGCACTGGTGTGCAAAACCTACAAATTATACAATATAAGATGCATCCAGTTGTGGGATGTGAAGCTGCAGTGGTCTGGAACCTCTTTATTACAATGTAATAGTGTTTTAAGATCTGTAGCTTTTACGATTAGAATCCATTGCTTTGTCAAGCTAAGTAAAAATCCATTAAATCAAATGTCCCATGGCACTGCTTAATAAAGCTCAACTTAATTGTTTTTAAGAGTTTTTCCTGCTAATAGATCTCACTAATTTTATACAAGCAGGACTAGTCCTTGTCATAATTTGTATTTAAGGGTGTTATTTTAAATCCAGACCTTTAACACATTTTGGGAAAAAATGGCCCAGTATTGAATAAACTAATAATAATAAAATGCCCTTCTCTCCTAATTTTTTCCAGCCCAGTCTTTTGACAGTAACTCTAGTGGAGAATATAGACAATTTCCTCCTAATATGAAAACCCTAAGGACAGTTTTGGTCCACCAAAAAATGTTTTTGGGTTCTCAATTTATGTGTTCCTCACATTGTGCATGCATAGAAACAACAGTACTCTGCTATGCTTTTCATTTCCAGAGACACAAATTCAAATTGATCTGATTGTATGGTGAACAGGTACAGTGAATTTAAAAGCAACAAAATAAAAAATGTCCTTGTCCAAATGGTGTGCAACACTCTAGAAGTGTGAGCCAGACTTGGCAAGGGACTGACTCGGATGAGGGAGCTGTGTTTTTAAACTTGTATATGCACTGTGTATGTGATTGCTGAGATGCCAGGAAGAGAGCTGGGAGTCGTAGTCCTGGTATCCTAGAGGGACTACAGCTCTTCTCAGCACTGGCAAAACGAGTTAGCTCTTTTTAGCAGTATACAGTTACTATAGACCATCTGCTTTTATTGCACTGTAGAAGTGTTTTCAGAGTTAGAAGGGCACATATTTTGGGAAACTACGAATACTCCCAAAAGCTCTGGGGTGGTGATGGACTAGCAAGGGTGTCATGTGACCCGATCTTAGTTCCAGGTGGAGCGCTCCATGAGAGTTCAATTCATTTCCTTGTCCAAATGCTGTGCGATACTTTAGAAGTATGAGACAGACTTGACAAGTGACTGGCTTGGATGAGGGAGCTGTGTTTTTAAACCTGTATATGCATTGTGTATGTGACTGCTGCATGAGACACCAGGAAGAGAGCTGGGAGTTGTAGTCCTGGTATCCTAGAGGGACTACAGCTTTTCTCTGTACTGGCAAAATGGGTTAGTGCCTTTTAGAAGTATACAGTTACTATAGACCATCTGCTTTTAATGCACTGTAGAAGTGCTTTTAGAGTTAGAAGGGCACATATTTTGGGAAACTACAAATACTCCCAAAAGCTCTGGGGTGGTGACAAACTAGTAAGGGTGCACATGACCCGATCTTAGTTCTTGGTCTAGCTGTATAACTGGAGAGCTCCATGCGAGCGGAGGAAGCACGGACAGAGCGTGCATGTGCCATGCATGAAGACGCACATAAAGACACGTGCAGCGTGTCTGGTGGGGATGGCAGGACAAGGCCAGCTTGCTTGCTAGGTAAATATTAGCACCCATTATTTAAGTGTGTTCAGCTGCTAAATACTAAACTATAACTGGAATCTAACATAATAAAGCTTGCATCCGGGGCTTTAAGGGTTAAATGTTCAGAATGCAACATGTTTTCAACTAGGCCAGATTCTGGCATTGAATTGTTTAGATGTAATGGATGTATGGCATTGGAAAAAGCCAGGGATGTTATACTTATGAAAGGCAAAGAGATTGATGCCCTTAAAATCAAGTTGGAGGACTTCAGAAATACTATTAATAAGTCAACTACTAGTGGTAGCACAGGTACAAAAAGGTTAAGATCATTTGGTGATGAGGAAGAAAATATTTTGCTACACTGGACCACAGTCCCAGATCGGACAAGGCAAAAGAAGCTTAGACGTACAGCTTTAACCAGCTTACCAGACTGTCATAATCTCTACTCCCCTTTGATAAACATAATGGGCAGCATAGAAAACCACACTCAGGAGATAATGGAGTTAACAAGCAGTGCTGATACCATGATCCCCGCTCAATCAACAGGGATTTATTTAACTCTAAAAATTGATTAGCGTTTTGTTCATAAAAGTGCTAAATCTTTGTGAAAATGCATAGCTCTTGCCTCAGTGTGTTTAAAAAACACAGCACTTCTAGAAAATCTATATAAATACTTTCTGTACAGTTAGTATAGTCCAAAGAAAAAAACTGCTCATCAATTATTTAAAACCCTGAATCAACCAGTCCTACTAATATAGCTATATTGAATCAGAACAGGCAAAATATTACTGCCAGATTAGATGCCTTAGCCCCTGCTGGACTCCCTCAACAGTAGATCATTACTACTTTAGACCAGTCCCTGACCCCTGCAAATAGATCTTCCATCAAGTGTTGCAAATGTGCTACAAAATATTCCACCACCATGAATAGCTCAGTCCACCCAACCTAGCCACTTAGTTAACACTCCAGCAGCTATGCGGTACTCGATGGTGAAATACTCTGACAGATACTCTGCTAGAGGCAATAAACTGAATATAAGCACCTGTTCTTACAGGGGAGCTAAAATTAAAGATATCACACAAATGTTACCTGCTATATTGAGTCATGTGCAAGCACCAAAAAAGGTACTTATTCATGCTGGGACTAATAATCTGGGATTTTGTTCTGTGGCTGATACTATGGAACAAACCAAACATATGTATGAAACTATTACAAAGGTCAATGCAACAGCGATTTGTTCCGAGATTTTGAGAGAGCATCCAGGATCAGGTGTTCTAACAACTGGCTATGTAAACAGTGCCTACGTAACAACTTAAAATGCATAACTAGTTATGAGGACTTTTTAGATCGTCCAGGCTTATACAAGCATGATGGACTGCACTTGAACAAAAAAGGTACTAGGAAGCCAGGGAATATGTTCTATGTTGCAGTAAGTGGAAGCATACAAAAAAAAATAAAAGCAGAGAGGCACAGGGACCCACAAGCAGTTAGCAAATTAATATGGAGAACACTGAATAATAGAAATAAGAGGGCAAAAAAAGGGATTACAATCCTACTAGTGAATGCCAGAAGCCTAAATAGTGTCAAGAAGGACTATCTGAAACATCTTATGGTAGATGAAGATATTGACCTAGTGGCCATCATCGAGACATGGTGGTCAGAAAATGACACCACAAGTACTACAACGAAAGGCTATAATCTTTTTAGAAAAGACAGGCAAGACAAAAAAGGGGGCGGTGCGGCCCCATTTGTGAAAGAGGATATGCAATGCAACCAGTATGCTAAATATACCCTACCACAACAATCTAGTGACTGTTTATGGGTCGAATTAACTATTGAAGGGAGTAAAAAAACTTGTGGTGGGTGTCATATACAGACCTCTGGACATTGATAATGTTAATAATACTTACCTAATTGATATTATAGACAATATCACGCAAAACAAACATCCTATAATTAGGTGGATTTAATGCCCCTGGCATTGACTGAGCAACTGGGTCAGCCTCTAAAGGGCAGGAATAGACACTTTTAGTTTGAAACACATTTTTAAATAAGTAAAAATGTAACTGAATCTTTGCTTTTAACATAAAATAGTCCTTCTGCCTATTAGTGCTAGATTAAAGTAGTGTTATACAGTGTGTGGCTCCCTGCCCACTTAAGCTTCATATTCCCCTGCCACCCACAACAATTCACAAATGCTGCTTTCCTCATTCTAAGTATGACACATAGCCCCCTTACTTTATTTCATTCTCCTTACTCTGTACACAAAACTAAAAGGAAACCATAACAGAGGCTTCTCGGTTCCCCGGTGCTGCAAGCATGAGCGTGGGTCAAAACTGCTACACTCACTGACAGCATCATGAACTGCTTGCTCTGTCCTAAAAGCTAAACAACAGGGTGAATCATTTACCACCTTTTTTGTTTGTTTATATAGTATTATTGCTTATTTTCTCTCTGTTTTTCCCCACATTCAAGAATTAGACTGTTTACCATGGAATACAGGAATTCAAAACTCTCCTCAGTTCCACTGGTAGAATGCTCCTATCCTAACATACTGTATACACACACATACAAGGGCCTTTTCTAAAGCCACAGACTCAATTATCTCACTGTTGGGGAAAGCAGAAGAGACTTCCCTGATGAGCATGGTAAAGATAGAAGGGGGATTTTTCACTGTTAGTAAAGGAAAGTTGTAATGAAAACCATAAATAATACTTATTGTTTTTAATTTGTTTATGTGTGTAAGGAGAATGTGATGATCAAGGAAAACACATTTAATTAATTTGTTTTATTTTTTATTTAAAAGGTAGTTTTATTTTTATTTTTAGGAGACAAAGAACCTGTGTGTGCAAGCACTGAGGCAAGGGTTATCCCAAAGAGCATTTGGCTGGGAAGCCAAGTTTCAAAGAAATACCAAATCACACATGACCCCACAATGCATTATTAGGGCCCAGTTGAAGGTTTTTACAGTGTAAATGTAGCAGCCATGTTTGTGATGGAAAATCAGTTCTGGTTGTATGGGGACTGATGGAAGATAGTTCTGGTTGCAGGATGACTGATTTGCTTATTGTGTGATGTGGTTTGGGACCAGGATGACTGTGCATATATAGAGATTTAATGTAGGTCAGCTGAAGTCTCTTGGCCAATGAGATTTTTAGATTTTTTCATGCCATTTTATAAAGGCCTATAAGTCTGACCTCCATACTGGGTAAAATCTTCGAGTCTCTACTCAAGGACAGACTGGAGAAAGACTCGAAAAGTAAAAATATTACTGATGAAGCCCAACCACTCATGTCTGACCAACATGTTGACCTTCTATAACAGATAAGTGACCAACTGCAGTTGGGTCGCGAGGGCTGCAAAGGAAGCCCTCCCTGAAGCCAGGCGCTGTTGAGGAAGCGCCCCTCCCCCCGAAGCCCCGAAAAGAAGTCGGGTCGTGAGGGTTGCAAAGGAAGCCCTCCCTGAAGCCAGGCGCTGGTGAGGAAGTGCCCCCCCGAAGCCCCGAAAAGAAGTCAGGTCACGAGGGCTGCAAAGGACGCCTCCCTGAAGCCAGGCGCTGGTGAGGAAGCTCTCCAAGCCCCGAAAAGAAGTCGGGTCGCGAGGGCTGCAAAGCAGCCTCCTGAAGCCGGGCGCTGAGGAAGGCCCCCAAAAAAGAAGGTAATTGAGACTTGCTGCTCGCTGCTCCCAGCAGTGGTGTTTGGTGTCATTTTCATTTGAAAGAAAAAACTTTCAATCTAAAAGGACCCCTGCCCGAAGAAGTCAGCGTGGATGTTCTGATTGTTTTTTCAACTGCTTCTTAGTCTCACACAGTGCAGTGTTTACTTCCTTTTTCCTGGTGCCTTAATTTAATTGCTATTTAAATGCTTTTTAAGTTACAAGTAGTGCAACATTTACTTATCTTGACCTGATGCCTTAATTTAACTGCTCTCTGACATATAAGTAGTGCAGCATTGTCTTCTTCTGACCTGATGCCTTATTTAAATGCTTTATGACCCAAAACCTGCCTCGCTCTGCATAGTATCTACCTCGCTCTGCACAATAATCTTGTGCTGACTTGAGAAACTGCCTCAGAAAGCAAACAGTGCGGCATTTTCTCCCATTTGACATGATGCCTTAATCGGAACGATTTCTGACCCATAATTATGCCAAATCAACCTGGCTCTTAACCCCCTGTGTAAATTTTTCCCTAAATCAGCCCTGTAAGTTTCAGAGTGAATTGCCTGGGTCCTGCAAATTAAGTAAATTTACCTGCCTTTGTCAGTCGCTCCTCCCTCCCTCTCTGGTATTTAATCCCCTCTTTATCTCTCCTCCAAAGTCGGGTCGCGAGGGCTGCAAAGAAAGCCCTCCCTGAAGCCAGGCGCTGGTGAGGAAGTGCCCCGAACCCCGAAAAGAAGGTAATTGAGACTTGCTGCTTGCTGCTCCCAGCGTGGTGTTTGGCCCTGCCAGTGCTCCATGCCAGCTCCCCACCACCCTTGGTGAGCTCCCAGTCTTAAAGGCTTTGTCACGTGATGTGAAAAACCTATCAGCCAATTCTCGCATTTGCAGCTTATCAGCTGCTGACACTAGTGGCCGCTCTATCTGACTCAGCCTTCCCTCTCTCTCCTGACCCTCCTCACAGTCACCTCTGCTTGTTGTTGAGTCTTGAGAGAGATAGATAAAAAAAAAAATCCCTACACTGGTCCGTGCCTACCTCTAGTGCTTAATCCTGCCCAACGAGGCCCCGTTTACAGCCAAAAGCACTATAATCTAACCATCCCTGCTCACTAATGAACAGCGCTACTCCTAGAGTCCCGAGACTCCCCTCTGATCTACACCATGGCTTACTTATCGACAAGGACAGCTCCTGTAAACTCAGCACCTATACCCTGTACTGCCCTCCCCCTCCCCTGTGGCTGCCCCTTCTCTGAGATGGGCTCCTACCCCATACACCCCCCTGGACCCCCTGCGTTGTGGGTGAATGGATCAAATAAACCTTGTCAAGGCTTGCACAGGCCACTCCCGAAGGGGTCCAGCAATGACCTACTTTCCTACCACTCCACATATGCCCAACGGAGGCTCCCTAATTGCATCAATCACCCCTGCCAGCCTCTTCCTGAAGGGATGCTACACCTATTTGTCACCCTTCCTCAGCGTCCTCAACCAATGGAGGCTACTATTCATCCCCTCTAAGGACATTGGCTTTTATGCCAGGCTCAAGCTGGTGCTGGGGGGGACATTGAACCTAACCCTGGTCCATACTCCCCTAATCTCACCCTTACCGACCCTACCAACCCCCTCTGGGCAAACTCTAGGGGGCTCAAGTTGGTGCATATGAACATCAGCAACCTAAGGCACAAAATTCATGACCTGGAGGCCTGGACAACACTGTACAAACCTGATATACTAGCAGTCACCGAAACATGGCTCAAACCCCAGATTCTCCCACACGAAGTGGACCTAGCTGGTTATCAGGTTTTCAGAAAGGACAGAGTGGGTAAAAAAAGAGGAGGTGGGGTTCTCATTTACCTTAGCTCCACCCTGAATGCCTTGCAGGTCGACCACCCTGCCTCCCACCACTTGCACAGCGAGATCTTAATCCTTAAAGTGCTCCTTGGCGACTCTAAGTCCCTTTACATAGGTTGCGCCTACCTCCCACCTCACTCGGCTGTTGCTTCCCTAAAACCCCTAATCAACACCTTCAAGGAGCATTCTTTGGGCGAGGTCAACCTTCTCTGGGACTTCAACCTAAATTGGCTGGCCCTAGGGTCTCCCATGACCATGAACCTAATACTCGATTCCTCTCTCACCCAAGTCATTAGCCTCCCTACCAGACATAATGCTAGAACTGGCAACCACTCCCTGATCGACTGGGCTCTATTCTCCTGCCCCGACCGTATACTTACTGCAGGGATCATGTCTGATTCCCTGAGCGACCACTCTCCAACTTTCTGTATCTGGTCCAATAAACCCCTTAAAACCCCCACTCGAGTCATAGAAGCAAGGAATTTTAGCAGGTTTGTCCCTGCTGACTTCTGCTCAGCCCTGGGGACTATTGACTAGAACCCCATCTTCTCTCTCCCCTCGCTCGATGAGGCATTCGACTACTTCACCAACTCATTCCTGTCCTTGGCTAACCTACACACTCCACGAAAGAAACTAAGGGTTCAGGGAAAGTGCCACAAATGGCTGAGCCCTAACCTTAAGCAAACTATGATACTCCATGACAGGGCCTGGGGACTCTACAGATCCTCTGGCAGCACACCTGAGTGGGAGAAGTATAGGGAACTGAGGAACCTTTGCAAGAAAACCTCTAAACAGGCTAAATCACAGTATCTAAGGGACCTCCAAAAAGGTCATCTCAGTAACCCCAAGAAATTCTGGGGTCACATTAACTCCCTCCTCAAGGGTACCACAAACTCACTTAATGACACACTTCTGGTCGGTAACTCCTTGATCAGCGACCCCTAGGCAACTGCTGAAGCCTTCTCTGACTGCTTCTCTAATCCTTTAGGATCCCCCCCACAGCTTCCCCTGGGTCTCCTCCCTTCATCGCTTGGGACCGAACCCTCCCATGGCCCCAATTCCACCTGAAACTGGTCGAACCATCCGCTGTACTCCCACTGCTCCTCAAAATAAATCCCAACTCCTCCCCTGGGCATGACCTATTAGAACCTAGACTGCTGAGAGCAGCCGCCACGGCTATTGCCTATCTTGTCACCCTATTGATCAATAGGTCACTCCTCGAAGGAACTATCCCAATCAAATGGAAGGTTTCGACTATTGTCCCAGTCCATAAAAAAGGTCCCCAGGACCCCGTGAGAAACTACAGGCTAATCTCCCTCCTCAGCCCTCTTGGAAAAGTACAGGAGAGGCTCGTAAATAATCAACTGCAGGACTACCTAGAACAGCACCTACTACTCTCCGATGTACAACATGGGTTCAGGAATTGCGATGACACTGTCACTGCCCTAATCTGGCTCACATCTGACATCCTCATGGCCATGGACCAAGGCTTCCCAAAGGGTGCCCTATTCACTGACCTATCCAAGGCCTTTGACATGGTCAGCGATGAACTCCTCCTCTCTAAGCTCTGGCAACTAGGTCTGGACGCACACGCCCTCTCCTGGTTCAAGAACTACCTGACTAACAGAACACAGAAAGTCCGTTGGAGGGGTTCTCAATCTGGCGAAAGACCCATGGTCTCTGGGGTACCCCAGGGCTCGATCTTGGGCCCCCTACTATTCTCACTCTTCCTAAATGACATAGAGGGAGACTGTGGGCCTAGTAACCTCTTTCTTTATGCAGATGACACTGTCGTCTACTTCAGTGACCCCAACCCTAATGTCATCTCTACCAAGCTGCAGACTTGTCTCTCTGACCTTGAGGCCTGGTTCTCTGCAAATTCTCTAAAACTGAATGATGACAAAACCAAGGCCGTTCTGTTCGGGACCAGATGGTTCGGCACTGACAGAAGTGATCTACTCCAGCTCACCTTCTCCCTAGGGAGGAGGGTTGAGGTCATGGATCAGTTCAAGTACCTAGGGGTCCTCCTCGACCAGGAACTGTCCTATAAATCCCACATCGTCTCCCTAACCCGAACCATCCACCAGAAGATGGGCCTCCTCTATCGTCTGGGAAACTCCTTCTCTGGCGAAGCGTGTCGTGCAATCGCCAACTGCAATCTCCACCCTACAATCCTCTACGGAGCTCCATTACTGCAGTCTCTCCGAGAGTCCGAGCTCAATAAGCTTGCCACACTCTACCATAAAGTGGCTCGCTTTGCTACTAACTCTCTCCCCAGCAGGCATCACTGCGAGGCCTTAGCGGACCTAAACTGGCCATCCCTCCGGCACAAGCTGGCCTACTCCTCTGCCTGCCTGGCTTTCAAATTTACCTCCCTTGGCCCCCCTCCTCACCTGCGTGATCTACTCACCCCAAAGATCCAGCACCATACCCTTCGATCCTCAGCTAGATGTCCCCTTGCCACCCCCCCAGGTTTGCACCAACCAAGGCAAACGCTCCTTCCATTACGCTGCCCCCCTCTTATGGAATGCCCTCCCTGAAAATCTAGTCAACAAGCCTTCTCTCCTAGGGTTTAAATCAGGCCTCAAAGCGTATCTCCTGGAACTTAGTCTCTGTGGCGGCAACCGTTAGCCTCTGATCATGATCACCCCTCTGTGACCTCCGGTGCCAACTTCAACCGCTTTCCCTATAGCATTCCCTATGTAAACTGCTAAGGTACTTTGAAACTGTCTTAACATCTATTAGCCTAGTGGCACCCTCTGCTCTCTGTGCCACACGATGTTACCCTATGTGTACCATGTACAAACCATAAACTTATGTATATTAATTCCCATCTATGTACCCCCTGTGACTAATTAAGCACTCAGCTAACGCTGTTCTACTGCTGCTCACATGTATCCCACTCCTTGTTATGTATTTTATCTAATGTCATCCCATTCTACTATGTACGTACACACTGAATCTATAAAAGCATTTCCTAAGACTACTGTTTAATGTTGCCAAGATACGTACTCTCTGTAACTAATCCTGGGTCACCCCTGAAAAAGGGATCTCTGGTCTCAGTGGGCTTACCCAGTTACCAAAATCTAAATAAATAAATAAATAAATAATGGTGGAGTCACTGGAGGAACTGTAAGTAACTCTAAGGTGTGTCCTTACTGAACCACTTCCATGACCCATGCATCCGAAGCAATCTCCCTCCACTTTTGCAGAAAGAGGGAGATGTGGCTTCCCACCAAGACTTTGTGAGGCAGGAGTCAGAAAGCACAGGGGGCGGTAGGGTGCCCATAGTGGTTTGACCTTTTGTATATCTGGCATGGACACTGGGGAGGGCAAGTTTGCAGCCTGGGAAGTGGTAGGCTGAGGTCTCTCAGAACCACGTACTGGTACCCTTGAATAGCTGTGGCCTGGATGAGCATAGGGCCTGCGAAAAGAACCCCAACAGTTTCCCTGGGGTTTAGGGTTCAAAAGTATGCAGGGGCCTAAAAGTTGTTTTCTGATTACTGTAAATCTCTTAATTCATTTGCTACATCATTGTAAAACGATTATTTGCCTCTAAATGGGACATTTGTTACAGACTGTTACACAATGAATGAAAAACCAGCCATCCTTAACCAAGAGTGGCAGCAGCCCAGGCAGCATTCTGAGGCATCATAGGCAGGTCTCAGCAGGTGCTTACCAACTTACTGCCCATTAGCAATAGTCCGCTGTGCCAGTATTTTGTCCTTATCCTCTGGTAATTTTTCAGCCAGTGAGACCATAGACTTCCAAAGACAATTCTGGTATTTTATCGTGTATGCCTGATAGTTTATAATCCTTAGTCCCAGGGAAGCAGAAGCAAAAGTTCTCTTCCGCATCACATCCAGCTTCTTTGACTCCATATCAGGAGGAAGAGAACTCATGTGTTTGGAAGCCTCGGATCTGTCATGAGCAGCCACAATCACACAGAGTCTGCTTCAGGCTGTGATAAATAATAAGGGTTTACAGTGGGGGCTGGATACTGTTTACCAGCCTTTCATGGGACTGATGGCAATTGAGCTGACCTGTGGCAAGCAAGTGGCATCCTTAATAGCAGAATGCACAGGAGGATTGATGACTGTAGGGGGGAGGCAGAAATCTCCAAGAACTCATGGAGATTCTTGAAGAAATCATACTCCTCTGCTTGAAACCCCAATTTCGTCTGTACCTGTTACAGGAAAACTTGAAATTAGGTATCATCAGGTGGAGACCCTGAAATGTTTTTCATGCACTCTCCTCTGAGCAAAAGGACACAGTGAAGCTTGAGCCCATGACATCTACTGCTTCTTCATCCATGGACTCCTCCTCTTCTTCCATATACTCTGAATTATATTCCAGTTCATCATCGACATCAAGTGTCTTCAGCTAAGGGTCAATGGGACAATAAGATAAGTGAGGAAGGGCAATTCAGGGCCTGGTACTACTGTGGGGACCAAGAACTGAAACAATGATGGTAAGGTCACTGACGATTCAGCCAAGGGTGTCGAAGAAGCCCGTGATGTCAGTGGCACTAGACAGTGAAACAGCTCAGACATTGTCTGGTACAGCAGCTGTGGACTGACAGGTCCTGAAGGGGTTGACAATGGCCGAACCATCGATGGGGCTGTGACTGATGGTAGTACTGGCTGCGAATCTCCTAGCATGGGAGGTGAGCCAGTGCCAGACTCCAACCTTGGTGTTTGAGAGAGGGTTGGGGGTGGCAGGATCCACGGCTGGAGCCTAGGACGCATCTTTTTCATTAGACTTACCTCTTCTTAGAGGCAGATGCATAGAGTCTGGGGAAGTGACCTTGTCTTTATGTCGCTTTTTCTTTTCAGCACGGGCAGTATTTTTCTGTTTACTGAGAGAACTTGTCCTTTTTCTTTGATAAGCCAGCAACTGATTCTGTTGACCGTGGGGAACAGCGGACTGATGGCCAACTGGGAACAGCAGTGGAAGCCACCTTCAATGCCACCTGTTACTCCATTTCTTTTAGCTTTTGATCAACTTCCAAAACTTTCTTGTGATGTCTCCTGGTTGCCTGGTTAAAGCTCTGGCAAACTGAGTAGGCCTTAACATCATGGTCTGTACCGAAGCAATGGGTACAAACAGTGTGGTCACTGTCTTTATAAATTATACCATCACTGCAGTAACAATAATGGAACAGTGGTTCCTTTCCTGCTGGTGGTAGCATAAAAATTAAATATAAAATAACAAACATGAATAAGCAGCAGCAGTAGTGAAACATTCCAAGTTCAATGGCATTCAGCAGCAGTGGTAGACTGATGAGCGGTTGGCAGCAAGAGAAAGACCTGAGCCACGCTTGGGATGTCGACGTTATATAGGCACAGACAAGGAACATTAACGTAGGTGGCCCCAGCCAAAATAAAATTTCCAGGTGGTCCTAATGCTGACAGCTTACAGTTCCACGATGTGGCTCAATGGAGAAGATTTCATTGAAGAAGACATTTATTTACTTACTTATTCTTCACATTATTTGTCATAGGTTCATAGGTTCATAGGTAAGTTACACGATCGAGGGACAAGCCCATTTAGATCATGCCACCTAAGCTAGGTGGGTACGAAATTTAGATTTATTCATAAATACGTCTAAATGAGATTTGAAATGAGATAAACTTACACAATTCACCACCTCATAAGGGAGTGAGTTCCATATTGGAACTATTCGTTGTGTAAAAAAATGTGATCGTTTGGTCGATCGATTAATCGGTAAGAATAATTTAAAATTATGGGAGCGAGTTGAAACAGTAGTAGTATTCCATTTCAAGTGGAGAGTATTAAATAAGTATTCATCCCTAGAGGCTTTGTATAACAAACAAAGATCCCCACGTAATGATCTGTATTCCATACTGTACAAATTAAGTTGTTTAAGTCTATCTTCATGAGGCAAATTTCCCATTCCTATGATATTCTTAGTAAACCTTTTTTGCACCTTCTCTCTAGATATTATATCACTCCTCTGTGTAGGGGCACAAAACAAAGAACAATAATCAAAATTTGTTCTTATAATACTACTATAAAGGGGGACCATAATCGATGGCTCTCTGCTTTTAATGTTCCTAAATATACAATTACTAAGTCTAGAACATTTTTTAATAACATAGTTTAAGTGTTCAGTAAATTTTAATCTGTTATTAATAACAACACCAAGATCTTTCGCAGTGGTAATAACGCTTAAGGCCTGTTTGTCTATATAATATTTTGCACACTTATTGTTATATCCAAAGTGCATAACCTTACACTTACCAATATTAAATTCCAACTTATGTTTACTAACCCATTCAGAAATAACATTTAGATTATCCTGTAATTCTGATATAGCTATTGGGTTGTTGACAATTCCTCCAAGTTTGGCATCATCTGCATATTTAATTAACCAGTTACCATTATTTATTTTCATTCCTGTTATGAGTATATTAAATAACACAGGCCCCAAAACTGATCCCTGAGGAACTCCACTAGTAACTGGTGTCCATGGGGAAACAAAACCCCTCAAGCATACTTGCTGTCTTCTATTTGACAGCCATTGCATTATCCATCTTATCAAATAATTATTAAGTTCTAAACTGACTAGACACTTATATAATATATCGTATGAAACAGAATCAAAAGCCTTCGCAAAGTCTAGATAAATCATGTCAACCGGCAAACCAAGATCCAGAGCCTGCTGACTGGTTCAAGAAATCAAGCAGATTGGTCTGACATGACCTTCCAGCCTGAAAACCATGTTGGAATTTATCAGTCAGACCATTAGCCAAAATATGACTACCAATTCTGTTTAGGATTAGCCGCTCCATAATTTTACATACAGATGGAGGTCAGACTTATAGGTCGATAATTGTTTAACTCCTTCTTAGATCCAGATTTATGTATCGGAATAACTCTAGCATCACACCAATCATTAGGTACTAAACCCATCTTTAGTGACACATTAAATAAGTAGGTCAGAGCACCTGCTATTTCATAAGATAGTTTTTTAGAAAAATAGCAGGAATATCATCCAGACCACATGATACAGATGGTTTTAAGGAATCCAATAGGTAAAAGGTTTCAGCCACACTAAATACGATCTCAGGGTCTGAATTAGATGGTTCAGAACACAAAAAAAATCACACTTTTTTTTAAATATACTACCAAAGTACTCATTAAATTCATTAGCTATAACCTGTTCGTCATTGACATCAACATTATTAATAATCAATGGTCCTACTAAGGTGGATGAATTTTTTAAGGAACCAATGTAATTAAAAAACTTTTTTTTGTTGTCTTGATGTATGTCAACTAGATTCTTCTCAAAGGCTCGCTTAGTCTCTCTAATTGCATATTTTACCTTTTTGGATTTTATTATAAATTTAGACCAGTTTAACTCATTAATATTATTTTCATATCTATTATATGCTTTCTTTTTTGCTGAGACCAACGTTTTGATTTCCTTAGTGAACCATGGTGGAGACCTTTTAAATCCAATATATTTAACTCTTGTTGGTACCCAATTAGTGATACAATGTTGGATTTCTTCTTTGATTCTTAACCAAATATACTCTATAGGTTGCTCGGTTAACTCATGTTCCCAGTTCCAATTTGATAAATATTCCTTTATTGCCTGATAATTCGCTCTATTGACATTTTTAAAATTGGTTTTACCACAAGATTTGTTAACAGGGAAATTAAATGACCATTTAACTATCTGATGGTCGCTATTTCCTAAAGGAGCCATGAAACTAACCAAGTCTTTATCACCTTTAATATTTGTGAATATTAAATCCAAAATGTTTTCCTTTCTAGTTGGTGATCCTACCTGTTGATCTAAACCTAGGTGTGACATAGCACTAATAAATCTGTTCTCCTGGTTATTGGATCCTTTAACTGTTGCCCAGTTTATTCCAGGATAATTGAAGTCACCCATAAGAATGACATCTGACTTAAAATCAAGATTCTCCAAGTAATGACACATATTGTCACTGTTTGCAGTGTTCATTGATGGTGGTCTATAACATAACCCTATAGTAAGTGAAATTTGTTTATTGATAAGTTGGATCCAAATTATTTCAAATCCCATAGGTGGTGAGTTATCAAAAACAACTTCAGAACAAGACATATTATCTCTGACATAAAGTGCCACACCACCCCCCTTTTGAGTATATTCGGTTTTTATTAAATAACGTGTATCCGTTGATATTATGACCCCACTGTTCCTCACCAAACCAAGTTTCTGTGACGTCACAAATGTCAATATTTTCATTAAGTAAAACTACCTGAAGTTCATCCATTTTATTACATAGACTCCTAGCATTTAATAGAAGGATATTCATATTGATATTTAGTTCTTTACTGTACCTACAAGATGTAGGTTTATGAGTCAACCGTGCATTACCTGCTAACCTTTTATTATCAATCCCGGAGTTTTGCATAAAAAATAATCTATACATGAGTTAATTTTTAGACCCAGGTTCATCTTCCCCTCTCTATTCAAGTGTAGGCCATCCTTAGCATAAAAACCTTTATTATTATCAAACTGTTCCCAGTAAGTGAGGCATTTTATTTCTTGTTTAAGACACCATGCTCTAAGCCAGCAATTAATATGTTTTATTTTGGAAGTAAAGCTAAAGTTAGCCCTAGGTACTGGTAGAATCTCAGATATCATAAAACGTACTCCAATTTCACTTAAGATATTGGCTAGTCCAACAAATGCTTCTTTAATTGACTGTGTAGACTGATGCCAGATGTTATTTACACCTACATGTATAATAACTAGATCCTGACTGGTGCAGCCTTGTAGTATTTTGGGGCACATTCTGGTAAGATGGCCAATCTTAACCCCTTTAAAGCATGATAAAGTTCTTGTAGCTTTACTTGGATCACAAATAATTCTATCCAAGTTAGCTATTATAGAATCTCCTAAAACAAAAATATTAGGGGCATCAGTGACAACTTGACATGAAGATTGAACTTCCATGTTTTCCAGATTAGGTACCTTTTGAACTTGATTATCAGCAAAATTAATAAGATCACCTTTGGAAAAGTTACTAGTGATATCAGTTTGCATAATGGATTTAATTGATTCATTTACTTTACTAGGTACCAGAGTTTCATTATTCCCTATAACTTCAGTACTAAAACTCGTTAGGGCTTCGTATTTATTATGAGTTGGGCGTATAAAAGTATCAGCTTTTCTTCCCCTTTTATTGGTTTTTTGATGTTGGATTGTATACCAATCATTATCCAAATCAAGAGTTGCATCTTCTACTCTTGGTCTCTTTCTTGCTATACTAGCTGTATAATTATTATCATGACTGACACTTAAACTAGGTGCGTCTGAACTAATTTTATCATTGGTGCTAAATAGTCTTTTAGCAGTTTCAATTTGGCTATTTTCTAAATGTTGTAGTCTATCATCAAACAACCTTATTTGATTTTCCAACTCCACAATTCTTATGCATTTATTGCATAGAAAGGTAACAACATTTATAGCCCCCATATCAAAATCATACATATTGCAAGAGACACATTTAATGCCCTTCCTACCATCCGACATTATAATGTTGTCCATTTTTTTTTTTTTTAAATACCTAAAACTTACCCAGTGGGATTTTTAGGCAAGTAAAATATAGGTTGAGCGACAGTCCTTCAGGTAACACCCAAACGCCAACACGCCTAACACGCACGTAGCTTTGCGCGAGCACCCCACCTCGCGGCTCGCCTGTCGCAGCAGGGCAGGCTTTAAATAGCCAGCTGAACCCGGAATTAGCGTAGTAAATCGCGCTCCCCAAAGACTACAGTTGCTTTAAAATGGTTTATACAATTAGTCAACTAGCAGAAATACAGTTTAAAAAGGAAGACACACAGAATTAAAATTAAAATAAAAGTGAGAGTGTAGTGAGGGAACCTCGTACTACAAACTCCTCCACCTAGCTAATAGTTGGCTAGGGCTCCAAATAGCTAATACTTGTAAAGGAGCAAATATTTAGTGGTACATGGCAAAGTTACATCTGGTTGTGAAATAAAACAGCATACAGCACTGAGTGCTCGCAGCAGGGCAGGCTATAAATAGCCAGCTGAACCCGAAGTAGCGAGTAAATCAAGCCCCAAACACTACAGTTGCTTTAAAATGGTTTATACAATTAGTCAACTAGCAGAAATACAGTTTAAAAAAGAAGACACACAGAATTAAAATTAAAATAAAAGCGAGAGTGTAGTGAGGGAACCTCGTACTACAAACTCCTCCACCTAGCTAATAGTTGGCTAGGGCTCCAAATAGCTAATACTTGTAAAGGAGCAAATATTTAGTGGTACATGGCAAAGGAAAAAAGAGATTTTGTAATTGTACACAGCCATATATTGGATGATACATGGACCCTAACACTCAGAAGGGAGTGCATCTGATGGGAGATACAGGCATGTCTCCAGAGCATGCTGAGGCATGAGGCCTCAGGCCATGTGCTCCTCAGCACACACTAGAAGTGTGCCTACATCTACCAATCAATGCCACATCCTGGAGTGTGTTACTGCAGTTACTGTAAATGCTGACATGGTAAATGCAGCACTATGCACACGTGACTACCCTTAGGTAAGGCAAGTGACATGGTTTGTCCAATTAGTGAGCTACATCTGAATATTGCCACTGACACTGTACTGTCAGTATATTACACATTTTAAAACTGTTAGACTGAAAACAGTTTCAGAATTGTTGAAAAATATTTTCTGTAGAAATATGTACTTCTGCAACATATTTATAAATAAAACCTCTTACTATACAGTATTTTAATCAAGTAGTATTTAAGCTCTCCTTAAGGTTAAGCTAAGTTATACAGTATTTTTATGGAAGCAAGTAATAGTGACTCCAATTCTGAAATCTGGAGCTAGGCAGGAGATAAGCAATTACAGGCTAGCCCCGTATTGGTAAAGTTCTTGGGTGGTTTTCAAAAGGTTTTGATGCAGACATAAATGCACACTGCACCGACATCTGCATCAATTATTTCCCCCCAGGAAGCCTTGCTACTGTTTTCAGAAGCGGCGTATGTTTACAACAGAAAGTCACAATATGCAGCAAAAAATTGATTTAGTTCTGAGTTACATCACGTTTGGATGCACTTGCATTTGTTGTTGGATGCATACTTTGGACACTGTTAGGCCATCAAATAGATGGTCTAGCAGGTTGGAAAACAGTGGCAGGCACGTCCTGGTGGATCCTTCTGAAAATCTTCCACCTAAAATGTAAAGTTAATAACGTTCATCTTATTTCTAAAACTGAGATTTGTTAACTGATAATCCGGTTTCAGGAAAGGTTTTCAACTGAAGCAGCCTTATTGAAATTTGTAAATGATGTTAGTAAAGGTACAGATGGGAGTAGGCTTTGCTGGGGGCCGTATCTGTAGACTTGAACAAGGCCTTCCCTTTTGTGGCACTTGCTGTTTTTATAGCTAAATATTTGGCCCTGGGAATCTATAAGTGATTAACTCACAAATCATAGACAAAGGGTCTATATTAAGGATTCTTTGTCCAACAGATTGGAAATCAGACAGTGGGAGCCACGATGGAAAATTTTTGATCCTCTTTAATTTCTTTATTTATAAATAATTTGTCTCTGTTCTGCACAAGTTCAAACAGACAATTATATGCAGTTGACATGTATTGTGTATGTCAAGGGAGTCAACTGTACAGCTTTAGAAGCTTCACTCCAATCTGAATACAGGTTACTTAAAAACTGGTTGGCAGTGGCTGCCTGATGGCCCAACAGAAGCATATGGTGCTTCCATGCCAGCAGCCTGGGATCAGGAACACACTTGGGCACTGATGCTTAGGCAGTCAAGCTGGAGGAAGCATGTGGCCAACAGCATCATATCCCAGCTGTAAGAAGACAGACAGTCCATTCCAGAACTGCAGTGGCTTCTGCTGGTGAGCTAGGGCACTTGCTCTCCTGGTAAAAGCATGCTTTGTGCGTCTGAGAAACTCCCCCAAAGACTCTGTGTCACCTGAAGAGAGAAACAGAAATCTGGTGACAAAAAAGGTCTGCTCCCACAGGCCCTGCAACACCAACAATGACACCTACCTCAACCAGATCCTGATTTTAAATTGGGATCACCAGAGGGGTTAGGGGAAACCTGAACCATGGGGAGCAGACCATGGGGGAGAGAGAGGACGTGGGTGATGGACTGGAGGAGAAACCAAATGGGAGCCAGTTTGAGAAGCATAAACAGTTAAACAAAAAATAATAATGTGATTTTTTTGAACAGCTTGTAAATGTGCCAAGACTATAATATTCAAACTATCAGGCACATGTACAGTATTCCAGTAGTAGATACAATAACATGCATTGGTATTGAGTTAGAGCAGAGTTTTTTATTTAATAAACATAACGATAAAGTTGTAAAGAATATTTACATCAGATTGCAGCTGCTTTATAGTGATAATACCAGCTCAGGACATGTGAAAAATAAAAATTGCTACTCAAAAGACTGACAGATCCTTGGAGGTCACCCCATGGTAGTGGTATATGTTGAAACAAACCATACTGGTTGCAAGAAAAATGTTAAGAGTATGACAGACTTCAGACACCTAGGACAGAAGATTAAAGAAAAGGAAAGCAGACACAGTCTTCTCAGAAAACTCTTGATCTAGTATGCAGATAACTGACATCACGCCAGGATCCAAAGAAGTAATGCTTTGGTCTGGTATTGGTGCAAATTAGGTGTATGATCTTTGATGAAGGAAGCAGTCTTTTCAGGAAAGGCTGATGACTCCTGAATCAAAAAGGAACAAGCAACTTTGGGAAACTGGGCTAACACAAAAATAGGGAAAACTTTAAGCTGATCATGGTGAGGGACAGGATAAGAAGCTACTGATGACAACCAGGACAGAGAAAGGTCAAAAATGAATAGTCTTGTCAAACTATCTAAATCATAGGTGCAATCAACACAAGTGATGCAACACAAGATGCTAACACGTGGAACAAAAAAACAAAATCATAACTGGTAAGATATTGTAGTATAAGTACACTAATGCAAGAATGCTAAGAATCAAACTGGAGCTAGAAATATTAGTTGCCATTAAAGAACTTGATATAATAGGAACAACAGCCTCATCATGTAGTGACAATAACCTGTGAGGAATTGAGGTATACAACTACAAACTATGCAGTCATGATGGACCAAGCAAGAAAGAAGGGACAGCACTACACTCTATGTCAAAAGCCATTCACTGGTATCTGAAATAGGACTTTCTAGCAGAGATGAGATCAAAACACTTTGGCTGAGGGTCTGGAATAAATGTGGAGATATGGTCACCGTTGGTCCAAGGTCTAGATCACCAAACCAGAACAACGTCCAGCACATTATACTTCATGAGGTAATCCAAATGGCAACAGACAAAAGACATTTCTTAGGGGAGATATCACTTTTCAGTTATAGCCTAGGAGAGGGGAATTGTTAAGACAAGGCAAAGCTGGCACGTTTTGGCTACTGTATTGTGGAAGACATCTATATGATACAATGTGTCAAGGGAGCAAGCTACACTTGCCCTTATTAAAAGCATTAGTGATAATTTGGTAAGAGATTATGAAAGGGGAGAGACACTAGGGAACAGTGACCACATCAGACTCTCCACTGGAATGAACTGGGTGGGGGGAGCAAAATCAGGAACATACACCATACTTTTGCACAAGGTGGATTTTGGACAATTGAGGGAGATCACAGCCTAGGTAATTTGAAAAAGCAATCTTATGTGCAGATGTGTTCAGCAACATTGGACACACTCAACATTCTTCTACAAGGCTTAAAATAAGAATGTACCCCACAAAAGAGAAAGTAAAACAACAGAAGATGTAAACCTACAGTATGTTCCAGCCCAGTGGCACAGCAGTAGTGCCACCGCCTGTCGTGCTGACCTTAGGCATCGGAGGGTCAGCTGAGTGAGGAGGCTGAGCATCCAGGGGACTGCTGACCTTCTTCAAGGAGTGAGGGGATCTGGTTCCCCTACACCATCTGACCCCTAGTGGTGGTGGGGGGTGTACAGCTGTCTGAGACCATTCAGTGGGCCTGTTGGGCAGTAGGCAGTGGACCTCTGCATGTTGGGGGGGGTAAGAATGCACCCGACCAGCTGTGGTCTTTTATTTTCTCCTCCCCCCAGTTGGCCCTCCTTCTGAGGAGTGCCTTGGCCCTGTCACCACGACATCTGCCAGGACTTACCTGCTGCCTGTTTTCCCCCAGGGCTTGCCCTCCCAGTGTGGTTGGTAGGGTTCCCCAAGCCCCGCCACAGAATAGATCCCGTTCTGGTCAGCGTGCTCAGCTGATCAGGTACAGGGCCTGCTGGTGCTCCTCGTTATCCTGACGCTAGCATTTTTCTCTGATTTTCAGGCCCCTGGGAGACATGACGTGCAATGATGTCATGGTGCACGCTGCGTGCTCCCGTGCAACATGCACTGTCATCTGCCACATTTCCCAACCTTCCTCGCCTGAGCTGTCTTTCCCCAGCTTCCACCGGCAAGCTTTGGGATTTGCCTATTCTCCCCCTCCCAGAGGAGAAGAGTGGTCCTATGGATGCTCAATCTTCCTCCCTCTCCCCAACAGCTCAGAATTGCTTTTGAACCCACATCTTTGGAGTCTCAGTGCACTGCAGGAATTGCACAACTGGCTCTGTCCCAGAGGACACAGGGATTATGCATAAGGGGTTAAAACCACCTCAGAATGAGTCCTTTAACACCCGGGATCCCAGCATGAACTGGGACCCAAGCCAAAGAAGGGGGCAGGTCTCCCCCAGCTGCTGACTAAGGATATAAAAAAAGGCTCATTAAATAAAAAATAAAAAATAGTATGTGGATGGTGAAAGAGGTGCTGTATACCTAAGGGATAGACAAAGACATACAAGATAAACACATTGCAAAACAGCAACAAAAAACAGAGGTACAGTACAGAGAGAAACTCAGACAGTTCAAACACATAAGCATGACTGCAAAACAAATGGAGTCAGATCAAGTAGCTCTGAAGTCAAACAAAATATTAAAAAAATTATTTAGATATGTTAACGAGAAGCGAAAAATACCAACAGCTGTTGGAGCACTGCTAGATCAAGAAAGTTGTGACAAGGACAAATTGCTGATGCTTAAATGAGTATTCCATGTCAGTATTCACAGGAGAAAGAGATTAAAGGACTCAAACAGGTCGTTCTTATATGACCTCCAAAAAAGCACAGCATCGTAGGTCAGGGGCTTACCTGCACGATGCTGTGTAACGTTTTGCTCTGAAACTGTGTAAATCCATAGTCGTTAATCCAGAAACGTCTCGGTGAAATGTAAACAAAGCCTGGCTCCCATTTAAACTCCCCACTACAGTAGCTGATTTAAGATGGCCATTACATGCGTATGCGATGACATCATTGGAGCGACAGAGCTCCGAAGCGATAATGCAGGTTGAATAGGGACTTAAGAATAAAGTATGAAATAACTTTAACAAAGCACTTCCCCTTCAAATTCTTTACCTATGCAGGTGTAGACACTGATTTCATATCTGCACAGGTAAAAGACTTGGAGGGGAAGCACTTTATTAAGGTTATTTCATACTTGATTCTTAAGTCCCCATTCAGCCTGCATTATCGCTTCAGAGCTCTGTTTATGTCATCGCATACGCATGTGGCAGCCATCTTTTGCAGGTACTACAGTGGGGAGTTTAAACAGAAGCCGCAGCATTGTTTACATTTCACCGAGATGTTTCTGAATTAGCGTCTATAGATTTACACAGTTTCAGAGCAAAATGAAACACAGCAATATGTACATAGATACATAGACAGTGTCAGCAGATAAGGGCCTATGGCCCACCCAGTCTGCCCATTTGAGCTTGTAAGTTCAGTTTGTTTTCCTAGAAGTCTGTTGCCCCTTACCCCTGACCTCCAGAATTCCTTTATGTCTATCCCATGCATTGTTAAATCCCGTGATTGTTTCAGCCCCCACCACTTCCTCTGGCAGGGTGTTCCACTTGTCCAACACCCATTCTGTGAAGAAATTCTTTCTCATGTTTCCTCTGAATCATCCTCCCTCCAACTTCATCCCATGCCCTCTAGTCCTGGAACATCTTTTTCGCTTAAAAATAGTGTTTTCCTGCACCCTGTTCCTCCCTGTAAGATACTTGTATGTCTCTATCATATCCCTCTCTCCTCCTCTCCTCCAGGGAGTACATGTTCAGTTCCTTCAACCTGTCTTCATAGGACTTGTGATGCAATCCATGCATCATCTTTGTTGCCCTCCTCTAAACCTTCTACCCTGTCTATGTCCTTACGTGGGTATGGTCTCCAGAACTGTACACTGTACTCCAGGTGGGGCCTCACTAGTGTCTTGTATGGCGGAATTATGACCTCCTTTTCCTGCTGGTGATGCCCCTGCCTATATATCTCAGCATCCTATTTGCTTTACCTGCTGCCTTGTCACACAGTTTCCTACCTTGAGGTCATCAGAGATGATAACTCCAAGATCCCTTTCCTGCTTGGTGCATGCTATATCCTCACCCCCAACTGATATATTGTGCCAGGGTTTTGTGCCCCATATGCATTATCTTGCACTTCTTTGCATTGAATTTCAACTGCCAAACCCTGACCATTCTTCAAGTTTCTGCAGGTCGCTTCTCATTCTGTCTACACCCTCTGGTGTGTCTACTCTGTTACAGAGCTTTGTGTCATCAGCGAACAGTGAAATTCTGCCTTCTAGGTTATGCGCAATGTCACTGATGAAGATGTTGAATAGGACCAGTCCCAGCACTGATCCCTGTGGTACCCCACTGGTCACTCTTCCCTCTGTGGAGTGTCAGCCATTTACCACCACCCTCTGTGTCCTGCCAACCAGCCAGTTACCTACCCACCACACTACTGTCCTGCCCACACCCGTATTCTCCAGTTTGTGTAATAGTCTTCTATGTGGCACAGTGTCAAAGGCCTTGCTGAAGTCCAGATAGGCCATGTCCACTGCCCTCCCCTGAGCCACCTCCCTAGTCACCCAGTCAAAAAATTCAACGAGGGTTGGTCTGACATGACCTCCCCTGGTGAAACCATGCTGCCTTGGGTCCTGTAGTCCATTGACAACCAGATGTTCCACCAATCTCTCCTTCAGTAGTGCTTCCATGATCTTCCCCAATACCGAGGTGAGGCTGACTGGTCTGTAGTTCCCTGCTTCCTCTTTGTTCCCACTTTTGTACAAGGGGACTATATCTGCTGTCCTCCAGTCTTTGGGTACCTCCCCTGTTTCCAGTGATCGGCTAAACAGGATAGCCAGAGGTTCAGCCACCACCTCTCTTAGTTCTTATGTAGGTAAGCCCCTGACCCACGATGCTTAGTGATGGGCAAAGTGGCCCCAATTCGCTATGCGAAGTGATTAGTGGATGGATTTCGGGTCACATGCGCTCTAGACTGTTCTGCACAGCCTCAGTTTGGGGTAGTGTGTGTAGGAAGCTGTAGGACACAATCTGCTCTGAAAGCTCTCTGTGATTCAAACCTTCAAAAAGCTGTTAAAAAAGCCTTTCTGAGTCATTTTTTATGCTGAAACTTTAGTTCATCGATTACAGAAACTCCCCTGTGCTCATATCATTGAGCATTTATTGTTTGTGTATGGATTTTGAATGTTAATGTACAACATTGAGCCTGTGTACTGAGAGACAGTGGAAGTGTGCTTTGGGGGAGGGGCGTATCTGTGATGTAGGTAGATTAACTTGGAGAAAAAGACATTGCTTTCTGTTTTGGTGACATTTTTCTTGTATAAATGTGTTAATGTACACACAGTAATATTTTCAATATTTCTTGCCATTTTTTTGCTGATTGTTGTGCAGCAGTGCATAATTTTAGTTTGTTTAAAATATGTGGTTATATTACTGAAGTTTTCAATTTGCTATGCATTACTTAGTGTGTGTGTGTGTGTACGTGTGCGACACGTGTCATCAAATCAGACACCTTTTATTGTGCCACATAATAATTTCAGCAATGTGAAGCTGCTAGCCACTGTAGCTGTGTGATTTTTGTACTTCTTTGTGGTATCTTTACCGGTACTAGTACTAGTGACTGTTACCGCAGCAGTGCAGTACACTCCCAGAAGCCTGCCCCAACCGGCAAAGGTATTCTTTTCCAGATATGAATTTCTGATTGTGAGCACTGGTTAGGTGTTGTGCCTTTGTTTCTGCATCTCTTCAGTGCACAGCGCAATCTTAATCTGTCTGTGCATTTGCATCTCTCTATGGTCCAATCTCCACCTGTAACTTAAGTCACAGTTGTTTCTTTGGCTTCCCTTCAGAGTACTGGACAGGTGCGGTGCATAATTCTGCATGAACATTGTACTCATTAAAATGCATTTTTAAGTCAGGACCATCAGCACGAGTCACTTGTGATACAAATCATGTTCTTCATCATCACGGTCACAAATGTAGTCACAAATCATGATTCACTATCATTCACATTACGAATCACAACATTAATTTTTTTTCTAGTTACTTGGATGTATTGCACGCCTGTTTTGTAGTATCTCTCCAGGATTCACCACCCCACTACTGTACTCACTGATACGTGTTTTTAAGTCTGGGAGATTTAAGCTACAGCTCATCGGGAAGTACAGCCATAGGCATTCATATTCCCAATATAGTTTCATACTGGTTATCTCACACCATCGACACCGAATCATGTTCTTCATCATCATGGTCACAAATGCAGTCCCAAATCTTGATTCATGATCACGTCACGAAGCACAACGTTAATTTTTTTTAATAGGTACCTGGATGTATTGTAAGCCTGTTTTGTAGTATCTCTCCATTCTTCACCACCCCACCATTGTACTCATTGATGTTTGTTTTTAAGTCAGGGAGTTGAACAGTGTCTGCAGTACATACACAGACTGGAAGGAAGACTGACTGCACACATGCAATTTAGCACAGTATACTTGCACTCCTCAGAATACAAAGTGTCACGCATATGGAAGACAACAAAAAAGGGGCATAATTACATACAAAGGTCGGGGATGGTGGAGAAATACATTTTATAACACAGCAAGGAAGGTGTGGGGGGGCACATGGTATGAAGAAAAAAACTAATGTGGGATCCCATGGTGATCCAGCAGCAGTTCCAGCATGGACATAATTTGCAACTGATGTCCCTCTATGTGATCCAGCCACTGCTCTACAGCACTCCCCTCTCACTGTTCTCCCAGCCAGCACTCCAGAGAACTGCTAAGTCAGCCTGTGTTACACACAGTTCTCTTGGAACCACACATTCTACAGGCTGACCTGGTGGTGGGGGTGCTGGTGGAGCAGCAGGTGCTGCTGTGGCCCTCCTCTTCTTAGGGATGCCACAATGCCCAGCTGCACCCTCTGCCACAGAATGGCCAGCAGGTGCAGGCATGGTCCGTTCTGTGGCAGCCTGCCACTCCAACTGCTGGTGATTGAGCATATGGGTGTGCTGGCCCCCAGTTCCCAGGTGAGTTCCCCGGGGGTCAGAGCGCACCTCCACCTCACATAGGTGGCACTTGACCACACTGTTGTCCCACCCCCCAAACACAGTCAAAAAACTGCCAAACCACAGAGGTATGGGGAGGACTAGGCACAGGTAGGGGATGGACAGATGAGCTGGCAACCAGCTGGTCACAGTGCTGAACAGGGACAGGATCCACACCTGGGCCCAGGGGAACCAGACGCATCCTGCTCCAGAGGACCTGGTGCAGGACTTGGTGGTGGTGGTGGTTTAACTGCCTCAGAGTCAGGACAGGAGGCAGTGCTGGTCCAGCATCCGGTGGGTGAGGGGGGGACACACACAAGTTTTGAGCGGTCCAACAGGAATGGCCGCCCATGCCCTCCACACATGCGCATGTTATGACGCTTACTACTACCACACTCTCCCAGAGCTGTCCTCGCCCCAGACATTCACTCACCTTGGTCCATCTCTCCTACTGAGCTCCCTCAGTCTAAGCAATCACTACTCACACTGTCACACAACACAGACGAACAACTAACTACTTATAAAGGTAAGAAAAATGTAATTTACAGAAAGAACAAATTAAGTAAAAAAGAGTACAGAAAAGACAAAAAAAATTAGCTTTTAAAAAAGCTGTTGGGTCTAAATCAAAGTTTTAATCTCCTCCTCACTCTGTTCTCAAAGTATCAGCAGTCACAAAACACACTACTACTCCTCTCTCTCTGTCTGCATAGGAGAAAGTAAAAGTGCCTGCTTGTATGACTCACTTTCTTCCTGCCTGGCTAAAGAGCATGTGACTTACAGTACTGTAAGCCATGTGATCTGTGGGGGGGTTGCCAAATCTGAAACACCAAGTGGATCACTTAGAATCATAATGAGGAACGCGAAGTCCATTAAAAACAATGACTTCGCCTTACTTCGCACTGCCATTCTGCCTTAACACAAAGTGGTAATGACAAGGCTGAGTGAGCATTTTGCATTGCCCACTTCATATAGTGGAGTGGTAAAGTGAAGTGCCCACTTCTAATTCGCCGGCGGAATTTAAACACGCTGCATCTCTAACGATGCTGTATTTTTTGGTGGGCATACAAGAAAGCTCTTAAATAATATCAGACATCAAAAATACATAGTTGATGTTTGATTATTTAAAAAAACTGAATTAATTTGTGAGAATTAAAAACTGTTCAGTGGTAATATTATCGTGGGCCATGTGAGAAGCAAATTACAGGTCCAATGCAGTACCTGACATATATGCTGCTTCGCACAGTGGGGTCTGCGTAAAAAAAGCTACAGTTATCATCTGTTTTATGTCTTTTCCAAAAAAGTAAGGAAATGTATTGCCAAATAAAAACAACATGATAATGCATCTGTGAGGACTGAAAAACAGAACACAAAGAGTAAGGAAATACAAAGTTAGGGGAAAAGTCCCTGAAGCCTTGGCAAATATGTGGTGTGCTGTTTCTTGAGGTTTAAATGAACCCACAATGCAGCATTGACACTACCTTAATTTCAGCACTGCCTTGTATTACATACTGTAGTAAAACAAATTCTGCACAGAGCAGATAGGGCTGCAGCTGATGAATTTGGGGTAACAATATTGAAAATTACCAAAGTTACGAGCCTGCATTCGCAACATGTAATGCAGGCTCCTATATTGTTGTTTTTTTAATATTTTCACACCAAATTTTCAATATAGCCTTTTTATGATCCTGCCTCATGAAGAACCACAGAGACAATGTTCAACTCCTGGCTTAAAGGTGATTTTGTGCAGGGACTGCGAGATCAACTTTCAGTATACAAAAACACATTTTGGGCAGGAGTTGAAAAATGACAGCTGTCACATTCCTGAGGTGCTATAAAGAAATGGCTATGTTGAAAATCTGGGGTAAAAATATTGAATATTACCAAAGCTATGAGCCTGCATTTACAAAATTCAACATAGGCTTATGTCTTTGTTTTTTAATATTCTTTACACCAAATTTTCAACACAGACTTCTTGTGACCCCACCTCATGAACAAGGGCAGAAAAAATGTTCAACTCCTGTCTGAAAGGTGTTTTCATGCAGGAACTATGAAATCACCTTTCGGGATGTTAAAAAAAAAAAAAAAAACATTTTTGCCACAATTTGAAGGACAGCTGTCACACTCACAAAGTGCTGTATGTTACAAATTTGGAATAAAAATATTGAAAATTACCAAAGTTACGATCCTGCATTTGCAAAATGCAAAACAGACTCATAACTTTATTTTCCTAAATATTTTTACACCAAATGTTCAACATAGCCTTCTTGTGACCCCACCTCATGAACAAAGGCAGAGAAATTTTTCATCTCCTGTCCGAAAGGTGATTTCATGCAGGGATCGTGAAATTACCTTTCTGGACACATTTGCCTAATGTCAGTGCAACTGTTCATGAGACAGAGTCCCAAGAAAGGCATGTTGAAAATTTGGGCCACAAATATGCAAAAAAAATCCCAAGTTACGCCACTAAGTTCAAAACACAATTGAAATACATTGAACCACATACCTATTTTTTCAGGTTGTGGTCTGACTTTGGAAAGTGAAGAAGTGTCTGCAATCCAGAGAGGATCACGGCGCTGAATCCCCCGATGAGTAACTAAGTGCTTGGGGGGTGAGTGCCGGTGGCAGGTGCTCAGTGGGGGGGCTGTAACGGCTGCAAAAGACTTCAATGGACTTTTTTTTTTTTTTTTTTAACAGGTACCAAACAAAAAAATAAAAAAAGAAATGACAGAGAATTCCTGCACTGGGGTAATGGGTACCACCCAGTGTCACTCTTACATTGTGGGGGGTGGCGGCTGAGAGAACGGTTGTGTAAAGGGGAGGAAAATCCTGATTGTGACACTGGGGACTGGGAACTCCTAGTGTCACTGCTGTGCTATTATGTTTGGGGGTGAGAGGAGGGTTGGGTGGGGAGAAAATCCTCATTGTGACACTGGGGATTAGGCATCCTCAAGTATCACTGTTATATTTCAGGGGTGGGGGTTACTGAGAGGAGAGCCGGGTTGGGGGGAATATATAATAAAAACAAGCTTGTGACATTGAATGATTGGGCAACCCCAGTGTCACTGTTATGTGTGGGGGGTGGGGTGGTGGGTGATGAAAGGAGGGTCGGTGAGAGTGAGGAAAAATATATAGAACAAAAACTTCTGTGGCGGTCAAGGCGGAACACGGCACAGTCTGCCCTGTCCAAGATGGCCACCAAACTCTACTGCGCAGGCACAAGTAGTCGCACATGTGCAGTACAGTTTGATGGTCATCTTGGACATGGCAGATTCTGTCATGTTCTGCCGTGACCGCCAACTGAATAAAACAGTGCAGTGCAACTGCTAATGAGAGTGGAGTGCTTCACGGATGTGGAGGCGACTATGAGGCAACTCCACACTGCTGTTCATTCAGAAACTTCTCCCTTTTCCAGTAGCAGGAGGTCTGCAGGGGTCCGCTCACTGTAGCCCTAAAAATACTGACACTGTAATGCTTAGACAGAGGGTGCTAAAGTTAAGAGGAATGTCAATGCTGCCTTGAATGACTGTTAAAACCCAGAACAACAACACACCATAGATTCACCTGGTTTCAGGGACTTTTCCCTAACTTTCTTTCCCCCTGCTTTATGTTTTTTGCTTGAACCCTAACAGCTGCATTAACAGAGTTTTTTGCAATTTATTACAGTGGTGCCAAAGCACCCTTATATTACAATTTAGCAGAACCTTCTGTGCTACTCCTCAGTTTCTGCACCTTAATAATGCAACTGTCTCTGGTAGGAATAGTCTGAAATCTGACATGCACTTAGTCTGTGCCCAGATCTATGGATCCTGTAAATCTGCCAACAGCTGGTTTAGCAGTTTAACATTGAAATTATCAACAAAAAAGTTTCTGCAACTCTACTCAACCCTTAAATATTCCTGAAGGTTAAAAATAAATAAAGGCATTTGTATTTCTCACCAATAGCACAGAAATGCTTTTGTACTTTACAAGCCAACTTTGTGACATTTAGAGGTCGACAAAGTGGACAGAACAAAAAAAAAAACATTATGCTGAATGATTTTCAAAACTAAAACAGACAGCACTGCTTAATAAACATTCCTGTAACACCTATGTGTGTTCCAGATTATGTACAAAAAAACTGACAATTTCATACTTCTTAGTGCCTTTTTGGAGTGGCCCATTTTCCAGGTTGCTGGAAGCAGACTCAGCATGCTTCCAGACTCCTTGGGCCCAATGCTGGAATATGGACAAATGCATAGTGCAATGGTTTGCACTAGACTTGCCCACAATTCCAAGGATGCTATATTCAGTCAGACAGCACTCTGATGCAATCCAAATGAATACAGGGCCACGTCACGGCAGTGCAAAGTCGAGCAGTGCTGCCCCGACATGGATCTGGGCTACATGCAGCTTATACTGAAGTGCATGGCACTGCGCCCCCAGCATGATATTCAGCTGGCACTATGCAAATAAGCATATGGGGCATGCAAAGTGCCAAGGGGTATTATGCATGCCCTTAACAGGCTTATCTGCATGGGAACTGGCAGCAGATTTGTACCCCAATGACCACCAACCCCAACCCGACTGCCTGTCCCCATACAAGAATACCCATTCCCTGGAGTCCTGAGGCACCCCCCCGTCCTCCAGTTGTGATCCCCTTTAAGAAAAAAATCATTTCCTGGTGTCCAGTGGTACACCCCCCCCCCATCCTCCGATCACCATCCCCATTAAGAAAAATCATTCCCTGGTGTCCAGTGGCATCCCTGTTCCTGTTAAGGAAAACTCATTCCCTGTCATCCAGTGGCACCTCCCCACCTCCGATCCCCGACAGAAACACAGCATTTCGTGGCATCTAATGGCACTCCCCCAGCCATCAATCTCTGACCCCATACAAGTGTAAGTGGTCCCTGGCATCTAGAGGCCCCTCTGCACTGTTGGCACTGAGCAAACCAGCTTGCCAACCCCCTTTACTGCTTTTGTCAGTGCCACAGATCCAGTATGGCAACCAACACAGCCCTATTCTCTCACCACCATGGCCAACTGCCAGCTTGACTGACAGGGAGCATGCATCCCATGTACTGTTAAGGGTGTGCACATACTGTTAAGATACTACAAATGCTTCCTTTACAGTACAGGGGACACGCGCTCCCTGTCAATCAATACTGTGGCGAGCCGAGGTGGTGAGAGGAGGGTTGTGCTGGTCACCATATTGGATATGAAGCACCAGCAAAAGTGGTAAGGGGAGGTGGCAGGGTGATTTGCTCGGTGCCAGCAGTGCAAGGGGGTCTTCTAGACACCAGAGACAGCTTATGCTTGTACAGGGATGGCGAAAGGTGGGTGGGGTGCCACTAGATGAGAGGAATATTACAAGTTTACAGAGACAGTGCTCAGAGGTTGGGGGGTGTCACTAGATGCCAGGCAATGTATTTCTAATGGGGACAAGGATCATAGGTTAGGAGGTGCCACTAGATGCCAGGGAATAAGTTTTACTTGACAGGGATTGGAGTATGAGGGGTGTCAACAGATGCCAGGGAATGATTTTTACATGATGGGGATAGCAATTGGATGAAGGGGAGTTACTACTGGACACCAGGGAATATGTAACGGGGGTGGCGACTGGAGGACGGGGGGGTGGACCAGTGGAAACCAATGAATGTTTTCTTTGTTACGGGCCTGGTGCTCAGAGGGTGGGCTGTGCCACTTTACACCAGGAAATGCTTGTGTTTTTATGGGGATGGGGTCTGGAGGGTGGGGGGTGCCACTAGACATCAGAAAGCAGGTGTGCTCCCCCAACTGCCAACCTGGTTGTTGGATGCAGTACCTCCACCAGCTACTGGGGTTGCCTGGAGTAAGTTGGTGTTTTTTCAGTGGTAAATGCACTGCACAAAGTGGTCGGTACTATTCCTTTTGCACAGTGCTTACATGCTGAATATTATGGTGGGCCCACATGCATGTCACCGCCCCTCCCTTTGCACACATGCTATCCCATTTAGCATGCATTCCTGATCCCTTTGGATATTGGACATAGGTGAAAACCCTGGGCAAATCATGTACAATCATGCTGCCCAACAGACAAAGCTTTGAATATTTCGCCCCAATGTAATTTGTGGTGTTACCCTACCGTGTCTGTTAAGAAATTGTTTCTAGTGTTGCAACGTTGGTAAGTACATTACTGTTGGTCAGCAATTGCTTTAGAAAGAAACCTATCTGTGTTAACTCCTTCTATGGATGGATGTCCTAACCCTGGTAAGGTGATCATTTTAAAGTGGAGTATAAGAACAACTAAGTACAAATCTAGGTCGTGTAAAAACGTGCCCAGGAATAAACAGTGTGCTGGCTAGTCTTCAGAAACTCTCTTGGTTAGATTTCAAAACAGCATTACCTCTTCCATCCCTGTTCACTGGCAGAGTTGGGAATGGGACAACTGTTTTAGTACCACTCTCTGCAATCAGCTCTATCAAATGTCATCTGTGAACAGGTCTTTAATGAGAACAGAATGTGTGCCTTTCACCACAACAGACAGATCCAAGAGTCTGCAGTCCTTTCAGAAATGTGCCACTCTCCCTGACTTCTGCACAGGCTAAATTGATTAATTTAGAGTTTTTATTTGTGCATTGTTGGCATGTACTATGAACAAACACCAATCAGATCAGCCGAGTGGCTTTCAGTTTCTTGGAATAGGCACAGAGCCAGAAAAAAGTCTTTACAGACTTCACTAATGAGACAATCTCCCAGACATCTTCACAAATGAAAGAAAAAAGCCTCAGAAATGTCATCAAAAGGGTGGAGACATGCTGATTGCCACAGGGATTAGCACATCTAAGCATCTAGCAATCTGTGCAATACAGCGCACACAGTAAATGCATTAAAATGGTTTGAAATTATTTTTATATAAAGCATCAGGCAGAATTTTTATGACAATATTTAGTGACTTGTACTGACAGTTTAATTCCTGGAAATGTCATTGCACATAACCTCAATGTCTGAAAAATGTCTGATCGACAGTGTAGGGTGTAAGGTTGATTCTTTAAGTTTTTTAGTTAAAACAGTAATAAAAGTCTGAAGCATAACATGAAAGGAGGCCCTGCTTTCCTCACTTGCAAACATGCTTCTATGACTTGCAAAACCCTTTTCGTGAGATACAACCTTACTTTCTTGACACCGGGCTAAATGCGGGAAAACCCAGATTAACACCAACTTCGGAGACACACGCAGTGCTGGCCCCCAAACTCCATACGCAGGACACCATCCATGGATGGTAATGAACACTAGATGGGGTGCAAGTCAGGTATCACACTTAAAAGTTTTGATGAAGTTTGACTACAAGGTGAAATGTCAGCTCCAAGGAGCATGCACTGTTGCATCACTTATTCTAAGCCACCGTCTTGCACAACCCACAGCCAGGGTGCATTCATGAGAGTCTGAAAGGAGGTTTTCTTATCTACAAAATACTTCTCTGAAGACTGTAAATAAGTGAAGGTACTGTGCCAAGAATGTTTTGCATTTGGGGACTTCAGGGTATTACTTGTAAAATGTTTCCACACAGTTAATAAAGGACACTGAAGGTGTCTGCCTCTGCATGATTTTTTGCTTGCAGCGTTCCCTGTATGGGAAGCTCTATTCACGGTGTTCCACTGTGGCAGTGCACAGCACTACCCTAAACATTTTAGATCCCAGATAATGAGCATCTGAAAACAGATTGTTGAGCATTACAAAGTACTCCGTCCAACTTTTTCTTTCATTGGTACTGCCTTGTCAGACAAAGTAAATGGCATAGCAGTGCTTGCACATAGGGTGCTAATCTTAGGGTATTGCTAACACTGTGTAGCAAGGCCACCCATGACCATGTCCTGCACCAGCATCTACATAAACATGGGTGGCCCCACCTCTCAGTTCCCCATCTGAGATTATTCTCAGAGGACCTCTCTGTGGAGACCAGGAGATCAGGCCAACTCCTAGCATACAAGGTGACTATGGAAGCTACAAAGGCAGCTGTTGATTGAAAGAATGCATTAAATCCACTGCCTTAACACAAAAGGGGAAGGCTGGAAGGACAGCATGACCTGATAAAAGAGATTCTCTCAAAGATCTACTTTTAAGGTAAGTACATAACTTTTTCATCTTCTTCGAGGATATCTATTCCCTTAGGCCACACCTCTAGAACAAGTCCCAAAAGCCAACTGAGAGGATGGTGCAGTCTGCTTATGACAGTAGGCCTTGTAGGACAACAAGGCCAAAGCCCACTTGTCTACAAGAAACAATGTCCGGTCTGTAATAGTTAGTAAAGTTGTGGACAGTACCCCGGGTGGCTGCTGTGCAGATGTCAGCCAGAGATACATTTCTGAAGCAAGCAACAGATGTGGCCAAAACTCTTGCAGAATGGCCATGAATGGCACCAGGACATTCCTTACCATACTTATTTTGGAGGAAGTCAAGTGACCCCACGCGTGAGTGCCACGAAGGAGGAGTATGGAGTCTGTCCTAGCGGATCTTGGGGCATTGGTAGGGCATCCACAGGGAGGACCGCAGGCCACACTGGTCACAGTAACTGAAGTAAGGAGGTGGGGTGGTAGAAACTTTGCACTGCAAAAGGTAGGGCGGGGGGGCTACAGCAGAATCAGGGTTGGCCTACATTTGAACTGGGCTACAAGGGAGGAGGATTAGGGGTACAAAGTAAAGTGGATAGGGAAATCAGCTGATCCCAACCTCGGGTCAGGCTTTGACTGTGATGAAGAAACAAGGTAGGAGGGGTTAGCAGATAAAAGGGGACTTGAGGGAAAAAATGTAAACTGCGAACAGCACCGACTGAGCCACAGCAGAGACACATAGTTGAAGAGGGTATAGGCTGAGAAGGGAGGATGTGGGGGAACAGGAGCTGGTGCAGGAAGCAGGATAGCTGGGAAGGGTGGAGGTGGGGGGAACACGAGTATGTACAGGAGCCAGGATAATGAAAGGAGAGTGGTAAGCTGTAATGGATGTGGGGCTGCAGTTTATCTGGGATCTGTGTAGAAATTAGGGGGCTGTCCAATGTGCAGGAGCCTGGAACAGATCAGTGCAAAAGTAAGAATCTCAGATGGGAGCTGGAGAGGTGGTGTTGGGAGACAGAGAAGCAGAGCAGCGGAGGAAGGAGCTGGTAGGAGTAGCCCTGGGGAAGGTGGACAGCAGATATAGGTTGGGAGCAGGGAGGATACCACAATGTTCAGGGATATCTCCTCTTCAAAGATCCTGGGGGACTGTTGTGGACGAATGGCAGGTGGTAAAGGTAATTGGTAGGAGGGTAAGAATAATAGCAGAAGAGGAAAGGGGAGAGATTGGGAGTGGAGGAATAGGGGTGCGATCTGATGTCGGGGTACCCTTATTGAACAGGTATACAACACTGACCAGTTTGGGGAAGGGGAATCAGGTGGTGGGGTGGAAGGTCAAGGCAACCCAGAGTCAAAGGCTGGAGGTAATGAGAGGAGAGTTGTGAATAGTCTGGGAAGGCAGGGAGGAAGAGGTAGTCAGGGTAGAGTAGAGGATGTGGTGAATGGAGGAATCAGGGCAAAGGTAAGAGAGGGAAAAGTGGTAGCAGGCAAGGTTAGCCAGGGAGGAAGGAGATTAAAGGGGAATAGTGAAGCAGATGAGGAGAATAGTGGTTGAGGCAGCAGGAAGTTAGCCAGAGCAGATAGGGTGCAGATAACTGGTGAGGCGGCTGGTGTACTAGGAGAAAATAGGAGGATGGAAAATGCACTTGCAGGGGACAGCAGGGTGGTAATCATGGTGATTCCATAATTAAGGGTATCCACTGGGATAGGAAGGGGTACCCATAAGCAAGAAGCGATGGTTGTCTGTATGCTGGGGATGATAGCGGGGAAAGTAGGACCAAAAATCAGGGAAGCTGTAAGGGAGGCTGGTGGAAAACCTAATTCAGACATCCACCTGGGAACCAATGACTTAACAGGGGAAGATGTGGAGGTCATGCAGGGTAGGTTCAGGGAGTTAAGCAAGGATCTGCAAGGCAGCAGTGAGCTATTTGACCTTTTTTTTTTTTAAAGTGATAGCAGTTCCCAGAGCCAGCACAGTCAGGAAAAGTAAAACAGGAGTTTAATGAATGGTTGAGGAGCTGGTGCAGGGAGAAGGGTTCACATAGTCAAACAAGATGCTGTACTTGACAGACAGACCACCTTAATAGAGAGGGCTCAGAAGTCCTTAGAGACAAACTGGGGGAATACATAGCCAACAAGTTGAGTTTAAACTGCTTTGGGGGGGGGGGGGCGGTCCAGAGACTCCAGAATGAGGAAGTCAGTAGACCCCCCCCATACACCAACAGTAGTAATCAGGAGGGTGGGTGTGATGGGAAAGGGAAGCAATTAAGTATGGGAGGTGAGGAGGAAGTGCAGGAGGAGGGCAGGCCAGGCAAAGTACAGAAGGAACACAAGGGAGCACTGAGTCAAGATGGAGGGTGATGTCACTCACCTGACTCATATTGTCGGTAACAAGATGGCAGACATGCAGGCACCCTTAGCGGTGGGGAAGGTAGACATAGCAACAATTACCAAGACCTGGCCACATCCCACCATGACAGGAAACTCTCAATCTTGGGTTACAAGCTATATAAAAGAGATAGGGGGATAGGCAAAGTGGGGGGTGGCAGCTTATATCAAGGAGGGGAAAACATGCACGAGGGAGGAGACTGAAAAGTAGGGGGTGTGGAAACACTGTGAATTCACCTACAAGCCAACAGATGGAGAAAGGTGAGTTTGAGGGTGGTCTACAGACCACCCAACCAGGAGGAGGAAAGAGACAGAAAGCTGAGTTCACAATTGCTAGGAGCCACAAGAAAGGGGGAGGTGGTAGTGGTCGGGGACTTCTATCTGCCCAAGGTGGACTGGGGTATACTTGCCACATCCTGTGGCAGAAGTCAGGTGATCCTGGATGTGACAGAGTTGGTTTCTGACTCAGGGAGTCACTGAGCCCACCAGGCAGTGGCAATCCTTCATCTAGTGCTCACAAATGGGGAGCACGTACAAGAGATAACGGTCAAGGAACCCTTGAGAGGTAGCAACCACAACACAGTGTGGATCAGGTTGGATATGAGCAGGGAAAGCATTCCCACTAAGACCAAAATCCTGGATTTCAGGAGGGTGGACTTCAGGAAGATGGGAGAGGTGCTAAAGACACACCTGGATTGCGTCAAGTGGACATGGGGGCGGACCAAAAATGGACCATCATCAAAGAAGCAATGCTGGCTGCCACAATAGAGTGTAAAGCACAGGGGGAAGAAATTGGGGGCAAGGATACCAACCTGGTTGCCAGGGGAAGGGGTGAGGGACAAGAGGTCAGCATACAGGAGTGAGGTGGATAAGGAGAACTGCCTGAAGTTGGCCAAAGTGGCATGCAAGGTAGTGCAGCAGGCTAAAGTGCAAAAGGAACTCCAAATAGCTGAAGGGATTAAAAGGGGGAGAAGGCCTTCTTTCATTATATAAGCGAGAAAAGGGACAGGAAGGAAGGGATAGTTAGGCTTAGGAAAGGGGAAGAATGGGTGGAGGAAGATGCGAGTAAGGCGGAAGTACTGAATGATTAGGGGAAAAAAGATGAACCAGTGCCATCAGGGGGACAGAGTGAGGGTGGGCTGCTAGCACTAAAGGTAGACAAGTCTCCGGGACCGGACAGCATGCATCCAAGGGTGCTGAGGCAACTGACAGAAAAGCTTGTAGGGCTGCTGGTGGGCCTCTTCAATAGCTCCCTGGAGTCAGGCATGGTGCCGCAAGACTGGAGATTGGCACATGTGGTGCCCCTCCACAAGAGTGGTCCCAGGGATGACCCAGGGAACTACAGACCAGTCAGTCTGACCTCAATCGTCTGCAAGCTCATGGAGACCATACTTAAGGAGATGTTGGTAAGGTACATGGAGGAAAACAGTCTCCAGGATGGGGCACAGCATAGATTTGTGGGAGGAAGATCATGCCAAATGAACCTGATTCACTACTTTGACTGGATCACCAGGGCAGTGGACAGGGGCCAAGTGGTAGACATCCTGTGCCTGGACTTCAGCAAGGCCTTCGACTCAGTGCCCCACAAGAGGTTGTTCAGGAAACTGTTAAATCTCAGGGTTGGGGAGAAAATGACCAGGTGGTTAGAAAACTGGTTGAGGGGAAGAACCCAGAGGATGATGGTAGGGGGAGAGTTATCTAGCACCAGAGAAGTCAACAGTGGGGTCCTGCAGGGCTCAGTGGTTGGGCCGGTGTTGTTCAATGTCTTCATCAATGACACTGGGGAGGGCATTAAGGGCAAAATGTGCCTGTTTGTGGACAACACCAAATTCTGTAGGAGGATGGACACAGTGGAAGGGGATTCAAGACCTATGGGAAGACTTCAGAAAACTTTAGAGATGGTCAGAGATTTGGCAACTTGGCTTCAATACCAAGAAATGCAAAGTGATACACGTTGGAGCCAGGAACCCAAAACCGAGTACTACCTGGGCGTTCCGGGTAGCAGCAATGGAGGAAGAAAAGGATCTGGGAGTGATGATAACTAACAACCTGAAGTACTCCTCACAGTGCAAAAAGGCAGCAGCAAATACTAACAGGATGTTGGGGTGTATAGCCACAGGGATCAGCAGTAGGCAGAAGGTTATACTGCCCCTATACAGGTCACTGGTAAGACCGCATCTAGAATACCAAGATACTGGTGTCCACACCTAAGACCATAAACCTCTGATTCCGAAATCAACATCCCCTCATATAACATTTTCATGACAGACAGAGTAGCAAAAGGGGGGGGTAGCCATTTATGTTCATGACAAATATCCTGCTTCTGTAGTTGACTCCACCTCACTACCACAAGAATATGAATGTACTACCCTAAAGGTGCAACTATCCTTGTCATCCCCCATCCACATTATTGGTTGCTACATGCCTCCTTCAGCAGGGAACATAGCATTGAAGTATTTATGCGATGTTCTGGAGTCCTTGTCCTCTGAGGTTATTATTATGGGTGACCTTAACATGGATTGGCTCTCTGCAGCATTCAAACCCCTAAGAGAGTTTTGCAATAACTTTGGGTTCTCCCAACTCATATTTAGAAGCTACCCATCCTAACAAAACATATCCAGAACATAGTACTCTGCTAGACATAATACTAGTTAACAAACCGCATCTCTTCTCACACGCAGACATATTCTTCAATGGTCTTAGTGACCACTGTGCTACAGCCTGCGTGTGGGCTGCCCCCAAAGTAGTATCCTCCTCTAAGTATATCTTTAAGAGAAGTCAATGGAACTTTGACTCCTTAGCCTTTCTCTCCGACCTCCAACATGCAAATTGGCAAGACTTCTATTTGGCCTCTTTGTAGACAAAGCTTATGAGATCTTCCATAACATAGTACCTGGATCCATCAGTAAGCATGCTCCTTTAGTTAAAACCTGTACTAAAAAGAAAGCTTGTCCATGGTTTGCCACTAGCCTGAAATCTGAGCTGTTACATGGTGATTCTCTTTGGAAGAGGGCAAGAAAAACCAAGTAGCCTGCAAACGGGACAGCCTTCAGAGCTGCAAGAAATCGGGTGCACCAAACTAACTAGAGCGGAAAAAGCAAACTTTTATTGCTCAGAGCTTAAATCCTCCTCTAACTGTGCCTCTAAGTTCTGGAAAACCTTAAAGGACTTACAAGGCCACAGCTCAGCCAGCCCAATTCCTCGAAAGATCCTGACTGGCGGTTCCGCCACCACCGACAAAAACAAAATACTTGACCTCTTCAACAATCATTTTGCCATGGCAGATTTGCCATTTGACATCTCACCAGCCAATAACCTCCAGGCGCAGCTGGGAAACCAGAATCCAGATGGTTTTAACTCCAATGCACCCACCCTAGACAATGTGTTGTCTTTCAATCCTGTCACTGTGAAACAGGTTGAGGACTTCCTACTGCAACTGGACATCAGGAAAGGCGCAGATGCTGAACTTATCGAGCCTCTCTTTCTCAGACTTGGTTATTATGTCCTGTCTCCCCCAATCACTCATCTTTTAAATTTGTCCTTAACCCAGGGCATCCTCCCCAATATATGGAAGACAGCTCATGTCATTCTGTTTTTTAAAACTGGTAACTCGAGTGATTTAAATAACTATCACCCAGTATCCCTGTTTCCTATTTTATCTAAGTTGCTTGAAAAGGTAGTTAACACTCAGCTTAGGCAGTATCTAGAGGAGGCTGACCTACTAAATCCTGCCCAGTATGGCTTTCGATCCTGTCATAGCACCATCTCTGCACTTGCTAAGGTCACGAATGATTGGCAGAAAGCCCTGGATAATAAGAACTATGTATGTGCTCTGTTTCTTGATCTTAGCAAAGCTTTCAATATGGTGGACCACAGTCTGCTGTTGGTCACCCTAAATAACACTGGGGTTGGCAATCTGGCCCTAAGCTGGTTTTCCAGCTACCTCACTGACCATTACCAGCAGGTCAAGGTGGGAGGTAACCTCTTCCCAATGAAAATACACACAGGAGGAGTGCCCCAAGGGCCCATTCTTGGGCCACTTTTATTTGCCATTTATATTAATAGTCTAAACACCAGAATCCAGTCAGCGAACATATACTTATTCGCTGATAATACAGTGCTGTACATAGCCAGGTCTACTCCAGAGCTCGTATGAAACGACCCCCAAATTTAATTCAATCATATATAGAAAAACCTTTTGCACTTAAAGCTCCTTTTAAATGCTAAGAAAATGAAGGCAGTGCTTCTCTCCTCATCAGTTAATGCCACTAAACCCTTCATCCCAGGGACGGTTCCCCAAGTAGTCACCCTGCTAGTCGAACCTTTGGATTTTGTGGAATCATTTAAATATCTGGGAGTTTGGATAGATTGTAAGTTGTCATTCAAAGTCCACACAGAAGAACTTTCTATAAAATTAAAACAGGCTTGGGATTTTCTTTAGAATCAGACAGTTTTTATCTCTGGGGGGAAAGAAGGCTAGTACAGACCACTTTCATGCCACTCCTGGACTATAATGACTTCTTGTATGAGCACAGTATGAGTGTGGCCCTGTCCACACTTAACTCTCTCTACCATCAGGTGCTCAGATCTATTACTCGTTCTCCCTATTCCACTCACCATTGCACTCTCTATATGACTACAGGCTGGTGTTCTCTTACTCTCAGGAGGCATAATAATGCATTACTCTGGACTTGTAGAGCAATTACTAATAAGCTTCTGCATTATATTAAGGACCATCTACCTGCTTACACTCCTGCTAAGTACCCCCTAAGAAGTCTCTCTCATATCTCCTTCTAATCCCTAAAGCCAGAATACATTTTGGCCGAGCTGAGAAAAGCCATTATCACCCTTCCCTTTGGAACAATGCACAAAAAACACTGAAGCAGGCTATACTGGTGTCGCTGTCTCTCTTTAAAATCTTGCTCTTGCGATCATTCAAGGTGACTTGTAACTGTTTTGGCCAATGACCTCATAAACATGGTCACGCCCTCTCCCGTGGTCTATATCCTGATGACATGCCCTTCTCACTCCCCTACTTCCTTACGCTGCACCTCTGTATGGTCCGATCTTACTGATGCCACACTTGTTCAATATCCTTTCTCTGTGGTGTTCCTTCTAACCTCTTATATGCAAATTATCCTGATATTGTGTATATGCTGTGCATATTGTCTATATATAGTTTCCTCATATGGTGCATATGCTGTGAATTTTGTAAACTGCATATATTGTATGAGGCATAAATAACTGCATCTGTATTCAACCTTGTTTAGATAGTTCACTCTACCATGCCCTGTATCCCATATCGTTCGTGTCTGTCTACTGACTGGTAATGTAGCCCCTTGCTGACTGTATCTCTATGATGTATTACTGTGACCGTATGCAGGTCCACCTCGTAAATTAGTTCATCTCAATGGTGTTCCACCTGGTTAAATAAAGAATTGACTGACTGATACCTAAAGAAGTACATAAGCCAGGCCAGATGATGGCAGCCATGTCCTCCCACGCCACAGTCCCCACAGTGCACTGTTTCCGTCCCCTCATACCTGTTCTCCTGGAGGACCTAAGAGCCCGCTACTCACCTCCCTTGCGCTGTCTGGGGAAGGCCCCCCAACAGGGATAAGGTGGAAGACTCTGGGACCCAGGAAAGATCAGGGATACAGGTGGTGGGAATCAGCAGCAGAGGTGAACTGGTGGGCAGCAGGGACACTAAGCCACCTGAAGTGACAGGCTGGGGGGATAAAAAGATAACACAAAAAGAAAAAAAAATGGAACATTCCTCAAGAGGTTGCTATGGTCCATTCACTATGTCAGAGTTTTGCGAAAATGGGATGTGACAAGAACTTTTTGCTCCATGTTGTCCATCAAGTAGTCCCATTGCACTCAGTGTCCACGGTGGTATCTACATGTGTAAGCAAGCCAGTGGCACAGTCACAATGTCTACTGCCATGAGACCTAGTAGACACAGAAAAGTTCTGGCTGGGACATAATTACCGCTGTACACCAGGTATGCTTGAGTCATGAAATGTGCTGTCCTGTCCAGGGGCAGAAATGCTCTGCCCTGTTCTGTGTCCAGGACTGCACCTATATATTGCAGCCTCTGGCAAGGGGTCAGTATTGACTTCTGTATATTCACTGTAACCGTCAGGTCTTCGAACAATTGCCTTGTTTGGGACAGGGTGTGTTCAAGTTGGCTCCTGGAACAGGCTTTTTTTTTTTTTTTATTTAGCTCTTTGGGTTCTGACGCCTCCTTCCACCAAGTGGTGACAGGTACTAATGTATTTTATGGATTTTCTCCCCTAACCCCGAGGCCCTGGCACATGGCAGTACGAGCGCGTGGAGGCAAGCTGCACCCCATGGTGCCAGCTCAGCCCCTTCCACCTATGCTACCCACCAGACCTCCAACCAGTGGAAGCGGAACTAAGGAGAGCACCAACCCTCCCTCACTACCCTCAAGAGAGGAGAGCTGCTCACTGGTATGCTCAATCCTGCTCCCTCCCCCACGCCAGCACCCCAATGATCCAAGGTCATTCCCGAACCCAGGTTGCCAGCGTAGCACAAGGTAAGGCATCCAGTGCCTCAACCCTCTGCGTCACCGGGCTGACTGGAACTGGCTTTCAATAGCCAATCATCCAAGTATGGGAAGATATACAGACCTTCCCTGCAAAGGGCTGCTGCAACCATCACCAAGCATTTGGTAAAGACCCACTGTATAGAAGACCAGCCAAAGGGCAATAACTGGTAGTGCTCTCCTTCCAGGACAAATCTTAAATACTTTCTGTGATGCTGCTTGATCTTGATAAGAAGGTATGAATCCTTTATGTTCAGGGAGCAAAGCCAGTCCCCTGTTTGTAACAGGGGTATCAGATTTTGCAGGGGAGACCATGCAAAACATCTATTCTATGTAAAAGTTTAGATCTTCCAGGTCTAGCACAGGCCTTAGATCTCATGTCCTTTTGGGGACCAGGTAGCATCTGGAGTACAACCCTTTGCCTTACTTGGATGAAGGTATAGGTTCTATTGCACATTTGGTAAGCAAAGCTTGTAGCCCCTCTTTCAGCATGGACAAACATCCAAGGGGATAAGCTGAAAGAGATGAAGGTTGCTCTGGAGAGGTTACTAATAACTCCAGAGCATGTCCCTTTGCAGTTATCCAGGACACACTCGTCTGTGGTAATCTCCCTCCATTGTCTTAAATGAAGGGAGAAGTGACCTCTCACCACCACCTCCTATGGCTGAGGTGGTGGTGATGGGGTGGGGGAGGGGTCTGATGCGAGTCATGCTGAGCCAATGGGGGCAAAGACCTGGCATTACAATGGGCTCCTTAGGGAGGGGGACCTGGCAAGGCTCCACCACCCTTACCTCAGCCTTGCTGACAGTAGGCTTCTTAAAGCCTCTTTTACATGGCATCTGAACGGTCTGATGCCTCTAAAAGGAGCATTCAGAACCGTCTGCTGCACATTTTTTGCAAACCCAGCCGCCCTAAGCCAAGAATACCTTCTCATGTAAATACCAGTGGCAGCTGCCCTAGCAGATGTATCTCAAACATCACATGCTGAGTGTGGCAGATGCTTGTCTACCTCAGCTCCAGCAATCACATTTTTAAGCAATTTGTTCTTGGCTGTGCCCTCTGGAAGTGCCTGAGCTGCAGCGTTGGCAGCTTCCAGAGGCTATTTTCATACTCAATCATATGAGACTGGTAATTAGCAATATGCAGGTCAAATGAGGCAGAGGTGTATGTTCTCTTGCCCATTACATCTAGCCTCATGGATTCCTTCTCAGGTGACACTGTACTCATATGCTTTGGTGCCCTGAATCTATCATGGGCAGCCATTGTGACCACACAATCTGTTTCAGGCTGGTTGGCATAATAATGCTTGGCAGCAGGATAATGGTACTGCTTGTCAGCCTTTCTAGGTACAACTGGTATAGTATTAGGCCTGTACCATGCAGCAAATGTTGCATCCTCTAATGCAAGGTAACTTGGAGGAACAATGATGGCTGGAGTACAGGGAACCTCCAGGAAATCCATCAAATTCTTTATGGTGGAATAATCTTCTTTCACAGCAAAATCAACTGCATTTCTGGATTTGCTGCATCATTGCCTGGAAGGTAGGAAGTTCAGGAGGAGATCTGACTGTTTAGACTGCAGAACTCTCACTGCAAGAGGATACAGTGGAGCTGGAATGTGGAGCATAATGTTCCTCTCCATATCTCTCCTTCTCTTCATAATCCTCCTCTATTATGAGACCTGGATTATAATTTTTGTCTTCAGTGTCACTGTTGATGAGAACTTAAGACCTTGTTGGCAATGCTGAAGGCTGTTCAGGGGGTACACGCTTTGTGCCAGCTGATGATGTCAACAGGGCCTACGATGCAGGAATCCCCCAACTGCAGTACAGGCTGCATAAGCAAGCCAGGAAGTATGCACCATATCATGTCAGAAAACAACGCCAGTACTGCCTGCGTGTCGATGACGGGCCTGGACTTGTCAACAGTGGTGACATACCATCCATAGTAGGCACAGTAGTTCCTAAGCCAAGCCCTGACCTTGGTGTCTGGTCGACCGTCAGAGACAGCTGGTGCCACCCTCACTGAGGTGGACAATGATGATGCAGGCTGATAACCTGCAAGCCACAATGACAACTCAGATCTCACCAGGGAAGCAGATCTGTCCTTACCCTTATGTTTATGCATATGTCTTGATAAGGACCAGTCTTTTTCATGGTCATTGGACTCTGACAACCGTGATTCAGTCAACCGTGCTGGCAACACTGACTTCTAACTTCCTATGTGTTGCCTGGTTGCTTGATTGAAGCCCTGGCAAATATCACAAGACCTGAAGTTGTGCAAGAGATCTAAACAGCAGACACACACTTGTGTGCATCAATCTTGTAGATTTTTTTCTCCACATTCACAGTACCGGAACAACGTTGTTTGTTTTGGCGGCATTCGGAAGCAGCAATGTCACTAAATTATTAGTGATTATTTTAGCAGAAAATAATAAGCGACAACAGCTAGTCATAATCATTTCCACAGGAAGTCCAATTAGTACAAGCAATGTCGGAAAAAGAATGGAGGAGACATGGGGCAGCCCATGTTTATGTAGACGCTGACGCATGAAGCCTTTGTAATTTAAATGATACCTATACAAGTGTAATACCCATAAACATTCACCTCATACTTTTAAGCATCGGAAGGTAATAATGAGTAGTTTAACCTGACTTGATGATAATGATAACATAAAATGCCTTCTGCATTTAGAGATGTTGGCATGAAAGAACGTTATGCAACAAAACATTTCTTTTCTCAGAGTCTGTTTTTATGACTTCATAAGTCACTTCTATCAACTACATTACATACTATCTGTACATAAATTGCAAACCATCAGCCTGTCTTGTTTATGTGAAGCATAAACAATTCAAATAAGACCCTCTCCGTTATAGTTAAAAGGTACTTGGTGCAATCCCTGCAACCAGTTTTCAAACTAATTATTTGTGTCACAGCAGAAAATTTTCACAGTTATGTTTTCTACTGCTGTTTCTAAGCAACGCTAGTGTTTCAGATCAAACATGAAATTGAGTTATCGCAGTGAGGATTCAGTGCTTTATTTCTCTACTTACTTATTCTGCATCATGTTCATTACAACCCAGTCAAAGGCATAGACATTCTTCCCAATAAGGTCCTTGAACATGATGAATGTTTCCATCAGGAAGTCCTACAATGAAAGGGAACACTTGAAAAGGCTGTTTTTTTTATTATATCAATGGGGTTTATGAAATCATTGTTGATTAGTGGTGAAATATAATAGCAGATTGTTCATCACTGAAAAAAACAAAAGAAAAATGAACAAAAATATCAATCTATTTAATCAAAAACCGAAAGGAGGAGATTTGTGCAGGAGATTTGCTTCATAAGCTGTGCTGCTCAAATAAACTGTACATGCGCTATTAAAATATATTCCTTTTATACAGCAAATATTTGCTGAAGCTTACAATTGCAGAACCTAACAGTCTGGATATTTCCAGACCGAAAAATGTGCACAAAAAGAAAATCCAGCATATGTGTTACAATTATGAGTAGACCATTGAACAAAAGTAGAAAAACTGATGGTCTGGGACAACCAATCACTTTTCTTTTCCAGTGACCTTTTTCCTTATGGTACAAGACTACAGAGTCATTATTACAGACAGAAAACCCTTAGAAAACCTTTTTTCTTGGGGTAGGGGGTAATAGCTATACCCCCCATATAGCTGCAGTTTCAACAACCATCCAGTGAACCTTGCTGTACACATATGCCAGCTGCTGTGTGCCATACCAGGGATCATGTTACAGGTGAACTGTTCATAAAAGACAGATATAACTAGCAATGAGTAACAAGGGTGATAAGGCAATGCATTCCTGGACGCCATGCCTCACTGATGTTAATCCACTGCTATACAGCAGGTAAAAATAATTTGTACAAAATATACTGTAACGGTATACCATTGAAGAAAAAATTAATTGGAATGTTGGGGCAGAGAAACCCAGGACATTAACTAGGGCATAAACATAAACAAGAAATGGGATGCAGCAGCAGGACACAGAAAGCCAGTGTGGCTGTGGCAGTTATGATCAGCTGATACCATGACAGCTGCTGAAACTTGAATTTCGAGTTCTGTCCTACAAAGTCATTCAATCAATGAACTCTAAAATGGGAGAGATTGTTGAACTAGTGGAAGAGATCTTCAGTAAAGTAAGGGAAAACATGGGCAGGCTGGACATGGCAGAACAAACTATTTCGGACCTGTCGGGCAAGGCAGCGTGCATGCAGTTGTAGAAAAAACAAAATAAAATGCTAACAGAAAAACACAAAGCTTGTGGGTCTTAAGGAAGATATTGAGGGCGGGGATACAGTGACTTTTTTTGGCAAATGGTTGTTAGAATTACTAATGCTGGAGACGGAACAAAAACACTTTAAAATAGACCAGGCAACATTGTTAACTCCCTGCTGTTTGATATGTGGCAAATATTTTCTCCTTCAGTTTTGAAGCATGTTCACTAAAGCCCATGGAAGTGGCAGAAGCATGTTGTCTGCCCCTGCTACTGCTTCCTTGTTTACAAATTTTCAGCTGAGTAATTGCACAATACTTACTGTATAATGTGACAGATGAGTAGGTAGGATCAGGTTCAGCATAAATGGGAGGTATCTGACATTTGGCTACATGCCTGGCCAAACTGAGTGTAACAGACCGATTCATTTATTAGCTCCCCTGGGCTATAATTTCTAGGATTCTATAAACCTGGCACTGTTCTGCCTACTCTGTTGATGTCCTATAAAGTTTTCTGGGATACCATTCTATGGTATAAATGATGCTATATAAAAACTGTTTTTTTTTTTTTATTTACTGTTTCTGCAACAGCCCCGATCTAGCATGATGGATATACCATCTTCCAGCCAGATTTACCAGACTTCATGGAGTTATGCGTGGAGAGGAACATTAACCATTATTTGGTTTTTCCTGCTTTATGCTGTGCCCCAACCCTGCAGGGACACTGGCATTTGGGACGAGATCCATAACATGATAGACAGTACAGCATCCCTCCCTCCCTCCCTGTGTCCTGAGTGTGCTGCCAGATGTGGACCCCCCACCCCCAGAAGAGAAGAGCGTTCATTATGATACTCGATCCTCCTCCCTTCAGCTGGCCCCTGATGACCCATATTCATTCCCGAACATAGGTCGCTAGTGTGGCGAGCAGGTATCCCACTAATGTGCCAATGCACCGGCAAGACACCAGATTTTTGATGAGGAAAAAAAAAACATTTGTTCTTTACAAATCACAGAAATATAAAGCCTCATAGCACATTACAGCTGACAACTGCTTAACATCATCATATTTTCTAGCCAACACAAGTAGATCAAAGTACTGAAATTTACAGTGCCAGTCCACCTGCAGGTATCACAGTATCATAGAAAAAGCCAGCAGAATAGGCCCCATGGTCTAGAGTGTCTGCTCGGAAGCTAGTCCCCTACCGGGAGCTTGCTCCTCCACCCCCCCAGCCCCAGAGGTGGCCTTCACTGGCCTCAGCTTCCCCCTGTACCTGTCCCAACCCTTCTTGAATCCTTCCACTGTGGTCTCTTCCACCAGACTTCTAGGCAGTGCGTTCCATGGTTTCACCACCCTCTCTGTGAAGAAGTGTCTCCTGTGCTTCCCAACTTCCAGCTTCCACTCATGCCGTATTGCACGATTGCAGGTATTGCTGAAAAGCCAAGCAAAAATGAAAAATGTGCCTGCAGTTTGTTGCTCTTAGGCCCTGTCCACACTACACCTCTGTAACGTTACAGAGTGCCCAAACCATTACTGCAACGGTTTGCGTTTACACCTGTAACATTATAGAAGGCGTTTTCATAACCGTTGTTGAAACCACATATGAGGTGGTTTCAACAACGGTTCTGAAACCGGTCCCGCCTCGGTAACCTTACCGGCGATAGTGTGGATGGGCGGTAACGGTGCCCTGCAGGGCCCGTAGCGCAGCGCGAGCTGCACTGTGGGATTGGGAACTGCGGTAATGGTCGCCTGGTTCCTGCAGTGTGGACTGGCGGTACCGGTCTTGTATCGGTCACCGCTGCAGCGTGGACACACTATACCGCTCCCCGGCTGTAATGGTTTCTGTCTGTTACGGGGTCTGAGCGGTGTAGTGTGGACGGGGCCTTAGTCTACACTGGAACAAATGTAAAGTCTGCCTTCAGGCAACTTTTGTTCCAGCAAAACCTTGTTAGTCTTGACGAGGATTTGCACACTGCTGCCCATGATGCTTTGCACTGGTTTAGAGGCTAAGTATTAGATCCTATATCTCAATCACTAACTGCAAAGTCACAAAATGGTGTGCAAACAGCCTCTGTATTTTCTCTACTGATTTAGTGGCCACACACAAAGCTCAAACATTGGTATGGAGGGGGGCAGGAATTCCCTCAGCAACTAAGTCAGACTATAACTTACCTCTTCAAAACGTTAGATAGATGGTTACAGATAAAAATACACTGAATACTTCAAGTCTGCCCTGATATTCCTAAATTTCTAAACATCACTGTAATAGAGATCTCCCTACCCCCTGCTTCCCTTTTGCTCCTAGTAACTTCCTTGAAGATGTCCAATTGGGTTTTGAAACCCAAGATAATCCAAGCATTGATGATTTTACTGGATAGACTGTTCCACCTATCTACCACCAGCTCCATGCAGAGGTATATTCTGATTTTCTTTGTGAATATCCCCCCTTCTAGTTTAAGGCTATGCCCCTTGGGATTGTGCTTTTCCTTAACTTAAACAACTCTAAGGATTCCATCCTATTATATCCCTGCACGTATTTGTATATTTCTATCACATCACTCCTTTCCCTCATGTCCTCCAGACAGTACATATTCAAGCTTGTCACATCTTTGTCCCCTATACCAAGCACACAATCAAAGGCCTTGCTACTCCCTGGATTTCTCCAGCACTCCTGGAACTTATGTTCCACAGAGATAATCTCTGGCATAGGGCACTGGCATCAGACCTCCCTAAAATGTATGTACCCAGGAAATCCGCAGTGCAAAAGCAGCCCATTTCTAAGACTGCCTCTCTTCCACCTGGGGACAAGGGAGAAAATTTTGGGACAACATAAAGGATCACTTGGGTAAACCCAACTGCTCCCCCCTTTCATTACTTAATATCAACAGCGTCCCACCAAGGACCTTCACCTGATCTCTGATGGCCTTAATACCGCCTTCTCTGACCTCAGCGGTGTCCTCCCACCTGACTTTTTCAACACCATCACCAGTTCCCGTCCAACCCCCACCCCCGGGCATTCCTCCCTTCCATTTCAGGATCGTCTCTACTCGTGAAGCAAAAACTTACCTAACCCGGGTCCTGGGCAACTCCAGTTTCAGTGGTGATTCCCTTGACTTAAAACTTCTGTACCTAGCCCTTGATGTAGTCCTTGCCCCCCTCCCAACCAAACTCAACCTCAACCTTTGCCTGGGTCAGTTCCCCTCACAGTGGAAGATGGCCATGGTTATCCCTATCCACAAAGGTGGCAACCGAACCCTACCTGGTAACTACCACCCCATCTCCATCCTCCCTCCCATCTCTAAAGCCCTTGAGAGGATAGTCTCTGACCAACTCTCCAACTCTCTCTCAAAACATAACATACAGTAACAACAGCAGCATGGTTTCTGGAAGGGTCACAGCACCACCACTGCCCTTCTGGAATATACTGATCATATACATAAAGCCCTTGACCAAGGCCACCTTGTTGGATCTGTATATATATAGACCTCACAAAAGCTTTTGACACCGTGAACTACTCTGTCCTTATTGACTCCCTTCCATCTCTTGGCCTGTCAAATGAAGTCACCTCCTGGTTTGCTAACTATCTCTGTGGTAGAACCCATCGGGTTAGGTTGCAAGACACTCTCTCCTCCTCCCTACCAGTTCGCTCCAGGGTACCACAAGACTCTATCCTGAGCCCCCTTCTCTTCAGTCTCTTCCTTAACGCCCTTCCCCTTGCGTGCTCTGGTCAACTATTACTCTATGCAGACAATGCAGTTATCTTTTCCAGTCACCCCGATTCCTCCCCCCTTGAATGCAACCTCCAACGGTTCTTCTCCAAGACCGAACTGTGGTTCATTCAACACAAACTCATAATTAATTATAAGAAAACCAAAGTCATGCTGTTTGCCAACACCCACAACAAATACAAGGGTCATACCCTGCACATTTTTAACAAGCAGAAACAATCTCTTGATCAGGTAAACAGTTTCAAATATATAGGCATCACACTCAACTCCACCCTCTCTTTTCAAGACCACATCAATCTGGTGTGTAAAGCTGTGAATACCAGGATTGTCCTTCTCTACTACCACCAGAAGTGCCTTACTCTTAATGCTCTCCACCTAGCTATCACAAGTTCAATCCTGGCCATAGTTGATTATGGTATTGTAATATACACCTCCGTAGTCGACACCGCACTATCGTGCATCAAAGTTGCGCCAAATAAAGCCTGTTGCCTTGTGACTGGACGTGACAGGCTCACTCACATGTGCAATTTGTATGAACAAGCAAACTGGTTAAACTTTGCTGGTAGACTTACCTACCAGATTTGCCTCCTAACCAAAATAATAGCCTCTGATCTCTCCCCTCCTGCCACCCTCCACCTTTTAAAGTCTTCTCCAACCCCCCAGGCTACCAGAAGCTCCTCCACTACTGCCTTTCAGGTCCTTTTCTGTAGGACATTCATGGGGCAGAGTGCCTTCATGTACAGGGCTCCCAACTGGCTAAACAGCCTGCCCCCTGAAGTCTCCTCCCTACAAAAACTCTGCCCTTTCAAACTCTCTCTTTGGCAACATCTCCTGGCCAGGGGATGCTGTGACTGTGCCTAGCCCCACCTCTCTCATCTCCTCTGGTGGCTCTCTCATCCCCCTGATGCTCAACCTAGCTAAGACAAGGTCTCCTCTGACTGCTTCACGGCTCGTACCCTTCATTTCCCTTCCTATACCCCCCTAACTTCAACAAGGTCTTTTAGGACTGCACCTCTGCCTGCCCTATTCCTTATATTTCTCTTAGTGGTCCCCCCTTAGATGGTGGGCCCTTCTCTATACCAATACTTCTGTGCATTTCTTGTTACAGCCTTTGCACACTGATTTCCCCTCACTGTATGTTGTATTCCTTGTATCATGTTATTTGCATTCTTGTACCTTTTATTGTGCAATCTATGTATTTATATTGTTATGTTACCTCTGTATATTTTGTACCCTCTGTCTATTGTTATGCCTCTGATGTGGAGCTTTTGTAAAGGAGTCGACTCAAAGGTTATAATTCTGAAAGTTCAATAAAATAAACATAAAAAAAATAAGTAAAGGTGTGACTTTTTTTTAATTTCAGTTCTGGGCTTCATAGCCCATTATCCTGCTGCAGCAATAGTCCCTTTTTGGCAATATTATACATTTTATTGCTTCACTGTAAGGGAAGGAAGAGATCGCAACTCTGGCCAAACTACCGGCCAGCCGATCCCTTCCACCCACCGGTCTGCTGACCATGTCCCCGAGCTCAGACGTTTTATGATGTCCTACCAGGGAGAGCATGGAGGCATGCCCCATTGAATCCTATGGGGGAGATTTTCAAAAGATTACTATGCATCTTTAAACTACCTTTGATGCAAATAAAAGCCACCGCTCAGCTAATAGGTGCCCTATTATTTGAGCGGAGGCTTTTATTTGTATCTAAGGTAGCTTAAAGATGCATAGTAATGTTTTGAAAATCTCCCCCATAGGATTCAATGGGGCACACCCTAGCAATCTCTCTGGTAGGACATCACAGTTTTACGATCCCTTCCCTCCCTTACAGGACAGAATTAAAATGTATAATATTACCAAAGAGGAACTATCGCTGCGGCAGGATAACAGGCTGTGAAGCCTAAAACTCAGTCTCACACCTTTCCTTTAAGATTCTCCAGTCTCTCCTCATTGGTCTTACCCTGCTGCTTCTGGATCATCTTTATGACCCTCTGCTAGGTGACTTCTAATCGTTCCTTGTCCTTCTTTAGCTATGGGTTCAAATATTGCACACAATATTCAAGGTGTGATCTAACCAATAGCCTGTACAATGTTAACATCACCTCTTTGATGCAACTAGTGTAATCCCACCTGATGCATTCCAGCATCCTGTTAACTTTTCCATATGCCATACAGAATTAGGAAGATACATTCAAACTATTGTTAATTATCACACCAGGTCCCTTTACTCCTATTAGTGCTCTACCATGACTCCAGTGATACAATATTCCATATGTTGATTCTTGTTTCCAATGTGTGTCACTTTGCATTTTTGCATTGAATTTTAATTACTAAATTCTAGACCATTGCTCCTGCTTTTCTACGTCTCTTTTCATGCTAATTTCCCTCATTATCATCTATTTTCCCACATAGTTTTGTATTGTATAGAAACAGACACACTTTACCATGTAGCCCAACTCCTGCATTGTTTATTTACATGCTAAGAAGTATCAGCCCCAAGACAGACCCCTGTGACACCCTGTATGTAACCCCCCAATGTCACAGAATCTATCATTTTAGGACTACTCTGAGTTCTGTCTGTCAACCGGTTCCCTATCCATTGAGTTAGCCTTTCCAAAGTCATAAGTACCCTACCATTCCAAAAGCCTCATGTGGGGCACTGAATCAACAGCCTTACTGATGCCCGGGAATAAAATCTCAATTGCCAGGCCCATATCCACCACCTGTCACTGAGAAAGAAAAAAATCAATCAAGCTCATTTCACATGACCTGCCACTTGCAAACCTGGGTTGAGTCTTGTCAGTAAGGCTGTTTTTCTTCTAGGAAGTTAACTACAGTATGTATTGCATTTTAATGGATTTAAGCAACTTGCCCACTACTAATCCAAGACTGAATGGCCTGTAATTTCCCAGGTTTTTCCTATCCCCATCCTTGTATGGGGGAAGAACATTTGCCATCCTTCAGTCTATCAGCACTTCTCCTGTTTCCAGTAACTTATTAAACTTGTCTGCCAAAGGGGCTGCCTGTCATTTCTCTCAATACCTTTGGGAACAGCCCATCTTGCCCTGTGGACTTGTTTATGTTCCAGTCCTGCAGACCCTATCTCTCATACTTGGCTACTGGTACCCTTGAATCTGTTCTTGCTGTTGAGAACTGGGTCTGCCCCTTCCAATAAGAACACAAAACTGAGGTACTCATTCAATATGCTTGTCTTTTCTTCTTCCTTCATCTCCGTTCTCATTCCATCTTTCCTTATTCTTTCTATGCTATCTTTGCCTGACATTTCACCTTTACCCTAAACAATGTTTTGATATTATTTTTGACACCCTCTACTATCCTTAGTTTTGTGTTCACTTTTGCCCTCCCTTTGATGATTTTGTTAAGCTGATTCTGTATATGTTGTCCTGTTGTTCTCACTCTGTGTGTAAACAGGGTCTGCGGGCATTAATGCCTAAATTCCGACACCTATGGATTTCTGTGCATAGCACAGTCAAGTCGCATGGTACTGTACCATGCATAGAGGCTGAAGGCATAAGCAATATTGTATAAATCACCTACCATCTTCCAGAAACTCACTTTAAGGCCACCTTCTGAGCTGAACAAGATCCACCATCATGTATGCCCTTCCATTCATCCATGGTAGTCCAGTAAACCTACCCACTCCCTAACCACAGCTAAAAAAGTCCCTGGTATCAACTTAAACCCCCTTTTCCTAGCCCCATTCCCCCAAGGCACAAGTAATGTTGCATTGGTTCCTCACGGATCTCCATCCCTCCACTGGTTTCAAGGTTTTTGGTCATACTTTAGTGACATCCTTAACGCTTGCCTGTTACAGTTCTAGTCATGGGGGTGCTGCTAATTCAACTAGGACTGCAAGAGTTTCCTTCTTTTATGAGTGATGTTTGCAGGGCAGCTCCCATTCCTTCCTTGCACAGGCTCAGTGGAATTAGCACTTCTGAGAGGAAGGGCTCTAACATCCTTTGAGCACAGCTCAGGGGGATACACGCAAGAGATCAGCACAAATATCCCATGCAATCACTTCTGCACCCATAGCTTGCGACCGAGAAATGGGCCCTATGTGTGTGGTTGGAGGACACACACAGAAACCAAACAATCAGAGGGCAAAAAACACACATCTCGTGTGTCCCTGCTTTGTTGATAGCCCTTTTGAACAGTAGAAGAGATCAGTTTTAAAGGTCCATCAATGCATGGAAGAAACATTAGCATTTTGCAAGACAATACATGAATTAAAGTATAGAAATATATAACCAGTCTTTGACAATTTATTGCAAATGACAAATGTCACTAACCCGTACAGTACATTACATGTCCCATATCTGCCTAGATTATGTGAGAGGCAAATGTCATATCTGAACAGATTTGAGTCAACAGTATTGATGATCATATCCCACTCTGGAAACTATTGAGGGAAAACATAAAATACATGGCAGTGCTGCATACAGCAGTAAAAAGGCATCATATACTTACTACAACATCTGATCTCATCTTCCCAAAGGTCTTGATTAAATGAGCGTAATGATAATCTTCCATTTGTCTTAAAATGGCTGTCATGGCGGCAACAAAGTTTCCCTGTGGAAGAAAGTAACATCTTTATAATGTAGAAGCTTTAGACAGTAGCACAATGTTTGAGACCTACATTGTAATGGAAGAACATTTTTTTTTTTTTTTTACTTTTTCATTTCTTACATCCAGATATTACACATTCATCTCAACAATATTATATAAAAAGTGACTGGTGGTGATGGGATAACAATACCTCTGTAGGCAGCCCTAGCATAAAGCCCTGCTTCTACAGTGCATTAGCAGCAGGATAGGGAGATGCATCAGGAGAAACAGAGGGAAGCAGGGAAAGCAGTACGAAGCACAAAGGCAGAAACGAAAGACAGAATAGCTCAGGCAGTAACAAAAGAGGAAAATACATTTTTTTAGGTATGTAAGTGAAACGAGGATGACCAGGGAAGGGATCGTAAGGTTGTAAAGGAAAGGGGGGATGGGTGACTGTGCAGAGGGGGACCTAGAAAAGGCATCCATCCTTAACAAATTTATTTATTTAAAAGTTTTACCAGGTGGGCACACTGAGCCCTAGTGCTCAATTCCAGGTGCATCCTGGGGGAAGGGGGGCAGGGAGAAATGGACAATATAACAGTGCACAGTAGTGCAACAAGGCATACAATGAGCACACAGGGGTAACAGCGTTCACTGACATAGTAACTAAGAAATAGACAAGAAGACAGTGTACAATAGAGCAACAAGCAATCCATGAGTATACAGGGGTATCAGAATAAGCAAACTTAGCAGCTACAGCAATGCATGATAACATGAGGAGCAGGGAGAGCAGCAGACAACACGAATTTGGTCTATACCAATACCAATACTTGACTAAACTATTGGCACTTTAGTAGACACACCCAGCCACTTGATTAGCCACAGGCACACGTCAATGTGAAATGCGCATTGATGAGGGTACGGAGGTGCCCAGATGGGGCATGTGCCGGATGTCTGCAGGGAGGGAGTTCCATAGTTTGGGCATCCGGTGTTTGAATGATGCTTGGCCAGTCAAGGAGGACATGGGTAGTATGGCCAGGGCGCATGTGTCTGAGTTCCTGAGAGAGTGAACAGGAGGGGCAGGAGCAGCCAGGACAGAGGTAAGATATGGAGGCAGGGACTGGGACCAGTATTTGGCTGTGAGCATGGCACAGTGAGACTGTTTGTGGTCCTGGAGCGAGGGAAGAGCGAGAGTCTGGTAGAGCACACAATGGTGAGTGGAGGGTGGGCTATCCAGTGCAAAACGGCAGAAAGAGCGGTAGAGGGGGTCCAGTCTGGCTAGGATGGACTTGGGAGCACCACTATAGACTACACTGCCATAGTTGAATATAGGGAGAATCATTTTCTGTACAAGTGCTCATCGGGCTGGTGGAGGGATGCAACCATGATTCCAATGCAGGGCACCCAATATAGGGTGGAGCTTTCTGTGGATGGCATCAACATGTATAGAAAAATCGAGGTGCTGGTCAAGCCATACCCCAAGATATCTAAAGGAGGTGCAGTCCTCCAGAGCTGTCCCATCCAGGGTGTGGAAGGAGGGGGTGGCGGGGAGCTGAGAGAGTCTCTGCCATGTGCCAAAGGTCAAGGAGACTGTCTTCTTGGTGTTGAGAAAAAGCTGGCTAACACAGAAACAGAGCTGGACATTGTTGAAGTCCTACTACAGTCAGGTCACAACATCAGCTGACGAAGGGCCTGATGCATACAAAATCATGTCATCAAATACTTCTGCTCAGTGTTCACAGAAGTAGAAGAAGGGGAGGGACCCACAAAAAATTAACATGAACTTTGAGGGGAAGGGGGAAGTGGATACTAGTCCTTTTTCTTTGGAGAGGGTCCAGGAGGGACTCACTAATCTGAAAGTGGACAAAGCAATGGGGCCACACAGAGTGCATCCATGGTTATTGAGGGAGCTAAGGGAGGTACTGGCTGCACCTCTGACTGCCCTATTTAACAACTCACTGGAAACAGGAGTGGGATTTGGAAGACTGGAGGACAGCAGATGTGGTGTCACTTCACAAAAGTGGTAGTAGGAAGGAGGCTGGCAGTTATAAGCCAGTCAGCCTGACATCAGTGGTGGGAAAGTTAAAGGAATCACTGCTGAAGGAAAGGTTTGTGGAATATTTTGAATAGCAAGGATTCACAGAGGAAGGGGTGAGGTCATGTGAAATGAATCAGACAGATTTCTTTGACTTGGTGACAAAGGAATTGGATCAGGGTGGAGTGCTGGATGTGGCCTACCTAGACTACAGTAAGATTTTAAACACTGCTGTGCAAAGGAGACTAGTAAGCAAACTGGGTAGCTCAGACGTAGGTCCAAAGGTGGTAAACTGGGTAAGAAATTGGTTGGGGGACAGGTGACAGAGGATGGTGATAAACAAAGTTCACTCCGAGGAATGGAGGATTACCAGCAGGGTGCCTCAGGGATCAATGCTAGGACCAATCGTCTTTAATATCTGTAAGTGATATTGCAGAGGATCTGGAAAGGAAGATCTGCCTCTTCATGGATGACACCAAAATCTGCAACAAGCTGGACACTCCAGAGGGGTGGAAATGATGAACAAAGAGCCAAGAAATCTTGAAGAGTGGTCAAGGAATGGTAGCTGGATTTCAATGTAAAAATTTACAAAATAATGCACTTAAGGCACAGAAACCCAGGGGCGGAGTACAAAAATGGGTAGCGCGGCATCGATGACCACCAAGCAGGAAAGAGACCTGGGGCAATCATATCTAATGACCTAAAGGTGGCCAGACAATAAGCAGGAGGGTTAGTGGGATGCTGGGGTGCATAGGGAAGATAGGGAAGGATATCACCAGCAGAAAAAGGTAGGTGGTTTAGCCCCTGTATAGATCATTAGTAAGACCCCAACTTGAGTACTGCTGTCCAGTTCTGGAGCCCACATCTCCAGTAGGACACTGACAGAGTGGAGGCAGTCTAGAGGGGGGGCAACTAAAATTTTGCAGAATCTGCACCAAAAGTCATACAATGAGAGACTAAAGGACCTCAACATGTACATCCTAGAAAGGGAGGGACATGATATAGACCTTTACATGCCTCATGGGGGTAAGTGAGTTGCAGGAGGGAAGTATTTTTCAGAACAAAGGACCTCAAGAACAAGGTGATGTGTTATGAAGCTGGAAGGGGGTAGAGTCAGTACTTCTCCACAGAAAAAGTGGTAGATTCCTGGAACAGCCTTCCACAGGAGGTGGTGGAGGCGAAGACAGTGGTGGGGTTCAAGAACACATGGGACAGGCGTAAGAGACTCTTACCGTAAAAGAAAATGGGAAACAGAAAGAGAGGGAGATCGATTAGGGTCTGTGGTGATACAGTAATTAAGTAAAAATGGGCAGAGTGGGTTGAGCCAAGCGCTCCTTATCTGCTGTCAAATTGTATGTTTCTATAAATACATGCTCAAGGACTACCTAGTGTCTGATGCTTACTTACAAGGTAAAAGGTCTACCAGTGCACATTTTTAGCTCAAATTACACAGACAGTGTATGTGGCAGCACTAGCTGATAACTGATACTGTAAATACACTGGTGAGTGCAGAAGCTGTGCTCAGTTCAGAAACAAACAGTATGGACAGACCCATCTGCAACTGAACAACCTTAGGAAGGTAGTATAACAGAGTGGTTAAAGAGCACTGAACTGCAATCTCGGAGAACTGGGTTTGAGTCCCGCAGCCACCACACCACTTGCATATTGTGTGACCATGAGCAAGTCACTTAACTTCCCAGTGCTTCCAGGATGCACCTGGAAATGAGCCTTAGATTAGTGTCTTTCCTGACCAAAAATTGTAAAAATCAAACATTTTAAAAAAACCTACAAAGGAAAACAAAATCACAATGCCTCTTCATATGGTCTTATATTCACCATGGCAACAAACTGCTATGTCACAAATATATTTTTAGGACAGTTAGAGGAAAGTTACATTTTTCATAAAGCACTAAAAGTAGTACTAAATTATCTGAAATATTTAGTTGGTCAGTAACTGGATATGGCAGAAAACACTGATGTCACACACAGCTGTAAATATAATAGTTTTAATTATTATTTTTAATCTTTTAAGAAATTATTTTGTGTTTTACATTCAGTTAGAAAGTCATACCGACACAAATAATTGAATCCAAACAATAATATTTATAGGTAAGCACGAGTATTAGACATTAAACGCATATGACTGCCAACTTTATGTATTCATCCTGTTACAAAAAAAAAAAAAAAACTAAACATTTTAGCAACTCTGATAAACAAGCTGCTTTAAAATAACTCACAGTAATCACTGGAAACGTTGATAACTTTTATCTCAATGTAATGTCTTATTTGGAGATCTGATAAAGTACTAAAATCTTAGATACTACCTTTTTCTGGGCAGACCTCAAGGAGAAATCTAATTTTCCCCATAAAATCAATTTCAGTTTTTCAGTTACAGTAATTGTGGGAGATGTTTATATACCAAATAGAAATAATGTGAGCATAAGCAGACCATGTGGTTGTCTCTTGCAAGTATAAGGTTTTCATCCTATGCAATATGCTCAAAAATTATGCTTAAACATATTGTATAGGAAATAGAGAAAAACAAAGAAATTATCCCATAGAACACCTTTTAAGCATTTGAAGTCTTTTTTTAAAATATATTAATGCCACACATGAATAGTTTATATGTTCTGATTAAGTAACCTTACTTCTCCTGGTTAAGTAACCCCTTATTTAGAACATACTGTAAATACCCTCCCTTCCTCCCCAATTGCCAAGATTGCAATGTAAATGAAATGTCCCTGGGGTCTAATGGACCCAACCCTCCCCTTGATCACCCAGGCTGCATGGTAAACGAAACATCTCTGGTGGGCTAGAACCCCCACTGACCGAGTGTCCCCCCATCAGTGTGCCACCCCCACCTGCCCACAACCCAAGAACCCTGGCCCCACATCTCCCTCACTCTTGTCACCAGATCTGTGGTAGCCAAAGGCAATCGGCACAGCCATCCACTCACCTCCTCTGCTGGCAAATATCCGACATTCCCTCCATGTGATCATGAATACTGTAAAAGCAGCTGTCTCTGCAGTACTCTCAATCATGCTGAGTGAATGTGAATTTAGTCAGGGTCAGTGGTTCAGTAGGTAGCACTCTCACCTCTGAGGCCGGGAGATCAGAGGGCTGTGGGTTCAGTTCCCACATCTGGCACTTGGGTTAATATCCCAGTACTGACACTGTAGTGCAGCATGAGAGGGGTGCTGCACTTCTGAGGTGCCGTCTTTCGGATGAGACGTTAAACTGAGGTCCCATCTGCCTGGATTGGTGGTAGTTCAGGTGGATGTTAAAGATCCCATGGCACTTATCGAAAAGAGTAAGGGAATATCCCCAGTGTCCTGGCCAAATTTTCCTCATTCACTAAAAATACCACCAACAGCTTAATCTGGTTCAAGATCAGCTGGCATTCATCCACTAAAAATACCACCAACAGCTTAATCTGGTTCAAGATCAGTTGGCATTCATCTGTATCCCCTTCCCCCAGGTTGTGCCTGAAAATAGGCAGGATTTGTCTAGTGTACTTACCCGGTCAACAGAAACTAAATAAAAATGTCAAATGGCCAGTGGCTGGTCCTTGAGGTGAGTAGAGGGCTACAGAGCCAGTGACCAGGGTGAGAGAGGTGGAGGGTGCCACATGAATGTGGGGGACACTTGGTCAGGGGGGTGCTAGCCCACCAGGGATGTTTCATTTACCATGTAACCTGGATGATCAGAGGAGGGGGGGCAGTCGATACCAGGGACATTTCATTCAGAATGCAACCTGGGTGATAGGGGGAGGTCCACTAGACACCAGGGATGTTTCATGTACCTAGGGATAGGGTGATCAGGGAAGGGGGTCCACAGAACTATCCGTGTGTTAGGCTACAGTACAGCTGTCCTGCATTCAGGCATTGGGGGTGCAGCCATAATGCACAGTTGAGGCAAGTTTTCGACAGCATTAATCAGTACCATGCTTCTGGCTGGTAAGTGCCACTAAGATCATCTGAATAGGCATAACGGTACAGTTAACTTAATCACGCTGCCTGGTTTGGGTGGTGCAATGGAGGCCTCTGAATATTACAACTGTTCTACAAGAGCAAAACTCAACTGTTCTATACATCTCTGTCTTAACCTAAGATACACTAGAGTAGCATTTAGCCTTTTTGACTCTTATTTATGGTTCCTTCTGTTTGTAAGAATGTAATGGTAAAAGGATTATCTTGATTTTTTTTTTTAATTCAAAGCTAATGGGGATATAACAAACACTTCTCACAAAGGAACAAAGATCACAAGAACTCTTCAGTTTGCCTAGCCTTTCTAAAACAATATGCAAGGGTCAGAGTCAAAGCATGAATCTAAAAAAATACCTTACTAAAATTATGATTTATTGAATACCAAGCTGTACTTGAACTAAATGAATAAATACTGAACATAACTAACTGAATACTCTCCATATCTGTTGTTATTTGAGTTTAATTTTGTTGAACTAGGCTATAAAACTTCAATATTCAATATTTTAGAAACAGAATAACTAAAAAAAAGTTATTTTTTGGAGGGGGTTACAATTCCACCATGGGAAGAGGTTTTATGTAAGCTAAGATAATGTTACTAATCTTTTATCTCAATTTAATGTCTAATTTGCAGAACTGATAAAGTGCTAAAATCTTACATACTGCATTTTTCTGGGCAAGCCCTAAAAGAGAAATCAGTTTTCCCATAAAATTAATTTCAGTGTTTCAGATATACTAATTGTACAGATATGATTATATTCTAAATACAGAGAGCATACACAGACCACATTCTTGCCTCTTAAGTATGAGTTTTTCATCCTACACAAAATGTTCAAAAAATATGCTTAAAGGAAAACTACACCCTCATAACCTGTAAATTGTATTTGTTTCCTTGCCAACAGAATACTGTTTTCCAGTAGCTGATGGGGATATACGGGTTTGCTTTAGTTTGTTTTCACTGTTCAAGCTAGTCTCCTTTAACTGTCTTGGGGGTCTCCATTTTAAAGCTGTTGGAATCTCACTGTCGATAAGAGCTACATCAGCATATGAGAACATGATGTCACATCATCGAGTTTACCATGTATCTCTTTGCTTGCTGAAAGTACAAATTTCCTGAAAAAAGCCCTGGAAACACACAAACTGAAAGAAATTTATATGAAAAAAAAAAACTCTTTATTACAACTTAGTTTGCAAAGCTAACTGAACGTAAATGTGGTATTTCACACCTTGCTTCAGCTTGTTTTGTTGAAATTTAATTAAGCAGACAGGCATAGTGTGGAGCCTAAAGGATGCTGACACATCACATTCTCATATGCTAATGCAGCTCTCAGGGACAATTAGATTTCAACAACCAGAATATAGAGACCCCCAGGATAGTTACAGGGACAAGTATGAACAGTGAAAATAAATGAAAGCAATCACATATAGCCCTAAGAGACACCCTAAGAGTTGTCTGTTGACATGAAAACAAATAAAACTTACAAGATATGAGTGTGTAGCTTTCCTTTAAAAATAATGGATAGGAAATGGTGAAAAACAAATTATCCTGTAGAACACATCTTTTAAGCACCAGATGTCCTTTTTACAGCTGCATAGTGAAGCTATGCATGAAGTACTGCAATTACACTGAAAAGAGGCTTTGGTAGCATGTGACTGCAAATATAGCATAGCTGTAGACAGCTGGTGGTACGTGACTGCGAACACAGCACAAGCTGTGGACAGTTATGCCCTTCCAATGGAGGTGAGAGGAATCTCTCCGCATCCTCTCCATTCAGCATCTGCTTCCCCCAGCACTATTTTCTACAGGGTCCAAGGCTCGTGCATGGGCTGTGTACAGACTTCAGGTAAATGCATTTTCTAGTACAGCTAAGAAAGCTGAACTCAGGAAAGTACTTATTTCTTGGAAATGAGGGCTAACATTAGTTTAATCACTGTCTGAAAGTCGAGCTGTGATACTGGCCATGCACATATGCATATCGCCTTCCTTCTGTAAATACTGCAACAATGTGATGGTAAAAGGGTTATCTTGAATTATTTTATTCAAAACACACAGGGATAAAACATACACTCTTTTCTAAGTACAGGACTTACAGGCAGACTGGATGGACCTAGCGGTCCTCATCTGTTGACAACTTCTATGTTTTCATGAAAGAAAAAAGATCACAAAAATTATTTAGCGTGCCTTGGTTTTCTGAAACAATATGCAAGGGTCCGAGTCAAAACCTGAATCTAAAAAAATGCCTTACTAGAATTATGATTTAAAGATTACCAAACAAACTCGCTGTACTTAAACTTAATGAATAAACAAAGAACAAGACTCCATACCTGCTGCAGTTTAAGTTCTGTAACTTTGAACACACCGTATAGACTTGCTGTTAATATTTTGGTTGCTGTACATATGTGTTCTGCCCCCCGCCAACCCCAGTGTGGCATTCTGGGTTTTAGAGCACAGCACAGTACAATCTGCTCTAGCCAAGGTGAAAAATGACTGGCAGCTTGAATTAAACAAAAAAAAACTTTGCACAGTTTTTTTGGCCCTAAGCAAGGCGTTCGATACCGCTGATCACAGACTGCTTCTGCCGTCCCTACGGAACATTGGTTTGGATTCCCTATCCCTTAAATGGTTCTCCAACTACCTCTCAGGACGACTTCAACAAGTAAAGGCAGAAGGGGAAGTTTGTTCACCAAAACCCCTATTGAGGGGTGTACCGCAAGGTTCCATTCTTGGTCCCTTGCTCTTCACAATTTATATTAACAACGTAGATGCCCCCATCAAAGAAGCACAAATACACCTATTCGCAGATGATACGGTACTCTATGCTAGTAGCCCCACACCTGAAGCGACCTGTAAAACCCTTCAAAATGAATTTAATCTGCTGCAACATCAGCTTATAAACCAGAAACTTCTCTTAAATGCAAAAAAAACAAAGCAATGTTCCTCTTGCCCCTTCAAAATGTAATAAATCCTGCAATTGCTGGGACACTCCCACAGATCACTACCATTCTAGGTGAGCAGTTGGACTACGTACCAAAGTTCAAGTACCTGGGGGTCCGGTTAGACCATAGACTTACTTTCACAGATCACTTTGAAGAACTGGCAAAGAAACTTAGACAAAGACTTGGTCTGTTCTTTAGGATTAGTAATCTCCTCACAAGAGACACTAAACTGAAACTGGTTCAAACTACCTTTCTTTCCCTATTGGATTACGCAGACTTTCTATATAGTCAGGGACCTGCAGTACCCTAGCCAAACTCGATACACATACGAACATACGAAATTTGCCAGCAGATAAAGGCCTAGAGGTCTATCAAGTCTGCTCGAATGTGCAGCTAGCACCTCTTATTCTGCAGCTGCCCCACCCTTCCCCTTCATTAACCCTCCCCCTTGTCCTGTCCCATCTTCGTTTGAAGCAGTCCACTGTTCTACTGTATACCACTTCTGCAGGTAACGCATTCCACCCAGCCACCATCCTCTCTGTAAAAAGTGTCTCCTCATCTCCTCCTGAACCTTCCTGCTCCAGTCTCATATCATGGCCTCTGGTGGCCTCTCCCTCCCTTACTTTGAACAGCCCCTCTGTACCCGTCTTGTTTATTCCTTTCATGTATTTAAAGTTTCAATCTGTCACCTCTGTCTCTCCTCTCCTCCAGTGAGTACATGTTCAACTCCTTCAACCTCCTCTCGTATGATAAGTCCCCCAGCCCCTTGATCATCTTTGTTGCCTTGCGCTGCACCCCCTCCAGTAACTTAATGTCCCTCTTCAGATACGGATGCCAGTACTGCACGCAGTACTTCAGGTGTGGTCTAACTAATGACCTATACAGTGGCAGAATCACCTCCTTCCTCCTCGAGGATACACCCCTTGCAATACAACCCAGCATTTTGTTGGCCTTTGCAGCTGCCTTCCTACATTGTGCTGAGTTGTTCATTGACCCTGTAATGAGCACACCCAGATCCTTCTCCTCCTCTGTCTGGGCTAGCTGCACTCCCCCTAACTGGTAACTCCTCCTTGGGTTTTTCACCCCAAAATGCAGCACCTTGCACTTTTTGGCATTAAACCCCAGTCTGTCTGACCAGGTTTCAAGCTTTGCCAGGTCATCCTGCAACCCCTGCCATCCCCCTAGGTCATCCACCACTGCACCAACCTTGGTATCATCAGCAAACAGATTGATCTTGCTCTTGATGTCCCATGATATGTCTGCAATGAATATCCCAAACAACACTGGTCCCAACACCGAGCCCTGTGGGACACCGCTCGTCACTGCCCTTGGGTGTGACAGCTCCCCACCCACCACCACCCTCTGTTGCCTTCCCTGCAGCCAGTTTCCTACCCATCTCACCAGCTTTGCACCCGCCCCTGTGCCTACTAACTTCCTTCCCAGCCTTCAATGTGGCACCAAGTCGAATGCCTTACTGAAGTCCAGATACAGGACATCCACTGCACGGCCCCTGTCCAGTTGCCTAGTTACCTAGTCATAGAACTTGACTAGGTTGGTTTGGCAGGATCTGCCACATATGAAGCCATGCAGTCTGCTGTCCTGCAGTCCTTTGGCCTCTAGGAGGACCACCAGCCTCTCCTTCAGGAGTCTCCATTAGCTTACCCACTATGGATGTGAGGCTCACTGGTCTGTGGTTTCCTGGTTCATCCTTGGGGCCACTCTTGTGGAGGGGCACCACATGAGCCATCCTCCAGTTCTAGGAGTAACCCCGAATGTAGTGAGGCATTAAATAGGTCTGCCAAAGGTCCTGCAAGGACCTCTGCCAGCTCCTTCAGTACCCTGGGGTGGATGCCATCTGGGCCTGGCGCCTTGTCCACCCTCAGCGCCTTCAAACCCTCTCGAACTCTGCCCTCCATGATTTCCCCATCTGTCACCACTTCCACCCCCACTTCTGCCATTTCTCCCACCTTGGGTGTCACCCCTTCTTCTCTTTAGTAAATACTGAGCAGAAGTACTCATTTAGTGCTTCCGCCTTATCGTACCCTGCTTCCACCCAACCCCCCTCCTTCCTAATCCTTACTATGTGGTCCTTACAGCTCCTTTTCTCCCTGATGTACTTAAAGAAGTCCTTCTCCCCCTTCTTAATGCCTTGTGCCAGCCCGAGTTCCGTAGATGCTTTAGCTCCCCTTACTGCCCTTGTCACCTCCTTCGATTCTGTCAAGTACTCCTCTCTGTCTCCCCCCCTTCCTGTTTTCTTGTACTTCCTAAAGGCAGCTCTTTTCCTCCTTACCTTTTCCATGACCTCCTTGCTCAACCAGCTTGGTTTCTTAGCCCTAGCCTTCTTGCTCAGGGCTTTGCAGCAGGTTTTGGTTGTCTCCACTATCCCCAGCTTTATAAGCTCCCGCCTCTGGTTAGTATCCATACTAGACTGAATTCTGGCCAGGTACCCTTTTACCACTTCCCCCATCCTCCCAAAGTCGGCCCTTCTGAAGTCCAGCACTCTTGTGCCAGATTCCACTCCTTCCTTGCCTATGTCCAATGTGAGCCATACTGAGTGGTGGTCACTCCCTGACAGCGGTTCCTCCACTGTAAGTTCTCTCACAAAGTCCCCATTTGCCAGCACAAGGTCAAGGGTATACCCTAACCTGGTTGGTTCAATGACCATTTGCAGCAGGAAGCTGTCCTGGAAGGCATCCAGCAGTACACTTTATCACAGAGCCATAAGATTTATCACGGATCTTCCATACTCAACCCACCACTGTGCATTGTACATGGCAATGGGATGGTCATCCCTTGCTTACAGATGGTAAAAAAAAAAATGCTGCGGTTTGGACATACAAAGCTATCTCAAATAAACTGTCCCAGTATATCTCTGTCTGTTTACCTTTGTGCACTCTGAGGAAGTATGCCCAAAGAAGCACCTCGTATATCTACCTTTATGTTTACAAAGCAAAATCTCGCATTGGCAGAGCAGCCATCAGCGTTGTGTTCCCTCAACTGTGGAACAAGCTGCAAAAAACTTTGAAATTAACTCACCCCATCAGCCTAGCAGCTTTTAAATCTCTATATCTATATCATAAGGAGAAGTCCTGTGCCTGTCTACCCTAAATAGTGACTCCTATAAGTCCAAGCACACTCTAATTACTGCTGTTAAAAGACTGATCACATCTATAATCGACTCTTCCCTCTCACCTTTTTCTACCTCCATATCTGTCCCTTCCACATTGCTTTGACCCTAGTTCCAGCTCTAAATTCTCCATACCATATCACTATATATCTTTTTATATTAGGTTTTATTTGTGTTCAGTGCACCTGATATGTATATTTCTTTACTTTTATGAAAAATTGTGTCCTACCCAAAACTAGCAGCATCTTCTGTTCCAAACATATACTACTGTCAATGCTAGCTGCTGACACTTGGTATATACTGTATTATTGTATCTCACTTTATTTGTATTATTACTATTTTCTTGTGTGTTGCATCCCATGTATATTGTCCCTTGTTCCTTGTTAACAAACCCAGATCCACCTCGAAAATGAGCTTGCTCAACTGTGATCACCTGGTTAAATAAAGAATTTGATTGATTGTCAGAGATACTTTGTGACGCTCCTGTCTGCTGCCACTCTGATCTTCTTTGACATTGATTTTTTAAAACAGTCTCTTACTCCCCCCCCACCCCAATTGTGGCTCTCTGTCCACTGCCTCCACTTTCACACCCCTCAGTCTTTCTGAACTTTGTACTGTAGCCCGTCCACTAACCCACTGTCTTGCTCGCCCTACTAAATCACTTCAATCAACGGACAGTCTCTTTAATACTACAGCCTTTATGTTTTTGGGGGTTTTTTTTGTTTTTTTTACAAGAAACTGTTTCCTAACCTCGAGTTCCTGAACTTAACTGGATTCTGCACTGGCATGTCCATTTTGAAAAATATGTTTATTAATGTTAATGTGGGGGGAGCCATGGCAACCACGTAAATTCTGCTCAACTCCAACTGGCTCTGCCTCTCATGTATTACAAAAGCTGTTACTGCTGTGCATTTCCAAAATAACAGGAAACATAGCCCAAATATAAGCAATTTCAGCTTAGCTGTAGTGCCGCGCTTTCCCCAGTGGCTCGCAGCTCAGACTGTCAAAGTACTCACTACCGGCCACCTGCTCTGTCAATGTAGTTTTATTTAAAACATAAAGAAACTACACTAATACAATAAAAACTCACTATTTAAAAATGCATGTGGGTATCGGTGTTATTCTGTGGATGGCATGAGATGAAAGGGGGATATTAACTACTTCGCCAATCTCAAAACTACAACTATGGAAGACCACTTAGGCAAAAGTCATTACTAGGTATGAAAGAACAGAAGAAGGCCAGAGCCCATCGAGACTGTTCCCCACACTATGTGGGACATTTTTTATCTATTATCCCTCAACCAAACATCTAATTTGTTTTTAAAGACAGTGGCACTAGTTGCCTCTACCAATTCTTGTGGCAAGGTGTTCCATACAATGGGTGCTCTTATTGGAAAAAAGTTTCCCCTTTGGTGGTTTTATAAGTTTTTACTTCAAGCTGTTTATTATGCAGTCTCGGAACATGTCTCCTTTTGGAGAGTGTTAGACCACATTTTTCGATTAGATCTTGTGAATTTATTAAATTAAAAACCATAAGCATATCACCTCTTAATCTTCTAGTTTGAAGAGAGAAGAGACCAGTAGCTTTTAATCTGTTCTGATAATCCAAGTTTGTTAATCTTGGAATCATTCTAGTTACTCTCCTTTGAAACTGTTTAAGAATTGCTATGTCTCTTTTTTTGGTTTGGATTCCAGAAAGGGGAGCCATAGTCTAGATACGGTCTAATGTATGCGCTATACAATAGAATAAGGCATTGTTCAGTGCGATTAACAAAAGTAATTAGGTAAAAAGAAAATGCATTAGGCAGAGGAACTATTTTATGTAAAAATACTTCAGTAATGTGACTTTTCTTTGTGTTTAAGCCTCATAATTTTTAAATGTAAATGAATTAAATACATCATCCCATTTTATAAGCGCAATAAGACACTCCGGGGGTGTACATTAGATATTTCTAATGCACGGCCAGGGGCTAAAGGCATGAGGCCGCACTACGTCCCTGGCGCAGCATTAGAATTATCTGATTCCCACACCCTCATATCTTATTACTTACATATTGTATCCAATTTAAAATTATAGCCAACTATAGGGACGTTATATGTTTGATAATGCCTTGGATGAAGCACTTTAAAATTTAGATGCGATCTTTGAGACAGCGTATAAGGAAAAAGTCCTTTTGAAAATCCAACCACTAATTTTTCAACTTATCAGCACAACAGTTCCCTAAATAAGCAACTTACTTAAATATATATTTGTTATTTGTCTCCCTTCTGGAAGTGACAGGGAATGTGTTGCCATCTGGAAGACTGGAGTTCATGTGTAAACCCAGAATGCCACACTGGGGTTGGCGGGGGGCAGAACACATCATGGAGGTGAGCATGTGGTCCCTTCTGGAGGGTATGGAGGCCACCCTGCATTAACATACGTCTTGTCAGCACACCACGCAGTGCCAATGGCTGTGAAGGCAGAGCTTTTCTACCCTCCCAACTGGAGGAAATGTACAGCTAAGGTGGTTCAAACTGTAAGGAGGGTATCAGATGGGAAAAGCAAAATAACAAAAACAGCACTTAAATAACCTTCTGTTCCAAGGCTACTATCTTCTGGCTCCCATATCTAATGAAGAGCATCATAACTTTGTGAGTAACAACATTTTGCTTAATCTGCCTTAAATTCCCTGGTACCCAGCAAGAGCTTTATATGGAGGGAATATTGTAAGTGTGTGTGTTGCCTTCAGAAAATTAAATACAAAGGTTGGGACATTATATACATTCATGCAAATTTAATTATCTTTCATCATAGGACACTTGAGCGTAAAAAATTATTCATCTTTGCTTTTCAAACAAATATGATTAAACCTTGCACCGAATTTTCATTCACATCTTGTAAACCTGCATTAGCATTCATTTTACAGTGAGTCATGTCTGATTGCTACAATCATCAATCAAAATATGTTCTGAATGTTAGGATGAAACTGCAAACTATGTATGAAAGAGGCATAAAAATCACTAATCTGTATGCATGCAGTTTGGATAGGCAGGTCCCTAGATGCGTAAAACTCATTTCTGCAAACAGGCGTCTTACACTGTTCCAGGGAAAAGAACACTCAAGTACTCTCCACTGGTCAGTGGGCAGTAGATTAAAATCAAAGTTATTATTCTACCATAACAGTGTCTGTGTAGCACAGAAAATGATTCTGGCAGACCTTCCCCAAGCTCTGAAAAGCAAGTGAGCAATCTGCATCACAATGGGAGGGGGTGTTAGTAAGTCCACAGAATAGCTTATTGAATGAAACGGTTGTCAACACATTTTGCCAAAACCTTCAGTAGCACCATGAAAAATATCTGAGGGACTGTTTCTCCACTTACTAAATATAGTAAATACATACAATCCTAACGCCTTAGGCTGACCTCACATGCAACAGAAGCCACACAATTTAGAGCTGCATTTAACAGAATGAAAATGAGAGACAACTGCCTTCAGACTGGAAGACGGCACCAGAGCTTGTGACTGCAACACCCTCCTTAATGTGTGGGTGTAACCTAATTAATCTGAATCAGCAGATGAGGTCTTTATAATATCTGACAGAATATATGATACACTAAAACAGAAATGGAGCTCTTGATAAATATCTGCTTTGAAAAAATGAAGAGTTAAAATGCTGCTGATGAACTAATGCAGTCTCTCAACTCAATAGGGGTGCTTAAAACTGCAGAGTTTTTCTGTATCTTAAAGAAACATAGACTTTGACAGCAGATAAGGACCACTTGGCCCACCTAGTCTGCCCATTTCCCTACCTACTGGATAAGCTGCAGATCCTAGTTAACCAACAGTTCGGCCAATGAGGGGTTGCTAGAGATCCCAAGGGAGTTTCTCAAATCTTCTGGAGCCCGGGAATTTATGTTCGTGGCACCGACCCTCTGGAATTCTCTACCCTGTTGGATTAGGGAGTGCATGACTGTGTGTGTGTGTGGGGGGGGTTAAACAAGCATGGTGATGATGTTGAGGAAGACAGACTCTAATTGTATTGTATGTTTTTATAATGATGTAGTATTAGTTTTAAACTATTTTAAATGTGTACTGCACCTTGATATCTGAAAGGCACATTAAAAAAAAAGTTTATTTTTCTTCCTACCCCCACAAGAATTGCCTTATGTCTGTCCCATGCATTATTGAGTTGTACTTATTCTTAATCAGAAGCCCTGTGAGGAGAGTCAGAGGGATCTCAATATGTACACCCTGGAAGAAAGGGGAGGGGACGATAGAGACCTATAAATACCTCATGGGGGCAAATAAGGTACAGGAGGGGAGTCGTTTTCAGAGGAACAGGTGCATGAGAACAAGGGGGCATGCAATAAAGCTGGAAGGAGGGGATTTAGGAGGGATGTGAGGAAGTACTTCTTCACTGAAAGAGTGGTGGATGCCTAGAACAGTCTTCCAGTGGAAGTAGTGGGGGTGACAACAGTGATGGGCTTCAAGCATGCATGGGATAGAAACAAGGGAATCTTAGTAGGGAGGAAGGGGAGGTAGCAGATCATCAGTTAGGGTCTACGTTGTCAGTACAAGCAGGAAAAACCAGTGGGCTAGCTAAGCAAAGCAGTTCTTATCTGCTGACAAATTCCATGCATCAATGAGAGAGAGGGCTAGTAGATTAAATATTTTGAAGCCACTAAAAATGTTATTGAGTGTTTAAGAGTAAGACATAGTGCATAATACAATACAGAGAGGGCTGATTAAAATCATTACCAAGTAAGAACAGCCAGTTTTAAGACATTTCTTTGAACAACTAACTTTGCTTTAAAGAGCAAGAGTATGGCTTCCTGCCACCCCCCCCCAGCTGTGATCTTTTTTAACCATCATTTATGTTGATTTTTATTTGAAACTTCTTAGAGAGTGTGCTGCGAGTGGACAGCATGGTGTAAGTGGCTCCTGTGCAAGGATCAGCAACTGTTGGCAACAGATTGTGGTTGGCGATCACACTGCTGACCTCCATATCCCGTTGCTTTTCTGAGTGGCTATTGCGAGCAAGTGAGATAGTGCTCTTATTACAAGAGGTCAGGAAATCACTGTGGTGGGGGAGTGAGTGCAAGCAGTTTCAGAGAGGGGTATTTGGGCTGATATGACATGTGAACATGAGCTTTTACACTGGATTTGGGCTGGAAACCGGTATTTCAATTTGAAATGTTTTCAGTTTTCTAGTGAGTGCAAGACGATACCAGGATATAAGATGGCGATCTTTTGTTTATGTTTCGAGAGTTGAATGACAGTAGTGATTTCCTTTAGTTTAGCTTCTGTGATGTAGTTGACTAGTTCTTTATGCATGAGTTATGCAAGAATTTACTCATGCCTAGAGAAGCCAGTTAACTGATCACAAGAGTATTTTGGAATCCTATTGTATAACATCTTGTAATATATGGATTGTTAAAATAATGCTATCAAAAGTCATACAAAAAAAATCCCTATAATACACTACTCCCTTTCTGATAATTCTACCCTTCCTCAAGTGATAATACTATTGGTTGTTGTTGATAATACTATCGTTCACTGCTGATAATACTATCATTTCAGCTCTGAACGATAGTATTATCACTGAAATCCCACAGCGCATGCGCCAGTTTGCCTGCCACACAAACGTGGTTGCCATGGTGCCACGTTCCAGTCTGTGCACCCAATGTAAACGTGCAATGCCATTGGCACACTTTCTGAGTAGGCGAGCAAACCAAACGCGAAAACATGGCGGACGTTCACTCGCGCTTAGCGAGAGCAACTCGAGTTATGCCCAGTTTGTTTTTTTATATTTATTTCTCAGAAAAGTGGATTACCTGCCAGATGAACAAAGAAAATAAACAGTAGGATTACCAAATTAAAGTAAAAGCTTTCCTCACAAATCCGGGCACAACTTCAATACTGTCTGTGCGTGGGTCACCGAGCGAGCACTTCTTCAGTGCAACAGGCAGCCAGCCCAGTTCACAGAATTTTAAAAGCAGCACATTTTTGGAATCGGATCCATATATTACAAAAATAAAAATAGGTTCATAAATTACTGCTTGCAATTCCATCTCGAGGTTCTGGGGACATAGAAACCTCTCGAGCTTCGCTCTCGAGGTTATCTATGTCCCCAGAACCTCTCGATGGAATTACAGCCTTGTAATTCACTGTAACCTATCTATTATTCTATTTATAATCAATCATTTCATGGGTCAGTACATAGCAATTATAAGATGTAACTAAGCACTGCACAATTATTCTGTAATCATTCAGTACACACATCCAGGTAAAGATGATATAACAGTAAAATACTGTACACATCCATAACCTGCAATATAAAGATGTTTTGCTATTGCAGGGTACTGTAGCGAAATATAAACCACTCAGCTTTTGGTCTTGTAGTTTATAAATGTCCCCAGAATCTCTCAATAGCCTGTCTTGATGTGAATATTTACTCACTCTGTCCATTACTAGGTTTTATATTAGATATTCCATAATACTACAATTATTAGAGGTTCAGGTTAAGTGTATTGGAGGAAGAAAGTGCCTTTATACTGTAAAATGGGTTAACTTTACTGCAAAACAATTTTCACTTCATTCACGCTAGAGACTTAATGCATGAAAAAAGAGACATTAAATATATTTACAGGACAGTACAAGTGATACTGCAGTCAAGCTTGCTAAGCAATTGCCAACTTAATAGTGAGATAATTGGTTTAGATGCTGGTATCCACTAAGTTAATCTAACACAAATGTAACTACAATACTCCCTCTTTTATCCGCCAACCTCCAAACATCCTAAATGTTGGTTGATAAAAGAGGTTGGTGGTTAAAGCAGTAGTACTAGATTAAAAAAAATTGGATCTTTTGCAAAATTGTGTTCCCCGTGCTGTGTTGAGCACTTACCTGGTAATCTTTCTTGATTTTGCTGTACTATCACCCCATAGTTTGCTCTGTTTTCCTTTACATTTCTCCCACCCACCATGTTGAAATGGAACCCTCTACTGCCAACTGCACATGCTCATGACTCACAGTTTCTAAACAAGGACAGCGACAGTGCGCAGCACAGGGTCCCGTGGATGTAAACAAAAGACGTGATGCGACGTAAGAGGGAGCTCATCTGCAAGTCAGGCACCAGCCATATTTTCTGTGGATCCACAACAATGGAAATATATTTTAAGTATCTAAAAAACTAAAGATCGCTAGAAAAAAATACTTACAAATATGGAAACCATAACCATGGTTGCATGCTTCCAGCCAAAAAGCAGAATTTTGACAATCACTTTCTGATTATCAAGTACTGTTGCTTTAAAGAGGGAGATAACATTTCTGGAAAACAGGACTGGAGCTCACACTGGCAGTAAGTGAGGGTGGCAAATAAAAGGGGGGCGGGCCAGATAAAGGAGGTAGCACTGTATTTCTACATTATATTAAACTGACTCTTCACAATGATCCCCAAATTACAGTGTTGTTTTTAAGTCACTGTTATTAAAATAAATATTTTTTCTGTTCTTCCCCATCCTTGCAAATTAACAATTTTTTTTTGTTAAAAAAAGTAAGAATTGTCTGGTGCCAGAAAGGCTAGTCTTGCTTCTTTAGATTGTTTTCTTGGTAGCGGGCCTTACTGTCTCAGTTTTACAACTCTGGTTATACGAGGACCACATTCAGTGTCAGTTTTACAGAATTTTTGCATACTGTCTCTACAGAGAGGGCTTCAACACTGTGGCACTGCTGTTCAGTAATATTCTTTACACTGTACACAGTGGTTCAAGTCAACCCAACACCAGTCAATCAGTTTCTAACCCCAGCATCAAACTCAGTTATGCCCCCACCCTCCCAGCCCCAATATCACCATGTTTATTTTTATTCTGGGATGGTCTGGGTTGGACATACCATTAGGTACTTGGGGGAAGAGGTCTCTGTTATTTTTTTTATTCCCTGATGGCCAAAGTGGGCATCAGACACATCAGACATATCAGGTAGTTTGGAGAGGGAGACCAATATCTTTTATTTTCTGACAGGCCAGCCTGGGTTTTGGATTTCTCTGGTTGTTGAGGGAAGGGGGCAGATTTTTTTTTTTTATTCCTTATTGGTCCAGGTTTGGCCCTGGACTCATCAAGCAGTTAGGTGGAGGGGGAGGGACAGCATTTTTTATTCTATAACAGCTCATGTTGGGCACTAGATCAGTTAGATAGCTGGGGAAGGGGGGGCTAGACTTCTTGTTATTCTCTGATGAGCTGGCTTGGGCACTGGACCCATCCAGTAGTTTAAGGGAAGGGGACACATTTTCTTTTATTCCTTGATGGGCCAGGTTGGGCACTGGACCATTCTGTGCAGAAGGCTGGGTTGGAACATGCATGACATTGGCAGAAGCAGCAGTGTGGCAGCAGCCTCAAGCTTCTGTGCAGTGTTTGAGAACTACACTGTGATCTGAGTGGATGGGCATGAGAAGAGCAATGTTTTGCTTCGCTGCCTATTCCATTTTCCTTTCATCAATTTACTGCCACTCCTTACCTCCATTTTGCTTGCTACACAGTTAGGTTGGGCACAAGACCTATTAGGTTGTTGGAGGAGGCAGATTTTTTAAATTTCCTGGCTGGCCATCTTGGGCACCAGACAGATCAGATTGTTGGGGGAGCGGACAGTTGTTTCCCGATGGACTAAGCTGGGCACTGGATATGTCAGGTTGTTGAGGGAAGGGGGGACATTTTAATTTTTATTCACTGACAGGCTGAGTTGCAAACTGGAACCCATCAGGTAGTTTGTGAGCGGGGGACACATTTTTTTTTTAATTCCTTATAGCTGAAATGGGTATCAGACTAGTTGGATAGATTGGGGGGGGGGCAAATTTATTTTTGTTTCACTGTGGGTCACAGTGGGAACTGTCAGGGTGTTGGGGAAGGTAGACAGATTTGTTCTATTCCTTGATGGACTGTGATTGGACCAGTCAAGTAGATGGCACTGGATCCGTCAGGCTGTTTTTGGGGAGGGGGGACATACTTTTTATTAAAACAGGAAGGGTTGCATACCAAACCCTTCAGGTACTTTGGGAGAGAGGAACATTTTTTTATTCCTTTGGGCACCAGAAGTTCTATTCTATTCTGCATTCCCTGTATTTTTAGTGGTAGGGAACTTCTGTGCCTTGTAAAACACTCTGGGATACAATGTGTATGAAAGTCATGTTGACTAAGTATTGTCTTGCAAATTGCCTCACTCTGGCCCCTCTTACTCCGAGAACTTATCCCCCTCCCTTTTGTTCCAATAACTGATCTCCCCCTTTGTTTTTCCAGTTCTTTGTCAGGCTACTCAAACTGACTGGAAACTTATCTTTTTCCTTCATTATACAGAGAGGCTGAGAAAGATACTTCCTAGTTCCTACAAGCATCAAATTATGTCACGGCTATGCTATTTGTTTTCCTTTTGCATTGCAATAATACAGTAGCACAAACTGTCTCAGTTTTACACAGATAATCTGATTTTCTTTTGTAGAAAAAATAAAGGTTGACCTTCCACTCACAAAGTTGTGCAGACAGAGAATTAATTGTACTTTCTCTCTGAGCTCATTCACTGACATTCTTGTCATCATAATGGTGTGTGTGTGTTGGGGGGGGGCAGGCTAAACAACCTGAGGACTTCTTCAGTGATATTACCTAGGTCAGTTGCAAGTTCACGAGAGAACTGCCACTTGCTCAACAGGTTCTCATGCACTCTCCTCCTTGCAGCCAACAGAAAGTTAGCAAAGCGTTGCAGACAGCTGCAGGGAGCAACAGCAAGGCACAACTCACAAACTGACAGCCATAAAAAAAGCCTAGCTTAGTCCCGCAATACATTTTAATTAGACAGTGCAAAACACTTCCTGACTTTAATCCCAGTAGGAGCTGGTCTGCTATGCAGACCAGTCCTAATAACTCATAAATGTCTTGAGGTGGGGGGAGATCAAGTTAAAGGAAAACTGCATGTTAAAAACAGGAAAATATATGTATTACTACCAGTTTTGACTTCTTACTTCATCCCAGTGTTTTGTTTCTGCCTAGGCTGTGAGAGGATTTTTTTCCAACTTTCCCTGGGTGTTTTAATGACCTCTGGTGGCTACCATTCAGGTTTGTTTTATTGCATTTTGTGCAGGATAGTCTTCCCAGAGTGCCCTTTGGTTTGATGTCTAATAGCTCCTACACAATGCCTGTGTCTTGTTACAGTGTTTTATAGCCACAGCAGAGAAAGAACCCTGCAGCCAGGATTCACATTGCTAGACTCTGGGTAAGTATGACAAGTTTCCTAAATATTAGTACCTTATCCAGCTGTGTTCTGTTTGGGGGGGGGGGGTGTAAGTGTTTAAACATGTAACTTTCTATAGTATATTGTATAGCAGTGTGAATCCTGGCTGCAGTGTTCTTTCTGTGCTGTGGCTAAGCAAGACACTGTAACAAGACACCGGCCTGCTGTAGGGGCTATTAGACATCAAACCAAAGGGCACTTTGGGAAGACTAACTTGGAGAAGATGCAATAAAACAAACCTAAATGGCAGCCCCCAGACGTCATAAAACACCCAGGGAAAATTAGAAAAAAGTCCTCTCACAGCCTAGGTAGAAAATAAAACACTGGGATGAAGTGAGAACTCAAAACTGGTAGTAATACATATATTTTCCTGATTTTAACATGCAGTTTTCCTTTAAATCTGGTGTTGACTGTCTTGACCACCTCGTCGATATGTTGAGCATAGGATAAGGTGTCGTCCAAGGTGATTCCAAGGTATCTGAAGGAGTGTACCTGTTCCAAGGGGGCGAGTACATTGTTGGTGATGTTTATGGTGGGGAACCTTTTCTTGAACTGGGGGCTGGATAGAAGCATGATCTTGTTTTTTTTGTAATTGAGCAGAAGTTTGTGCTTGCAGAACCAGTCTTCTGTTTTACTGAAGGAGTGCTGAAGTGCTGCTTGGAGTGGCTCAATTCGAGAGTTGCTGTTGAGGATCACAGCGTCGTCTGCGTAGAGGATTACTTTGGCACCACAGGCTTGAGGGAGATTATTTAGCAACAGACTGAAGAGCAGTGGTCCCAAGATGGATCCTTGGGGGACCCCCAGTGTGACTTCCCTGAGGTCAGACACTGTTTGTCCTATTTTTACCCATTGTGACCTGAGGGACAGGTAGTCTCGGAACCAGAGTGTTGCACTGACAGCCACCCCCAGGCTTTAAATCTGGGCCGGTAAGAGAGTGTGGTTGACAGTGTGAAAGGCTTTTGTTAAGTCTATGAACACTGCTCTTACTAGTTTGCCTTCATCCATAGCTTTGTGAACATAGTCAGTGAACTCTACAAGGGCAGTTGTGGTACTATGCCCCTTCCTGAACCTGTGCTGGTTGGGGCATTACAGTTGGTATTTGCTGATGCAGTCCGTTGGTTGGTCCGCCACAGTCTTCTCAAGGGCCTTGGACAGGGGGAGAGGATTGAGATTGGTCTGTAATTGGACACATTGGTCCTGTCCCTACGTTTGTGGGCAGGAGTGACCAGTGCTTGCTTCCAGGTGGCCGGGAATTGTGCCAGGGTCAGGGGTTTGTTGAATAGTTTTGTAATAGGCTTGATGAGCATGTCAAGAGTTTGAGAGACCAGCTTCATGTCTACTCCATCACTTCCCATTCTGGTATTCCTGAGCACTTTTTTGTATGTAGAATGCTGCCTCCTTTATAGTAACTCTCTTGAGGTAGAAGGTAGGGTGAGAGGTACTGGGTGCTTTGTCATCTGAGGGAACCTTGGTGTGGTGTAGGTAGTCAGGAGGGAGTATTGTGCTTAGGTCTGTGAAGGCAGAGTTGAAGGACTCTGAGATGAGGTGTGAGTCCATGGTAGTAAAGCCGTTAATGTGGAGCAGCTGTGGGTTTCTCTTCTCTTTTCTTCTTCCCTCAAGAGAGTCTTTATGTTTCCCTAGAATCTTTTGTTGTCACCCCGGCTTTTATCGAGTAGTTCCTTGTGGTGATCTACTTTAGCCCTTGGTATTACATGTGTGTAGCGGTTTCTAGCTGCCCGGTACAGTTGGTGGTCATGATCTTTACCCGAGGCCCTGACTTTTAACTGGAGGTTGTCCCTCTCCTTCATCATGGCTAGGAGCTCACCTGTGACCCAACCATTAGTGGTCCCCCGCACTTTCCTTCTTTTTAACGGCATGCATTGGTTGTAAATATTGTTGACTCCATCTGTGAAGTACTTCACGGCCTGGTCCAGGTCTGGCAGTGTGTCAATGGGTGACAAGTCATGGTGAGATGGGGAATTTTTAAGCAATCCTAACTGACCTCTTTTCAGGATCCTGCTCTGTATAGTGATGGGGGGCTGTTTTTGAACTTATTTGACCATTTGAGGGTGACAAGGGAGTGGTCGCTCAGCATATCTGATAGCACCTTGACCTCAGATATTCGGGATGGGGAGTTTGTGAGGATCCAGTCAATAAGTGAGCTGTTGCCTGTCTTGTGGTTCCTTCTGGTTGGTTCCGTGACTAGTTGTGTGAGGTATGCACTTGCCACAGTATCCTTGAGTGGCGTGGAGTTGTCGCTTTCCCAGTTTATATTGAAATCCCATGTAATAAATAAATCACTATCCTTGGGTAGGGAGGTCACTGCATCCAGTACCTTTGGCACACCGTCCTGAGATTTTCTGGGGGACAAGTAGGCTGATGCAATGGTCAGTGTTTTACCCAGCTGTCTGTCTTGTATTGTCACGACAAGGAGCTTGTGGTCTGTGGCCATCCTGGAGACAGGTAGGATGGAGCCACGGAGGGAGTCTTTGGTGTAGATAAGACAACCCCCACCCTTCTTGCCATGCCTGTTACTCCTGAATACCTGGTATCCAGGTAGCGCTATTTCCCCTTTTTTCATATTGCCCGTCAGCCAAGTCTCAGTTAGGCATACTATGTCCAGTTTGTGTTGGGCTGTTCAGGCCTGCAACTGTGTAAACTTTGCCATTAGGCTGCAAATGTTCATTGCCGCTATTGTCAGGCCCTTTGTCTTGATACCCATAGATCTGGGTGGCAGCGGAGGGCCAGGATTTGGGTGCACATTCCCAGATAACAGAGAAGTATTAGGATAAGTTTCCTCACTGCAATGCAGAGGATACATAGATTCGTAATGTGCATTTCCTTATTTTATCTTAGAGAGGCTTCTCCACTTTCTGAGGTATGTGTGTGAGACAGGTGGTAGCCTGGCGGAGCCGTGGTGTGTATCGGATGCATTCTTCCCGTTGTGGTCCCATTGCAGTAGGACTGCTGGTATGCCCCCTCTGTGGAGGTTGCTCCAGGTACTGTTAGCCAGCGGCCGGTTCCGAGGCAGTGTTCTGGGTATACTGAAGAGGGGCAAGTGACCTGAGGGCACCTGGGCCCACTGACCCAATTGTGATAGCAATGAGTAGGAGAGTAGTGCAGCTCATGTTGTCTGTTGCTGTCAAGGGTTAGGTTTGGAATTAGACATATCGGAAGACTAATGCGTATGGCAGAAATACCACCCAAATACTATGATGAGAACTTAGTTCAGGGACAGGGGATGCAACACAGTAAATGAAACTTAAAGAGTTAATATTAACACCGACAAGTGCTGGGCCCTATAACTGCATTCTGTGTCTTTAAGGGGAGTTGCAATATTAGTGAGAGGGGAGGATGAATACTGCCTAGGGGTGGTGCCGCTGGGGAGGGAAAGCCTGAGGGGAGGTGGGTGAAAACTGAAGCAGGAAAGAGAGAAAGTGAGACAAAAATGGGGTTATTTGCAGGGCATAGCTACAACCGTGTCACAAATGAAACCTGGTCTATACAAAGAAGTGTTCACAAAATGCTGTATCACTTTAAGCTTAGTTTCTGATCCAGGGTACAGTACCACTGGACCTTAAAACAAAGAGAGTTGTAATACTTTAAAACCTGAAAAACCTGCACTCTAAAGGATTGTACACTGCAAACAACCTTCGAGTGCAAAATTGCTGTATCATCATCATCATCATCATCAAATCTTTATTTATTCAGGCGAACATCATTGAGCAAGGCTCATTTACAAGATGGACCTGATAAGGTCAAGGTTCAACAGTTGATACACAACAGATACATCATACACTTATATTAAACAGTTATACATACAGGGGGGAAAAAATGTTTATAAACACAGTGATGTACAGTAAATTCACATGATAAAAATTGGTTACAGGAAAGTTAAGCTAATATTTACAGTATATACAGTATATACATATCCCAGTGGGGGGGCCATGGCAAACACACAATATAATGTAATACTAGGATGGTGAAGGTATTACTGGGTGCCATAAGATGGGTGTCTGTCTGGAAGGATTATGCTATATATGGTTAATTATTTGGGAGGGAGATTGTGAGATGATAGAGCTAGCTCTAGCAGTAGCAATTGCATTTCTCTGTGAAGAAGACTGTACAATGCTGTTTAAAGGATGCAAATGGAATGATATTGGACAGTTTTAGGGATTTTTGTAGGGTGTTCCATGCTATAGCTAGAGAATAGCTGATTGCTGCTCTCCCTAGCCTGGTGTTGAATTTGGGCAGTTTGAGCAGGATGATGATGTTGCTTCTTAGGGCATAGGAGCTAGGAATGGTCTGGGTGAAGCAGTCCAGAATATAGTTTGGAAGTTTTTTTGATAACGCTCTGTAAATCCATAGTGCTGCATTTCTGTTACTTCCGAGGTGAAGGGAAACCCACCCAACTGCAGCATAAAGAGAGCAATGATGGGTATTAGATGGCAGATCTGTAATGAATCTTATTGCTCTATGATATAAGGTATCCAGCTTGTGAAGGTAGGAGATGGGGCAGTGACTATAAAGGAAGTCTGCATAGTCAACAACTGATAGAAAAATGGCCTGGACTAACCTCATCTTTGAGTCTCTGTTTAGGAAGGGTTTTAATCTATAGAGAAGGCCAAGCCCTTGCGTGCTTTTAACAGTTCTTCTAAATGATGAGTGAAGTCGAGTCTGTTGTCAATCCACACACCTAGGTATTTGAAGTTTTCTACATACTCCAGATTTTCTCCAAGTATAGTGCATAGCTGGGGGAGAATGATTGAGGAGGAGGTGCTGGTGGAGCTTTGGTTTGTGAACATCATTGCTTTAGTTTTCTTTGCATTTAACAGAAGCTTTTTCTCAAGTAGCTGATATTGTAACAAGGAGAATTCTGTTTGTAGGATTTCACGAGCAGCTGCAGGTGAAGGGTTGCTGACATACAAAACAGTGTCATCAGCAAAGAGGTTTACAGAGGAATTGGTGAGGGTTGAATCAATATTATTTATATAAATGGCAAAAAGGATGGGACCCAGTATAGAACCTTGGGGGACTCCTCTTAACAGTGGTTTTAATGGGGATAGGTCACCTTCAGCTTTTACCTGCCGTGACCTACCGGTGAGATAGCATCTGAACCACTTAAGGGAGGGTGGATCTAGGCCAAGTGAGTGCAGGGATGATAGTAGAAACTCGTGGTCCATAGTATCGAATGATTTGCTCAGGTCCAGGAATACTGCACAGACATTATTCTTTTTATCTAATTCGGTTTGCCAGTCATTTGTGACCTGTGATAGTGCTATGCTTGGCCCTGAATCCAGACTGAGCTGGATTTAAGAGGTTAGCATTGTCAAGATACTCTCTTAACTGGTTACTCACTAATTTCTCCAGTATCTTGGATAGCACTGGTAGGATGGAAATGGGCCTGTAATTATTAAGTTCCATAGGGTCCCCTGATTTTAGAAGGGGAACCACTTGGGCTGTCTTCCACAGTGTGGGAACAGAGCCAGAGTTTAGAGATAGGTTAAAGAGGTGTGTTAGGGGGACTGCAAGTACATGGCACGCAATCTTTAGAAAGTAGGGGTCCAGAGAGTCTGCCCCTGTGCTTTTTTTGGTATCCAGTTGCCATAATAGATCCTCTACTTGCTTCAACAGTATAGATTTGAAGCTGAAGGAAGAGTCAGCTCTCTGATCACCAGTGTAATGGGAGCTTAATTGTTCCCTCAGCAGGTTAGCTGGAGAGTGTCAAAAGCAAGGCCAGCCATTGTGAAGTGGTTATTGTAGGCGTCCAGAATTTCCATTTTGCCAGTGATAGGGCCATAACTGTTGTGTAATTGAGTTGGAAGGGAGGTGTTAGCATCCTGCCCCACCATACCCTTGACGGTACCCCAAAATCTAGCAGGATTATGATAGAAGGAGTCAAGCTTGGCCAAGTAGAAGGCAGCCTTTGCATCCCTAAATTTCTTGGTGCATGCTGTAAACAGGCTTAGATTCACATTTAAGTCAGCATTCACAGGACAGTTTGGAGAAACTTAACCAGTACCAGAATTAGTAAATAAAATTAGCTTAAAGTTCAAAAGGAATAGGAGTAGCAAAGAATTCAAAAAGTGTAGCAGCCAATCAGCAGGCAGAGCCGATGGATCCGGACAGCCAGCGTGGATACACCAGAATTTTCAGCAGCGTACCTTCGATCTGGTAGTCTGCGGGCAGTACAGTGAGGAGGCAGCCAGTAGACAGAGGGGACCCACCGGGCTGCTTGCAGCAGCATTGGCACCCTTGTCAGGGGTGAAGCTTCGGTCTGGTTGTCTGTGGGCAGTACAGCAAGGAGGCAGCCGTTGGACAGATGGGACCACCGGGCTGCTTGCAGCAACAGAGGCACCCCTGTCAGGGGTGAAGCTTTGGTCTGGTGGTCTGCGGGCAGTACACTGTAGTTTTGCAGATTATTATTTTTGTATTGTATTTTTGCAGATTTCTATATGTTTTTTATATCGATTACTGTTTGCTGACTGTTTATTGTCACTGATGTATTCTATTTTTTTCTTCATTGTTTCCCCTCCCCCATGATGCATCTGAAAACAATCTGCTTAGCTCTGTGTTTTTTTTTTCCTGGCCAACTTTTTTAAATAAATAAAACAAGTGACCCGTCAAGCAGAGTGTGATTACTTGTTCTAGGTCAGTTGCAACAACACAATTAGTGAAGTCAAAATGCTGATGATGTACAGTATGGAGGTAAACAGGACTAGATATGCCATCACTGGGGTACAGTACTGTACCGTACACTATTTTCCGTTACTGTAAAAAAAAAAAATATTGTAATCAGCACAAAAGAAAAAAAAGGGTTTCAAGTATACAAACTAGCTATGGCCTACTTAAATTGATAGCATTTTCTGGGAGTGCACTAGCTCTTCATGCAATAAGGTACAGCTAGGGCAGTGTTTTCCAAATTTGACTACCAGCACACCTTTGTACAGCCATAGAACTCTTTAGAAACCCAACTGCAAAGGTAATGGAATGGACAATTTCTTTCCTTTAAAAAATCTATGAGATATAGTTCCAGTGAAAATAGAGTTTTATTCATAATACTGACTGTAATTATTGTATGTAGTTGTTTTTGTACTGTACTGTTGACATTTCTGTATTCCCAATTTTGTACTCTCCCAGGTCGTGCCTGAAAATAGGCAGGTTTGTTGCCTAGCACACTTACCCAGTTACCAAAAGCTAATAAATAAATAAGGAACTTGGTTTAAAATATACTGTCTGAAAATAACTGTTTCATATCAGGGGTTTGGTATATATCAGGGGGTTTGGTGTGAGGAAAAAACTAAGGAGTGAGGCCACAGGTTGAAGCCCTATAATGCCATTAAGATTTGGGGCTTGAGAACCACTGAACTATACGTTAGTTAACATAATCTTACTATACCCCTGAGGTGATAGCAAAAGTTGAAGCGGTTGTCCCTGAAGGATAATTATGTTATACCTGAGGGGTAATTAACAGAGGTACCATAACCCCTGGAGTCTCTTATTGTATGTATTGACCAAATACAATCTTGTTTTATTTTTAAAATGCATTGTTATTGTTGAAATGACTCATTTAGTGTGTTGCTCTGCTGTAGGTGGCATCCTTTTGAGGGTTTCCCAGCAGTAAACACAGACCTCTTATAACAGTCCACAAGTCAGAGTACTGGATTGCTGACCTTTTGTAATAATAATAATATCAAAATATTAAACTGATGGTATTACAGTCTCATGATGTAATGCAATGCAAGAAAAACTTCTGGATATCATTCTTTCAATATGGGAAACACTGCCAATGTACACGTTATTGTAGTGGTGCTGTAGTGCCACTTTACAATAGTAAGGGTTGAACAGGCACTTTATGTTGTATCAGATTTTTGCTCATTTACAACTTGGATGTCTTTTAACCATGGGACCTGTTAACTGGCACACCCATCCTTTGTGGTAATATTTCTAAATGCTGTAAATTTGGTGAAATTTACTAACATACTAAAATGCCAGCAGAATAGGCCTAACGGTCTTTCATGTCTGCTCGTTTGATCAGCCCCCCACCCTGGGAGCTGACCTTGCTGCCCCCCTCTCCCTCTCTGGCTTCTCCCTTCCCAGTCCCGGATATTCTCGCTGCACTGGTTTTTGCTTCCAGAACCCTTCCCCTGTACCTGTCCCACCCTCCTGAACCCCTCCACCAGCCCCTGGGCAGTGCATTCCATGGCTCCACCACCCTCCTCAGTGAAGTAGCACCTCCTCCTTCTCCCTGAATCTCCCCCAGCTTCCACCCATGCCCTCTAGTTGCTCCCCTCCTTCCTTCAGAGCACCCTGACTGCTCCTCCCTATTTATCCCTTCATGTACCTGAAGACCTCTATCATGTCCCCCGGACCCTTCTCTCTTCCATGTGCACATATTTAGCTCTTGAGCCTCTCCCATAGGTCCCTATCCCAAGCCCCAAATCATTTTGGTTGCCCTCCTCTGACCCTCTCCAGGAGTTCAATGTCCCTCTTAAATGTGGCCTCCAAAACTGCATGCAGTACTCGAGCTGCGGCCTCACCAAGCAGTTATACAGTGGGAGTATCACTTCCCTCCTTCTGGAGGTGAGCCCCCTAGCAATGCATCCAAGCATCCTGTTGGTCTTTGCCGCTGCCCTCCTACAAGTCTCCGAGTTGTTCATCTTGACATCCACCACCACCCCCAGGTCCCTCTCTGCCATCAAGACTTCTAGCATCCCCCCCACCCCGGGTGTACACTTGGCCAGAGTTTCTGGCTCCCAGTTGCAGTATCTTGCATTTCCCTGCACTGAATTTCAGCTTCCGCTTTCTAGACCATCTTTCCAGAGACTCCAGGTCCCCCTGTAGGGCCACCCTCCCCTCCTCCCCATCCACCACCGTCCCCAGTTTTGAGTCATCCGCAAAGAGACTCATCTCACTCCTGATACCCTTCCTAATGTCAGAGACGTAGGCGTTGAACAGAAGGGGCCAAGGACCAATCCCTGAGGGACTCCACTAAAGACCCTCCTTGGGGAGGAGACTATCCCGCCAATCACAACCCTCTGGGTCCGGATCTGGAGCCAATGGCCTATCCATCTGATCATCTGGTTCCCCACCTCCATTTCTCCCAGATTATCCAACAGGTCCCCATGAGGAACAAAGTCAAATGCCTTGCTGAAGTCAAGAAAGAGGACATCTACCCAGGTCCAAGGCACTCGTCACCTAGTCATAGAACTCCACAAGATTTGTCTGACATGATTTCCCCGGGAGGAATCCATGCTGTCTATCATCCAGGCACCCCATCTTTTCCAGGTCCCCCCTCCAGTCTCTCCTTGACAATGCCCTCCATCACCTTGCCCACCACCAATGTCAGGCTGACGGACCTGTAGTTCCCTGCCACCTCCCTTGATCTCCCCTTGTGGATAGGCATTATATGCGCCGCCTTCCAGTCCTGGGGCACCCACCCTGTCCTCAGAGAGATGCTGAAGAGCTCCGCCAGGGGTTTTGCCAGGACATCCACCAGTTCCTTCAGCACTCTGGGATGTAATTTATCCAGCCCTGGTGCTTTCTCCATCTTAAGAGACCTGAGGGCTTCCCTCACTCTCTCTGCTGTGATTTCCACCTCCGCTACCTCATCCCCCTGCTTTACCTTCCCCCCACCTGCCAGTGATGCCCCCCTCCTCAGTTTCACCATCTCCTCCCATGTATGATGCAGCCCCCCCATTTTCCTTGATGAAAACTGAGGCAAAGTACTCATTTACTACCTCATCCTGCTCCCCCAGGTCTTGTGCCCATCCCTCCCCTGCTTTAATCCTGCTAATCTGCCCCTTCACCCTTAGTTTTCCCCAATGTATCTAAAGAACCCCTTGTTCCCTCTCCTAATTTCCCTGGCCAAGTTCTGCTCCTTCCTTGCCTTAGCCACCTTCACCACCCTAGTGGCCCTTCTGGCCATCAGCTGGTACTCCCCTCGGTCCCTTTCACTCCTTGAGCACTTGAATTGCCTATAGGCCACCTTCTTTCCCCTCACCACCTCCTGAACCTCCCTGGTCCACCAGCAGGGTTTTTGGGCCCTACTGCATTTTCATCTTACTCTTGCGCAGGTGCTGGTAGCATCCTGCACCCCCCCCCCACTGATGATTTCCCACCTACTGTCAGCGTCCATGTCTGGCCCAATCCTATCCAAGTGCTCCTTAAGGATCCTTTCCATTTCCTTGAAATCCACCCCTCTGAAGTCAGTTACCTCTGTTGTTGTGCAGCCTTCTACCCCTCCTAGGTTCAGGCAGAACCAGACCGTGGCATGGTCGCTCCCCACCAATGGGTCCCTTACCTCCAGGCCCCCAATCCGGTCACTGTCTGCCAGGACCACATCCAGTATCCACTCCTCCCTGGTCGGTTCCCCCACCTGCTGAGTTAGGAACGCATCCTGAAAGACATCCAACAACCTCTGTTCCCTGGCCACCGAGGATGTCACAGTCTCCCAGTCTGTTCTTGGCATGTTTAAGTACCCCAACACCACCACCCTTCCCCTTCCCAATCTGCAGTGTTTCCCAACATCTGCCACCAGACTCTCCTCCAGCTCCTCTGCCAGCACAGGGGGTCTATACACCACTGCTATTTTTACTCTCTTGCCCCCCCCCTTGTTATTAAGATGACCCAAATCGCCTCCACAGTTCCCTCCGCCTCCTCCAGTCCCCCTATGGCAATGCAGTTTTTGACTATTACTGCTACCCCTCCTCCCCTTCCCTTCCCCCTGTCCTTCCTGAACATGGTGTAACCCTCCAGGTTCAGGTTCCAGTCGTGCTCTGCAGTGGCCCAGGTCTCATGACCACTGCCACATCCACCTCTCCCTCAGTTAGCATCGCCTGGAGCTCAGGAATTTTATTGCCCAAGCTCTTGGCATTTAGCAGGACTACCTTCCACCCTTTCCCTATACTTCCATTTCCCCTGCTCGTGTTCCCGTGGGGATTCTGTCTTCCCCTGGTCCACACCTTACCAGTCGGCCTTTTCCTGCATTCCTCCAGCTCCCAAGGGGGTTGGAGACAGTCCCTCCTTTATCGGACCCCTCTCGACAGCCTCTTCTCCCATCCCTCCCCCCTTCACAAGTTTAAACCCCACCTTTCACCAACGAACCCCTCTATTTTCAACTTAAGGATTTCCTTCCCCTCCGAATTGAGATGGAGCCTATCTTTAGCATACAGCCCCTTATTCTCCCAGGTCTCCCCCCAATCCCCCATCAACCCATACCCTCTGGTAAATTTAACCAGCTAGTTTTAAAGTTGATGGGGTGTAATTACATAAGCAATAATACCCGACTGGGTGGGCAGTATTGGGAAATACCGGACCACCAAGGGGTGTAGTGAGGCCTGACACCGCAGGTGGAGGGCCTTATAGCCCCTGGAAGGTCTGGTATTTCCCAATACCACCCACCCTGGAGGGTATTACTGCACACTGAAAATGGCCCATAAGTTATAGTTTTAATAAATAAATAAAAAAGTTTTAATCAAGTGTAATTAATGTTTTAAAAAAAGAATAAATACATTTATCTTGTAAAGTAGTCCCTGTGTTGTGTTGTCCTTGCCAGTAGAGGGTGCTTCTTTTTAATAGATGGAAATTGCTTGCATGCACAGTTGCCCCACGTGTTTATGGGACTTGTAGTCCTATGCATAAAATTGGTAAGGGAGCTGAGGCTACAGCTGGGAGTGCCAGTGGAAGAACATCATTCAGGACCCTCGGGTGGTGACCGCTGCCGCGGTCGGGATCGGACCCCCGTAGCACCACACGGCTTTCAAGACGCTCCTGCTATTCTCCCTGCTGAAGCCCCCCCTGCAATAAGCACCCAGGTACGGTCAGCTCACCTCAGCGGAACAAATCATGACTACTGATTTTCGCCGGCCACCTTATATGCACCTTTGCCCTGCCCACTGCACATCTATTGGACCATACCCTTAACCCTTTCTGGCTGCTGATAGCTGATATCCTATTGCCATCCTCTGCCCTCTTGTGCCCACAATCGTTCCTCTTTTAAGCTGGGGAATGTACTAAAGAAAAATAGCAAACACAAATACTCAACTAAGTAGTTATTTTCAATCCAACCTTATTACTTTTTGACCATGCTTCTGCTAGTATCCCTCCTTCTGCTTTGTACTACCCCTCACTACTTGGCTCCACAAAACTCCCCTGGCTTGTCTGCTGACAATAGTGCTATAATTAAACACGCAGGCATCACACATCTTGTCAAGCTCCTGATATGTGCTACTCTGAATGACTCGCTGTCCACAGTTCCTGCACCTAGCTGGAACGCGGGTACCCAAGCCGGGACCCGGGAAAAAAAAACAATATCTGTCTGCTAGTTCTGGCAGATATTGCAAACTTATTGCTGCTAAGATTCTACTACACGTAGCTCTAAATATCCTTGGCTTTAGTACTAAGGTACCCTCTCGCTATATTCATGCCCCACTTAAGTGTGAAAGGAAAAATCTTTTAAAGCATCTGTTGGTTAGCTCTAGAAAACTCTTGCTTCTTCTTTTGCTCTGCTCGAGCAACATTGAGCTTAACCCTGAACCCAGCACTGGCTCGCCAGCTGATCGTCCTATCCTGAAAGGGCTTAGCTTTATGCATATTAATGCTTGTAGCCTATTAAAAAAAATCTCTCTTATCCAGGCATGGATAAGCCATATCTCCCCAAATATTCTGGTGATTTCTGAATCATGGCTCCGCTATCCAACCAGCAACCACTCTGTTTGCCTCCCCTCTTACTCACTATTACAAACTGACAGACTGTCAAGGGGTTGGGGGGGTGGCTATTTATGTCAAGGACAAGTACTCTGTCTCCATCCTGGACTCAACCTCAGTCCCTAATGAATCTGAATCTCTATCCCTCCAAGTGGTGATCGCTGCTGGAGTCTCGGTCAGTGTTACTGGCTGTTACAGGCCTCCATCAGCAGGATTGCAGCTCCTAAACCACTTATGCAACCTTCTGAGGCATAACTCTTCAGAAACGATAATACTCGGGGACTTAAATTTAGACTGACATTCCAATGCTTCCTCTCCCCTCAAATCCCTTTGTGACTCCCTGGGGCTGTCCCAGCTCATCACTGAAGCTACCCATCCAAACAAGAGTAACCTAGCCAAAAGTACACTGCTGGACCTCATCATAATTAGTAAGCCTCATCTGTACTCCCACTCTGGAGTCTTCTTCTCCGACATCAGTGACTACTGTTTTGTTGCTTGTGTCAGGTCTTGCCATTCCCCTACTCTCCCACCCAAATTTGCTACAAAAAGAAGCAGGAGTAGTTCTGATTCTTGCTCATTCATGGCTGAACTAAGTCACAGGACTTCTACCTAGCAGAATCCATGGCTCCCGCCTATGACATTTTTCATGACATCATGTTAAGTGCTCTAAATAAGCATGCCCCACTAGTTACATCCTGAGTTAGAAGCAAGCACTGCCGGTGGTTCTCTACTGACCTGAAGAGTGCACTGCGGAATAGGGACAGGCTATGGAAAACTGCTCGCAAAACAAAACTACCTAATGACTGGAATCTCTTCAGGACAGCTAGAAACCTCTGTACCAAACTGGTTAGAGATACAAAGGCTAGCTATTACCCCTCTCAACTTGAAGCTTCCTCCACATGTCCGTCAAAATTCTGTAGGACTATTAAGAGATATTGAAGGACATTCCGCTGGCAACCCCTTGCCTGCCAAAATCCATGTTGGTAATTCCATAATTACTGATAAACTTACTATTCTGGACTCCTTCAATCATCATTTTGCCACTGCGGGTCTAGCTTTTGATTCCTCCCCAGCTAGTATTCTTTGGGAAAAGCTTGGGCTTGATACCCCTGACCCCCCTGCAATCAGCCCATCCTTCTCTCTCCAAGCCACATCCTTGAAGGAAGTGGAGGATCTCCTGCTCCAGCTGGATGAAAGGAAAAGCCCTGGGGCTGACCTAATCGATCCATTCTTTCTAAAAGCAGGCTCCCATGCTCTCGCCATGCCTATTACTCACTTGTTCAATCTATCCATCTCCCAAGGTGTCCTTCCTACTGTTTGGAAGACTGCCCATATTGTTTCTATACTCAAGAATGGGGACACTAGTGACCTGAATAATTATAGGCCCATCTCTCTCCTCCCTGTATTGTCAAAAATGCTACAGAAAATCATTAACGCCCAACTCAGGACCCACCTGGAATCAGCGAACCTCCTCAACCCCTCCAGTCCAGATTCAGGGCTCAACATAGTATGACTACCGCCCTAGCCAAAGTCAGTAATGACTGGCTGAGGGAGTTGGACAACAAGAATTTTGTCGGAGCAGTCTTCCTGGACCTCAGTAAGGCTTTCAACACTGTTGACCACCCCCCGTTATCATCCCTACGGAATATTGATTTGGACGCTCCCTCTCTTAGGTGGTTCAACAATTACCTAACTGACTGCACCCAGCAAGTTAAGGCTGATGGCGAGGTCTCACTCCTCAAACCTCTTACTCAGGGATTGCCACAAGGCTCTATCTTGGGACCCCTGCTTTTCACAATATACATCAATAGAATTAATACCTCCATTAACGAGGCTAAAATTCATCTCTTCACAGATGACACAGTGCTCTACACCAGTGGCCCATCTCCTGACACTGTACTCACATCTCTCCAGAGTGAATCTGATCTGCTAAAACTCCAACTCCTAAAACAGAAGTTGCTCATGAACGCAACACAAACAAAAGCCAAGCTCTTCTCCCCTGCATCCAACTGTAGTGCCCCTCCCTCTCACGGCTCACTATCCCCTGTCACTACCATACTGGGGGATCAGCTGGAATACGTATCTTCTTTCAAATACCTTGGGGCTTGGATTGACAGTTCTCTTTCCTTCCAGGGTCATACTGAAGAGCTTATAAAGAAGCTCAGGCAGAGACTAGGACTATTCTTCAGGATAAAAACCCTTCTACCAAGGGAGGCTAAAAAACGACTAGTCCAAACTTAATTTCTCCCCCTGCTAGACTATGCTGACTTCCTTTATAGCCAATGTCCTGCTGGTTCACTTGCAAAACTCTATATACTCTACCACAGAGCATTAAGGTTTATAACAGAGCTCCCCTACTCCACCCATCACTGTCTCCTATACACTGCTGTGGCCTGGCCTTCTCTTACCCTTAGGCGCCAGAGAAACACGGTACTCTGGACCTTCAGAGCCTTTACCAATAACCTGCTCAGCTACATCACTGATTGCCTACCATTAAGCCCCCTACCTAACTATGCCCTAAGAAGTGCTTCTTACGTAACCCTGCAAATCCCAAAGGTTAGATCACACTTCAGCAGGGTGGCAAAAAGCCATGTACTTCCTTTGCTGTGGAACAAGTTGCAAAAATCCCTGAAATTAAACCTCCCTTGAAAGCTCACGGCTTTTAAAAACTTTAATCACCCGCACACTCAAGGAATCCTGTGACTGCTTCCATTAATACCATGGTTTGTAGCCGTTGTGCTTATCCCGGCCCCCCTCTGTCAGCCCTCGACCCATATCCCTGCCCTCTCCCTCTCCCTCTGTATCTTATGCATCCCTTTACCTTCTGCCCTTGGAGTATAACAAAAAAAAAAAAAAGTGATCAACTTATACATTTCTCTTATGTTACCGTAGCTTTGTATACTTAGTATTGTTTGTGTATGTTAAATCTGAGTAAATCCTGTTCACATCTGTCCTAATGTATACTGCCATGTTAGCAGCACTTGCAATCCTGTTGTATCTTTCTGTAGTTTTACCTTACCCCAGGTTCACCTCGAAAATGAGCTCTGCTCAACGGGCCCACCTGGTTAAATAAAGATTTTGATTGATTGATTGATTGGGGTGATGGGACATATGTGGAATTAGCCACTTGTTATGGAATCTCACTGAATCGATACTGTGATTAATTAGTATGACAGTGGGCAAAGAAAACATCATTGGGAATGGTGGCAGCGAGAGATTTGGGCGAAGTTTTTACAAGTGTCGAAAGAGAAAAAAATGAAAGTGGAAATTTTGGGTCTAAGGAGAGGATGGAGCAGGTAAGGAAGTGTACCCAACAGGGTGGGGGTTATCTGGGCTCCTACTGTAAACTTTAGTGGATCGGGAGACTGGTACTGAGGAGCAGAGGCTCTTAACTTTGGTTTCCTGGACATGCAGAATCCTTGCCGGTTCGAAAAGAAAACTAATTTTTTTATATTGTGGTACAAACTGTTTTTTTTGTTTGTAGCCTGTGCAGCAAGCAGTCAGTGGTGAAGTGGGAATGTCGCTCTGTCTGGCACAAGCGGAGGCACAATCTGACAGGAAACTCGGAGAAAGAAAAAACAAAGGTACTTTCACTTTGTTAAAAAATGTGCCCGGTTAGGTCTAGGGGTGGTTTGTTTGTGGACAGTTAGCAGGGTGGGTGTCCGTGAAGATTTTCATAAATGGCGTGGGGAGTGTTGCACGCCTACTCATTCATGGTGAGATAAAAATGGCGGCTAGTAAGTTTGAAAATTAAGGGTGCCCAATGATATTGCATGTATTGGTACTTGTTTTTAGCAGGCTCTTTCAGAAAATACTGGCCTGCTAATGTCAGTCTCCTAGCCAATCAGAGAGCTAGGATTTACTTGCCCATTTTCTAAACTAAAATTATCAGTTTAATACTCCATTGGCTTTATGGAAACAGAAAAATGGCAAAGATCTGACAGCGGAAACTTTCAGGGTAATTTTATTTATTTATTTAGCTTTTGTTTACCGGGTAAGTATACTAGACAAGTATTATGCCTATTTTTAGGAACGACACGGGAGAGTACAACATGAGGAACAACAGTCAAGGAGACATGGCAAAGAGAGTAGTTTTTGTCACAGTAAACAAACATGTGGGAAATGCATCATTTGACGCTAGGGGAAACATACAGTAGTAAGCACATTTCAGATTATACACTCTAGACTAGCTAGTTCAACTGACAGATATATACAGGTCATCATACATAGGAGTGGAGCATAGCTCAAGGACTGGATTGGTCATAATAAAACTTATAACATTGTCGTATACACCCCCTAGCTAGTTGGATCGCGGACAGGTTTATACAGCTCATCACATTTTTCTAAATATGCACATGTTAGACAGAAGCAGAAACACTTGGTAGTACAAGTTTCTACCAAGTGACCAAGGTGCAATATGTAATGGTTAGCCTCATGACCGTGGAGCAATAATGGTGTAAAACGCCTAAGGCTTTTAGGCAGGAGTAGTCAGAAGTCATTGATACAGTGGAAAAATATCTCCAGGAATTCAATGGAGACACCCTGGGAGGTTCAGACAAAACAATTTGACACTTTACTCTAGGGAGGTTTGGGGCAGTCACACTCTGATGCTAGTTTTAGGAAACCCCACAGGAATTTCGAAAACTCAGATAGGAGGGGCAGCTCGGATATCCACAGGCAGCGAATTCCAGAGTCTGGGCGCACTTATGGCAAAGTCCCATCCCCCATGAGGGTCCGGTGCAGAGGGACTTTGAGCATCCCTGGTGTGAGACCTAAGTTGGTAGGGGTGGGATTCAGTTTAGGCAGAAGCCGGGCCAGCCCTGGGGGTGCTAGTTCTGATCACTTTCCCAGAGAGGCATCCCAAACCAAAATCAAGGTATCTAGCTGGTGAGAGCCAGCAGGTTTCTCATATAGCTCACAGCGGTGGGGCGGTCGAGAGCAGCCAAGGCAAAGCGACAAATGTTATTGTAAGCAGTGTATTACCGGGTGAGATGTGTCTTTGGAGAGCGAGCAAATAGGTGCAGCCCATAGCTGAGGGAGGGAAGGAGCACACCCTTCGCTAGGGCAAGCCTGGCTGCTGGTGTAAGGTTATACTTGGCCCTATAGGCTGGACCCAGTTTGCAGTTTGCCGCCCTGCAGATGTTAAGGATATGATTACCCATGTCAAGTTGGGGGTCAAGTGTTACCCCCAGATATTTGATGTAGCTCACTATGGGTAGTGAGGATCCATCTGCATGGTGATGTGTAAGCAGGCTGATGAGGCTTTGATTTTAGCCACTGAGCCAAAGAGCATAGCCTGTGACTTTTTCAGATTCAGGACCAGCTTGTGACTAGTAACCCATGACAACATCCTGTTAAAGTCATTGGTCAGGTTCTGGTTTAGGATAGTGGCATTCTGGGAGTGAGCCACGATTACCAGATCATCTGCATACATGGTGGCACTACAGCTGGTAGTAACCATGGGTAGTTGATTGATGAAGAGGAAGAAGAGGAGGGGACCCAGTGCCGAGCCTTGAGGCACTCCGGAGGTCACCAGTAGGGGCTCGGAGAGGACTTTATTGAAGCAGGTACGCTGCTTTCTGCCATGTAGATAACCCGTTAGCCATTTCATGGCATGGGGGGAGAGGCCAAGTGACCACAACTGTGCACCAAGCAGTTTGTGGTCAACAAGGTCAAAGGCTTTGGACAGGTCGATAAATATTGCACCAGAGAGTTTGCCCTGGTCCATGGCTGTCCGGATACTTGATGTAACCGAGATTAAGGCTGTGGTGGTGCTGTGTCCCTTATGAAAGCCGTGCTGGGCTGGGGACAGAAGTTCATGAGAGTGGATATATTCTGAAAGCTGCTCAGCCAGTACATTTTCAAGGAGCTTGCTAAGGGTTGGGAGAATGGCAATCGGTCGATAATTGTCAGGTAGTTTGGGATTTCCTTGCTTCGCTACAAGGACAATCCTGGCCTCTTTCCAGATGTCTGGGATGGTCCCCAGACCAAGGGATAGGTTGAAGATAAAGGCTACTGGTGAGGCAATGTGTGCAGCACCAAGCTTAAGGAGTTTAGGCTCCAGGTTGTCTAGGCCAGGACTGGAGTACTTTATCCAGTCACAATGGTGTTTTTTTATTTTTTTTTTGTAGTTTTGCCAACAGTATTAAATAATAAAGACATTTAAACATGCACAATAAAATATTTTCACCTACTTCTGATATTACAAGTGAAAACAGACACCCTTCCCAAACCTAAAGAACCCTATCCCAAAACCTACAGTACTAAGAAAAAAAAAATAACCAAGCCAAAACTCCCAAGTATGTCAGTGGTGTCCCCAAACCAGCAAACAATTTCAAGATGCCCACATAAAAACCAAACACCGAAAACCCTCACAAACCTAGAAATTAAAATGAAAACCGTGTCACAGACCAAACAGTGCAACTATCACCAATACTGTACCTAGCAGTGTGTATATACTGTACAATCTCAACACTAAAAATGATGCAAAACCCACAAAGGACCTGACTCACAGATTTTAAGGGCATAAAACGGTACATTCAGCCTACTCTTCTGTTTCTAACTACTCAGTATTTGCCCTAGTGACATTCATCTTCAGTTACTGCCCCTCCCATTTCCAGCTAATCCCACATGACTGCCTCATCCCAGCTTGAAGCTGCTCACTAGACAGACTTGACCTGTACCACTTCACCTCAACAAAAAATGTACATGAACAGCACCCAGCAGATAAAAACCAAACACAGGAAAATGACAGAAACATTTGTCTACTGCACTTTACTCAAAAACAGTGTGCATTCTAGAGTGGATAACATCCAAGTGCTGTTTCTGTACACTGTTTTTGTTGAGACTTGCTTCCCAATATAGCACTGCAGAATGTTTCCTGGTGAATGCCCAATGATTACCTTTTGTTATATAATGGCAAGAAAGAATTTTGGACTGTGATTGGTTAGTTTGGGGCTGGACACATGGCGTTATCCCAGCATAACGCCACAGGATTAGTCTCATCACTGTGAACCCATTTGGATGACCTTATCGAACATTAGGATACACTCTTTTCTTGCATCTCCTCTTAAGAAACAAAAATGTTTTTCCACACTAATAAAAACATTCTTTAAAATTATTTTTTTATTCTATATATAACAACAAGCCATTGTATAATAGGAATAATGCACTCAGGGTGTGTCTCATGCTGCGATACGTGACCTGGGGCAGTGGGACGACCGGCCAGCGGCCTCGTGCCCAACCCCCTAGGCATGGCATTATCTCAGCACGACACACATCCTGTCATGCATTATTCCTTTATTATTTCATCTGGCAGCTTATTCCACTTGTCCACCACCCTTTCCATGAGGAAGTGCTTATGGATGTCTTTTTTGCATCTCCCCATGCAAGCTTTGGTGAATTCCCTCTTGTCCCTGAATTTGAACTCAGAGAGAAGTGTTCCTTGATGCCCACCTTATTTAACCTGTGCAGGTACTTTTATGTCTCTCTCATGTCATGAACATACATACAAACACATGAAGTTGCCAGCAGAAAAAGGCGCACAGGTCTATCAAGTCAGCCCGACTGTGCAGCTCTCAGTTTAATACCACTGCAGCTGCCGCCCTACCCCCACCCAATCCCTTCCCTTCATCCCCTCTCCCGGTCCTTCCCCCCACTGTGTTCTTGTCTGTACAAATCCTGCCCCCAACTCTATCCCACCCCCGCTTAAAGCTATCAACTGTCCTCGGTTCAATTAACTCCTTCAGCAGTACGTTTCATCCCGCCACCATCCTCTCTGTGAAGTAGTGCTTCATTTCCCTCCTAAACCCTCCCCCTTCAAACTTCAGACTATGCCCCTAGTGATCCTACCTCCCTTTAAGCAGAACAATCCTCCCTCTCTGACTTTGTGTATGCCTTTCAAGTACTTAGGGGCCTCTATCATGCATCCCTTTCCCTTCTCTCCTCCGTCGAGTACATGTTGAGCTCCCTCAGTCTTTCTTCACCCCTTTCCCTTTTTTTTTTTGAGGGTATGTGTATTTAAGTCCAGCAGCCTCTTATCGTATGTCTTACTCCCAAGGCCACAGACTATCTTGGTTGCCCTACGCTGTACTGCCTCCAACTTGCTAGTCTTTCCTTAGGTGTGGACTCCAGTACCATGAGCATTATTTCAGGCGTAGCTGCACCACAGACCTGAACTGTGTGAGGATCACCTCTGGCTGCTACTGCTTATCCCCCTCACTATGCACCTCAGCATCCCATTAGATTTGCCCACCACACTGTTGCAGTGTGCCAGAGTTTAAGGCTCTCCGATAACAATGTCACTAGGACTTTCACTACTACAGTGCTATCCGGCACCACCACCCACTTCATACTGCACATTCGGGTTCCTTTTCTCAACATGCATCAATTTAAATTTTTCAGTACTGAAACCCAGCTGTCAGCTCTATGACCAATTCTCCAGCTTTCCCAGATCCTCCCTAAGTTCCCTTCTGAGTAAGCAGGAGAAGAAGTGGCAACAGAAACTAAACTGGAACCATGGCAAATCTTAGATTAGAACCAACCATGTAGCTGGGCTATACAAAACTAGTTATTAATTCCAGAAAATCTGGATACATTTAAAAAGAATTATTTTATTTAAACATAAGCTACAACATGATAGCAGGACTCAACCCTACAAGCCGACAGTTGCACGCAAATATGTGCGCTTCATCAAGACATAAGTTCCCTTCTCCACCCCTCTGTGTCTACCCTTTCACAGATCTTTATGTCATGTGCAAAGAGATAGATCAAGAGGACTGGGCACAGCACCGACCCCTGAGACACTCTGCTTGTTACTTCCCTTACCTCTGAAAGCTCACCATTAACTACTACCCTCTGTATTCTTCCCCTGAGCAAGCTCCCCACCCAGTTTGTGACCATTTCCTCCACTCAGTGGTCTCAAATCTTTATGACCATCCTCCTGTGGGGGCTTTGGTCAAAGGCCTTGCAGAAGTCCAGGTATACTAAGTTAACTGCCTGCCCCTTGTGTGCTGCAGTGGTCACCTAGGCAAAGTCTACCAGATTCATCTAGCAAGACCTCCCCCTCATGAACCCAGGCTGTCTAGAAATCTTTGAAATGATCATTCCAACAAGGATTTATCGCACAATCAGATAATGATTTTATGTACTGTATGTGCCAGCCCTAACCATTCCAACATTTAGTCATCTTCCCAAAATCTACAAGCACCCTACCTTACCCCCAGACTTACAATAATTTCTAGGAATGGATCCTTTTCAGAGAATTTGTCCCAGTATGTTTACTGCTAGTTAAAACAAGTAGTTTCAGAATTGCCATCTCATATTAAAGACACCACTGATGCTTTAAATAAATTTAAAAAATCTAACTTGGTTGGATCGTTATAATTGGATCACAGTGGATGTTATAGCTTTGTATACATCCATACACCCTGATTTTGATGATATGGCAGCACATGGGGTGTTGGAACAGTTACGTGCAGACATGCTGACAGAATTTATTATACAAGTAATAGATTTCCCATGGCATTCCAATTACTTTTTATTTAACAAAACTTTTTACTTACAGGTACAGGGTACCACTACGGACACATCGATGGCCCTCTTCTACACAAACTTTTTATGGGTTTGTAGGAGGGGAGCATCCATGATGCTACATGGAATTCCCTTCAGTGAACACAGTATTCTATGGACACTATATCAGTGATCTCATTTTTGTGTGGCAATGTCCTGAAGCCAAGATGGAGGACTTTATCGAGTATCTTAATTCTAATGAAACTGGCTTCAAATTCAAAGGACATGCAAGCAAGGAGCAGGTCAGCTATTTGGATCTAATTTTGAGAGGCAATGCTTGAGAAAAAGTGACTACCATGGGACACATACCTCTCAACTGTCACACATTATGAGTAACGTCATTCATTTTACCTCTCAGAAACTCTTTGTCCATCATGGGGAAGGTGATATTCCACATTCCCCACTGAGACTTTAAAGCAGAAATTCATAATACTCTATTATGCTCAGTTATCAAAAAACATTATTGCACCAATAGCTATTGTATTCAGAGATTGCAGTGCCATGTTAGACGATCTGTCACACATTTTGCTCATTTGTCACACATCGTGTCACACATTTTGGTGAAGAAAGGTTGAGAGGTATGATGGGACATAGGAAAATGCAGGCAATTACATTTTCCACTTTAAAAGTGCACACATGCGTCATTTAAGCAGCAACATCCCTTACAGACAAATGTTGGCATCTTCAGAGAAACTGTTCAGACTCCCAATACTTTTTAGAAACAACATGGGCAATACAGGATGGGTTCTGGGCACAAAGCTATGACCATCATACCCAAGATCAGACTTATAACAAGACAGTGACCTGGAACAGGGATGAACTCCTAATTTCCAGACCAAAAAAAACCCAGGCTGACACAGCCATAACCTTCGTCACAGATTTTAACAGTGTAGCGCAAGTAATGAAGAAGGTGATTCTGAAATACTGGCCAGTTTTAAATGCTGATTCTGATTCACAGAAAATAATTGGCAAACCACCCAGCTTATTTGGCAATGGTCATAGGATTTTTGCCAAACCAACTTACAGACAATTAGCACAAACTCCCCAACAGGACAGCTAGCTCTCATCAATACCAAAAGGATTTTCCCCTCCTCATCAGAGAGGCCATGTCTGTCATAATGCACTCAAATTAAAGACATTTCAGCACCCACTGACTGACCATACCTTTAGGATTGGACAATTGATTGCATGTACAACATACAGTATGTTGTATATGTAATATGATGTGAATGTGGCATCATATACACTGGCTGCACAATCCTAGTACTCAAAGAAAGGGTGCAAAAACATCTTTGAGCTATAGCCATCAACCATAATGACAACCCCACTGCTAGACATTGCCATAACATACACAATGCGATTCCCAAAGCCTTTAAATGTATTGGCTTGGAGTGGGTCCTACCACAAACAAGGGGTGGTGACTAACTTAACACTTTACTGCACAATGAAAGTCAGTGGATTTTTAATTTGAATGCCCTTTCCCCTGTTGGCCTCAATGAGGAACTTGATTTAGTCCCATTTTTATAACTGAATTAAAGTAGGAATTCTCAAAACAGTACATCAACCAGTTAAATATTAATGGGGTCCTTAAGTCATAATGTTAATAATCATAAATTGGTTAGAATCTATTCATGTTGTCCCAGTCAGTGGTCTCTCTTTCCATTTCTCTTTAGCTCTTTCAGAGTTTTAAAGTGCATGGTCATTTAAATTTGTTGTTAGCGGCTCTCACCCACATTATCTAATATTGGAGATTTACTACACTTAAGGACAGGCAGCACAGTAATACGCATATGTCTGGATATAACACTATACTCCAGTATTATTTATATTAAGGTCTGGTAAAAATTATCACTAGCACTGGTCTCTCACCATATGCTCTTCTCCCCTGTAGAGCTCATTCTTTTGTCTATCTAGTGTCATTGTTAAGTATAAACAGATTCCCACATATGCAGGGCTGTGATGATTTTCCTGAGATGCATTTACTTACCCATAGTAATGGGTGTTTCAGTGACACAGTTCCCTTAGCAATATATATATGATATATATATATATAATTTTTTTCAACTGTTACCATAAAAAATTCTAGTCAGCAAGTAATTTTCACCATAAATTAATCTACTCCCAGCCTTGTAGCAGTCTACTCAATGCAACCACACTCCTTAGAAAAATAGCAGTCTCTGCCTTTTATGATTATGCATTTTTCAGACAACTATTACTGAATTATGGTTATGCAATCTTGTGAATCTTAAAAAGAAATGAAAACTACAAGTAAACTGATTTTAATTTTTAGATCTGCTCTCACCTTCCTTTCTTCCTCTCCTGCCATTCCCATCCCCACCTATATTTCTCTTGTTGCCTTTCCTCTCATCCCAGTTGTTTAGGCACAACCCGTTCCATACCCACCCCCCTTACATCCTTTGTCTTACTGTTTTCTCTCGTCAACCTGTTTTATTCTTCTACTTCTTCTTCTGCTCATATTTACCTTATGGTATTGTCACTGTCTGGTTTATGTTTTGACAGTTTTGGTGCAGGATGAATAGCCCTCTTGGAGTTCTTTTTATGTCACTTTGGGTTAAGAATATTCATGTTTGCATTAGCACAAGTTTGACAATAGTAAAAAAGTCTAGATTTGGTTATATCATTATTAACAAAGCTGCCCATTTGTCGTTAGATAATGTATTTATAAAGCTGCCTATATGTCATTTAATAATGGACTTAGAAATGCCTTCTTTCATGGAGTATTATAAGCAGCATGCAAATTCAGGATCTCAACATCTTTTTTAGCATGTTTATGTCACCCTCAAAAGGCGCAATAATAATCATCTTAGTATAAATTCTCATAAGGATGTCATGACTTTACAATACGGCTTTTGAAACAGAACTGTCTAAACATCATATATTTATCCACTGCATATGAGGTTTAAAATTAACAAGAATACTGTATTTTGTGACCTGAAGTTATTTTCATCATCTTGGCAATGATATTTTGGCATCTGCAAGCAGTATGATTTAGTGTTTACCAGACTTTATTGAATCATATTTAAAGTTTCTCATTTCATTGAAACAGGAATCAGAACCTCTCTTGTACTAATAATTAAGCATATGAGAAATATGAACATAAGTAAATAGTGGTCTGTCAACATGGTTCTGTTTGTGCAATACAGTATGTCTCTCATATGCTTGTAAAACAAAGTAACAATAACTTTTAAAAAGGTAGTGTAATTTAAATAGCAGAGATGATAATGCCTTTTAGCTGTAATTAATGAGTATTTTAAATTAGCATTAAGATTTGCCATTGGTGCAGGGACCCACCACCCTCTGGCAAAACTGTCAGGGGTCCTACAGCCTGTTCTCTCTGGGACCAGATCCTCCCTTAGTAAAGATGTCATTAATTTCCCTGCTACAGACATCAAGTTGAGTAGTCTATAGTTCCCTGGCTCACACATCTTCCCACTACTGTGCAGCAGGACCATACCTGCTGTCCTCTAGTCTCTAGGGACAATCTCCGTGACCAGCAGCAACTGAATATATTTGCGAGTTTCCCCCGCTATAGCCTCTGCTACCTCTTTTAGCATCCTTGGGTGTAAGCCATCAGGTCTCACAGACTTATCTAATTTTAACCCTGATGGCACTTCCATCACCCTTTTCTCCATTATCTGATCTATTCCTCCAGGGCCCTTGCTCCATCCCTTCTTAACCCACATTTTGGCAGTAGCCTACTTTTCTCCCTAGTAAATACTGAGCAAAAATAACTGTTTAGTATCTCTGCCTTCCCACTGTGCCACCTACTCTCACCCCTCTTTGCTCTTTAGTCACACTATGTTCCTTCTGACCTTATGCTTCTCCCAGATGTATTGGAAAAATGCCTTTTCCCCTTCCTTCACACCAAGTGCCAAATACAGTTCCATCTTTTCTTTGGCCACCCTCACCTTACTGCTGGCTGCTCATTACCTCCAGGCACTGTTCCCTGTCGTCCTCCCTTTGGCTTCCTTTACACTTTGAGACCCTTTGCTCTTTTTTATTTTGATACCTTTGCAATTGAGCTATCTGCCACTTTAATCACTATATACATATAAAACGTTATCCCCCTGCCGCCTGGACACCTACTACTTTAGAAGTTGCCAAGGCATCCCATCTGCCGTCATCCCCTCCTACCTGCTACCACCAGCTTTCCCCAATGGAGCCGTGGTTTAACCTCCCCCCCCCAGTAGGGACAAGGAGGCCCCCTCCTCGAACTTCTGAAACTTCTGTCGGGAAGCCAGGGCTGTGGGACAGGCAGGGAGATCTGGGACAGTGCCGGGCATGCAGCGGCCCATTTTCCACTGCATTCTCACACCCATGTACATCGGCACATGAAGGGACCCAAGGGGGCATCCCACGCAAAGGCATGGTGAAGCACACAGATCCAGCCAGCATCCCACCCGAATCTGGTGTCCCCGAATCTGCACTGCTACCTGGCATCACCTAGATGGCAGTACAGCAGTGGGAACAGCAACCCTCCTTCCCCCTGGCTGGCCCCCCGATGACCTAGGCTTGCTACTGAACCCCAGTCACCAGCACTGAGAGAGGTCGCACTACCACTGTGCAGACAGGCTAGCATATCACTACCTTTTCTTTTCCGTAGTGCTTTTCTCCCCTGGAGGGTCCAGGCAGAAATACATGGTCTTATCCCCACCCAGCCTGACCAGTTACTGCCTTTCCTGGCACTCACCCAATCCAGGACCCCCACAGTTTTCCCCCTGCAGCAGGAACAGGAGGGCTGTCATCCCCCACCTGGACCATTAGCCATTAGTGGATTGGTGGTTTCAGGTGGCAGCATGGATGGGGACAGAGTGGGCAGGACATCTTTTCTGTGTTCTCTTCACTGAATCCATAACCACAGTGATACATAGGCATGCGTGGAGGTGCGCGCACATTACAGAGCTGCAGCCATCACTGCTTTGGTGCTCAGACATCATGCTTTCCCCTAGGCCTCCACCTTGGGACAGCCAAGGGCCGAGTTGACTACCCTCCCCACCCAAGAAGGATAGCAGTCCTCTGTATGCTCAGTCCTCTCCCTCCCGGCTGACCCCCAGTGACCAGCGCTCATCCCCAAACTCGGGCTGGCATGGCAGGAGATAAAGTGCAATGCGCCTCAGCCCTCCATGCCACTGGTAAAATCACTACTATTTTTAAATACCATCCATTTCTCTTCTCAACCCTTTGCCTTCTCTATACCTTTCATGATTTTTTTCCTGTTCTCTCATTTTGCGAAAGTCAGCTTTTTTGAAATTCCACAGTCTTATCCAGTTTACCCCTCTGACTGCCACCATCTGGACCTACATTACTACTGTTTTGTAATCAATGGAACAGAGTGGTTCCAGGATTGCTATGTTCTGAATTGTCTCACTGCTGGTGAGGACCAGCTCCAGCAGGGCTCCCTCCCTTGTTGGGCTCTGAACTATTTGCTCTAGGAACACCTCTTGGCGGGCCTCCACCATGAGCTGATTTCTAGTACTAACTATGACTGCAACTTTCCAGTCCACATCTGGCATACTGAAGTTCCCAATTACCTCCAATTCCCCCAGACTGACTGCCATCCTAAATGTCTCTGCCAATTCCCTGTCTGCCCCTTGATTCTGTCCTAGTGGTCTACAGACCACCACAATCCATATTTGCTTCCCCATCCCTTTTGCTATTAGTACCACAAGGCGTCCAATTTACCCAGCCCCCCTAGGCTATCTATTTCTATTGCCTCAATCCCCTCTTTAACATACAGCACTACCCTTCCTCCCTTCTTTTTCTGAACAGTATGTACCTGATACAGACATGTCCCATTTGTGGTTCGAGATTGCCCACATCTCTGTTATTACCACCAAGTCAAGCAATCACTGGCTAAAGTTCTGGCATTTTGATGCCAAGACTCCCTGTGGTGGTCCACATCATTTTCCAACATCCCTCCTTGCCCCCCTCCATTCCCTTTTCCTCGGGTGCACTAGATCCTGATAAGTTGGTCAATGGGGGGAGGCCAGTGAGGCCCCCCTTGTCTGTGACATTTTATGTGCCTTGCCACTCTGCTCCGCCTTACTAGTTTAAAGCAGTTATATGTTGTGCCCACCTATCTCCCAGTATCCTCTTGCCATCCTTGTCGGTGTGCAAGCCATTCCTTTTGAACAGCCTCCCACCTCTCCGGGGGAACATGTTCCTCTGTCAGTGAACTCTACTACAGTACACTGAAACGCTGGGGGGAACAGGCAGCAAGACACCCATCTGAAAGTGGAATTATTAGATGTCACCAGCCCTGGACATCACGAAAAGGGCACAGCATTAATACATATAATTAATGCACTGGCCAAAGGTGCCCTTCAAAGTACTCAGATTCATTTCTTATTAAAAATCATTTCATAAGATGAATGAAACATTACAGAGTTCGAGACTTAAAGGGTAACAGTCAGCATTAAGAACCCCACACACAAGTGTGGGAATGATCTTAATGTACAATTTGTGTGCAAAAGTATTTTTTTTTTCTGTTTTACTTACAGCTTACTGCAGTATAGTAGAGTGTATTGGACTTTTAGTTACTGCTTACTGCAGTATAGTAGACTATCGGATTTTTAGTTACTGCTTATTGCAGTATAGTAGAGTGCATTGGATTTTTAGTTACTGCTTACTGCAGTATAGTAGACTGCATCGGATTTTTAGTTACTTTTTACTGCAGTATAGTAGACTGTATCAGGCTGATTCTGCTGACTCCCAAGCTGACATCTGCTGTAACTATAAATCCCAGAATCCCTTGCAGCTGAAGTCAGAGTTGGACTGCACCAGTAAGCTATTCCATAGCCTGCAATGCATGTTTGAGTTTTTTATACGCTCCAATATCCTGTTTGCTGGTTCTGCGGTCTTCCCAGGCTTAAGTACAGTCACAGAAGACTATACTCATCTCCAGGAGGACAGTGGGGACTGGCAGGCAAGCATCTGAACTGAGCTTATAAAAGCTCTAATATGCACTGCATACCACTGAATTTTCCACTGCTGCAGCCCAGCTCTGACATTAACTGCAGGTATTCTAGAATTTCTGGCTACAATAAATATCAGCTTGGGAGTCAGCAGAATCAGCCTGATGCAATCTACCATATAGCGGCAGTATAGTGCAGTGGTTTAAGGCTCTGAGCTGCAAATCTGGAGTCCTGGGTTTGAATCCCTCAGCCCCCACTTGCATAGTGTGTGACCCTGAGTAAGCCACTTAACTTCCCTGTGCTCCCAGGTTGTACCTGTAAACAAGCTTTCGGCTTAGTGCGTCTCACCTGGTTAAACAATTTGAAAAAAAAAAAAACTATACTGCAGTAAACAATGAATAAAATGTGTTTTTTGCACACCAAGTGCATACAGAGACCTGCCCCATGGTTGGGTGTGGGGTTCTTCGAGCTGACTGTTTCCCCTTTAGCTAGGTTAACACTCCCCTTGGCAGTCTCTCCTTTTGTCTATGCATTAGGCCCAACGTATCAGTAGGTGAATTAACTTAGCCTAATTGCCACTCTGTTGTTTCTTATTCCTTATTCATTACCGTGGCACCCTTATTTGAGAGGAAGTAAAATGTATGAAAAATTACAGTAAAGAATAAAAAATGATTGCTACAGTACATTATCATCTGACATGATAAATCTCTGAGACAATAAATTATTGCACTCTTATTAGACAATTATAACTGCGAAGCACCAAGCACGTAACAAATTAGCAGTACTTATAAATAACAATCAGTGCTAGCATTATTTGAGAATTGCATTTATTGCTTCTGCTGCTCTTCATTCGCCATAGAATTTAGTGTACTAATGCTTCAAATCCACTGGGAAAACTGTAACTTCCAGTTTAAAGCAACAGTGCAAGGAAGTGGGGAAAATTTTGATCTATACTTTTTATTCCATTTTAGATTGCCCCTTATCTCCTGACTTGTGTGATACCCTTCATTCCCATCTTCGAGACTGCTTTAGTAATTTTTTTCAGATTTGAAACAAAAAAAAGGAGCACTCTGTATACTTGTCCCATAGGGTCAGGAGCAGTGCTGCTGCATGCTACTTCATTATAGTAAAAAAAAAAAAAGGCGATCTTAAACAATAGGTGTTTTAAAACAACAGAAAATACTGATGAAAACCTTGTCCAAGCCATATTAAATATGCACTCCTTCTATTACATCAATTGTAAAAAAGTGGTAAGGCAGACTCAAGTGTGGTAAAAGGGGTATCATAAATGTAAGTAGATAGGAGGCAATCTAAAATAAAATAAAAAGGTGTTGGTCAAAATGTCTCCCCGCTGTCATGCACTAATGCTTTAAATTATTATATGAGACTTTTTTTTTTTATTTGCCTCAAACAGGGAATACATTTAAGGAAATCCTATAAGTTTCTGCTGCAAAAATACTTTTCACTTTCATTGTCAACATTATTCTTGGATGAGTTCCATTTCTCTTCATCACTGAAGAGACAGTGTGTGTGAGTATGTTCATATTTTTATAAACTCCAATGGAAATTAAGTCCACAAAATAAAAAGTAACATTCAGCCAGTATAACACACAAACTGCTGGAAAATGAATACCCCTTTCATAGTTTATATGGCACTAAGATATTATTTCCATAGTTTATATGTCATAATGACATATTTTAACCCATAAAAGAGTAGCTCTTACAATGCTGATGACATCACAATGACTCTTTGCTGGACTGAAGAACGTGGTGAATCCAAAGAGAAATAGATAATCTGAAAAGCGAATTTCAAAAAGTTTATCTTTTAAAATGTTATGATATAATTAGTATACATAATGGTCTGCAGTGGGTTAATTCTATTTCTCCCCACTAGTGGGGATAATAACTTTGTAACATACTCACTGCTTCACAAATTGTGAGCTATGGGCCTTATCCTCTCATGCAGAAATAAATGTGATTATTTTTCAGCAATATACTTATATTTTACACTCAAAGGTCTGAAAATAGTTAAAAGGTCTACATTTACACAAACAAAAGACTGAGGGTTTCACAAAAAATGGTTCAGAGTTCCAATCTCAAATCTGGCAGTTTGTTATGAGTTAGTCTAGCTGATGTACCTTTCATATTTTTTTTTTTTTGCAAAATGATCCACATTTGTTAAAGTAGAGTTTATAGTTGGTGCATGATCAGTATTAAAAATATAGATAGAGTAGCCAGATGAAAATGCGTAAACTGTAGGGTTTCAGTGGGATAGTGAAATAAATTGAAAAAGTAAGGATTTTGGGATGTACGTTATCTGAAAATACTGAGCGGAGACGACACAACTTTGAGTGCTTTGAATATGAAGAGATTAGGAACAGATATTTGGGGTCAATTATTTTTAAACTTATTTTGTTTTTAGGCAGCAAGTAACAGCTTGCGCCAACTGTCAGCCTGTGTATTTTTTTTGTGCTGCCTTAAAAGATTATTGTTACGTTTAGGGTGTGAGTTGGCAGTGGTGAGACCCTAGTGACATGCCAAACAGAATGTACTGCAGCAACACCTGAATCATCCTCAGCTGGTTGCCATCTGAGTAAGCAATAATACCCAACAGGGTGGGCGGAATAGTGCTATACCGGACTGCCTAGGGGCGTAATGAGGCCCGACGCTGCAGACAGAGGGCCTTATAATAGCACTATACTTCCAACCCTGGAAGATATTATTGCACTTAGAAAATGGGTCACTGTACTGCATATGTTTGAAAAAATGTAATTATGTTTAGATGTTAAAAGTCTTAGGTTTTTCATTCATTTTGTAATCAAATAGTTTCTCCACCTACATTTTAATGGTGTATTTTTTTGTTTGTTGAGCTAGAGGCTTTTGTCCTACCAGAGTCTCTGTATTTTTGACTTGTGCTAGTCTTGGTCACCCCCCACACATGCACACACACAGGGATTAAAAGTAACAGTCTGTTTTAATTGGGGCCCCCTCCCCCGACCAGCTAGACTTGTTATTTTAGTTTTTGTTTTTTTGTCAGTGGCCATTTACAGCTTCGATAAGAGAGGGACTGTTACTGGGTTACATCGTCATGAGAGCATGGTCGGGAGTGTGGACATATTTAAAATGCAAGGGGTTCCAACATGTGCAAAATGAAAACCTTTTTTTCCACCTTGATGGTAGACCTTTGAAATTTTCAGTTAGTGAGACAGCGTACAGGTACGGCAGATACTGTCATTCGTCTGACCCCCCACCCCCAAAGAAATAAAGACATTGGAACGTGTCAATGGTACAGAAAAAAACATACATGGTCATGTTATTCCATGGTGCAGGGTATCAGGGAGCTCTCTTGATGTGACAGAAAAATAACTTTCCTTGCGATTGCCAAACTCAGCCACAGACAGAAAGAGAGAGCTAGCTCCGGTGGTGCTGCTGTGCACTCCCTTCATTCTCCGTAACACAGATTAACATTCGCCTGCGGTACAAAAAAGTAGTAAATTACCGCTGCTGTGATACACACTAGTACTCCCACTTCAGCTTAAAATACTGTGGGATTTTGTAGCCCTGATTTACTTTAACCTCCAGGTGTGTGGTTTTATATTTTTATTTCACTTATGTGCCATGGATACTCTGATGCTAACTCTTTGTGCGGGGGTGTGGGGAAAAAGAAGTTACGCTCCCTAAAGAAAAACTAAATGAAAAGGAGCACTAGCATGCCAACAGGAGAGTGGGAAAATGTAAAACCAAGCGACGGGGGGGGGGGTGTTGTGTTGTGTATCTCGGTAAGTGAGACAACAACATGGAGGAAAAATTCAAACTTAAAATTCTACTGCACAAGGATTTCAGAATGAAATCAGGCAATGGAGACTGGGGCTCATTATTTCCCGGTCTGTGTTGCCCTATACTGAACTGGCTGATTGGTGTCCTTAGCCAATCAAAGTGAAGACTGCACCCTACCCATTTTCTAATTCAAAATACCAGAAAAGGTTATTATCACCACAGTAACATTTTACAGTATTTTGAGTGAGACAGCAAGTTGCTAAGGAGGTGAGAGGAGATTTCTGCTAGGGGCTTTTATGGGATTTGGATAGGATTTAAATGGTGATGAAAGTGCCACTAGACACCAGGCAGTCTTGGTGTGGGACAGTAGGCCACCAGTCATCAGAAAGTACTGGGTACTGTATGAGGAGCTGAGGTGGTACCAATGGATCAAAGGCATGAAAGCAAGTACTTGGCACAGGATGCGGAGAGGAAGGGGGTGCTACCACACACCAGGGAGTACATCTGCCAGTGGATGGTGAAACGGCAGGGGCCATTGAACATCACAGAAAGAGAGGGAGTGAAGTTACACTGAACACGAATGACTGTTTGGCATGACAAGAGGGATGGAACACCAGGGAGTACAAGACACAAAAAGCCAAAAGGAAGCAGTGGCACTTGAGACAAAGTGAATAATTCACTGAGATGATCAAGTGTCAAGAAAAAATAATAAAGACGCAAACTAAAGGTCTAACAACAATCACTACTGCTCCTGCATAGACCCCAGTGTTTCAACTGTCAAGAATCTTCTTCAGGAAGTGAGTACAAGACACAATACTGGAAAAGAGTGTGTGTGCCTCTGGACACTGCAGGGAATACCTGGCATTGAATGGGCAGAAGGGAAAAAGTACCACTGGACACCACAGAGTGCATGTTATGGATTTGGGATGGGATGACTAGACACCAGGGACTGCATGGCTTGGACTGGGGAAGAGCATACATCTGGATCACAGTGGGTTCATGGCACAGGACAGAGCGAGGAAGTGGTGCTACTGAACACCAGGGAGTGCTTGACATAAGCCCACAGGAACTCAGTTCCACCACCTTTGCCATCTCTCTGATTTGACTACTATAGGAGAGTTCCACCACTTAGAAATTGAGATATAGTAGTCCCTTTACCTATGCATTTCCAATTTAATCACTGGATATACCGTCACTGACTGCAACTGTAGGAAGAACGACAGCACAACATAGTGCTAAATAATGCTTTTTCAGTTCATATGGAATTCTCTTTAAGGCTGTAACAGCAGGTGGAGATGATATTTCTGTACAAAACAATGGTGGGTGCAATTCATATATGTTAAAAAAAGTATCTTTAAAATGCTATTAAAAGGTACATTTGACTTTTAAAGTTAAACAGAATTATTGTAATCATGCTTTCAGACGTTTTCCATTTCCTAGACACTTGCTATTTATAAACTATTAAGCTATTTGTAAACCACTGTGGTAACTCAAATTTATTAAATATTTCAGCCAGTTGACCAGTTTTAACCCAGGTACTCTCCAAATTCTTATAAGCAAACATTCTGCAAAGTGTCATAACTCTGAAAAATATTAAGGAAAACTATTACGTCAGTTTGGAGCTTTCATAGTAATGACTATTTTTGGACATAAGCACATTATCAGGTAGTCTTATTGGCTAGAACATAAACAAGTGCTACCTTACTAATTCACCATGGGCTATGGCTGCACTTACAAGTCAGAGTTTAACCGGACAGCCTCAAAGATTTTAAGCAAGTCATTTTGTGGGACAAGCAGTGGACCCACTAATAAAGTATCCTTTTCTCACAGCATGCTGGTGACCTGGATTTATGTCCTGATCTTGGAATGGCTGTAATGGAGGCCAGTAATGTAAAACCAAGCATCTGATTGTAGGGGAGACCAAGGTGACCTTAAATATGTCAGCAATGGGAGTCTACATAGGCAAGCACCATTCCTCTTCTACAGCTCAATAAATACCATAACTTTTTTTTTTTTAGAAACGGAGTCACTGGGGATTGAACCCAAGGGAGAAATCCCAGTAATCTGCTAAAAAAAAATTTACACAGCAGCAGTGGTCTAAAAGAGTAGATCCCATAAGCATAGTTTCAAATAGAGCATTTTAATTTTTCCATGCTCTCTACAGAAGCTTGTTAACCAATTTTGTTCCACTAATTCACATAACTGGATACTCTCCTCTCCCCTCTAGGGTTATAGGAGGGTGGGCAGGTAAGGAATCATAAAGCTAACACTACTACATGACAAACCCCAAGAGCAAGGAAAGAAGCAGCAAGTGGAACACCACCACAACACAGCCCTGCTGAGGGATGATGCAGAAGGACAACACTAGCTTGGAGGATTGTCACAACCTTCCCTCACTTCAGTGGGGGATGAGTTGAACAGGGGGAAAACAGAAAGCCTTGTCAACAGATAACCACTCCTTTGCCCTAACCAGGCCACTGAGAACATACCAATAGCCAATTGTGTTCTTTTTTTACCATTCAGGCAGCTGTAGCATTTAAAATATTATGTGAAAAAGCTGTAGTCAATGTTTAGTAGGAATGTTAACAGTAAATTATATGGACTTTAGCACGATGACAGGGATACCCACCAGTGAAGGAAACCTCTGGGAAACTGAATCCATGTGATCCACCTTTTTCTCCAAGGCACAGTAATCCTGACGTGAGGCATGCACCATGTGACCCTCCCTTCCTCAGTCATTTACATGCTGTACCCAGTAATGTTATTCCCCTTCAGGAACTGATCCAACTTGGGTTCATACTTCTGATAGGCACGCTCCCCTTCTTTGGGAATTCTTTCCACTTTTCCATAGGTTTAATGCTCCCTGAGTGCAGAACCCCTCCTCACATTACCCATATCTTACACTCAGCAGGAGCCCCCCCCCCAACATTACAGGCCTTCCACGATCACTAAAACGTACTCCATTCCCGTCTGGGAATGGCACCAGGGGGTTGGAGTGATAGGGATAAAAAATGGCCTAGAGACAGAACAAAATTCTCAGAGACTCAAGGGAGGACATCATAGGATATAATAGTCTTGAAGGAGTGAAAATAGTGGGCTAGGAAGGAGCATTAGAAACAGAAATACATATTTTGGGGAAAGCCTAGGGAAGAAAATCTACCCAGTCTTTCGACAAGCTAAGAGAGACTTATCCGAAATATCTTCAAGATGTACAAAACTGATAGAAAGATGCAATGGGGAAAAAAAGGATACTGATCTCCCTTATTATTTTACCTGTGTTCTGAAGGCCAATGTTTTGTAGCTTTAATTGCTCCTCATTAAATAGGTTTTGATGGACACTGCTGTGCACTGTGTAGCATGATAACTGAGGTTCAGGTTGATCAAAAATCTCTACAGTAGGAAATCCTCCGACTATAAAAAAGTATTTTTTTGCTGGCATCCTACAAGCAGGTATCCAACTAGGACATCTATGAATATTCTCAGGTCAGAAGCATAAAGATGACACCTAGTCAGCAAATTGGAAGTTTACAAACAGGAGTGATCAGACTCCTGCCACAGAGTAAGAAAGAGATAGTGAAAGAAAACGAGTTTGTGCAATTTAGCTAATTTGAGTGTTCTTGTTTTCTGCAAGGACTGTATTGTTTTTTGCTGCCAAGAACAAAGTGGGACTCATATAAAACAATCATATCTTCCATACATGGCAAACAAGCATTTTAAATATACATATTCTATAGTTGGTGTTTTGGACTATATTCAAATGTCATGAAATAGTGGGAAAATATATTATGCATGCGACACATATATGGATAATAAATATAGCATTTATATACCCTTTATATATTGAAAATGTATTATTCATAAACGGTTCATATACTGCATATAGCATATATTTTCCCACTATTTGATACATTTAAGATATCCCAAAAAGCAGCCAACTGCTGGATATTTGAAATACAGTTTTTACATATATGGAAAATATCTGGTTGTTTGGTATGGGGTTGAAAAACAGACTGTATGTAACTATGGGAAATTGGAAAACTGTAGTAGAAAAAGCAGCAAGCCCTTATCAGCTGAATATCCTCTCTCATTCTTCACTGTAATTTCTTAAGGTTGGGGTATGAGAGATTTTCTGCCACCATCCACCTCTGTATTTCTCAGTCAGTATGCATGAGAGTTGAAGGTATTCCATTCCACCAAATATCAGTTCCTGGACTTAAGTGAGAACCATTGTCTCTGTGCAGCTACTACAGTACCTTGACAAGTACTCAGTCCTTGACTGCAGAGCTCTACCACAATGGTTCAGATGTCCTTAGTCTAGCTCTAGCTGATCACAGTGTTCTATTTCCTGGCAAGGACTGATTTTAGAGAGTGACAGATGACATGACTGGGATCAGTCAGTGTGACACTTTACATGTCTTTTACAGTTCCAAGAAATTAATCCATACAGTATTACAGATAAATCTAACTCCCTGTTATAGCACAAGGAGATGCAAAGCAAAGAACAATTTAATCAGTCAGCTTACTTTACAAAATTTCTTTGTGCAAAGGACAGTACACATGCAGCCATTATGGCAGTGTGTGAAAATCTGTATAAGTATGATAAAAAACCAAAACAACATATTACATTTATGCAGCTGTGTGATGACAAAAAGGATATCTCCACTGTAGCCTTAATGTCTGTCTGTAGGTTGTATGTGGCAACTGTTAGTTAAGCCATGGCTCTGATTCAACCCCAGCAGATCTCTAAAATACTACAAAATACCACTGAAGATCTGCCCCCATTGCTGTCCCATTGGTGCAGTTGTAGGGCTACCACGCCACACTGGTGACCTAGAATCAGGAACAAACTTAGGAAGCTGGGGGCAGGTGAAAGTGAGGAGGAGATAGCATCCCGGAGGATGCTCTCGTCCTCAAGGGAGGAACAACAGAAGGCTCCACTGCAACACTGCGACCCAGGTGGCAGTGCGGACACAGCAGTTTGTGGGAGAGAGGGCACCAGGTGGCCCCGTGCACAGCCACGTAGAACTGTGTGTCTGCATGCTCACATGGCATCCACGCTGAAGGCATCTGATGAAAGTGGGAGGAACAGTAAGGAGACCACCCAGTGTATGCAGGATAATGTTCTCACCTTTAAGGCCACAAAGAACCTACTGGCAGGTGCTCACTCCACACTTTGCAGACCAGAGTGGGGATGCTCCCTAGTCCTGGTGGAATCCACCAAAGTGGCAGGTGAAGCAGGATGTGGGCCACCTGTGTAAGTGAGTAGTAGGTGCCAGAGATGATGATGACAGGGCTGGAAGGTAAGTGGCTTAAAGGGGACAGCACCAGAGACGAGGCAAAAAAATAATCCACCCCTATCGAGCACATCCGCCACATTCTACAAACTAAGAAATTACAAAATTTCTCAGCACAGGTGTGTTTCAGGGGTGAAACTATGCAGAACTGGCACCAAGAATGGGGAGGGATCAGCCAGTCAGCTTCTCAGAGCAAACATTTATGATCCCTTTCCCTCTAAAATTGAGGATTATGAGAATTCTGAAAGCAGGACTGCTTATGTCCTTACCTGCTAGAATACTCCCTTTCCTGAAATGGACTACAGCATGTCATACTGAGAAACTATCTGACTGGACCTACCCAACTTATCTCATTTGTGATTTATGACCTGAGGAAGGCTGAAACAAGCCCAAACATCAACCATGTTTGCATATACTGCATTACGATATGTTTAAGGACATGTTTGGACATTAGATTTTTTTTTCCCCAATATCAGTTGTTTGGAGGACTCACTGTAAATGTATTTTAGAATGTAGAGGTCACATATTTTCTATTTCTGAGATTTACAAACTTTTCAATAAATATTACTTTTACTGTAATAATGGCATGGGTTTACTTTGCTTTTTAGTACTACCAACTTTTATCACAATAAAAACATTCTAACTTAAAGGCCTATGGCACAGACAAAACTGGACTTTTACTACATCTACTGCTGGTTCCAAGTCAACCAGCTGTCCCTCAATGTCAAGAAAATGGTCTCTGAGTTTTGACTCCAGGCAGAGCTTTACTAAGCTCTCACCTCCCCCCATTTCCCTACCCTTGATCACTCTGTGATTGAGGATGCCTCCTCTAAGTACCTTGGGGTCTGCTGGACCACCACCTTGATCTCTCCGCTCATATGGATTCCACGCACCCTAAGCTCCATCCTCTTCAGGGAACAAAGCGAGCATCCTGCTTACTGCAAGAGTGACTTGCAGATTATCCTCCCCATCTTCAACTATGGTGATCTCATTTACAGCACTGTTCCCCAAGTCCACCCTTGCCAAACTGGACCCATTATTTCACTCCTGCCATTTTGCATTGGACTGTCCCATTCGCATCAACCACTGCTCCTATACTCCTCCCTCTTTCTCTGCACCCTTGATGTCAGACACCTTGCCCATAATGCCTTCTTCATACCTACATTGTGCCTTAGCTCCCTTTCTCCTTATTTTACCTTATTTCTCTCATTCCCCGGCCCACCTCCTCGTACTCACTCCACAACCCTTACTCTAATTCCCTTTCCCTCCTCCTAGGAAATCTACTGCTAGTCAAGCTGATTTCTCCTATCATAAAAACACTGACTTTGATGGCAGATAAAGACCACTTGGCCCACCTAGTCCGCCCATTTCCCTACTTATTAGATAAACTGCAGATCCTAGTTAACCAACAGCCTACTTCTTCTTACCTTCCCCCCCAGAATAGCCTTACCACTATCCCATGCATTCTTGAATTCCCCCACTGTTTGTGACCCCACAACCCCCTCTGGAAGGCTGGCCCATGTGTTCACCACCCTCTCTGTGAAAAAATACTTCCTCAGGTTGCCCCTCTATCTTCAATTTGTGCCCCCTTGTTCTTGCACGTCTCTTTCTCTAAAAGATCCTACCCTACTGGACTTTGTTGATTCCCTTGAGGTACTTGAAAGTTACTATCATGTCACCCCTCTCCCTCCTTTCTTTGAGGGCATACATATTAAACTCCTTTAGTCTCTCTTCGTATGACTTCTGGTACAGACTCTGCATCATTTTAGTTGCTCTCCTCTGGACTGCCTCCATTCTGTCTATGTCCTTGTGGAGACAGGGTCTCCAGAACTGCATGCAATACTCCAGATGGGGTCTCACCAACTGTCTATACAGAGGGATAACAACTTAATGTTTTCTACTGGTGATGCCTCTTCCTATGCATACCAGTATCCCCCCAGCCCTCCTTACTGCCTTCTCACATTGTTTACCTACCTTTAGGTCATCTGATAGTACTACCCCCAGGTCCCTTTCCATTTCTGTTGTTAGTATCCTTCCCCCATTGTGTACTCTGCCCCGGGGCTTTTGTTTCCCAGGTGCATTACTCTGCACTTCTTTGTACTGAATCTAAGCTGCCAGACTCTTGACCATCCCTCCAACCTTGCCAAGTCCCTTCTCATCCTTTCCAACTCCCCCCACCCCCCGTGTATCAACCCCGTTGCAGATCTTTGTGTTATCTGCAAGGAGGCATAATTTTCCTTCCAGTCCCTCCACGTCACCTATAAAGACATTAAAAAGGGCCAAACCCAGTACTGAACCCTGTGGTACCCCACTAGCAACCCCCCTTTCTTCAGAGAGGATTCTGTTTATTATTACCCTCTGCATCCTGTTGTCCAGCCAATTTTTGACCCAGGATTCCACCCTGGGATCCACTCACAGGCTGTCTAACGTGTTTACTAATCTTTTGTGTGGGACTGTGTCAAATGCCTTGCTAAAGTCTAGGTAGGACACATCCACAGCCCCTCCCTGGTCTGCTACTTTGGTTGCCCAGTCAAAGAAATCTATTAGAATCGTCTGACATGACCTTCCCACTGTGAATCCATGCTGCCTTGGGTCCTGTGCCCCGCTGACCTCTAGGTACTCAACAATTCTTTGTTTTAGAAGTGATTCCATTATCTTCCCTACCACTGAGGTCAAACTAATTGTCTGTAGTTTCCTGCCTCTGCCTTGCTCCCACTTTTATTTCTCTAAGCTCTGGTCCTCTCTTCCCTCTACTCCCTTAAGTCTCACCTTCTTGATGACACAACTCACTTTTGCATTTGTTCCTGACCCAAGTTCTTAAGATGCCATTCACTTCCCTCTAGCCACAGCTTGTTCAAGCCCTGATTTTGCACTGTGATCCCCCTTCCCCAATTTACAATATGTTCATTGCTCTTGATCATTTGCAGATTTACTTTATTATATGTACTTTGTTGTACTGTGCAACTCTGCAATCAATACTTGTTTGCACACCTGTTAATTTATTGTGCTTACTGCACCTATTTTGTGTCTGCACTCATGCACCCACTCCCTTCCCTCCCAGATACACATCCGGAAATGAGTTTTTACCAGCTCAGTTTGTCTTTCCTGTTAAAACATCTGAAATATATAAATACACAGTGAAAACAGGTGACTCAAACTGACAAATAATACTGGGTTAACATTCCCTGCAATATACACACACACACACAATGAGCTTCAGAAGAGTCTACCTGCAACACAGTGTGCTATGTGTAACAATTTGTATTTTATAATAGTTAGGAAATTATGAACCTTTTAACGCTGACACAGACACTGAATTTACACATTATCTATGCAGTTTAATGATTTTGTTATTAGAAAATCCTCTGCCCAGCGCAGACTACTCACATCACCAGAGGCTCTGAATCCCAGCTTCTGCATATCCCATGTTTTCGCACCATACAAGGGCAAAGATCGTTTGCGCAATCGCCTCAATGCCAAAGCTTGGTCCATTCAAATACAGTCTCCGTTATATCCTGTCTGCAGCTAGCTCCTGTAACTGTCCTTCTTAATTGTTCTCCCCTCTCCTCTTTACTCTTTCCACCTAGCACTTAACCCTCTCCCACCTCAACTCCCTCTCCCATACATCCATTCAACCTCCCCTCCTTCTCTACCCCCGTAGCACTTTAATCGATATTTGACAAGTGCCTATGGCAGCACCCCACTAGTGTCTCCCCTCCATACAGTGTCAACCCTGTTACCAGACATGCTTCTGGCATATTTGCTACTATTTTGAATGTATAAAACTGTATGTAACTGCCTGTAACCCACTGTTATTCAATGTCTTGTTTGAATTGTACCTCAGCTGATGTGGAACCTTTGTAAAACAGCCTTGGCTCAAAGGTACCTCTTATCCTAGATTCAAATAAAAAATGGCTCTGAGTTAAGCAAGGGTTTCTGCTACTTTGTAAAAGTAATCATCTTCATCATTATTTTCGCAGTTAGTGGACTAATGTTATGGAATACATACAACAAAAGCATTCTTTTAATGACCTATATTAGTTGGTAAGAATAATGTAAATCAGCTGCTTTAGCAAAATGTATGGAACAGCTAATGGAGCTGCTCAGAAACCAAAAGGTGCAATGCTTAAGAGTGGATTTTTTATTCCTGTCTGCAAGACGAAGCTAATACAAAATGAAAACAACAGTGTCACTTAAAATAATTAAAATATGTTGGTGACTCCACGGCAAGCTAAAAAGTCAATGTTAATTTTCATATAGTTTGTAATTCATGCTGTGCTGTCTGGATGAAGAGACTGACTTATGCTGGTAGCAGATGGTTTGGGTTTATTAAACTGTAACTGTAGCAAACTGTTTCCTTATTGGCAATTTGTTTGTTGCTGTAAGGTATAGCTTATTAAATTTTTGCTCTGAAACATTTGTTCATAAAAAAGGGGAAACAAAGGAATAGTCATATCATTTGTTTCTATGGTAACCAAGTTACAGACAATCTAAATGTTATTTAAAGTACATGGAAAGATGGATGAATGCCACTGACTAAAATATGAACTTAATGCATTTTTATTCTACTGTCTTTTACAAACACTTTGTCTTTTATTCTTACAGAATAGGATGACAAGGGTGCTGCACTTAGAGGACATTACAAAGCATATAGATGAATGCTTAAAGTTAAAATACAGAATTCACTTCAACATGCATGATCTGGAGAACAAAAATGGTACACCTGCTACAAAGAAACAGCAAAAGAGCTATTGCCTTCTTAAACAATCCAACTAGAACAGCATGGTTGTCAAGCCTTACAGTATGTCTACTCAACCATGTACATGCTTGTCATATTTAAGCTATAAGGCACAATGGGAGGGGAGAGCTTATACCAACATCCACTGAAGCTGCCTTACAGTTACTATGAAAATGTGAACCCACAAAAAGTTAAAATTTTTGTCAACAGGTGACTCCTTGTATATAGTTCTAAAATCAATTATATTTGGTTTAACATATGGTCAGAAAAAGAAGTGGAATGATACTTTTTTGTTTTACAGTTTATTTACCAAATATAGCCCAGCTGAGATGCAATATCTCATTTTCAATGAGGTCCTAGTTCTTACTCATTTTTCAGCTTGCTGAGCTGAAGCAGTGGGAAGTTGTGTGGCTGGCTTGTGGTCATACAGTGGGTAAGTGGTGGAACTTCACCTAATCTCCCCTGCTCCCTTAGACTATTCTCCACCCACTAGACTTCTTACCAACATAAAATGTTAGTTTTTGTTGCTGACCGGGAAAGAGGGCTAAGCAATTCTGCCTATTTTCAGCCTCATCCTGGAGAGAGGGATATACAGATCTAAACTGATTATACTGAATCATGTTAAGTTGTTGATAGTATGTATAATGAATGGGGGAAATATGGCCAGGATACTGTGGAATATCCCATTATACAACATCCACCAGAACAGCCATCAAAACAGGCAGAAAAACCTCAGTTTAATGTCTCATCCGAAAGAGGGCACCTCAAGAGTACTGCACCCACCTATTGAGAAAATGGTACATATATACATAGTGTACATTACAGGGGTACAGTAGTGCCCTGCATAGTTAGGTTGAATAGTGTGTTTACTGTTAAACCCATAACTTTGCACCTTAATAGCACCACCCCGGTTCAACAGAATTGCATGAAATTTTGCTTGCACAGTGCAGGGGCATGATCTCTAGATCTGGCAAGTTTCTTTCTGGTCATATGTGTGGATTCTAAGATACAGATAATGCAAAAAGAGGAAAATTCAAGGTTTTCTGCTGTTTTTTCATTCTAATCTACAGGTCAGAGAGTATGGAATTTTGTTCTGAAATATTCAGAGTAGAAAGGGTTTGCCCTAGAATGGTGCCTTTTCTTGGTTTGGCGACAATATATTAATCTGTTTCCAAGTTATAAGGATTTGACATTTTGGTTCTTAGCATGTTCAGTAGGCTCTTTCAGATACAGTAGCTGTTTGACATGAAAGAAGAATTTCTGCTCAGGAAAGAAGATTCTTGTTTTGTGAGCCAAAATTCTTCTTTAGTGAGCAAAAATAATTTTTTCATATGGCGGCCATCTTGCTTCTGTTTTTTTTTTTTTTAAACCCATAAAAATGATGCCATGGAAAGTAAGCAACACACAAATCTAGCTAATTGAGACTGGTTTAGCTAAATTCTGCACATAATGTTTTGAAAAAGGACCATGAAATATGATTTTGAACATCTCAAAAAATCATTACCGAGGCTTATTTCACGAGTCTATTTTCTCATTTTATGAGCCTCAAGAAAGAAGACTATAGCCTCACAAAATAAGATTCTAGGCTCATGAAACAAGAATGCGGATTTAGTTGTTTTCTTTATTTAATCTTGTTTCATCAGCAGACCTCTTGATTTGTGACTCTCAAAACAACTCACTAAACAAGATTTGGGACACGGCTTTTTTCAGTCTTGTTTCACGAGTGGACCTTCTTGTTTTGTGAGTTGTTTTATCCCTTAAGAAAGAAAAAAATGCAGGTTCACAAAATAAGACTGACAAAAACAAACTAAGTCCCAAATCTTGTTTTGTGAGGCTGCTGTTTTCTTTCCTGAGTTGTTTCATGACTCACAAAACAACTAGCCTGCTGATGAAATATGATTAAAAAAAACTAAGTCAACATTCTTTTTTCATGAGCTGAAAAACTTGTTTTGTGATGCTGTATTCTTCTTTCATGAGACTCCTGAAACAAGAAATCATCTCACAAAACAAGAATAAAAAAAAAAACAGGTCCAACATCTTGTTTTGTGATCCAACATTCTTCTTTCATGACCCCCCATGAAACAAGACTGCTAGTTTTCGAAATAGAAATATGGGCTCACACAAAAATAATTTCTTTATATTAAAAGAATGAAGAATTTCCTCAAAAGTGTGCCATTTCTTAAGATTTCAAAGCCAGATTGTTAACATGTGCATTTTATGACCCTACCTTATGAACCACTGTGGAAACATACTTCAGACATGATTGAAAAGTTGCATCTGTAGCCACACAGAACTATTGGGGCCTTTCATACCCAGACATATGTCACGCCAGAGACCCAGGTTCGAGAACGAGCACAGGCCACCAGGGGAAGAGAAGGATTGAGCATCTGCAGGACTGCTCTCCTTCTCTGGGGTCGCCAGTGTTTGGCACTTAACTGGCCCCTAGCGGAGGCCAAGGGGCAGTGCACTGATGCTGCAGAAAATACGGGTGGACATGGGGCAGGACATCTGGAGGAGCACATGCGGATGCGTGCGTGCTTCCTCCATCAGATGTTATTGCATGCCTCATTTCCTGGGGAAACATGGAGGAGAAAAGAGCATTGCCACAGAGCATGACAGAGTGTGCCTCACAGGCCCTGCTCCCAGCTAATCACAGAGCCGGCTTCACTGGATCAGGTCTCCAGGCGGAGGTTGGGGAACCCTGCCGGCCCTACCAGGGAGGGTAAACCCTGGGTGTGAGGGTCAGCACTGGCTGGTAGACACCAGGGGATGGAGCTGGGGGCTCTCTCCAGAGAGGACCGTGCCAACAGGAGAAGAAACAGAGTACAAAAAAAAAAAGAGTTGGCAAGCCCAAGGAAGACCCCACTACTGATTTTCCAAAACTCATGAGACCCAAAACCCTAATGTTGTTTCCTTTGGCTACTTGGGGGGGCAGGGATGAGGAGTAAGGGTTGGAAACCTTAATGCCACATATCCCTGCTTCTGTTGCTCTAATCTGAACCCTGACACATCAATGCAGTTTATATATATATATATATATATATAGAGAGAGAGGGAGAGAAAATGATAAGTGAAGTTTACAAGGAAATAAACTCAGCAAGGGTGTTTGTTAGACTGACTGGACTAGCTAGACTAGTAGGGAGTAAGTTAGGGAAAGGGCAGACTTTATTGACTGAGAATCAATTTCCACTTGCGCAATTATATGTTTTTATTATATAACAACAACTAAAATGTCTAAATAAATGTAGTTAAGACTGCAATTAAGTTGCTGGCTCAGTGGTGCTGAGTGGAGGGGTGCCATTCTGGCATGCTGGTGACAGGTTCATGCCCTGAGCCCAGAACAGCAGGGGCAGAGGTTAGCTGTACAGACTGCAAAGCATTTATAAAGAAGCTCTGCTCCTGGAGGGAGAGCTCAGTTCAGCACCCTTTAGAGTGACACCTGGTAGAGGCTTGGTGCAGGTGCTTATGGCACCATGGGTGCCATACACTGCCTGGCATCACCCCTCCAAGGACCTTCACAAGCATGCATGTTGGAAACAAATGGGAACATTTCCATTAGTGACAGGATGAGTGAGGCCTCTCCTCACCCACCAGGCTCTCTGAAAGGATGAGGTTGTGGTGATCCATGTTCACCTGGAGTGTGCTGGAAGAGGAGTTGACTAGAGAGAAACACTGCATTACGTGGGATATGCTAGTGCGACATGGTGCTATTATCGATGGGAGCACCAGTCTGTCTAGGAGACGACTGTGGACAGGAGCTGGAGTTATGGCACAACCTGAACAACAAACAATATGGTAATAAACATATAAACGACTGCAACTGAAAGTGTTTTACGAATGAAATTAAAAAAATGAAATACATTTGTTAAGTACACTCACTACGCAAACATATTCAACCATGTAAAGGCACAGTATGGTATACTGCTTTGAACACTGAACAGTGAAACCAGAGATTACTGATTTTTGTAACATGGGGAAGAGAAAGGGTTGTGTTGGATTGGCTGAGCACCATCAGGTGACCATACATTAATTCTCAAGTAATGCACAGTTGCATGAGAATTAATGTATGGCTGAGTCCGCAGTTATTCTCTTCCCCCTGTGCCACCATACCTATTTTTGTTTGACAGCCCTCTGTTGGTCAGCTGTGAATTGAAGGCTAAGACTGTTTAAACCACCATACATTATAGCAGCCTGTTTCTAAAAAGAGGACTGAAAAGGAAGTAGCTTTTAATTTATTTAATTCTTGGAATTACAATCTTTGACCCAGAGGCTCATTTACAATGGCTCCATGTCACAGAATGGAGGAAAACAAGGAACAGTAACATGGTACAATTAGACAGAGTGAAAGGTACAGGGTCCACAGAATAAGTCAAAGATACATGGTAATTGCTACAGGGTTACAATTATTACAAAGCTAAGATTGCATGATACATGTAACACTGGTGTCAGGAGTTACAAAGATTTCCAACTTATATACACTTTGTTAGCGCAGCCAAAGAGAGTGGCCTTGTCAAAAAACTAATGCAAGCACACCAGACTCTTTAAAAAGTAACTATATACTACAGCAGCCTATTTCTAATACATCAAACATAGCAGAAAAATTGAGCTGAAGTAGCGTGTTGAATGTCATTTGGTTTCTGGAACAAAAGCCTCAGCATGGCAGTGGGCTTTTACTAGGTCAAGGAATCTGTGGTTTGGCGGAGCAAAATTCCATCTTTTAACAGTTTGTAAACTATAAGGTGGCATCCTGTTGGATAGTTATGAGACGTAGGCTATAATTACCTGTGGTTTATTTTAATCTAGCTGGTTTCTGTTGTAGAGCAGCTGCACAGAGATGGATTATGCCCTTAGCGACACACACTGGTACCTGTGATTCCAGCAGTATGGAACAGCTCAAATGTACTAATATCTCCCTTCTTTTTATTTTTTCATACCTCTAAGGGCCTACTATACTACACAACTGACTAAAAGTGAGAGGTAGTAAGCCAGAAATTCTTTCTGTTGCAAGACTTTTTGTGTTCTTATTCTCCATTTTTTTCTGTGTGGTTCCCTCCTGTTCCCTACCTAGTGCTGTTGGGAACTTTCATATGCTGCTGAGACAGAATTCTGCGGAATTTCTGAAAATTCCAACTTATTTCTTGTAATTCTGTCAGAAAATGTATTGGCAGCATTTCACCAGCTGAATATGGATTATCATGTGAACTACAGAATATAGAGAATACTGGATGGGCAACTATGCAGAACCAATGTGTTCTGCCACAGAGGGGTTCTGATTCCCTCTCACCTCGAGAGCAAAGCACAAGTGGTCCATGGGAATCAGAACCCCGAGGTGGCAAAACACACTGGTTGTGCACAGAGTTGCTCATCCTGTATTTTTTATAGTGTATACTACTGTGCGACATATGTGTTTTTGTGAGTTCTTTTGATTTCAAAGGGAAACTGAGTCATGCAGTCTCTAGAAGTTCTAGAATGCTGTACTACCACAGTAGGGTAGAATCACATTCCGTGAACTGTGGTAGAACAGCATTTTGAAAGGGATGGAATTCTATACAGAACAACACTCCACTATGTAGCTTAATAATACGGACAGGGTGGTATTGGGCAATACCCGGACGTTCAGGGGCTATAAGGCCCTCGCCTGCGATGTCGGGCCTCATTACGCCCCTGGGCGGTCCGGTATTGCCCATACCGCCCACCCTGGAGGGTATTATTGCGCTTAGAAAATGGGCTCCATTATAAAAAAAAGTTGAATAAAAATTGTTAATAAACTATTCATTTAAAGTAAGTTTTGTAATAAAATAGTTCCTCCACCTGCATTATAATGAGTTTTTTTGGAGGCGAGGTTTGTCCTATTGGAGACCCTGTAGTTAAAAAATTAAAAAAAAGCTAGTTGTATGCACTTACACCTAATGTCTGCCCCCCCATGGTGCACCTTATTTACAGCATGATGTCCATTTTGGATTAATTTTCTTTTGTCCCCCACTCTACCACACCGTTTACTTATTTAAACTGACAGATACCACAGACAGCAAGCAGGACAGCGTGTGCAGAACAGTTCAGAAGCTGGCAGTGGGCTACCGTGTTATTGAGGAGGACAGTCTCTGGGGAAGCAGGTATTTCGTTTCTGTGCTCCTCTCATTACTAGATTAGGACAAAAAGTTACAAGTGGAGTGGAGTGAACAGAAAGCGGTGGTGGCATGACTTTGTGGTTCGTCTCCCAGGAGATGGAGACAGGATGCGGGTTATAGTAAGCAATTTAGTGGCCGGTGTTTCGGGAGTTTGGGAGCATAAATAGTAGTAGGGACTGCAGTAGCAAGATCTGTGTGCTGCTTTCAGCAGGGGTAGTCTCTACCCTTCCCCCAGACAGTGGCACTATGGTTTAGCTGGCACTAGGGACAGAGGCTTTTTTTTTTTTAAGTTTAACGTCGCTGGCATGGCGTGGGCAGGCAGCCGAAAACTGAGCAGAGAAGTGATACACCGATCAAGTCAACGGAGAGAGAGAGAGCAACGGGAAAATTTAATCTGAATTTCTGGTTTGCGAGAGACGGTCTTTTATTACTGTGAGTTGTGACATTTCTACTAAATAGAGTCGGAGAGTGCAACGGTGAGAATTCAGATCATGGGATGTCAGTTAGCAGTTGGGAAGCAGCGTGACAGGGCTATTTTCTTTTTTTAAATGTTGTCTTTGTGCACTGTATTTGGTAACGGTGTACAGGATGACAAAAAAAATATATGTTGCAGTCATTTACTCGGTTGTGACTGAGGGAAGTTAAGTTAAATGGCAGGCACAACAGGAGGAGATCAGCTAACTGCTTTGTTTGTAGGTGAGAAGAAACATGGCTGCACTTGCCGTTTTCAACGTTCTACTGGCCCAATATTATTAGAACTATATGAGGCAGCAGAGACTGGGACTAGAAATTTCCCGGTCTCTGTTGTCTCATACTGGACTGGCTGATTGCCAGTTTTATCCAATCAAAATGTAGCTTTGCATATTTCCATTTTCTAAATATAGAATAGTGTATGGTTGCCCATACACAACAAGGCTATGTTGCCATCAAGGGGATGCGATGACGTCACACGGACCTCGAGAGCGAAGCTCGAGAGGTCCGTGTGACAGAATCACATCCCTGAGATGGCAACAAAGCCTCATTGTGTTTGGGCAACCATATACTATTTTATATAGTATATGGTTCCCCAAAATGTAGGATGTTTAATTTTTGACAAGGTTCATACCTTGTAAGTATTCTCCGGCTCGCTCCCAGTCTATGCGACACCGAAGATACCGGTGGTTCACTGCTTCTTGCAGTCCTGCTTTGTTCTTACCTGGAGGATTAACAGGAAAAGAAAAAAAAAACTGGCAAACTGATAGCTTGGCAACACAGAGCCGAGTATGGCAGTCAATGTCCCAACTATCTGAGTGAATGGCACTACTGACTGCTCATTAAGCATCTCCACCATTTTAGAGTGCATTTTTTTTGATCAACTCTGTTTTCAGCCAATCATGAAGCAGCTCAAGGCTGAAAAGTTGTTGTACTGTCGATCTGACATCAGAACGATAGTACAACAACTTTTTTGAGCTTTGAACTGGCCTATATCATCATTTGAGAAGCCACTGTTTTCCATCTAAAATAAACCATAACCATATACTATAAATAGATAATTCCACAGTTCACAAAAGTAAGTTAGCCCAAATGGGCACATATTCTAAAATGTTGATCACATCTGCATGTAATCAGTAATAATTCAATGACTGTTCACCACAGTATTAAAAAGAAATCAGCCTTTTCAGCATATAGTTTCTCCAGTCAGGTGCAACCCCCATTCTCTTCCCTATGGGAGGAACCTTAATATCCTCCTGGAACCTTTGTAATTTTGCAGTTTAAAATTACTTTTACGCAAATGTAACATGGGGAAGAGAAATATATAAAAAGAGTGCCAAACCCTTTCTCTTCCCCATGTTACAAGTAGATTAACCCACTCCAGAGTGTGGGTCTACTTGAGAATGATCGCCTGGGTGGTTGGAACCATTCGGCCGACCCCAGGTACATGCACACTTCCTGCAGACCCACGCTCTGTCGTGGGTTAATCCTTCCGTATGTCACCACAATTATTCTGCAACTCTGAGCAAGTCACTCCATCAGCCTGTGTTTCAGTTATTCCATCTATAACAGAGAAAACACAACAAAAAATACAATGCAGTGAAAGCAGCCCCAGGTGCTACTGCATAGTCCTAACCACAGGAGTGAAGCATGCAAAGCTAGAAGGAAAATATAGCATGCTCAAGGAGGCAGAGGCAAATGCCATTAATTATTCCAGCCTGGAAAAACTGCTAACCACAGACTGAGGGTCATCAGCTAAGCTCCCCCAGCACTTTGAGTGTTTCCCCGCTTTCCTCGGAGAAGAGTCACTAAAAGCGCAATGGGAACTTAACTGTCTGACCTCACACTGTGGTTAATAGCCCCTCCCAAAGAATAAAAACTGGCATTTGCCCTTTGCCTCGAGTGTGCTGTCTTCATGTTTTAGCTATACTATCTGTATTACTGAGCAGAAATGGGTCCTTACATAAAATGAGATGCAGCACCTCAGCAGGGCTAGAGAGTATAAACTGTATTAAACTATAAAAACAACCCTAGGAGTCAACTGACCAGTTTTAATAAGATATCATTTCTACCCACAAGCAGAGAAATGCTAATTTAGGCTTACAGTTCATGAAGCACAAGTGAACAAATATGCAAAATCTAGAGAAGGTGATTATATAAATGCATAGTATTTACATTTTAATATGCAACTGAAAACATACATTTTAGTGTTTACTCTTCACATTTATGCACCCTGTAATGCGGATTATATATTTTGCCACCATACTGATGTAAGGAATTTTTTGCAAAGTCTTACAGTCAGAAATGTTAAGAGGCCAGTCCCACTGAGACATCATGACTGAACGCAACAATTCTTAGCCCTACCCCAGTACCCCCAATGAATAAATTACTTAATCCTCAGAAAGTCTCCCAGGTGGGTTAATTAAAGCACGTAAAGCTGTAATAGTGGAATAAGTGACAGAGATACAGGGAATACAAGGAGGGGCAGAGGTACTGTGGGTCACCCTGGAGATGGGGAATGGAGCCACTATTAGCACTGGCATGATCTCCAGATCTCCAGCACAGGGGCGGGGGAGGGGGTTGGATAAGGTTCTGATGGAAGCCATCCAAAAGGTGGCAAATAAGGGGGAGGTGCTACTGGTGGGGGACTTCAATATGCTGGATGTAGACTGGAGCCTCCCAGCTGCAGCTTCAGCTAGGAGCAGGGACATCCTGGAATACCTGCAAGGGGGCATTCCTCAGGCCACTAGTAAGGGAGCCCACTTGGGATGGGGCAATATTGAACTTTGTACTCACTAACAGGGGCAGTATTGCAGACATCATGGTGGGAGGTCACTTGGGGACAAGTGATCACCGTACAGTGGGGTTCAATAGAAGAACTGTGGCAGAATCAAACCACACATGGGAAAGGATCCTGGACTTCAGAAGGGCCTGAATTCTCTACCAATTGTAATTAAGAACTCTCTTACTGTACATTTATTTAAAGTTTTACTTAAGGATTGGTTCAATTCTAGAACTGTTTGTACATGTTATGATTCATGATTATTGTATTTATTTGTATTGTTCTGTTGTATTATATTGTATTGTTTTATATAGACCTGTCACTAATGAAAATGGGCACTTATGCCCATTGGTGTACAAGTAGAAAAAATAAATAAAAATTAAATGAAATATTTTAAAAAAAGGGAGGGGGGCGCACTGTGGAGCCCAAGTCAATTGGTAGGATGAACGTAGAGCTCCTTATCGCAGAGATATAAAATAAAAATAAACTATTATTTTCTGAGCAAACTTTGAATTTTTAAACCAAGGAGTCAATGGGGAAGATATCCTCCTCAAGATGGGCAAGAAAGTTAGCTGCAATCAAAAGGAGCAAGACAGAAATCAGCTCCTGGAACACAGAACACAAGAGCAGTACAAGGGAGAGAACCTGACTCACCTTCAGAGGCCACAGAAGAAACGCTTCAGTCCCTCGGAATTAAAATCAATCGTCTGATACAGTCGGTGTCAGGCCTGGACAGAAAGTTTGATACCCTCACTAACTGGGTGGTTATTCTGGAGACAAATGTAGAACACATTCAATCTTCCATGGCTGAAGCAGGGAAATGGGCAGATGCAGCCTTGGGTATGGCTGCTTCCCTCACGAAGGAGAACCACCAACTCCGATCGTGTCTGGAAACACTGGAAAACCAGGCGCGATCATCAACTATTCAGCTGATTGGTATGTCGGAGAGAAGTGAAGGGGATCATTTACCCCTATTTCTGCTGGACTGGCTGAAACAACAACTGGGGGACAATGTACTGAATCGCCTGATTGTAATTCAGAAAGCTTATCGGGTGACTCCACGTGGAAGGCTTGAAAATCCGGAGGCGCCATGGGCTATAATGATGGTCATGGATGGAGAGGGAACAAAAGGCTTTCTTCTTGCTCTCGCCAGACAAAAGGGGCCATTGCTTCAGGTTGGGCATGAGGTCCGATTGTACCCAGACCTGAGCTACGCAACCGGGCAATGCAAAAAGCGTTTTGATGGAGTGCGCGCTATATTAAGGGAAGCCAAGATCCCCCATGGCATTGTTTTCCCGGCCAAACTGAGGATCGTACACGAGGGGAAGGTACACATTTTTATTGATCCAGGAGATGCACTAAAATGGGCCCAGAAGAATATGAAGCCCCTTCCTGCCTCTGCAGAACTGTCGGATTCCTTGCCCTATGAAGATGAGGAGGCCTGAATAATACTTGGTGGATATTATCCCTCGTTTACTCTTGAAGGGCAGTGTAGTGGGTAAATGGCTTGCCCCCAGATAGGGCTGAACATGGATATTAATATTTACCTTTTTTTCTTTCTTAATTTCTACTTAGTCCACTGCCTGGGGTGGTCTGCCACCACAGTTGAGTTCTGGACTCTGTGGACTATCTTTATGAAGCTCCTTGGTTAATACTCTACCTTGTTTGATGTTTTGTACCAAACAGAGTTCTGTATACTGTTCAAGCTAGAATTAAACTTATAATTTTTGTACTGTTTTCAGTACAACTTAACACGATGAAGGCATGGTTATATCTCCTATTCTCTAGGTTTAAGAAGGGGAGAATTTGTGCATTTTTGGTTGGAAATGACTATATAAATATCCATGCAATGCATGGGCAAATGTACACGGCAATGCATAAGAATAATTGTAATGTTAACACATCGTATTCCTCTCAACTAAGATGAATCTTTAATGCACCAAGCTGCTTTTACCTGCATGTATTAAGAGGGATGGCACCCTCATCGATCTCAATAATATTATTTTACTGAATGCTCGATGTTCGAACATAAACTGGATGTTAATGTTTAATAACAATAAACATAGTTTAAAAAAATATATTTTAAAAAGATGGGTGAATGCCTCAGGGATGCCCTGGTTGGGGTGGGGGGACTTAGGTGGAGTGGAGGCACAGTGGCAAAGCTCAAAGGGGTCACACTGAAGATAACAAACCTCTGCATCAGGCAAGTGAGAAAAACAAGAGGAAAAAAGAGACCACTATGGTTCTCAAAAGAGATGGCTGGGAAGGTAAGGGTGAAAAAAAGTTAACATTCAGGAAGCATAAAAAGACACAGAAGGAGGAGGATAGGGAGGTGTATCAGGAGAAACAGAGGGGGATGGGGGTGTCAGGGAAAGCAGCAAGGTGTGCAAAGGCACAAACAGAGGAGAAAAATAGCCCAGGCAGTAACAAAAGGATACAAGACATTTTCCAGGTACGTAAGGAAAAATAAAGACTAGGGGAGGGATTGTAAGGCTAAGAAGGGAAGGGGTGGGGGGAATATGTGGAGGGGGATCAGGAAAAAGCAGACATCCTGAGAAAATACTTTTGCTTAGCGTTCACAGAGGGACGGGAAGGTGAGGGGCCAGAGAATAGTAACAGGAACATTGAAGGAGGGGAGGTGGACACTAGTCCATTTTCAGAGGAGACAATCCTAGAGGTACTAGCAAATCTGAAAGTGGTCAAGGCACTAGGACTAGACAGGGTGCATTCTAGGATATTGAGGGAGCTCAGGAAGGTGCTGGTTGCACCTCTGACAGTCCTGTTCAACCATTCACTGGAGATGGGAGTGGCTCCACAGGACTGGAGGAGGGCAGATGTAGTCCCACTTCACAAAAGTGGTAGCAGAGATGAGGCTGGCAACCACAGGCTAGTCAGCCTGACTTCAGTAATGGGGAAATTAATGGACTCACTGCTGAAGGCAAGGATTGTGTAATATTTTGAATCCAGTGGCTTACAAGATCCGAGGCAGCATAAATTTACAGGGGGGAGGTCATGTCAAATGAATCTGATAGATGTCTTTGACTGGGTGACCAGGGAATTGGATCAGGGTTGGGCGGTGGATGTGGCCTACTTAGATTTCAGTAAGATTTTCAACACCATTCCACATAGGAAAGTTATAATTAAGATGGGCAGCCTAGCAGTGGGTCCAAAGCTGGTAAACTGGGTAAGAAATTGATTAGGGAATAGGCAAGAGAGGATGGTGGTAAACAGAGTTCACTCCGAGGAAAGGAGGGTGACCAACGCGGTGCCACAGGGGACCAGTACTGGGACCGGTTTTAACATCTTTATTAGTGACACTGCAGAGGGGCTGGATGGGAAGGTCTGCCTTTTTGTGGATAACACTAAAATCTGCACTAGGGTAGGCACTCCAGGGGGATGGGGAAAAATGAGTAAAGATCTGAGAAAGCTAGAAGAGTGGTCAAGGATCTGGCATGCAAAAAAGTGCAAAATCATCCTTCTCTTTGGGCACAGAAACCCAGGGGCAGAGTACAACATGGGGGGAGTGGTACTGACAACCACCAAACAGGAAAGAGACCTGGGGGTAATCATATTTGATGACCTTAAGGTGGCCAGTCAGTGTGACAAGGCAGTCTGGAGAGGTAGTGGGGTGCTAGGGTGTATATGGAGCGGTATCAGCAGCAGAAAAAGGGAGGTAGTAATACCTCTATACAGATCACTGGTGAGACCACACCTTGAATACTGTGCCCAGTTCTGGAGACCACATCTCTGGAAGAACACAGACAGAGTGGCAGTGGTCCAGTAGAGGGCAACTAAAATGGTGCAGTGTCTGATTATAAGCCCTATGAGGAAAGACAGAGGGACCTCAATATGTACGCCCTGGAGGAAAGGAGGGAGACGGGGGATACGATACAGCCTTTCAAATACGTATTGGGTATAAATAAAATACAAGAGGGAAGCATTTTTCAGAAAAAAAGATGCTCAAGAACAAAGGGCCATGCTATGAAACTGGAGGGGATAGACTCAGGAGGGATGTGAGGAAGTACTTCTTCACAGAAAGAGTGGTGGATGCCCGGAACAGCCTCCCAGAGTTGGTGGGGGGTGGCAAAAGCTGTAGTAAGGTTCAAGAATGCACGGGATAGGCATAAGGGAACCTTAGTGGTAATGTGACACAGTAAGCAGGGGAAAATGGCAGACTAGGTGGGCCAAGCAGTCATTATCTGCCATCAAATTCTAGGTTTCTATGTAGTAGTTCCAACTAGCAAGTAGTATTACCAATAGCTGAGCTGCATGGCCATACTGTAAATGAATCTTTGACTCATTGGTTATTTTATCCTAGCTTAAATAAAAAATAAATGAAAAGAAAGGGACAGCATAGAATATCTTTACACAATTCCATGCACAGACCTGTCTTTGTTCACCGGAATGGAGTACTGAATTCTTAAGAAACAAAAAAAGGAATTCCTCATGCTTAAAAAGCAATTTTCATGTTTCATGCACTAGGACACAACAGTTTTACCACCAATACCAAGACTTGAGTTGACACTGTTCCTCTAAGGACAGAACCACACAAGGCTCATTTATATGTAAGCTTTCACAGCCTGCCAAATTTATCTTGGCCTTATATTTCATGCAGTCAAATGAACTGGCAGTGCTATGCCAATTATGCCACTTACCATGCTTTTCCTGTTTCTGCCTGACAATTTAATTTTAAAATAAGGTGACAGAGTTGTATAAATGATCTCCCTATAGGTGTGTCATGAATCTGAAACAGTAATGCCTAAAAATGTCCAAACCCTGCAAGTCAGCGTCATTCTATAGGCCTCAGGCTCATACTAACTGTTCTGCTGCTGGTTACAGTTCATGGCAGCTAGGAAAATGCTACTTAGTCACCTCTGAGACAAAAAAAAAGCCCCCAGCCTTCAGCACCACAATGCCCTCCCCCCAATACCAACAAAACACACTCCAGACCAGGGTCATGATCCGTCTCGGAATACCATCCTGCTCATCAGGAGAAGTACTGGTACATCAAGGAATGCAAAATCCAGAAATTCTGAACACATTATATATGTTCTTTAACACAGATCTGTCAGCTACTCCCAGTGACACTTTTGGAATGAAGCAATGCTATCACTCTATCCAGAAAAAGTGACAATGAGAAAGACAGCAACTGACAATGGTTCACTACACTGAGTGGGTGTCTCTCACCATAATGGTGGGTGTTGAAGAGGACTTTGAGGTAGGTGGGAAAATATAACGTAGGGAATCAGTTTAACTGCATAAATTTCAGACACAATTGAATCTTTAAGAAACTAGGTCCATCCAGGGAACAGGTTATATATTACAAAGTTGGTAGCTGTTGGGGTTTGATGTGGTAAATTTGCTGTGCAATGAGAGTTAAGGATTACTGTATAATCTCCAGCAACAATGAGCACTGGGCAGCATTTACCCACTAGCAGCAGAAGGGGCCAGCCAGTATAGCACTTTTTGGAAGGTCCTTTTGATGGGGCATCAAACCCAAATGCCCGAGAGCTGTGCTCAGTCCTTTTCACTGGCCCTGCCTTCTCTGGATCAACATCTAGCTTGCAGGACACATGACTGAAAGTTATTTGCAGCATATAGCTCTGCCCACCAGGATGAAACACTCTGTAATTAGACACTACAGTTTCCTGTGTAAGAAACAAAAGTAATTACCATTGGATTATATTAGTTCATTCAGTATCCTGCAAGATATCACTGGCTGAACTATGATACAGCACTTCAGCTTGTAGGGGAGGGTGGCACTGTAACTCTCAATCGTTTATGTTATACAAATGTGGGGGCACTGTTCCTCATAATGATGCAAACAGAAACAAAATGTGGGACACATAATTAAATCATAGACAAGGAAGCTTGTAACACTGACAAGTAATATATTTATGATTTTATGTTCATAAACATGTCTGTTTGCTACGCTATTCATCATAAATATGAATATAGTGTGTGGTGGAACGTTGTTAGGGATGGAAATCCATCCCTCAAAAAAACTTTTTTTTATGTTACACTAGCTACGTCGGCTAGTTTTTTATGCTGCACTAGCTATGCAGTTAGTGCAGCATAACAATTTGGAAAGCAGTCGCACATGCGCAATCTAGAGCCCTCTGATTCTTGGGAATGACCGCGGTGGTGAGAGATGGTCCAGGTGGCAAGCGCTGGCAAAAAAAAGCAACGGTAAGGACACCCTTCACCATAAGAAGTGACCATACACTATAAAAGATAGTGTATGATCGCTCCTACACACCAGGGATATTTTCCAAACTCTCGAGGTTTCCATGGTAACGAGATCTCTCATGCTGCGCTCTCAAGGTCTCCGGTTACCACAGAAACCTCTTGAGTGAAAAACACCCCTGTTGTGAATGAGCGATCATACACTATCCTCTATGTTTATCTGAATGCATTCCATATGGAACAATTGACAGTTATGGTTTTATATGTGCTTTCGGCTATTAACAAGTCAGTATGTGTTTTGGACAAATAGGCACGCTCAATATAAGCATCAAAGAGTAGGAGTGCGAGAAGGTGCCCATTAGAAAACTGGGTTCTACTTCAATTATGGACCCTTTTCATCAATAGGATTCAGTCCACAACTCTGACTCAAAAACTAGCAACTGCAATGGAGGTAAGGTAGACTGAAAATAGAGAGTATAATAAGCCTCGACTAAGGTCAGCAACAAATATTTTTTGCTCTAGCTTTCTTGCTTCAGGCCATGTTGGTACAGCAGTGCTGGGGATTACTGCATTTGTGGTGGCGTGACACTATGTTGCATAAAAAGCATCAACATACAAAACGGAAATATTTATTAGGATTGAGTAAGCAGTGTAATGTTAAACCCCAATAACTGCACCTTAATAACATGGCCATCCATGGATGGAATAGCCTGAAATTAGGCATGTATGGAGCCAGTGACTAGATACCTGGATCTTGAAAATACAGTACTGGTCAAGTTCAGCAGTTTAATAGTTCCAGTATGTTAAAATCCACCAAAAATACAGAAATGAATTAAGTACCATCCAATGGCCCAGCGGTTAGTGCATCACGATCCCATGCCGATGACTCTAATTTGGGAGCAGACTCAGGAGATGTGCTGCAGCAAACTAGCGCTCCTCGCTGGGGAGGGACAGATACCAGGTTCTGATGCAGTAGTGTCCCCTGTGGTGGACCGTGGAGCTTGCCTCCTCTACAGAAGCATGCTACGTGTGTGCAAGGCCAGCAGGAACACTGTCTGGTTCTGAGTAAGTACAGTGTGGTGAAACAGGAGGAAACAAAGTGAAAATCCTGTAAATCTTGGCCACCATTAATAACAGAGAGCCAGTGCCCTCTGACCCTTCCCTATGTGGCTCCTTGGTGACAGCTGGGGGAGTGATGGTTGGGGTTGGGGAACCAGAATTGCCCAAAGCAGGTGAGAGGAGGCAACTAGGATGCCAAGGAGTTATATGAAAGGAAAAAAAAAGTGAAGTTGAGAGCTTTTTGACTTGCTGTTTGCACAAAAAAGGCTGGCAGTGGAAAGCTACAATTTTCAGTTTGGCCCAGGAATGATTATTTGATAGCTGGCTTTATGAAAAATGTGTACTTTTTAAATTATTTGGGAAATAAGGTGCCATGCACAGAACTTTTTCAACATTCTAAAGACAACTGGAGTTTTGCAAAGTGACGTACTGTATGTACAGGTTATAGGAAGTTGATGGAGTGTAAAGAGTTGTGAGTGTGTGTTCACTAAGTGGGCTACTTAAATAAAATAATTACACTAGATGACTAAGTATAAATTACATAATATGCACACATGACGACATTAGGTCACATGGACATGATACACAAGTCATGAACACAATACACCCCCCCCCCCCCAGTGGGTAGACCTGGCTGGGCACTCCATGTCAACAGATACTGAGTGGAGAAATGTGAGACAAACACCTCCCTCTTCAAGTGAAAGAAAAAACAACCCCCCTTCACCGATCTGCCTAATCACTCCTTTTCCCCAGAAATACTCACCACCTTCAAGCTGCTTTATAAACTCCTCTTCCCTCAAACAACAGAACTGTACACAAATTATCAAGGCTATTCAATGTCAAGTTATGGTGCCTGTGTTTCGGAAATAACCTTGATTTTTGCTTAATCTGTAGACTGACAGGGAGAAGGACCATTGCAGTGGTAATGTGTTTGCTCCTCAGGAAGGAGCGCAGGTCTGTGTTTGCTCCTCAGGGAAGGAGGGCAGGTCTGCATAGCTGTCCTGCATACAGGCACGGAGAGAGAGAGACACACACACACATATCTCCCCAGCAGTCAGCCTATATCAGTTCTAGGCACGGACTGGGAGGGATGAGGTCTCTGCCTGTGTCCTTCACGGTCAGGAATCAGGTGCAGTAAGATGTGCAAGACAACTAAGAGGGAGAGGAAAGGAGGAAAATTATCGAGAAGGGTTAAGTTACTCTGAGTGGGGAACATCAATAACCAAAAAAAAAAAAAAAAAAATCTACTTAACACATGTGAGCTGCCCACACCCACAACTTTCCTGTTCTGCTGTCACAGATGCAGTTTAGCAGTACTTGGTGGCAGCAGTAAAGGCAGTGTGCAACATTTATTCAAGTCAGTGTCTGGGAAAGGCTCACTGAGTTGATGCTCCTTAACAGGCATGACCTGGGGAAGATGGAATTACTTGGGAAGAGTACAATGAAAGTAAACTTCAAACATCAAATAATAAAAACAGATTCAATAAAATAAAAATACAGTAACAGTGCAAGTGAGAGTACACAAAATAAATTAACTGTGGAAAAGGGTGCAATATGTCAAGACGAGGCAAATAAATAATGGTAAAGCACAAATACTGCATGAAATTAAAGAGCCCCTGACACCACTGGGAAAACTTTGAAAAAAGTCAGTTGAAATTTAATATGTTTTCTGTAATTATTTTTTACCTTTGTCTTCATTAATGAGAAACAGTCACATAAAAGAGACTACTGACTCACAGCCTTTATCTGCTCCGGCTGCTTGTCTACATCCGATATCATACTCCCTCGATTATGACATCATAATTATCGCCACAGTAATAAGACTGTGATGTCATAATAACTGTAATGTCAGATGTAGATGAGCATGAATCCTGTCAGCATTTAAATGCTGGCAAAGTGTGGAATACGAGAAAACGATACCATCGAGCGGTTGAACAAGTTATTAAAGCCATGAGCCAGAAGGGCGAGAGGCCTTTATGAGCTTGTTCAACCCTGACATGGACTAATTTCATGAGCATACTGAACTTTGCCATCTTTTATGTTATATATTACATTAGGTTGGCCAGTTTTGCTTTAAGGGAAAGTGTGCTAGTTTTTTTGTTTGTTTTTGTGTAGCTTGTTTAGTGTATTTGCTTAAGTTAAGAGTTTTTTCATAGGTCTCTAGTGTTCCCTCTAGTGTTTGTTGGTAGTATTGTTCCGTATTATAAGGCATTTGAAGTGCTGCATAGTTTTGTCCCTCTAAGGTTTGCATAGTACAGTGGCTGTGCATAGAAGGAAGGCTGATGTAATCAATTTTTCCTTTAGTGTGTTTGGAGACTACATCGTGGAAGGAAGCAGGTGAAATGTTTGCTGAGTGTTTAGTAGGCCTGTTTTACAGTTAAGGAAATGGAGCACAGCATGTGAAATGTTTGGTGAGTGTTTCAGTAGGCCTATTTTATACAGTCAGGGAAATTAATCAATTACTCAATCAAACTTTATTTAACCAGGCAGTTACATCATTGAGCAGGCTCATTTTCAAGATGGTCCTGGACTCATAGGACGTAGTCAATAACAAGATGTAACAGTTTGTGCATGACAGATGGTAATACCGTGTAAAAAAAACAAGTTAAAAACAACTTTACATAGCTTAGGTGGTAAATACATACATAGACAAGTTTTGCATTCTATAACTAACCTCGTGCAGGAAGGGGAAACACAGGGAAGGTTGGAGGGGAGTAACAAATAAGAGAGAGGTGGAGGGGTATCACTAAAAGGGATGTGGCTCCCAAGGAAGTTAGCTAAGTGCTGGGGAGGAACAGGCCAAGGGGGAGTATACTGACCCTAAAAGAATCCAGCCAAGAGGTGAGACAGAAGGGCCTGGTCCATTCGGTCTATGGGGATGGTTGATCAGTTGGGAATCTGTTTACCTCAAACAGTCACACACTGTGTGCAAGCACTGGTTTAACAGCTGCCTGAAGATGTAAAAGCTGGTCAGGATGGGGAATTTAAGTGCTTTTTGTAAGTTGTTCCAGAGTGTTGGTAGGAATGAGCTAATGGCAGTGGAGCCAAGATGTGTCCTGGTCCGAGGTATTTTAAAATTGATGAAACGGGAGTTCCTTATACCGTAGGTAGACATTGAGCACTCGAATAGTTTGATGATATAGGGAGGCAGATTGTTGGTCAGGGCCCGGAAGAATCACAAGAGTGCGTTTTTTTGCCTTCTCAGGGAGAGGCAAGGCCAGTCTAATGCTTGGTACAGTATGCAACAATGAGTCTGTGGGTGTAGACCAAGCACAAATCTCAGTGCATGGTGATAAAGAGTGTCTAGTTTTTGGAGCTCACGCTGAGGGCAGTGACTATATAGAAAGTCGCCATAGTCAAGCAGGGGAAGGACAGTAGTTTGAACCAATCTCTTTCTAGCTTCCAGGGTAAGTAAGTGTCTAATACAGTAGAAAATGCCAAGACGCTGCCTTAGTTTTTTAGATAACTCGTTTAGGTGCACACTGAAGTTCAGTTTGTTGTCCAGCCATACTCCCAGATATCTGAATTTGTCCACTATTTCTTGAGATTCACCAAGGAGGGTGGTAATCTGAGTGGTATTGGAGGCCTTCGTATTGAGGTTGGAGAATGGGGAGATAACCATGGCTTTTTTTTTTGGCATTTAGAAGAAGCTTCAGATTCAGCAGGTTGTGTTGGAGTGTGATAAAGTCCTGTTGTAGTTCCCTGTGGGCAGGATCAAAGTAGGGGTTGGTTGAATAGATGACAGTGTCATCTGCGAAGAGGTGAATGTTCCCTGCTAGAAGGCTGGAGTTGATATAAAGGGCAAAGAGGATCGGTCCTAGGATTGAACCTTGTGGGACACTGCATGACAAGGTTTTTAGTGTAGAGAGCTTATCTTGGCTTTTGATTTGCTGACTTCTATTTGTAAGGTAACAGCGGAACCACTGTACTGCAGTGGGGGTTACACCAATGTTTCCTAAAATGTCAAGTAGTATTGATCAACCGTGTTGAATGCTTTGCTAAGGTTGAGGAAGAGGGAGTACATGTATTGTTTATTGTCCAGGGCATGTAACCATTCATTAGAGACTTTGGCTAGAGCTGACACTGTGCTATGTTTGGACCTGAACCCCGATTGAACAGGGTTGAGGATGTTTTCATTATCCAAGTATTCCCTTAACTGAGCGTTGACAATTTTTTCAAGTAGCTTGGATAAAACGGGAAGCAGTGAAATGGGCCTGTAGTTATTCAAGTCTGTAGGGTCTCCTGATTTAAACAAGGGGATAATATGCGCGATTTTCCAACTATATGGCAATTCCCCTTGGACTAGTGAGCAATTAAAAAGATGGGTAATTGGTGCTGTCAGGTAGAAATAACCTGCCTTTAGAAAAAAGGGTCCTAATAAATCAGCACCCACTCTCTTTTTAGTGTCCAATGAGAGGAGGAGGTCCTCCACCTGTTTGTAGGATACCGGGTGGAACTTGAACAGAGGGCTGTCAGACCCAGAGGTAGAGGCTGGGTTTGGTGTTGATCTGGCATAGCAAATGGTGCTTAGTTTGCTGGCAGGTGAATTGTCAAACGAGAGGCCTGCAGTTGTGAAGTGGCTATTGAGCTGTTCAATGATCTCAGCCCTGGCTGTATATGTAATGTTATTAGCCACAATTTTAGCCGGAAGAGGAGTGGCAGGGGAGTGACCTTCAATCTCTCTTAGAACCTGCCAGAATTTGGCTCAACATTTTTTATTTTCCTCGAAGGCGGACTGGAAAAAGCATGCTTTTTCCAACCTGACCATTTTGGTGCAGGCATTCCTGGCTACTCGGAAAGAGAGCTTGTCTGTGTCGGACTGAGATTTCCTAGCCTTTTTCCATAGGAGGTGTCTGTGCCGCAGGGCCCTCTTCAGTGCTGGGTTGAACCAGTCAGGAACATGTTTCCTTAACTTCATTTTCCTTAAAGGTGCATGCTTGTTGATGAATTTAAGTAATAACTCCTAGAAGATGTAGAAGGCTTCTGAAACAGTGGGTGTGAGGTAGAAATCTTGCCAGCGGATGTCCCCAAGGTCAGCTAGAAAGGCAGGGAGCACAACATTTTTCATGCTTCATTTAGTCTTGAAGGTGGAAGTGGAAGGAAGGTGAGAGGTGTACCTGACACAGGCGATTGCGCAGTGGTCACTCAGTTCATTATGGAAGATCCCAGTATGGGAGATATTATGTGCTTTACTAATAAGGTCCAGTAAGGAGCTTTGGTTAGGGTTTTTTTTAGTAACCTTGGGGGTCATCTGAGCTAGCCTGTGTCCATCACAAAAATCCTTGAGCCTGTTGGTGCTGGCATCGGTCCAGTGTTGGTTAAAGTCCCCCATTAGGATGCAATCCGAACTTGTTTTTTCTGGGAGGGAATGCAGGTGGGGCAATATGCCCAGAATGGCTGCAGGTGGCCTATAACATATAGCTACCAGTAAGACAACTCCAGGTGCCAGAATATGTTTAAGGGAGAGGCATTCAAATTCCTTGGACAATTATGTACGGTTAAGGTCGGTAATTTGGAATTTGTCTTTGATATAAATGGCGACACCACCTCCTCTGGTAGGTCTGTCACACCTGTATAGATTACAGTCAGAAATGCAGAGAAAATTATCGGGTACGTTGCTCTTGAGCCAGGTTTCAGAGAACTTTTCAGAGAACATTGCTACATCAGGGGAGGCACGTAAAACCCAGGCTTGGGCCTGGTCAAATTTGCTGGCAAGGCTACATATGTTCATATGAAGGAAGCTCAGGCCCTTTAACTGGGTGAGCTCCCAGGGAGCAGCTAACAGTGTGGGGGAGAGGGCCCGGATTTAGTTTTACGCTACCTGCACACAGAAGCAGTAGTACTACTAACATCCTAAGGCATCTAACCAAGAACCTCAGAAAAGCTTTATTAGGGCGCTTTTTCTGGTCAGAGGCACTATCTGTGGGGTGGGTGATAGCAGGACTCCGGTAATTGGATACAGCAATTAATATTATCCTGACAGAGAGGGTAAGAGAGGTCAAATTTGGGGGAGTGGGGCAGCAAGGGATGTGAGCCGGCGTAAGTGTGTGAGGATTGGTGCCCTTCGAGGGTGTTAATTGAGTAGCCGACGCCATTGGACTCTCTCTGCTCCTGGCATGAAGGATTTTTTGGTCTGTTCCCACCTTCTTTTAAGTCCATGATGGGCTCAAATGTAAATATAAGGATGCATTCAAGGAGTAGGGAGGCAAGGGAAGGAAATGGAGCACAGCATGTGCAATGTTTGGTGAGCGTTTCAGTAGGCCTGTTTTACACAGTCAGGGAAATGGAGCACAGCATGTGCAACGTTTGGAAAGTGTTTCAGAAGGCTTTTGCTTTATACAGTTTAACTTGGATTTCTATGTGTGGTTGTTAGTTTGGCAATTGATATGGAGGAAGCAGCAAAAGTGGTGTGAATTGATTTGGGGGGCTGTTTTTTTGCAGGTGCTGTATTTGGAGAGGCTGTTAGGGTTGTAATCAGGGTGGTTAGTACGCTGTTACATGTTATTCAGTTGGTTGTTACACATGTTAATAGTTCTGTATTAACATGCATATATTTTGTCCACGGTTATAATGAGTGTTAATTACAACGTGATAGCATGCTGTAATTACTTAATGTTAATTACCATCAGTTATGGATGGTGGTGTCATATATCCTAATCGACTAACTGGGTTTTGGTGTCATATATGCTAATTGGCTACTATTATATATTGAGAAATAAATTATAGCTTTTTCCATGGGGACAAGGGCCCAACCATGTAACATGTGTGTGTCTAATTATATGTTTATGTATATGTATGTATGTATATATGTGTGTGTGTGTGTGCGTTTTATATATATATATATATATACACATATATATATATTATGGTAGCACGGTAGTGCTACCATAGTTAGGGTTGAGGAGCCATTTCTATGTTAAACCCCAAAACTTTACACCTTAATAACTTTGCAACCGTTTGATGGATTTGCCTGAAATTTGGAATTTATGATCAAGAACCACAGGCCTTGGGATCTGCCAAGTTTTGTACTGGTCGGATATACGGCTGCGGAGTTATTAAGTGTGATCTGTGCGTGCATTTACGCTTTTCTGGAATTCTGTGGTCGCGCCTACAGGTCGTACGGTTTGCGTGACCATCCCGAAATCTTCAGGGAATGTGCAGCTGGGGTCCCCGATGTGCCTTTTGAAGATTTCGTGAAAAAATATTAAACGGTTCAAAAGTTATTCTAAAAACAGTTTCCCATTATAAGTCAATGGGAAAAGTTAAAAAGTTCAACACTTTCGCAAAATGCATTTTTACTTTCGCAAATGGGCCTGTTACTTTCTCAAATCGGCCATTTTGTTTTCAGTTGGTGATCAGAAAAATGGTTGGCCTTTAAATTTGGGACCCTCTAGCAACCTAATTTTTTTTGTATTCACCTAATCGGGCCCTGAGGATGCTTGCCATGTCTTTATTTTGTGGTAAAACACCCCAGAAATATGTTTTTCAAATTTCTGGAAAAAGTACTTTCATAAATTACTTTAGGTATCTCATGAAAGTGTCATGAAATTTTAAAGCTTTCATAAATGACGACAGTAATTTTCTAGTCTGTGGAAAATGACAGCAATTCTTTGGCACTGCACTGCAAAATAACCGTTGGGAGTTTTGGGCTGAAATTTGGAGGAGCGCGCTGACATCTCACAGATGTGCCTTTCAGTGTTGTATTGAAAAATATTCACGGTGGCAAAGTTATGGCACTCCAAAGTTGACAGTTTTCCTGAAATTTGGAGGGAAGACAGCCAACAGTACACAGATGTGCCTTTCAGTAGTTTGGTGAAAAAATATCACACAGTGTGCAAAGTTACGGCACTCCAAAATTGACGGTTTTCCCATAGGATAACATTACGGCACCGACACTTACAGAAATCATTTGGAGCCCTGCTGCAAAATAATGGTTTGGTCTTTTTCCTGAAATTTGGAGGGAAGACAGCCAACAGCCCACAGATGTGCCTTTCAGTAGTTTGATGAAAAAACATTACAGGGAGGCAAAGTTATGGCACTCCGAACTTTTCTTTTTTTTCCCATAGGATAACATTACGGTGTTCGCCACGCCTTTCAGGGCCCGTATCTCGGAAACGGTGCGAGATACGGACTTTGTCGGAAAATTTCTTAGCCTCCAAATGGGGCTAAGATTCAAATTAGCCAGGACAGTTGTAAATAATATGACTTTTAAATTTTTTTTCTACGTCGTACGGTTCCTGAGATATAATGTATTTAGTATTCCAAGATCTCATTTTCTGCGCCGATACTCATTATTTTGCATACATTATTTGTACTCACTGTCTTTCTCAATGCAGGTTTTGGGAAAACCAGCCAATAACACTTATTACTGTTACTGTTGCCCTTTCTGCTTGCAGATCCATACCCGTTTCACTTACCATTGACGTCTGCGCCACCATGTGCGTTATCCTTTGAGTTTTCATTTGCGCTTGTGTTTCTGTTATTTTTTGCCATTTCTGTCTACAGTACTGTTTATTTTACTGTTTCACTTTACATCACCATGCCCAATGACATTTCTGTTTGTAGGCACCATGTTACTATGTGACAACACATCACGTGACAGACCATTCCCGTCTACGCCACCATGTGCGTTACCCTTTCTGTTCTCATTCATGCTTGTGTTACCATGTGCGTCACTGTTAGCATTTCTGTTTGCGTTGCTGTCCCTGTTAGTATGCCACAACACATCGGGCCCCGCTCCGCCACTGCATTACATTCACTATTTCGTTATCATTCTCAAAAGAAAGGAAATTAGAGGCAAAAACTCTTGTTTAATGCATTAGTTAGGGTTGTTCCACAAGCGACAAAGTGAGGAAATTCGCTGTTAGGGTTGAAAACCCCTTGGACCCCCCCCACCCCAACTGACACTGGGGTGCACATTGGGATCGTGGGTCCTAACTCTCACCCATTCTCTATACTTCTGCCTGCTTTACAGGTCGCCGGGTGAGAGTTGGGGCTGGCGATCCCAATCACCCGCAATACTGAGAATTGAGGGGTTCAACTAACAGCGGTTTTCACTACATTCCTCACTATACATAGCTGGCTAAATTTTACCTCTATATATATATAGAGAGCGAGAGATATGTATATAAGGGATATGTTATACTAATGCTGTTTGACCGTGAGTAACCTTATGAGTGGCGTAAGCCATGAGTGAGGCATCCAAGGTCAAACAGCACGAGTGCAGATAAATCGATTATCACTCAACGTCCCCACTGCATATTCCATTTATGCAACAGGGGTGGCCCTTTTACGATTTTTATTCTGTTTGTATTGTTTTTAGTTTTTTTGTTGTGTACAATAGTTGGTAGATTTTTTTTTTTGTGAGCTAGTGGTTATGAGCCAGTTCTCTGCCCAGTTGCTAAAAGTGTTGCTATGCATACTTGGTTCTGACACCACAGCGTGTTTCCTGATTGGTGTAATGAGCGGGATTTGAAAAATATTGAAGACAAATTTCGGCTCTGCTTAGCAAGCACCACAGGTTTTGGAGACTGGGCATGGGATTCAGTATTGCAGCTGGTGACTTGTAGTCCACATCCATGAGCTCCTGAAACAAGAACGGAGTTCTCTGGCGTGAGGCCAAGTTACACGGAATACGAACTGCTTAAGTGACAAGCATCTGAACAGACTGAGGGAGCGAGACTGCGGTACTACTCATGAGGAGGTACCTCTGAAATGTTTTTGGTGAGGTTTCAGACAATATTAAATTTGAATGGACCTGAGCGATGGCAGCAATGGTTGCAGCATGCAGTGATGGCAGCAGCAGGGGCAGGGACAATATCTGGAGGCTACAATACTTTATGTTTTTTTAAATGGTATTCTTTTTCTTTTGGAAAGGGGAGAAGTGCAGTTTAGTTCGGGAGTGACATTGTGAGAGTTGGTGCTGCGCAGGAGGAGGGAAGCAACAGAAGAGACAAAAAACAAGATTTTGTTTTATGCTGTCCTCTGTAGCAGTCTGGAAGGTTATAGCATGGCATGTTTGGCTGCTTGTTGTGCAAACTGGAATTGAAAGTGTGTGTCTGTCAGTCACAGAGGGAAACTGAAAGTTGGTGGATGTAGTTCTGGGTGGCGAGGAGAGGGGGAGTGACACAGAAATTGTATACATAAATGAACTGTAATGTAGTAACTATGTACAAAATTGACATTTATGTATACAGTTGCTCAGATAAATGCATTCATCACACTCCATTCATGTCCACACTTACTACTTAAATATATCTGTGTGTGTATGGCAAAATAAATGGCAAAGTATGGCATACAAGGAAATAATACCATTGAAGGGTTGAACAAGCCATAAAGCCTTTATGAGCTTGTTCAACCCCAAGATGGTATTATTTCACAAGTATGCCAGACTGTTCCGGAATCTTTTAATTCATATAATGCAATAGGTTGGAAACTTTTTGCTGTGTCCTGTTTTATTATAGTTTGTGGGAGGGCTGTTGCGTGTTTTTAAGGGTCTTGTTATTTGTGCTCATAAAAGGCCTGTTAGGAGGCTTGTTACTAGCATTAATAAGGGGCTTATTACATGACTTATGGGGATGGTTTGTAATGCATTGGGTAGTAATGTGTTAACATATCAATATGTTATTGTTGAATTTTGTTGACCCGGTAAGCCCACTGGGCCTAGAAGTCCCTCTTTCAGGGGTGAATGGGGGGAGGGGATACAGATGGTAAGCAACTGAAATTGAACCAGATTAAGCTGTTGGTGGTATTTTTAGTGAATGAGAGAAATTTGGCCAGGACACGGAGATTCCCTACTCTTTTCGACAAGTGCCATGGGATTATTAACTTCCACCTGAACTACCACCAATTCAGGCAGATGGGACCTCAGTTTAACGTCTCATCCGAAAGACGGCACCTCAGAAGTGCAGCACCCCTCTCATGCTGCACTACAGTGTCAGTACAACAGGGGCCACCCATGCCATCAATGTCAGCCTACGTCACCAACTCTATATAGGCGTGAGCAGCCCTGCTACCTCCTCAGTACCCACCCCCAAAGACTAAGGAAGCAAGGCCCATGCCCCAGAGGGCCGAGGAGAGAAAGAGGTACTCAGACCGGAATAAAAGTTGGATACAACAGATAGCCAGTTCCTAGACAGGAGCCCCAAGAAGGGAGATGGTGGGAGGGAAAAATATACCTGATGACTGAGATCCCCTCAAAGATCTACTGTTACGGTAAATTCTTATACAACTGTTCTATCTTCTTTGTGGGTATCTCAGTCATCAGGTTACACCACAGGAATAAGTACCAAGCAGTGACAAGAGTAAACATACAGTCTGGGAGGCTGGCTCTCCATAAACTTAAGATAGGAGTCCTTGCAACACAGCCCTTCCAAATCCTGCACGAGCTCTTGAGGCACTGTCTAGACTGTAATACTTAGTGAAAGTATGGTCTGTACTCCAGGTGGCTGCACACAAATGTTAACAGCTGAGACCCCCATCTGAAACAAGCCACCGAGGTAGCCATGCCTCTGGTCAACTGAGCTTTAACAACCCGGCAATTCTTTGCAGTATTTATTACAGCAGGGCACAATGCAGTTTTCCAACCACTTGGATAAACATTGCTTAGATGCCAAACCACCCTCTCTGCCTGGGATGAAGAGGACAAACAATTGCTCAGACTTTCTGGACCCCTTGGTCCTAAGCCAGTAGGGCTTCCAAAGCTCTGTACACATCGAACATAAGGAGCAGTGCTTCCTCTGGATTGGCATGCTCAGAAAAACAAACAGTAGGGTGGATAGACTGATAGAGTGTAAACTCTGAAACCACCTTAGGGAGGAAAATAGGATATGAGCGCAAAGGCACCCTGTCCTTGTGAAAAAATCAATAAGGCTCCTCACACCAGAGGGCCTAAGACTCCAACATTCGTTGAGCAGAAGTAATTTGCAACTAAAAATAGTGCTTTCCGAGAAAGAAAGTGCAAATAGCAAGTCGCGACTGGCTCAAAAGGAGACATGGTCGACGTTTTGAAATTAAAATCCAAGTCCCAAGCCAGGACAGGTAAACAGATTGGGGGGTTTCAATGCAGGATGCACCTAAGAAAGTATGTGAGACATCCAGCTGAGCAATCATGCAGTCACCCATGGGTTCATGAAATGCAGAAATAGCCAGAAGGTGGACCTTAAGGGAAGAATACTGGGGCTTGAGTCGGATAGTGAGATCAGACAGTCCAGGATACATATTACTGAACAAGTGAAAGGGTCTGAGACATGTTTGGCAGCCCAGGTGGAAAACTGCTTCCACTTTAAGGCATAAATGTCTTTAGTGCAAGGCTTCCATGTGGCCACAGGGACATCTGCCACCCGGTTAGAGACCCCAAACCAGGCGATGTCTGTATTCTTAGGAGCCAGACATGCAGAAAGAGGGACCTGAGGTTGGGATGGACTAGGGTCCCCTGATCCTGGGACAGCAGATTCCTGCAGAGAGGAACAGGTACCAGAGGTTCCTTTGCTGAATGAGGGGAAACCATATCTGGTGAGGTCAGAATAGAGCCACTAGAATCATGCGGGCCCCTTTCATCTGCAGCATGATGAGCACCCTCTGGATCAGAGGGAATAGAGGGAATGCATAAAGAAACTTCCTTCCCTAGATCTGATGAGCAGAAATTGGGCAGGTTTGCGTTGAGTGGAGATGCAAAAGGGTCCAACTCTGGATGACCACAACCATCAAACAAGTCTTTTGCGATGGATGTGAGAAGCTCTCATTCGTGCACGCTGGACTGAGTCCTGCTGAGAATTTCTGCCAGGGTGTTCAGGATGCCTGGCACATGGACTGTACAGTGTGTCAGACTGTGATCCAGTGCCCAGTACCACACTCTCATGGCTTCCCAGCAAAGGGGGTACAAGTGAGTCCCCCCTTGCCTGTTGATGCAGTACACTATGCTTATACTGTCAGACTGCACCAGCAGCTGACTTGGAGAAAAGGTGTTCCTGAAAAGCCTACATGGCACAGAATGCCGCTCTCATCTCCAGGACATTAATATGCAAGGAGGCTTCCCACTGGTGCCAGGAGCCCTGGGTTTGGAAAGTGCCCAGATGTGCTCCTCAGCCCAGACCTGATGCCTCTGTGGTTAGGATCTGATGCAAGGAAAAGATCTGGAAAAGGACGCCCTGAAGCAGATTTGAGGGGTCCCATCCACCCCTGCAGTACCTTGTGTACTGGGGAAGAGACCAGGACCGGTTGGTTAACTCGCCCATGCACTGGTCCCACGGTACCCAGAGTGTCGACTGGGTGGTAAGTATATGGAGTCTGGTCAATGGAATGGCGGGTATGGCATCTGCCCTCAGGCCTGGCAATCTGAGGTATACAGTACTCGGGCAGGAATGTACCAGTTCTGGACAACTTCCTGAGCTTGGGCTATGGGGCACTCTGCCCTGTTTTGGGGCAGAAAGGTCTTTCCCTGTGCTGAGTCCAGAATCACCCCTATATACTGCAGTCTTTTGGATGGTACCAGAACTGACGTGGGCAGGTTAACAGTGATGCCCAGGAAGTGGAGGAGCTGGAGAGTTCGCACCAGATTCATCAAAACTGTTCCCTGGACAGGGCCACAGGGGCCAATCATCCCAGTAAGGGAAGACAAACAGTCCCTCTCTTTTGAGAGCTACTGCGACCGCTGCCAAGCACTTGGTAAAGACTCGCGGCACAGAGGATAAGCCAAAGGGCAGCACAGAGAGCGGATAATACTTGTCCTGGAAGGCAAGGTGGAGAAAATTCATGTGTAGAGGGAAGACTGAGATGTGCAGGTAAGCATCATGCATGTCCAGTGGACCGAGACACCCCCTGTCTTAAGGAGAAGCATTTGGTCTGGTAATGTTATCATCCAGAATGTTTTGTACTGCACAAACAGGTTGAGGTCCTTCAGATCTAAAGTTGTCCTCAGATCTCCAGTCTTGTTGGAGACCAGGAAAAAAACAGGAATAAAACACCCTGTTTTTCTGGTGCAATGGTCTGTTTGCGCAGAAGAGACTGCCCCTCCTTCCTGAGAACAGACAAGTGAGCCAGAGGATAGCTGGAGGGTTGAGGCGGAGTGTCTGGAGGCTACAGTAAGCACCAAAGTGAGACCCTTTTCTATGATCTGCAGAATCCTAGCATCTGAAGTTATGATTCTCCATTGCAGGAAGAACCAAACTCAGACCACCACGTTCAGGTCTGGGACTAGGTGGGGTGGGGCCAAGCAAGGAGTCCAGCCAGAGTAGAGCCAGCCAAAGAGGCTGATCTAACCCTCTAGGATGCTTGTCCACCCCTCCAGTGTTCCCTCAGTTGGGTATGATCAAGGAAGTGGACCAAATGGAGAGCTCTATCTGAGGCTTGCAGATCATCCATGATATCCTGGATATCCCAGCCAAACAGCCTGGTGCCCTAAGAGAGGTGCCCTTAAGCAAGTTCTGCTGTCCATCAGTTACAAAAATGGATACCAGGAGTGCCTACAAAGGCACAAGCCTATGGCCTCATCTCAAGTAATGGCACTGGATAAGTCTCAAAAAGGGCTCTGGAAAGGTGCTTGCTAAGACCCCCAGCTGAGAAGGTATGGAAGCCACTCCCACTTCAGTGTGCCACCTGGGATGGCACGGGCAATAGCCCAGTCCATTCACATATGGGTATCCTGATACTGCCTCAGGCTGGATACAACCTAATGGTCTAAGATGGTCTAAAAAGTGACATCAGTGACAGGAGGGTTGGCAGCATGATGGTACAGGCAAAAACCTGTCCAAAGAGCAAAAGATCTCATCAAAGGCAAAGGAGGCATCGCTGAAGGCACAATGGTAGAGCACAGATCTGTCGACGTACTAGCTTGCCAGGATCCATCGATGGAAAAGACCCAAGGGTCCGTTGGTGGAAACAACATCACTGACGGAAGCGGCATCGTTGGAGGCCTGATGACACTGAGCACAAACCTGTCAACATGCAAAACAGCCCAGGGTCCATCGACAGAACAGGCATTGTTGAAGGTGCACTGGCACAGTGCACAAGCCCGTCGACAAGCAAACAAAAAAGCCAAGTATCCGTTGACGGATGAGGCAAAGTCAACGTGGTATAGAGCAACCCTGTCGACAGGCTGGAGGCATCAAAAGGCCAAAGCTGGAACTGAAGGGCAGTTGTCGAGGAACCTGTTGTCAACGGGAAGGAGTCATTGACCCTCAGGCCTGCGACTTGCTGACCCGGCGTACCAGGCAGCAATGCTATCAGTATGAGTCTGGAGCAGCAAAGACCTGGACGGTGACCCTTGATGATGCCGGGGCTATCTATGTGGGACCCCCCCTGGAGAAGAAGAGGCCTTATGAATGGGAATGCCAGGGGAGAATGGACTCCAGTGGCCGGTACCTGCCACCTGCAAAGTGGGCAACCACGCTGTTGGTATAGGTCAGGAAGGGCAAAGACCTGGACACCAAACCTCGTCAAAGCTGGAGCCATCAACAAGGATACAACCCTTGAAGAAAGAAGCCTTCAGAGGTATGGAGATGCTAGGTTAGGCGGACCCAGATGCGGATAACTGGGAAGCAAATCCCTGAGGGCTTGTAACGGGCCTGATGATCTGTGTGCTCAATAATCGGGCTAGCAAGGAGGAGGAGGAACCCCCAGAGGGTTCTCGTCGAGGACTGCACCAAGCTGGGAGTCTGAAGAGTCATCTGCATCAGGAGACAGGAGTCAGGACGCTTTCTTAAGCTTGCAGGTCCAGTCAAGGAAAAGGTCTGAGATGTCAAAAAATGAAAAACAAAAAAGGATGTCTACAAGGAGAGAATCTGAAAATTAGACCAAGGAAAGGGCAAAAAAAAACAAAAAAAAAAACAAAACTGCGTCTTAGCTTCCGTGGAGACCCATGTTGACCAGGTCAACAGCAGGACAGAGCTGAGGAGGGAGCAGGGCTGCTCAGGCCTATATACAGTTGGTGACATCGGCTGATGTCAACAGCGTGGTCGGCCCCAGTTGTACTTCTGAAAATCATCTGTGTCGATTCCCACTCACCAATGGTGAAGTTCCTATGGTGTAACCTGATGACTGAGATAACCCTGAAGATCATCTTGCAATTTTTACCCCACACTTGTTACATATACAGCATATGAAACTTACTGAAATGTAAAACAATGTCTGATCTGTCTATATGCTGCCAACGTTTCATCAGCTACTGTATTGTCTGGCTACCTCTGGGCAACAGGTCCTGATAAACGTTTAGTAAGTGACATGAGTCTCACAAATGGCTTCATTAATATTCGCCTTTCAGTATAATTGGTTTAAATGGGACTTCCACTCTAAGTGGAAGACAGAGAGAGAGCCACGCTACAGTTGCGGCTAGAGAGATGGTGCTAAGACTGGAAATGTCTTGTGGGCTTACTAGGACTTCTGTAATGACTAGAATCCTTACTCTTCTGTTCTATATTTTAGGTCCAGCAGTCAGGAGGGTATCTTACACAGGTGTAGAGAAACAACCAGAGCAGGAAAGGCCTACATCCAGTTTTCATGCAGATTTATTTGGGTGAGGGAAACATAGTAAATAACAGCAGTACAATACATATAACCAAAACTTTTGAACAGCACACAGTACATAATCTGTACAAAGAGAATAAATATTAATCAGTTGTATGTGCAGAGCAAGGTGTGGTGCAGCACAGTAAGAAATGCCTTGCAAGTGCATATTCAGAAGTGGCAACAATACTTGGTAAGAGAACAATATACACAACCAATGATTTACCTGGGGTGAAATAACTGCCCAACCTCACAATGGAGGGAGAGAACTGTAATGGTGTTAGAAGTTTAATCAAGGCAAGGGTGGAGACCCAACTGGCTGCTTATTCTGGTGGTAACGGCTCGACTGTGGTCGTGTCAAGAAGAATGGTAACAGGAATAGGTGGGAAGGGGTTGAAGTTTCAGCTGGTGTCTGAAGGAGCCAGGGAATGGGGAGAAATGGAGGGAGGGGAGTTGATTCCAGAGTGAAGTAAGTCAATAGAAGAAGGCAGACTGCCCAGCAGAGGATTTGGGGTGTGGAGTAGCAAAAGTGTGACTGTTCTGGAACAAACAGAACAGGAAGCGGTAGTGAGCTGGGAGAGGAGAGGTAAGAGGAAAGGGAACCAAACCAGTATTTGGATATGAAGAAAGTTCACTGAGTCTGGCAATAGGAGGACAGAGGGGGGATGGCTACGGATGTGTACAACGTGCAACGGTGGGTACAAGTGGGGAGTCTGTAGCAAAATGGCAGGAGTTGTTCCAGAGGGTGTCCAGTGTGGCTAGGGAAGTGGTGTCATAGACTACATATAGCTGGGTACCAGAGGTAGGCTCTAGGGTACAACAGAAGTCCCACCAGAGCAGGGGACAAAGTTGTTGGTACTCCATGAGGAAAACATTAGGTGGGCAACAGCTGACACTAGAAGTACTGTACAGAAGGGGCAAAAAAGTTGTAGTAGGGGAAGGGGAGTTGGAACTCTAGTAAAGAAGAAGTTAGGGGGAGGAGTGTAGGGGAGGGTTAGCTGCAGGAACCAGTATGGATGGAAAAGTCAAGAAGGAGGTTTTTGATGGATTGTGGTGATATAGAGAGCCATGAGGAAGTAGTATAAGGTGAGTAGAATAATAATTTGAATAGAACAAGTTTATAAAAACAATACATTTTTTTTTTTTTTACTAAGAATGAAACCTGTGCCTTATATAAATGTACATTAAAGGGCAGCTGACACCTGTTACAAGTATTTCGCCATCCGTAGACCAACTACTCCCTAGCTCTCATCCTTGTTATCTCCATATGTACACTTCACACTTTTTGCATTGCTTGTTGTCCTCTTTATGGAATTTATCACTTACACTTCGCTTTTTATTGTTAGTGCACATGCACTTGTTGTCACAATATCTGTTACTGCTGTATCACTCTCTGCTGCATCCCTTCCCCCAGATCACCCCTGGTTATCTGCTCCAGCTCAGCGTGCCTATCCTGGTCACCAAAGTTTCTAATAAATGAATAAAAAGCAATTTAAAAAAATCAGATCTTTGTTCTCTATTAGAGGTAGTCAAATGTAAATGAAAAAGGTGTCAGAGAGGCAGAACGAATTTATTAAATAAAAACTTTTGATGAGCGGCAAAAACAGGCTTAATGTTCACCATACCACCAATAAGCTCAAGAGTCTGGAGAATCTACCTGGAAACAAGACACCAATTATGTATCCACTAATAAACTCTGTTTAAGACACCAGTTTTATTTATTCATATATATATACATATATACACTAATAAAGTGTCACAAAGACATGCTGGGAAATGGTGGAGATAATGGGAGCAAAGTAAGGTAACCACACACACATATATATGGAGCATGTAGTAAGCTAAGAAAATACTGATAGGAAACATAGAAACATAGACTTTGAAGGCAGATAAGGACCGCTTGGCCCATCTAGTCTGCCCATTTCCCTACCTACAGGAAAGGCTGCAGATCCTAGTTAACCAACAGCCTATTTCTTCCTACCCCCCACAAGAATTGCCTTATGTCTGTCCCATGCATTCTTGAATTCTCCCACAGTTTTAGACCCTCATAACTTCCTCAGGAAGGCTGTTCCATGCATCCACTACCTCTGTGAAATAATACTCTCACATTGCCCCTGAACGCCTCTCCTTCTATCTTTAAATTGTGTCCCCTTGTTCTTGCAAGTCTCTCTTTCTGAAAGATGCTATCCTCTTGGACTTTCTTGATTCCACTGAGGTACTTAAAAGTTTCTATCATGTCCCCCCTCTCCCTTCTTTCCTCAAGGGTATACATATTAAGCTCCTATAGTCTCTCCTCATACGGCTTCTCTTGAAGACCCTGCACCATTTTAGTTGCCCTCCACTGGACTACCTCCATCCTGTCTATGTCCTTGCGGAGATAGGGTCTCCAGAACTGGACACAGCACTCCAGGTGGGGTCTCACCAACTGTCTGTACAGAGGGATAACAACTTCCTGTTTTCTGCTGCTGATGCCTCTCATACATCCCAGTATATCCCCAGCCCTCCCTACTGCTCTTCTACACTGCTTGCCAACCTAAGGTCATCTGATATGATTACCCAGGTCCCTTTCCTTTTTGTTGTTGTTACTACCTCCCACCCATTGTGTATTCTTCCCCTGGTTCTTGTTTCCCAGGTGCATTATTTTGCACTTCTTTGCACTGAATCCTAGCTGCCATACTTCTGACCATTCCTCCAACCTTGCCAAGTCCCTTTTCATCCTTTCACGCCTCCTTGTTATCAACCCTGTTGCAGATCTTTGTGTCATCTGCAAAAGGCATACTTTCCTTCAGGCCCTCTGCAATGCCACTGATGAAGACATTAAAATGGACTGGACCCAATACTGAACCCTGTGGTACCCACTAGTAACCCCTCTTTCTTCAGAGTGGACTCCATTTACAATTACTTTCTGTGTCCTGTTGTGCAGCCAATGTTTTACCCAGGCTATCACCCTGGGACCCACTCCCAGGCTGGTTAATTTGACTATTAATCTTTTGTGTGGGACTGTGTCAAATGCCTTGTTAAAGTCTAGGTAGGCCATGTCCACAGCCCCTCCCTGGTCTACTACTTTGGTCACCCAGTCAAAGAAATCTATTAGATTCGTCTGACATGACCTTCCTGCTGTGAACCCATGCTGCCTTGGGTCCTGTGCTCTACTAGCCTCTAGGTACTCAACTATTCTTTCCTTTAGAAGTGATTCCATCACTTTCTCTACCACAGAGGTCAGACTGACAGGTCTGTAGTTTCCTGCCTCTGTCTTCATCCCACTTTTGTGAAGGGGAATCACATCCGCCTTCCTCCAGTCCTCGGGTACCAAACCAACCTCCCATGATTTATTAAAAAGAGTAGCCAGTGGTTTCACTAGTTCCTCCCTTAATTCTTTTAGAATTCTGGGGTGAATTCCATCAGGACCCATTGCTTTGTCCGCCTTCAGTTTTAGGAGTTCTTGCAGAACCCTTTCTTCTGTGAAAGGGCTGGGATCGACCCCCTTATCAAGAATGCTTCTGTTAACTGGATTAGGCACTTCCCCCTTCTCTTTTGTGAATACTGAGCAGAAATATTCATTCAGTATCCCTGCTTTTTCACTGTCCCCCTCTGCCCACCCACCGTTCATTCTATTCAGCCTCACTATCCCTCCCTTTGTCTTTCTACGCTCGCTGATGTACCTATAAAAGGTTTTATCCCCCTTCTTAACTGAGTTGGCTATCTTTTCCTCAGTTTGGGCCTTTGCTATTCTGACTTCCCTCCCTGCTTCCTTCTGCCTTAACTGGTGCAGCTCTCTGTCCTGCTCCTTCTGTGTTTCCTTATACTTCCGGAATGCTATCTTTTTCTTCCTGACTTTCACAGCCACCTCTTTTGAGAACCATAGTGGCTTTTTCTTTCATTTTGATTTATTTGCTTCACACAAAGGCTTGTTGCCTCTGTGATGGCAGTTTTGATGATTCCCCATTGTTGCTCCACACCTCCTTCTAGCCTGTTTGCTAGTGCTTTTCTGAGGCACTCTCCCATCTTGCCAAAGTCAGCCCTCCTAAAGTCCAGTACCCTCACTTTTGTATGGCTTGACTCTGTAGACGAGTTTAACGTGAACCACACTATTTGATGGTCACTTGTCCCCAAATGCAACCCACTTCTAGATCTGAGATCCTCTCACTGCCCCGGTTTGAGAGTACGAGGTCTAAGATTGCTCCCTCATGAGTGGATTCTGAAACTAGCTGTCTAAGGCCTGCCACCTGTAGGGCATCAAGAATGGCCCTGCTCTTGGATGTGGCTGCAGCAAATGTGCTCCAGTTAACATCTGGCATATTCAGGTCTCCCATCAACAGTATCTCCCCTTTCTCTGCCATTCTAAGAATGCCTTCTATCATATCCTTGTCCATTCCCTCCCCCTGACATAGAGGTCTGTACACAACCCCTGTGCGGATTGTGGTGCCCTTTCCAGTCTCCAAGGTGACCCACAGTGTCTCCTCTCCTCCCTGTTTATTCTTCTGTTCAGTTGCTTTCATCCCTCCCTTTACATAGAGAGCTACTCCTCCCCCTCTTCTCCCATGCCTGTCTCTCCTGTAGGTTATGTACCCTAGTATGTTAACATCCCAGTCATGGTTCTCTCTGTACCATGTTTCTGTAACTGCTATGATATTCAGGCATCCCTCTTCCATCAAGGCCACCAGCTCAGAGAGCTTGTTGCCCAAACTACGAGCATTGGTACTCATTACCCTCCATTTCCTGATGGCCTTACTCCCTTTTGCCCCATCCCTGTCCTTCTTGCCTTTGTCACTTTCTCCATTTACCCCCCTTCTCTCCTATCGACACCTCTATGTTGGTGTTTGCCACTTACTACCATGATAATTTGGGGGGCTAGGATTTCTGCTCCTTTCCAGTGCCTCCCCCCTTGGCTAGTTTAAGCTTGCCAATGAAGCATTAAAACCTATCACCTAGGATCCTGGTTCCCCACCCGGACAGATGCAGCCCATCATGCCAGTATAGGCTTGCATCACTCCAGGTGGACCCCCAGTCTCCAATGAAGCCAAATCCCTGAGCTCCACATCAGTTTTTCAACCACTGATTGAATCCCATGGTGCGGAACACCCTAGCCTCTCCTATGCCATAGATGGGCAGCACCTCCGAGAAGGGTAAGAATAAATATAATGGACGGACAGAAGATACTGATTTATTGACCAGAAACCGAAAATGTAACAGAAACACTGACTGATGAGAGCCTTGTCTCAAAATAAATGGCCACAAGCATAGAAATAACTATTTTCTAATCTGGTCATTGCAGCATAGAGATGTGGCACTAGAAAGTGGTTAAAAATATCCTCCAATTAAGGAGGAATAGTGAGACATGATGATTGTGTTCTACTGAACTTAAACAGTGGTACTCATTGAGAGACAGCAGAAGGAGGTTTCTGACAAAGACACTGGTATGAAAGATAATGAAAATAAAATCCAGAAAGCATGGTGGGAGGATTTTTTTCTGATATGTAAAGAGATACAGAAACACAATGTATTCTTGTAAATATTATTCATCTAATTAGACATGCCAGTAATAAGCATCAGTGAAAACAAAATATGATCAAAAGCAGGAGGGTTGCTCCTGTAAAAGGGGATTGTATTCTCCAGTGAGCCTGCCCAGTCAGTAAATAATTGAACATGTACTGAAATACAAGTTCAAAAGCTTTAATCTGGCATGTGGCCACATTTCTAAGGTACAGAAAACAAAACTGTTTTTTAGGGTCTTTTTTTCAGTGGAAGGGGCATCAGCAGGTGGGTAAGAGGTATTGTTATAATTACCTATGCCCCCAATCCCTGCCAACAAAGTCAAGGTGTCAGGTAAAGTAGCTTCCAATTACTTGTCCATGAATCCACCAGGACTGCACTTCTGTTTTAAGCCACACTTGTTTGTTTCTGCAAAAGCAAGACTACTGCATGCATTATAAGTTTTATCCCAACTGGTCATTACCCTGGCAGTGGTTGTGTTTTCTTTATGTCCTGAAAAAGAGAAAAGTTTTATATGAAATAGAAATTAAGCTCTGAAAAATATGACAGGATGCAGATCAAGGGGTGGATTATATAGAGAATAATGTACGAGGATGGTGTATATGCTATATAGGATAAAGTATGTGTAGGTGTGTGTAACCTTCAAGTTTACACACACTGACTCATATTTTATTTTATATAATTGCTGGGTTTCCCTTTTTTTGCCTCAGCAATTATATAAAATAAAATGAAACTGCTGTATGGTTCGGTCTGGTCACAGCGCACAGTCCGCAGTCGCATTCATCTTTTCTTTATTTATTTAGAAGTTCTTTTGTACTTTTGTGGGCATTTAAAAAAGAATGTTGTGGTACATTTAAAAAAAAAAAAAAAACACTGCCGAATAAGAGAGGTGGTTTAGTGTTTCCTTGCTGTCCGGGGAGAAGGAAAGCGGAGCGGGGTCGAGAACTGACCAAGTGCGTCGGGCACCTGTACAGAGTGCGGGAAACCATGGGCATGTTTGCCGTAATAGACACTACTATATTACAGCAAATTACACCACGGTTTCCCTGTGGGGAAAAAAGGGAGACCAGAGAATAATACATGGGTAGGAATGTAACCATAATTTTATACACACCCAAGGTGTAGAATGCTACATAAACCCTGAGAGCAAAGCTTGAGAGGTTTATAAAAGCACCCCTCACAGAGGGTGTGTATAAAATTCTGTGCTACTCATACCTACCCATGTTTTGTATTTTATAGCTGCTGTCCGGCATTTTTAATAAAAGGGAGGGCTCTATAGAGAGACAGTTCAGTTATATAAACTCACTGTGAAACTCACTGTTCAATTATGTAAACTTTACCTTGCTCTTTTAAACTATAAAAATTCAGTTGCTTTTCTGTGTGGTACACTAACTGTTTGAAATGAGAGACAGTTGTGCTACTGGGGCATGTGGCTTCCATAGTATGAGCCTCATTGACAGCTTGTGGTTACACACACCCGGTTGTAACTGAAATGTCAATATGGCTATTTAGCTAGTAAAATGCTGGCCAGTAATTATATCACCATAACAAAACATCAGCCCGCCCCAAACTGCAGTTGTGCTTTAAATGAATGAAGATTACCTTCATGTTCAGATTCTTACCGTTATGCCCTGTAAGAAAACTCACACATAAATATGAGTAATCATCTTTTCTGGCCATTTATTCCACAAACAGGATGTGAGGTCAGCAAATACATGAATAGGGGGGTAATGTTCACGTTTCAACATTATGAAGGCAGACTGTTTATCAGGCCAAAGTCAGGAAAAACATGACACATGGCACAGCAATTGTAAATGTATTTGGTTGGGAAGGAAATTAATCTGTCAGGTAACAGAGGTCTGGTAATTTGTCATGCCAAAACAACCAGCACATGTAAATCAAATCACAGACTCTGGCTGTTGACCTTTGCAATTAACACCAATGACTAATTATATTTTAGAACCCAGCTACAGACAAGGGAAGTATCCTGGCAGGAAATGCAATATAAATGTGTTCTTGGATGCCTGATGTATTAGTTAAAGGTCCCTCACTAAAAGCCTGCCTTATTGTGGCACACTGTATGGGTCCACCTATGTTTATAAGTCTAAACAAAATGGGGCCAGCATTTTCAGGTTACATGGAATCAGAATCAACTGTAAACTCAGTTAAAATCCAGACAGCAGAGTGGGAGGATAAGGCTGCAAATCACATTGTGACATAGCATAAAATGTACTGTTACTAATTAACTGAAAATGGCCAATCACAGTAACATTTCAGTAAGAACTTGCTTTTTTACTAAAATGCAGTATTACTCTTCATTGAAGTACAGTACACAGCAACTGCATTTAGAGCAGTGTTTGCAGTACCTCTCTAGAAATCTGCTAATTGCTCTTTTATAATTAAAATAGAATACCGTTGCCTACAAGGGCTTTTCTCAGGCAGCTAGTCAAATAACTCTTTAGGGACGGGGGCAGTGTTGGACCTGGTGCTTACAAACAGGGACAGCACTGTAGATGTCACCGGGAGCAGTCCCCTAGCTACCAGTGATCACTGTACTATACAGTTTAACATAAAGACACGGGGTTCCGTCGGCGATGGCCGGGGGGGATCAGACTCTAAGAGATGCCGGTACTCAATGATGCCTGCCTCTGCGATTGTGGGGTAGGCCTGACGGAGGTCCTGGAGACAGAGACTGGTGTCGGAGGCACAGGTGATGGGGCAGCAGGGCAAGAACTGGCACCAGCAGCACTCACACTGACTGGAGGAGCTCCAATCAAGCCTCCTGCAGAAGAGCCCGCTTAAAACAAGGGCTGGAAAAGCAGGGGCTGTGGAGCAGGGACCAACATACTCTACCCAAAGAGCCACCACTGGTCAGAGAGATCCAGGCGGGCAGTGGGGCCACTGATAGCCCGGAGGGAAAAGGGTATACTGGACCCCAGAGGTTGACCCACCCAGAGGGAGGAAGACCCTGAAATGGTTGATGAAGGAACCTTATGCGGTGACCGTGAGTGGGAGGAAGACCAGGGACGGTCCCAGTCTTTGTGCTTTCCTGAAGATTTGTCCTTTGACTTGGAGGAGGAAGAGCCCAATGACTGGGCCAGGGAAGCAGAGGAGCTCCAGGCCAGCAGATCCCAGTCCCTCCAGGCGACCTTCTGCTTGAGGATGTGGTTCTTGATGGTCCTTTGATGTCATCTTCTGGTGGCCAGATTGAACTTCTGGCAGGCCTGGACATTGTGCTTGGGGCCTAGACAGAAGAGCAAGCAGAATGGCCATCCTTACCCAGGATCTGTTTGCCACAGGTGCACTTAGTGGAGCATTTGGAAGTTGAAGAAGGCTGAGAAGACATAAAAGAAAGAGTGAACACTGAAAAAAATTCAATGTTTACTGGGTGTAAAGAAAATAAGAAAGCACAGTGAAAACTGGTAATTGACTGTAGCTGCAATGGAGTCTGTGGTCCAATGTGCACTGGTCGATGGCGGGAAAGAACTGAGGAGGGCTTGGGGGCCACCTGCCTTATATGGGATAGGCTAATGTCAGATGCTAACATCAGAGGTGGGCGGTGGGTGGCCCCCTCTGGTATACTGCTAGCTAGAAAGGTTTCCGTGTGGTCCTAGCACTTGATGGCTGAGTCTGCTGCAAGAGATACCCTTGAAGTAAGATTAGTGTTCGCAGTACCTCTCTAGTAATATGCTAATTGTTTTTTTATGATTAAAATAGAATACTGTTGCCTACAAGGGGCTTTTCTCAGGTAGCTAGTCAAACAACTCATTAGGGATGAAGCAGTGCTAGACCTGGTGCTTATAAACGGGGACAGCATTGCAGATGTCACCGAGGGGCAGTCCCCTAGGTACCAGTGATCACTGTACAATATGGTTTAACATAAAGACAGGGGCAAAGGTATGACACAAGAATGAGGACAAGGGTCCTGGACTTTTGGACGGTGGACTTTAATGAAATGGGAGACTGCTTCATAAAATGCTTCACAAGGGGGAGTATCAAGAAAGGGCAGAGGCACAGTGTAGAAAAATAAATGAGGGCATTAAGGCAACCAGCCTCTGCATGAAGGAAGTGAGTAAAAGCAAAATGAAAACTAGACCATTATGGTTCTTAAGGGAAGTGGACAATGTGAAGGAAAAAAGGTGGCATTTAGGAGGTATAAGGAAACACAGAAGGGGGAGGAGGACAGGGAGGTATATGAAATAAAACAAGAGGGAAACAGGAAAGGCAGTGATGGAAGTAAATGTGCAAACAGAAGAAAGGATTGCTAAGGAGGTAGCAAAAGAGGACAACACTTTTCTTTAATAAATAAATGAGAAAAGGAAAGCAAGGGAAGGGACAATAAAGATTAGGAGGGAGGAAGGAGGAGACTAGGCAGAAGAGGACTGAGAAAAAGCTGCCATTCTGAACAGGTACTTACAGAAACACAGAACTTGACGGCAGATAAGGACCATTTGGCCCATCCAGTTCGCCTTTTTCCCCCCTTCTTCTCCCTATCTCAGTGAGCAAGCTGCCAGTTCCTGTACAAACTCCGACCCTATCTCCTTTTTTGTGCTGCTAGGGTTCCCCTATGCCTAGCTCATGCAGTTTTGAACTCTCCCGCTGACTTTGCCCCCACACCTCTGCTGGGAGGCTGTTTCACGCCTCCACCATAAATGGGAAGAGCCTGGTGAAACCATGAGTATAGTGACTGTATAATTCTTGAGTGTCCTTAATAAGACAGTACACAAGTGCCCTCATCTAGGTTCAAACTCTTGACCCTTTGCTTCTAAAGCCAAGACACACTCAGTGTGCCACATGAGAAGATTTTCTGTTCACTCTTCACAGTGGAGGGAGAAGGGGACAGACCGCCAGGTAGTAGCAAGAATGGGTGTTGGGGAGGATGTAGACACAAGTCCATTTTCAATGGAAAGAATCCTGAAGGGACTTGAAGCTCTAAAGGTGGACAACGCCATGGGACCAGAGAGGATACATCCAAGGTTACTCAGGTAGGTGCTAACTGCCCCACTGACAGCCTTATTCAACAGCTCACCGGAAACAGGTGAGGTTCTGGAGGACTGGAGAAGAACTGATGTGGTGCCACTAAATATAAATGGTAGCAGGGAGGAGGTTAGCAACTATAGGCCAGTTGGAGAAATTGATAGAAAACCTGCTAAAGGAAAGATTGGTTAAGTACTGCCACAACTCTGGACTGGGACTATGAATCAAAATATTTCCTGTTTGGAAGTAAATTATTTTTATGGCACATAAATACCTATATAAAATGCATGGCAGGGCCCTTGTCCCCCAAGAAAAAGCCATCATATATTTCTCCCTATATGATGGTAGCTAATTAGCTAATTACACTGTAATAATATGTTAACACCTTAATAAAGAAAAATAAATGTGGAGTGAAGGAGCTACCTACCCACTCCATAAACACAGAGTTTTTTTTTTTAAACCACAGACAGAATAGGTCAGTGCCCATGGAGGGATTCCCCCAGGTGAGGAAAGCAGAGCAATACACTCCACTCAGCACATCTCTGGTCCTCACTGGTGGTGAGTTTGGCACATGGGAATGAGAAGAACTCCTCCTTCCAGCAATCATCCAACCCATAACTGGTGGCACCTCCAGCACCAGACCAAGGGCCAAAGACTGGCCCAGAGCTGGGTTCCTGCTCAACACTGTGGCCATCACCACCTTTGGTACTGGATTTGATGCTTGGTTCAGTGCCGATCTTAGGACAATCACCATCCCACGTGCCATGAGCGGCACTGGAAGCCAGCCCAGTGTGAAGAATGACAGCAGAACAAGGGAGAGCCCCAGGGGCAACACCAGCCCCACATCTGGTGTTGGGCCCAGGACACTATGACCGATACCATACTCATTGCTGGGGGAGGTGTTATTCCCATCCCTGGAGCTACTAGGACTGTTCAGAGGGAAAGCCTACCTCTACCACTTCGGCAATCTGACACTGCATGGCCTCCATGCCAGTACCGAACAGTGTCAAGAGGGGACCCACATAGCAGCCAGCACCATCCCACTCACCAACACGTGAATGTTATTAGGAATCAGGTCAGCATCAGGCCGTGACACAAAAGTGTCCACTAGTGTACACTGATCATATAGCTTCAGCCTCACCAAAAGGGATATCTGCTGTACAGGACAGACTTTGGGGGGGGGGTGCAAAGCTTGCCACCCAGCAGCCAGCTGTTCACCAAACCCACCCCAAGGACCACTGATGCCTATGCAACACGAAGTTGAGGAGGGCCCTGGGCTTCCTCAGCACTCAGGGGAAAAGTCCACAGACTATGCCTTGCCCACACGAGTGTGACACCTGCCTAAAACAGTAGGAATTTGGCAACCCCACTTCATTGCATGGATTTCGAGGGTACAGTGGTCCACTGAAAAGCAGACATCACACCCATCCATGACATGAGAGGAGCCAAGGCAGGTTCAGCAGCACTGATGCCAATCTGTCACATCGATGGGTTTACCACAGGGGGGGAACAATACATGATGGAAGGCTGCTGGTGTTTCTTTGACTTCCTTGCCCCCTTCTTTTCCTTTTTGGGCTTTGACATCTTTGAAGACAGAAAAAAAAAAAGTAAGAAAGCACTGTGATGAAAAACTAGTTGCAGTGATACAGAAGAAAATTCACCTATGTTGGCGAACTGAGGTGCTGATGCTCCCACAGTGGGCAGTCAATGGCAGGAAGAACAGTACTGAGGCACATGAGGGAGTGGACAACAGTTACTGGCTGGCACGTGCCACCTAATGGGATGCGCAGGTTGCATTAGTACCCAATGTATGCTCCCTCCTTCAAAAAAATTTGCTCCTGTGGGGTCCTAACGTCTCCGGTCCCAGCACCCAAGGCACCTTTTTCAAATCACAGCTTGGCCACTGCCTTGCTGTACTACTCTCTGGACAGTTTTTTTTTTTTTTTGCTGAATTTACTGCTACTGGAAATTATTTGTTTTTCTTCTTGGAATTTTCTGCTGTTTAACCTGCTGCACTTGCTAGGGCCTGACTTCTATATAGCTTACTGCTTGTACTGCTGAATTTTTTCTCCTGAGCTAATTGCCCAATATTGTAGGATAGTTTGAACAACTGACTACTGCCTGCCGTTTTTTCTGCCACACTCTTTTCCCATTATGGTTACTTTCATTCCTCCTCGGACTGCCTTCTTTGTTCCCCTCTTACACTTGCTTTTTCCCTTTTGCTTTTCTCTTTTGCTGTTCCCCACACTGTTTCTCTGCTATCTACTGGACCCCCGTTTCCCTCTCCTGACACCCCCCTGAACCAGCATATTCTATAAATACTGCCTGGCATTTTTGACCATCTTCTCTACCTATTCCAGACTACAGTGAGTCCTCACAACCACACGCCTCCTTCCAGCTCTCCCTGGTCACATTCAATGCCCCCCCCCCCCAAATCAACCTCCTGAACCAGCCTTTTTTTTTGCTAAACTCCCACTTGGCACCTTTAACCAGACCTCTCTGCAGGAACCCTTTCTCTCTCACTATTTGCACCTACTTCTGCTCTGAGCACTAAACTGCCCAGGGCCCTCCCACCAATTTACTTCAGCTTTGACTTTTTAACTAATGGCCTGCCTTTTTTTCTGCTCTTTTTTAGCCACAAGCCCAAATCAGGCTCTCCACTTCAGCCAAGCATCCCCAGCGCTGCTACCTGCCAGCGGCCGGACCTCTACATAGAGCCCGCCACCCCCCTGACCAAGGAAAGCAGGTACAACTGGTCAGTTCCTAGCTTGGAGCTGTCAGGCTTCAATACCCATAACTGGACTGGCTCCTGGGGACTGTGGCCACTTCCCGATTGGATGCTGCAGATCCCCATTAAGAAAGCAAGCACCCTCACACCACGCTGGAGACCCAGGTTCGGGAACGAGCCAGGGACGCCGGGGGTCGGCCGGGGGAGGAGGATAGAGCACCCAACGGCTGCTCTCCTTCTCCAGTGGGGGTTCTCTGCAGGCTCCCACCGCTGATATCGCCATCTGGGAGAGCCAGTGGTAGGTGTTGTGCATCGGAGTGGCAGCAAGGGCACTGGGTACATGTTGGCAGGAGGCGGAGTGGGAGGCACATCTCAGCACGCCTCCTAGCTCATTGGCTCCATTGCATGCCGACGTCTAGGGAGAAACAAGGAAACACCCCTCGGTCTCTCCTAGGTGACGACAACACCACCATGTATGTCTCTGGCTCACAATGGCAGACTCCGCTGTACAAGGATCCACGACTCAAGTATGCTGGTTCCAGGGAGGTAAGCATTGGGTTCCCTCCTCATCCCCACCCGGGGGGGTTATCCGGGTGCCTAGCCTAGTGGATCTAGTATTCTAGGGGCAGACCGTGGCGAGACCGGGGAGCGTAGTTAGTGGATGTCTGAGAGAGCGGAGAGAAGAGGTAGTTGGGGCATAAATACAAGGTTAAGAAAAAAAAAAAAAGCAAGCAAGCACCCAAGGCACCTTTTTCAAATCACAGCTCGGCCACTGCCTTGCTGTACTACTCTCTGGACAGTTTTATTCTCCCATGCCCCAACCCCCTCCCTCCTTTATTAAATACACACTTCCCCAGTGATCCATGCCCCCTGAGGCCTCATGCTAGTCAGTTACAGCAACTTCTTAAAGGGGCTCTCCTTTACTGCAACTTCTTAACGGGGTGATCCTCTCTCGTGCTCAAATTTAACTGCAAAAATGCTGCTTCATCCATTCAGCATAGGATTTCTACTTAGTGTAACCATCACATACCGTGGGTCTCTAAACCCACAAAATTTTCAACACCCAGGCATATTCACAGAGTACCTAAATCTTATACACAAATTTCTAAATGTTTCCCTCCTGCTGCCACTTATCTGACCTGGCCTCTATACTACCATACACTGCTGTACTTGTGTCAGGTACCAAATGCCTCTCTCTCTCTCTCGCTCATGGGTTTGCTCTTTCAATTAAAGCTATTCTGTATGCTTACTATAGCCCCTCGCCTCACTGTTTGGCCTTGGAGAAGAGTCTGAGAAACTGCACATGCCTCAGGGGCAAAATTCGGCCATTCCGACTACTTCTTACTGCTATAAAAAAGAATGCTCCTGCTGCTACTCATCTGTGCTGGTAACATCGAATTAAACCCCGGGCCCCCCCTCTCCATGCCTGCCCCGGCTGACCTACCTTTACTAAATGGGTTATCATTTTTGCATATGAATGACTGCAGCCTTCTGAAAACACTTAATGCTATCAAAACTTGGACCCTCCACTGCTCTCCTGATCTTGTAATCTCCGAAACCTGACTAAGACCAACCACCCTGGACTATGAGGTTAACATTCCTTCATGCAACTTGTTTTGTACTGATAGGAAATCCTGGTAAAGGGGGAGTAGCCATCTATGTCCGGGACAATATTACCTCAACTATGGTGGACATGACTACAGTCCCTAAGAGTTTGAGTGTCTCACGCTAAGAATTCAACCAGCTAAATGAACCTCTATCTGCATTAGTGGGTGCTATAGGCCCCCCTCAGCTGGCCTCTCCCTGCTCAAACACCTAAGTGACATACTAGCTACCACCTCATCAGAAGTATCCATAATTGGTGACCCCAACCTTGACTGGCTCTCTCCAGTCTCCTTACCACTGAAAGAATTCTGTGATGCCCATGAACTTATTCAAATCATTAAGCTACCCACCCAAACACCAAAAGCTCAGAGTGTAGCTCCCTTCTTGACCTAATCCTTGCAAGCAAGCCTCACCTCTTCTCCCACTCAGGTGTATTCTTTAACGACATCAGCGACCACTGTGCCATTGCATGCGTAAGGTCATCACAACTCTAAACCTCCTTTACCTCTAAATACATCCTTAAGAGATGTAAACGGAACTTCTGCCCAGATGCTTTTCTCTATGACCTTCAGTATGCTAACTGGCAGAAATTTTACCTCACATCTTCTGTGGAAGAGGCACACGAGGTACTTCATGAGATACTCACCGGAACTCTAGACCCCCATGCCCCAGTTACCAAAAGCTGAAACAAAAGAAAATCCTGTCCCTGGTTCATGGATAACCTAAAGACTGCATTATGGCATAGGGATGCTCTTTGGAAAAGAGCCAGAAAGTCTAAATTAGCCACAGACTGGTCTGCTTTCCGAACCTCAAGGAATTTCTGCATGAAAACTATCAGAGCTGCAAAGTCTAGTTATTTCTGCTCTGAGCTTAATGCATCCACTAACTCTGCTACTAAGTTTTGGAAAACTTTAAGGGAGGTAGAAGGCCATAACAGCGCTGGCACACTTCCCCACAAAATTTTGATTGGTGGTACCCACAATACAGATAAAAATGAGATCCTTGACCTCCTTAACAGTCACTTTGCCACAGCAGGGATGGCTTTTGATACCTCCCCAGCAAATGCCATCAGGACACAGTTCCTTAGTCAGTCATCTGAGTGCCATGATCTGGAATCTATTGACCCTTACCACTCTTTCTCCTGTCTGGTCACTGTCAAACAGGTTGAGGATCTCCTTCAACTTGACACTAAGAAACATGCAGGAGCGGATATGATTCAGCCTTTTTTCCTAAAGTTGGCCTACTATATTGTGGCTCCACCTATTACCCACCTTTTCAATTTGTCTCTCTATCAGGGCTTCCCCCAAGGTCTGGAAGATGGCCCATGTCATCCCTCTATTCAAATCAGGGGACCCCTGCAACCTAAATAATTACCTAAATAATGACAACAACAAAAATCGAAAGAGATCTAGGAGTAATTATATCAGATGACCTAAAGGTGGGCAAGCAATGTGAGAAGGCAGTAAGGAGGGCTGGGGGGATACTGGGATGCATAGGGAGAGGCATCAACAGCAGAAAACAGGAAGTTGTTATCCCTCTGTACAGATAGTTGGTGAGACCCCATCTGGAGTACTGTGTGCAATTCTAGAGACCCCTTCTTCGCAAAGACATAGACAGAGTGGAGGCTGTTCAGAGGAGGGCAACCAAAATGGTGCACGGTCTGCATCAGAAGACATATGAAGAAAGACTAAAGGAGCTTAATATGTATACCCTTTAGGAAAGGAGGGAGAGGGGGGACATGATAGAAACCTTCAAGTATCTGAAGGGAATTAAAGTACAAGAGGGTAGCATCTTTCAGAAGAAGAGATGTGCAAGAACAAGGGGGCATGATTTGAAGATAGAGGGGGATGGCTCAGAGGTAATGTTAAAGTATTTTTTCACAGAGAGGGTTGTGTATGCAAGTAACAGCCTTCCTGAAGAGGTTGTGGAGTCACGAACAGTGGGAGAATTCAAGAATGCATGGGAAAAACATAAGGCAATTATAGTGGGGGATGGGAGGAAGTAAGCTGTTTAACTAGAATCTGCAGCTTATCCATCAGGTAGGAGAAATGGGCAGACTAGGTGGGCCAAGTGGTCCTTATCTGCAATCAAATTCTATGTTTCTATGTTACCGCCCAATATCCTTGCTCCCGGCCTTGTCTAAACTATTGGAGAAGGTAGTAGATGAACAACTCAAATCTCGTCTGGAAAGTTTAAATCTACTGAACCAGATTCAATCCAGTTTCCATCCCATGCATAGTACCTCCACTGCCTTTGCTAAGGTTATAAATGACTGGCAGTCCACACATGATAACAAACAATACATATGTGCCTTGTTTCTGGATCTTAGCAATGCTTTCGACACGGTGGACCACAATTTACTCCTAATGACCCTGAAGAAAGTTGAGGTGGACAACCTGGCCCTAAGTTGGTTTGCAAACTATCTTGTGGACAGAGAGGAGCAGGTCAAGGCTGAAGGAGGCCCATCTCCAAATAAAATACTCCTTAGAGGTGTCCCCCAAGCATCCACACTTGGTCCACTTCTCTTTGCCATTTATATTAATCAAATTGACACTGGCCTACAGTAATCTAGTATCCATCTCTTCGCCGATGATACAGTGCTATACATTGACAGATCAACTCCAGATCAAGCCATTTTGGACCTCCAGAACGATTTTGACATCCTCCAAAAAAAATCTACTCAACTTGAAACTCCTGCTCAATACCACAAAAACTAAGGCCATGACATTCTCTCCACTGGCCCCTCATCTCAAAAAAAAACATAACAGATAAGGTTCCACATACACACCCTTTTGGGAGAAGCCCTGGAGTTCATGGAAACATTCAAATACCTGGGGGTCTGGATTGACTACAAATTGTCCTTTATTAATCACATTGATGAACTCACTAAGAAACTGCATCAAAGGCTCAGTATTTTCTTCAGGATCAAGCACTCACTAACCCAGGAAGCTAGAAAACTCCTAGTCCAAGCTACCTTCTTGCCTCTCCTAGACTATTCGGACTTCCTATATGGCCATAGTACTAGCACAGCTTTCTCCAAGCTTGATACTCTATACCACAGAGCCCTTAGGTTCATTTTGGATGCCCTTATGACATGCACCACTGTATCCTCTCTTCTTCCATAGGCTGGAGCTCTCTTAACTTCAGGAGGCAAAAGAATGCTATTCTATGGACATATAAGGCAATCACTCATAAATTACCTCAATACCTCACAAGCCGCCTAACTCCCTGCATCCCTAGTGTCTATTCTCTCAGAAGTCTTACCATCTTATCTCGGGCTATCCCTAAAGTTAAAACACGCTTTGGCAGAGCCTCAATAAGCTTCACTCTTCTTACACTCTGGGATAAGATCCAGAAAACCTTAAGGCTCGCTACCCCTGTCATGTTCTCCTCTTCAGATCCTTGTTCCTGAGGACATTCTCCGAGGTCTGTCATTGTTTCAAGTCAAGGTCTTATCACAATTTTGTCACTGCTTTAAATTCTGGACTTAAACCTCAACCATTGCCTGAGGCGTCATTTGAGACCCTTCCTTCTGTCATTGTCCAAATGAAGGTCCCAACATCACAATCTGTCTTTGTTTCAAATATTGGACTTAAACCCCAACCACTGCATGTGACATCTGTCATGTTCTCCCTTCAAACAGTCCTTTCTCCCTAGGCCATCATGTCCAACCCTCTCCTATCTCGGCTGACCTTCCCTTCCCACTCCACTTGCAAGGCAATGCCTACAGTACTTATCAAAGGACTCTTGCATCTCAATCTTCTTCGCACTTTGATGCTAGAGGAACTGCCACTCCTGCTCACTATGACTCCTCCAAAGATGTTTACTGTATAAACTTTAGCTCGTTACCTTATGTCCATACATCTGTATCCATGCAACTGTATTTAAATGGCACTACCTCCTGTGGAACCTATTGCTATGATCTGGTGCAAGTATCTAGTCACTTGCAATGGTTATATGCAAGGCCACTGATTTACAGTGATTAAAACAATGAAATTCTGTTTTCAAGACTTAAGATTCCAGAATTGCATCGGTGATTGTTACACTAACTTCTGGATTTTACCGGGATTCTGCTATCATTCTTTTAGTATGTGAATAAATAATCAGAATTAAAGAAGGCTTACTACACAGAGCATTAAATAAAGCAAATTGAAAATAGTACAGGAAGTAATTAAAAGAAAAACACAAGCTTTGTAGATTTACTGATCTGATATAAAATGCCAGATTCCATGAAATCTTTGTTTTTACTGGTCTTCAGGCAGCCCAAATTCCGGAATGTTACCGGATTTTCCAGTAAAAGACGAAAAACAGTGGCCTTGGTTATATGTTATGTTATTTTTATTACTGTGTAATCGTTATGTACGTTCACTCAACCTGTGATGTCTTAACCCTGTTGGCAATTGTTTTGCCCCAGGTCCATCTTGTAAATGAGCTTGTCTCAATGATGTTCCACCTACCAAAATAAAGATTTTGATTAATTGATTGATTGACAATAAGTGTGAATCAATTGTGAAGACTGATGCTGGGAAGGAAGATCATGTCTTTTAGCAAAATGATGATTAAATAAATACTTAAATTCATCAACTAGCATGAAACATCTTTATCTGCAGTTTGGAATGGCAGGCAGGTCTTTGTGCTGGTAAATACGAACATATGAACATACAAAACACCAGCAGAAACAGGTCTCACGGTCATTCGAGTCTGCCCGATTGTGCAGCTAGCCCCTCAACTTGCAGCTGCCCCACCCTCCCCAATCCTCTTCATCATTAACCCCCCCATCCCATCCCCTTTTAAAACCACCCACCCACCATTCTACACGATAACACCTCCTCAGGCAGATCAGTCTACCACCCGTTCTGTGAAAAAATGTCTCCAGATTTCCCTCCTAAATCTTCCCCCCTCCAGTCTCAGCTGGTGCCCTCTCATATGCCACCCTCTTCTAATCTGGAAAATCCCTTCTGCATTGGTCTTATTTATCCCTTTTAAGTATTTAAAGGTTTCAAGCATATCCCCCCATCTCTCCTCTCCTCCAGGGAGTACATGTTCAGCTCACTCAGCCTGTCCTCATAGGACTTTCCCTCCAACCCCTGGATCATCTTTGTTGCCCTACACTGCACACCCTCCAACAATCTGACATTCTTCTTCAGGAACAGGTGCCAGTACTGCATGCAGTATCCCAGGTGCAGCCTGACCAGCGACCTGTACAGGGGAGGGATCACCTTCCTATTTCTGGAGGAGATTCTCCTCACTACACACCCCAGTATCTTGTTGGCTTTTGCTGCCACCTTCCTGCACTAAGCTGAGCTGTTCATACTCCCAGTTATGAACACCCCTAGATCCTTTCCTTCTCGGTGCTTTCCAAATGTATCCCTCCCAGCTGATAGCTCCTCCCCTGGTTACTAGCCCGGAAGTGCAGTACCTTGCACTTCTTGGCACTGAACACCAACTGCCACGTTTCTGACCATTCCTGTAGTTTGATCAGGTCTTTCTGCAGGCCCCTTCCAACCCTCGATGTCATCTACCACAGCTCCCATCTTCATATCGTCTGCAAACAGATTGATCCTACTCTGGATCCTGAGTGAGATATCAGCTATGAATATCTCAAACAGTACTGATCCCTGTGGTACCCCACTCATCACCGCCCTCGGGAGTGAGAGTCCCCCCCCCACTACCACCCTTTGTTGCCTTCCATTCAGCCAGCTGTTGATCCATTTGACCATCCTTGTTCCCACCCCTTTATACTCCAGCTTCCCACCCAGCCCCCCATGTGGCACGGAATCAAAGGCCTTGCTGAAGTCTAAATACAGGAGGACATCCACTGCATGGCTCTTGTCCAGCTCCCTTGTCACCCAGTCATAGTGCTCAATTAGGTTTGTCTGGCAGGATCTGCCTGAGACAAACCCATGAGTCCATTATCCTCCAAAAAGGTTACCATCCTTTCTTTTAGGACTGTCTCCATGAGTTTACCCACAATTGACATGAGGCTCACTGGTCTATAGTTGCCCAGTTCATCCTTAGGGCCACTTTTCTTAAGTCACTGATCCAGTTCTGATTTGTTTCGATAAAGCACTGCCATGTTAGCTTAGACCAGGTATCAATCCAAGTTCTTTCAGGATTTTAGCAAAAGTTAAAAATTCCAGAGCTACAGGTTGTTGCTGGTGTATGGCAATGTCTATATTGCCTTTTCTGTCTCTTCACAGCACTTTCATACTGTCCACAGGAGAGAGGTTTGGAGACCCATTATGCATTATTCATTAGGTCCCTTCATCAAAAGTTTAAGACCTGAAGGATGGAGCTAGCAGCCTAGCCAGCAGCAGCAGTTTTCTGGGGCTCCTTGCGATAGTGTTAATGAACTTGAAATAAAATACAGTTCTGAGCCTAGAGCAGTTATTTACTGTCTGATATTGAAAGAAAATGAGATCTGGTAATTGGAAAGCTGAAAATCTAACCAGAATTGGGACGCAATAAAACAACAAAGCAAGATTTCTTTCTGCCACGCTCTTTGAGTGCTAAGCCGCCAGATGATCAACCAGGCTCTTAGGCCTCTGGCCCTGATTCTAATGGAGCTACCCTGACATGGCTACAAGTTGCTGTACAAGCGCTTACTAAAATGGTACAACAAATGGACCAGAAATTGGACACTTTCTCAGAAAAATTTCTTAGGATGGAACATCGGCTGGATGCAATGGGGGAAACAACGAAGTCAGCGGAGGCCACAGCAGAAAAAGCCTTGGCCACAATGGCTACATCCCTCAAGGAGCAAGCGGACCCCAGAAGCTGAGTAGAACAATTAGAAAATTCCATCCAAGCTGCGAACGTCCATATCCTAGGTTTGCCAGAGGAGTCCGAAGGGGACTCACTGCTACAATATCTACAATCATGGCTGGAGGGTCTTACTGATTTATCAGACTTTAAAATCATTATAGCTTACCGCATCACACCAAGAAGACCCTCAGGTGAACTTTCTAACCCTTGTACAGCACTTTTTACACTGCGCTCACCAGGTGAGAGAGACTTACTGTTGGGGGTTTTAAGAAATAGGGGTCCAGTACATGTAGATGAAGCCAGCATTCTATTCTTTCCTGATGTCTCTTATGCCACCTGTATGCGACGGAAGGCCTTTGATGCCATGAAACAGCATCTTTGCACGTTGGACATTACTTACTCACTTGCTTTTCTTACCAGATTGTGTTTTTTGGTGGGCTGCCGCCAGTACCAATTTTCGGATCCAAAAGAAGCCGGGGACTTTGTTGAGCAACTTGTGGCCCAACGACATCATGAAGAACATTCTTCCACAGAAGAAGAGTCGGAAGGGGACTGAGAGGGGTCTCATAAGACAGTGAGGCCTGTTAAAATGTTATCTGGTTTGCACTATTATTGTACTTAAAGTTTAATATTCCACAGGTTCCCTCTCTATTGCACAGATGACTGGGACTCTTCTACATTTTTTCTTTCCTGACAGAAAGTCTGAAGCATATAAAAGGGACCTAATATGTGTTGAGATATTCAATACTTAGAGAGTGCTTATACCAGTTTCTCCTCTTTGCTTCAGATATGCTTGTCACCTTCTTTAGTTATACTACTTGACAGTTTACTGTTCTGTGTTCTAAATGTGTGGGAGAGAGAGGTGCTTATTGCCCAAGTGTATCTAACTTGATGCTATATACAGGTATCCTCCGGAGCTCTGGAGACTTGTTCTAAATGCAGGTGCCTCTATTAAATCAATGTCAGGCACAAGCTGGTCTTGGTACAGGTGAACAAATCTCATGGTAGGCACCAGACATATTATTTATACTTTTAACTGCTATGGACTTATATCCCAGACTGTTGTAGGCAGCACCAGGGTCCCCTCTTGTACCCTAGAGGGCACTCCAGAATGGAGATTTTTTAGGGGGCAAAATTTTTATGATGGTAATCAGAAATAAGACCTTTGGTCAGTTTACATGTTGTTATACCTTACTATACAATAACATAATTTGGGTATTGACTACACCATAGCTCCTGATGTTGATGAGCTGTTTTCCTTCCGACTCTGATGCCTTACCCTCAGATGCTGTACCAATCGAACAGATAGTCTGTATCCTAAGTAATGTATTCCTATTACTGATATCCTATACCTATTCAGAAAATGAGTATTATTTATGCCTATGTACCAAATGCTATAAATAAAAAGTTAAAAAAAGTTTAAGACCTCTTTATCAATCCCCCTTTGTGCATTATTCATCAGTTCTTTGATCAAAAGTTCAAGAAATTTTTACCAGATTTTGCCTATTTTCTTTATAACACTCGCACATTTCAATGCCACTCCTTTAAGTTATGGAGGTCATCTGACCTTTGAAGTACATCCCTGCGTGGAATGTGTGCAATGTCTTTTGATCTAACATTTGGCATTTGTTTCATGTTTTGTGAGTATATCTACTTTTAAATCAATTTCCTTCCTTCCTTTGCTTTCAAAGTCTCAATGTCCATTAGCCAATCTAAAGAAGCTTCACTTTATGTCCCTCATCATACTTGTGCAGGATTTCCCTAATCAGAATACGTTTGCCAAGGCATATGTACTAATAAATAAAAATAATAAACTCAAAGTATTAGCTCTGATTAAATTACATTTAATAAATATTATGTATTTTAGCCTAGTTTTTCCTGCATCTTCCCTGTTTTCAAGAAAAGCGAATCTCATAACTTGCTTTTACTTTAAAATTTGATTAAAGATACTACCAGTTGGTACAGATATTCAAGTATTATGCCTTTTTAATACAATAAATGAGGAATTCATTTAACATTCACTCCAATATTTCAAGGTACGATGTAATATGAAGTATAAATAACACTACAGTATCACAAATAGGAGAAGAACAAGGCTTTATATAAAAGTATACATTTCACACGTGTGTTTCACACTGATATCTGTTTTGTTTGAGCATAGGTTTCAGCCATTTTGATACTCAAACATTATCAGAGACACAAGTCCATAAAAGTCTTTTATTTTATTTAGCTTTTGTTGACCGGGTAAGTACACTAGACAAATCCTGCCCATTTTCAGGCACGACCCAGGGAAGGGGGATACAGATGAATGCCAACTGACCTTGAACCAGATTAAGCTGTTGGTGGTATTTTTAGTGAATGAGGGAAATTTGGCCAGGACACTGGGGGAAATTCCCCTACTCTTTTCAATAAGTGCCATGGGATCCTTAACATCCACCTGAACTACCGCCAATCCAGGCAGATGGGACCTCGGTTTAACGTCTCATCCAAAAGACGGTACCTCAGAAGTGCAGCACCCCTCTCATGCTGCACTACAGTGTCAGTACTGGGACATTAACCCAAGTGCCAGATGTGGGAACTGAACCCACAGCCCTCTGATCTCCTGGCCTCAGAGGTGAGTGTGCTACCTACTGAGCCACTGACTGCAAAACATTAGTCCTTGACTTAGGTGTCAATCTTCAGATCCTTGCAATGATCTTGAGGTAGCTGTCTCATGAGCTTCTTCTGTTTCTGTATCTGTTCTATCAACCACTGAGGTTTGTAGGCATGATACGGTTTCAAATGATCGATATGTACCCACTTAAGTACAAGCTCATTAGTGCCCTTCTTGTTAATATCAATTTGGTAGGCTACAGGGGACACTTTGTGTTTAATGACACAAGGTCTGTTCCAAGTCTGTATACATTTCTTATGCTTGGCATTATTCCTCCTATAACTAAAATAGAATACCTTATTTCTAATCCAGTACTCATTGGGAGTTGCATTTCTGTCATAATAGGTCTTAGAACATTGAACACTTTTCTCTATTTTTTTGCACAAATGTAAAAACTTTTTGAAGGTGCCTTCATAGAAACACATAATTTCACAGCAGATAAGGACTGGTTGGTCCACCCAGTCTGCCCATTTTTCCCTACCTACAGAATCACAGCAGACCCCAATCGATCTCAGCTCTCCCCCCACACATTTTTTTTCTCAAGATTCCTTATGCCTATCCCATGCATTCTTAAACCCCCACCACCTCTGCTGGAAGGCTATTCCCAGAATCCACCACTCTTACTGTGAAGATGCACTTCCTCACATCTCTCGTGAATCTACCCACTTCAAGTATCACAGCATGTCCTCTTGTTGTTGAGATCCTTTTTTGAGAAATACTTCCCTCCTATACCTTATTGACTCCCGTGAGGTATTTAAAGATCTCCATCACATCCCTCTTGTTTTCCAGAGTGTACATATTGAGGTCCTTCAGTCTCTCATCATAGAGCTTTTGGTGCAGACCCAGCATCATTTTAGTTGCCCTCCTCTGGATAGCCTTCATTCTATGTCCTTCTGGAGATGTGGTCAGCAGAACTGGACACAGTACTCAAGGTGGGGCCTTATTAGCCGTCTATACAGGGGAAACACCACTTCCTCTCTCTGATGCTGATATCTCTCCCTATGCATTCCTGCATCACACTAGCCCTCCCAATTGCTATGTCACACTGCCAGGCTACCTTTATTTTTATTTATTTATGACTTTGATAACCGGGTAGGTGCACTGATCCCAGGGACCGTTTTCAGGCATGACCCGGGCCACTACAAATGGCACAGATAACATAGTACAGAAAACATAAACAAAAGACAGTAGAAACTGTGATACAGGTTACAAATAACACAAGATTGGATACATAAGTCAAATAAAACAAGATTGGATACATAAATCAGTTATTACATATACACAAGTAATTTTACACAAGTACATTTGGCCGGTAGATAGTATGAGTACATAGCCTGCAATCAAAGTAAAAATGCATTGGCAGTGAGTGGATGAAGAGGGAAACAGAGAGGAAAACCAAGGGGAGGGAGGCAAACGAGACTCAGCGCGTGAGTGGACAAATTTGGCAAAAGGTGGCCTACCCAGGGGAACAGGGACCGGAGGAATTTGCTAGGAGCCAACTTTTAAGGAAGGATTTGAAACTACAGTGTGTGTAGGTGGAGTGGAGTACAGCTGGCAGTTTGTTCCACAGAGTAGGGGCTGCTGCTGACAAAGCTCTGCTACCTATATTCATGGATACCCAAGGAACTGCTAGAGTGGGGGTGCTATTTGAACGGAGGCAGCGGCGGGGAGTTTGGGTCTTGAGGAGAGCCACAAGGGGGGGATTCCTGACCAGTACGGATAACGGTATCTACCAGGCAGGCGAGGGCGAGATCAAAGTAACCTTGCAGTGGGAGCCATCCAAGGGAGTTGTAGAGGATGCAGTGGTGGGTAGAAAAAGGGGCCAGCAAGGCAAAATGACAGGAATTGTTGTAGGTAGAGGAGAGCTTATCTATAGTGGTTACAGATGCCCTGGCATAGATAGTGGAGTAACAGTCCAGTATTGGGAGTAAATTTCCCTGGACAATGACTAGTCTGGCCTCCGGGGTGAGGAACTTATGGAATCTATAGGCTGCACCCAGTTTTTGATGGAACCTGCAAACTAAGGAATTGGCGTGCTCGGAAAAGGTGAGGGAGGGGTCAAGTAAGACTCCTAAGTATTTGAAAGTGTTGACGTCCTCCAGAGCTAGTCCATCAGGGGAGAGAATGTTTAGGTGGCAGTGAGTCCTGGATTTGGCAAAGAAGGGCTTAGATCCAAACAACATGGATTTTGTTTTTTTTGGCATTTACCAAGAGATTTTTTGTGAACCAGTTGTGGGCCACAGTGTAGTTTTGAGTGAGAGCTGTGGAAATGCTGGCAGTGGATTTGTTACTGTAGAAGAGTACAAGGTCATCAGAGTAGAGGAGAAAGTGGCAGCTGAGACTGTCTGAAGGAAAGGAGTTTATAAACAAAGAGAACAGAAGGGGGCCCAGAATGGAGCCCTGGGGACCCCTGTGGAGATGGGCATGGTAGGGGAGCAGGCCTGACCAATACACACAAATTGGGATTGGTTGGTGAGGTAGCTCCCAAACCAGTCTATTGCCTCCTGAGAACAGCCTAGGCCACTTAGCTTAGAGAGGAGGAGGAGGGCATGGTTGACCATGTTGAAGGCCTTGGAGAGGTCAGAGAAAACAGCACAGGTGGCATTACCAATGTCCATGTTCATGAGGATATGGTCAGTCAGAAGTGTTAGGGCAGTAGCAGTGGAATGGCTTTTACAGAAACCATGTTGTTGGCTACATAGGAGGTTGTATTTGCTGATGTGTTCAGCAAGTTGAGTGTGGATCACTTTCTCTCGAGCAATTTGCTAAGGTGGGGGAGGATGGAGATTGGTCGGTAGTTGTCGGAGGATTGAGGATCGCCAGCTTTGAAGATGGGGATCACCTTAGCTGTCTTCCAAGGGTTGGGCATGGAGAAGGTGGAGAGGGCAAGGTTAAAAACAAAGGTGTGTGGTTTGGCTAAAGCTGGTGAGATCAGCATGAGGAAGACTGGTGATAGGCCATCAGCTCCAGCAGAGCCGTGATTGGGTAGGGTTTTGAGGAGCTTGGTGGTATCAATGCAAGAGAGCGCTTTGAAGTAGAAAGGTGGGATTGGAGGGTGGGTGGTAGAGCTGGTAGAGGATGACAGTGGATTACGATGGGGGAACAAGCTGTTTGGTTTGCTGCTTGGGGAGTTTATTTAGGTACATGGATAGATTGGTGAATGTGCTATTTAATGTCCTGGCCACTTCCATGGGATCCAAAACCAGGCCATCTGTGGAGTTTGGATGTAGGGCAGCCCTGCTGGAGGTGGGGGTTAGAAGGGAGCCAACTGATTCCCAAAATGTCTTGGGGTCACCAAGGTTAGCCTTTAGTTTGTTACGGAAATGAGTTTGTTTCAGTGATTTGGCCAGGAGTTTACATTGGTTTCTCCGACGCCTGTAGGCCTCCCAGAGGACTAGGGAGAGGGATGCTCTGTAGGTGGACCAAGCGTGATCCCTGTCCTTCATGAGGGTTAGGAGACCTCCGGAGACCAAGCATGAGCAGCCACCTCTGACCCGTCTAGTGGTAAGAGGAAAGAAATGGTCCTGTATAGTCAGTAGGGTCTGAGTAAGAAGGGTAACTGCTGGGGTCACATCAGTGAGTGAGTAGAGAATAGACCAGTCCAATGCCCAGATCTCCGCAAGGAGATTGGGGGTGTTGGAGTTACTGAAATTATGGAACAATATGTATTTGGGAGGAGAATGCTTGAGTTCAGATGACCATAGGAGATAGGTTGGGGAATGGTCACTAATGGAGTCAGACATGGTTTCTGAGTGCAGTACATGGTCATCCCTGTTCATGAGAATCCAGTCCAACAGGAACCGAGTACCAGTTCTATGGTTGAGTCTGGTGGGAAGCGTGATAGTCAGGGCCAGGTTGTGTTGTTTAAGCTGGGAAGTATAGTTGAGGTAATCTGATATGATTACCCCTAGGTCTCTTTCCTGTTTGTTGGTCTTGAATACAACTCCCTTCATTTTGTACCCCACCCCCAGGTTTCTGTGCATTAAGTGTATTTTTTTGAAACCCAGCTGCCATACCCATAACCACTTCTCGAGTTCTCTCAGGTCTCTGCTCATGTAAATAAAGTAGAAAAAATGTAATTCATAAGAAAATTTACAAAAAGGGATTAAGGCTGTATCGAGCAAAGCTAATTTCTAAAGAGGTCCCTTTTTCACTATCTAATAGGAACTCATAAGGTACATAACTATACATATAAATTATACAGATACATACATGCAGTTGTCCTATAAAAGGTTGAGACACATAATTAATACAGTCTCAAACAAACTACATATCAATTTATATCATTAGGGTCTACACTCTAAACAACACTGTATAGGTACTGCAGCCATATCTGAAAACCACTTTTTAAGGGACCCAGATGAATAATTGAGTTTACCTCCTGAAGATGGATGGGCATTGAGTTCCATAAAATAGGTCCTCTATATATTACTGAAGACCTCCTAACTCCTAGATTACATTTTGGGACTACAAATTCCAGACCATGTGTGGATCTCAAATTCTCCCTAGTTTCTCTAATCATAAAGGTGTCCAGAGTATATCTGGGCAATTCTCCCATTTTTATTTTAATCTTAAAGGCCAAAGGGTGCCAATTTTTCCATCCTTTCCACCACCCAAGAGTTCACCCTATTGCCGATTTTGGTGTTATCCGCAATAAGGCAGACCTTCCCTTCCAGCTACTATGCACCAATGGATGCACCTCATCTGGCCCCATTGCTTTGTCCACTTTCAGATTAGTGAGTCCCTTCAAGACTCTCTCCTCTGATATAGGACTACTGTCCACCTCTCTCTCTCCCCCTCTAGAGCTCCTGTTACTTTTTTGTGGTCACTCCCCTTCTCCTTCCTCTGTGAATAATGATCTAAAGTATTTGTTCAGTATGTCTGCCTTTTTCCAGTCCCCCTCTGCACAGTCCCTCTTCCCTTTTTTAACCTTACAATCCCTCCCCTGGACTTTCACTTTTCACTTACACATCTAAAAAATGTCTTGTCCTCTTTTGTTACCTCTTGGGCTATACTCTCTTCAGTTTGTGCCTTTGCACTCCTTACTACTTCCCTTTTTTCCTCAGTTTCCCCCAATACATCTCCTTATCCTCTTCCCTCTGCGTCTCCTTATACCTTCTGAATGGTACCCTTGTAGCCTTTACCATTTCAGCCACCTCATTCAAAAACCAGACTGATCTCTTTTTCCTTGTGCACTTTCTCACCTGCTTGACACAGAGGTTTGTTGCCTTCGCAATGGCCCCTTTTAGCTTCTCCCACTGTTCCTCCATGCCACCCAGGTCATTCCTCTGCCAGCTCATCCCTGAGGTATTCACCCATCTTTATAAAATCCACCTTCTTGAATTCCAGGACCCATGCCCTTGTGTGGTTCAATTCTACAGCCATCCTTATATTGAACCACACTGTCTGGTGATCACTAGTCCTCATTTGGCATCCCACCATGATGTCTGAAACACTTTCCCTGTTAATGAGTACCAGGTCTAGTATTGCCCCATCATGAGTGGGTTCGCTGATTAGTTACCCGAGGCCCCCGGCAGGGAGTCCAGGATGTCCCCACTTCTAGCGGAAGCCACAGCTGGGAGGATCCAATCTACATCCAGCAGACTGAAGTCCCCTACCATGCCAGAAGCACCTCCCCCTTTTCTGACAGCTTGCCAATGGGTTCTACCAGCACCTTATCCAACTCCTCTCGCTGTGCTGGAGGATAATGCCAGTGCAAACAGTGGCTCCATTCCACATTTCCAAGGTGATCCACAGTATCCCCCCCCCCCAAATTCCCTGTACCTCTGTCGCTTTTATGCCTTCCCTCACATAAAGCATCACACCCTCTACTTTTCTTCCCACCCTGTTCTTCCTCAATAGAGTATGGCCATGTCCCAGTCATGGTTTTCAGTGCACCATGACTTGGTAATGACCACAATATCCATGATAGCCTCTAGGTCCAGAATCTTATTTCTTAGGCTTCTAGCATTCGCACACAAGGCCTTCCAGATTTTTTTACCACTCTGCTTGTTACTCCCTATATCCCTTTTTGCCCCCCCCCATTGCTTTTTAATTTTTCCATTCCCATCCCCCTTCATTTCTACCAACACTTTGGGGCCAGCACTTTATTTGCACTGGCACCATGGAAGATGGTATATCCAGCTGGATAGTCAGGTTTACAGATAATATTGAGCTGGGTAATGGAATCTAAAAGGGACATGGGGTACCTACAGATAGAGCTGGATACTTTTCAAAACAATAGGCTAATATGGCAGGATTATCCTTTATTCACAAGAAGTGTAAAATGTTGCATTTTGGTTGTGGAAATCAAAAACATATATACTAATGGGTGTTCAAGATCTGAACTCAAAAGAGAAAGAGAGATTTAGATGTAATTCATACAAATGACTTCAAGAACTCCAATCAAACAGCTAAGGTTTGAATACAGCCAGCATGTTGCTGGGTAACATAAGAAAAGGATCTGTTAATAGATCAGAGATGTGATTATACCACACTACGATACATATACCAGATTTGGAGTACTGTGTCCAGAGGCTGGATGTTGAGGAAATAAAGGTGATAGAGAGAAGGGCCATAAGAATGGTTGATGGAATGAGAGTTAGGTACAGTATATCAGGAAGGATTAACCGAACAGAATCGGTCTTCACTAATGTATACTGGACTATAGTGATATGATAAGAGTATTTCATTTTTTTATTTATTTAAAGTCTAGGAATTACAACCCTTTGAGTCAGGGACTCATTTACAAAGGCTCCACGTCACACAGAGAATGAACACAGGTGCAGAGGATGACAGTACATGGACTAAATACAGTGGTATTGTACAGTACTACTACATTGAGTGATTCAGAGGTGTGTATGGTACAATCAAAACAATAGAGTCAGGTACATATATAGCAGAGGAACAAGGAGTTATCTGCAGTCACATTGGGAGCTGGTTAAAATGCAGTCACGCAGCTCAGTTTTGAAAGGCCCCAACCTGGGAATAGATAGGGTGGGTCCAGGGATTGAGTTCATCCAGAGTGGAGCCCTATAGCGAAAGGATCATTGGCCCGTACTGGTCTTTACAAGTGGGATGTGGAAGATAGTAGTGTCAGCCTGCCTCATGGCCCTCCTTGGCAAGTTTGGTTGGAGCGGCGACAGGCAGCCGGGGGAGTGAGACCTAGCAGGATTTTTTTGGACAAGAGGCAAGTGTGATAGAATAACTGCCCTTGAAAGTTAAGCCATAAAAGCCCGTTGGTAGAGGTCACAGGTGTGCGTAAGCCGTTCACTGCCTGTGGCCAGCCAGCAGGCCTTATTGAGGATGCATTTAACGGCAGTCAGGGCAGTGTCTGATGCAGCCCCATAGATGACTATTGCATAGTCTACCAGGGAGATGATGGAGCAAGAAATAGCTAGTTGGAGGGCATCAAGTGGGAGACAGGACCTAAGTCTATAAAGTAGACCAATTCTGATGTTAATTGCAGAGCATGTTGATGCTATATGCTCACAAAAGGTGAGGTCCGAGTTGAGGGTAACCCCAAGATATCTGAAGCTGGCAACTGGTTCCAGTCTGGTGCCCTGGGAATTCTGTATAGACAGTATGGTCGATTTGTGTTTATGTTGAGGGTGGACGAAAAGCATGTTTTTTTTTTTTTTGTTTGTTTTTTTAATAGTTGAGGACAAGTTTGTGGGAGGCAAACCATGATTCAATTTCTGTGAAGGAGGCCTGTAGGGATGTTTGGAGCTGGGAAGGGCCAGAGTGCCGACTAAAGATCACTGTGTCATCTGCATAGAGGAGGAGACATCCAGTGGTGGCCATAGGGAGGGAGTTTAGGTACAGTGAGAAGAGGAGGAGTGGACTGAGGATGGATCCTTGAGGAACACCTGATCGGACAGGTAGGCTTGTAGAAAGGCTGTTATTTATTTTAACTTGCTGTGTTCAGCCATTGAGATAGCTGTAGAACCAGCCAGTGGCCTTTGTGATATGCCAACAGACAGGAGAGAGAGCTTAAGAGCATACAGTGATTTACAGTGTTAAACACCTTGGACAGGTCACTACAGACAGATGCTGCCAAGGCTCCTTGGTCAAGGGCATCATGGATAAAACAGGTAAACTCGAGGAGGGCAGTAGTGGTACTATGCCCTTTTCTGAAACCATGCTGTTTGCTGGCAGAGAAGGTGATGTGAGTCCAAATATTCAGTAAGTTGATCTGCGACAATTTTTTCCAGTGCTTTTGAGAGAGGAGGAAGTATGGAAATGGGTCTGTAGTTACTAGTGGAGGTTCTATATCCGTTTTTATGTACTGGTGTGATAATCCCTCTTTTCCACAATGACGGGAACTGCCCAAGACACAGAGACATGTTAAGTATTTTAGTAAGAGGTGTTAGCACTGCGTCAAGTGTTAAAGAGAGCAGCTTAATATCAATAGAGTCAGCACTCTGTCTAGTTTTCCCAAGGAACTTGGTGAGGTATGAGCGGGCAGCACTAGGGAAGATTGTTCTAAAGCAAAAGGGGGTCACTGGGGGGTGGGAACTGCCCAGTAGATGCAGAGAAGTAGTCAGGGGAGAATGGAGCTGAGGTCGGAGAAGGATGCATTAAAAGCATCTGCCATCTTGTATGGGTCCTGGGTGGGAGCTCCATCAACAATCAGCATGGAGGGAGGGAGGGGGATGTGGATTTACCACTTAGCTCCTTTATGTTCTCCCAGAATCTTTTCCCATTTCCCCATGTGGAAGTAAGTTTATCCTTGTAATAATCTGCCTTGGCCTGTCGGATAGCCCAGGTGCATGAGTTTCAGGCAGCTAGGTACAGTTGGCGGTCAGTGAGGCAACTGGACTCTAGGGCACAGTGCCATAGGTTATCTCGCTCTTTCATTAGGTAGAATAAGGACCGATTTATCCATGGGGCTGATTGAGATTTTTCAATATGTTTTACAACTGGGGCAAAGATATTGCAGGCAGATTTAAAGGTGCTTATGAAGAAAGAATTGATGACTCATGATCAAGAGGGGACCAGTCAAAGTTAAGTAGGTGGTTGTGGAGATGTGCCAGGGATCCTCTCTTTAGCTTTCGGTGGCTGGTGATCCTGGGGGGGGGGCCTTCCAGCTATTGGCCCAGCGACAGGTGACCAGGGAGTGATTACTAAGGGAGTCAGAGAGGACCTGGACATCCTGTATGCGTTCAGGATAATTTGTGAAAATGAGATCAAGAAGGGAACTAGTGCCCCTTTTGTAGTTTACCCTAGTAGGGGTAAGTACCATTTGAATAAGATTATGGGCTGCAGCTGCATCCCTGAGACAGGCCTGATTGGGGGGGAAGACCAGTTTGTGTTGAAGTCACCAAGGGCCACAATTTCTGAGTTTTTGGGGAGCTGGTCAATGATCTTTAAGATGGATTCGAAAGCATTCTTCTGGTTGCGAGGAGGTATGTAGACTGAGATAAGGTAGAGTGATTTACCTGAGCTGCCCACAGCAACCTTAATGGTGAGGGCTTGGGCACCTGCAGTGGAGTGCATAGTTTCAATTTTGATTCACTGCAGCTGTTCCCAAAGGTATAGTTCAACACCCCCAACCCCTTCTCCCCAACCTGTCAGATCTGTACAATGTATAGCCTGGCAGGGTAACAGCTGAGTCTGGGGTACTCTGTGATAGCCATGTTTCAGTTACAGTTAGGGTATCAGGGTTTTGGAGGCAAACCCAGGCTTGTAGTGGGGCAAGTTTCTTTTGTAGATTACATGTGTTTATTGTTGCCAGCCATAGTCCTTTGGCTAGCATTGGCTTGCAAGGGGTAGGAGCAGTGGGGCCAGGATTGGGGTGTATATTTCCCGCAAGTAACAGGAGGATAATGGAGATCCTAGATAGGACAGTTCTGAGTATCTTTGCAATTACACTGCAAAGGTCTTTTATAGTGTTGCAGCTTGTTGGCAGTGTGAGAGTGGGCAAAGCACAATATTTCTGGGCTATATAGTACAGGGCAACCCATGGTTACTGGGAGCAGGTGTGCAGAGACAGCCGGGATAGGGGTGAGGTGGGACATGGTGATTGCAGTCAGCATAATCACAGGGTTGGGCAGCAGATGGGATGTAGAGGGGACGAGATGGGGTATAGCAATAAGGGTAGCACGGGGGGAATTGGGGAGGGGCAGTGGCTGGGTAAGCAGAGAAGAGAAAGCACCATAAGGGAAAGAAGCCAGTATGTCATTTTTTGTGGGTGGGATTGAGAGATGTGGCAGAGTGGTTGAATTTGTTGATGACTGATAATCTCATGTGGTTATTTTACTTGCAATCTTAGGTGTGGATTGACAATTTTAAAGGTAGCTGGAAATAACAGGTAGGAATGTAGGATGGGCTGTGCTTTTTAGTGGAGATTGCCTTTGTTACCCTCACCCTACAGTGGATAGGAACTGCTTGCTCAGGCAGATAGTGGCCACTAGTGGCAGGTCCTGATAACCTGCCTATGGGTAAGTGGGCTGATTGGTTAATTTAGTCACCTGGTATCCCCTATAAAATACTAAGCCTACCAAGGGTGGCGGTGGGGAGCTGACGCGCAGTGTCGGCGGGGCTCCTTTCAGAAGCTGCAGTAGAACGGATGCCCAAGCGGCTGTGGTTGCAGTGCTTCAGTAGCGTCTGCTAGGATCTTTACCTGGAGTGCAGTGGATGGAAGGTCCACGTTGCTCAGCAGGAGGGCGTCCAGCCCTCTCGACCCACACTCAACGAGGGGAGCGTGGCTGTGCGCTGAGGAATAAACAGAGAGACACTATTTAAGTATGGTGAGTTGGGGAGGGCTTCTACAGGCAGACAACATTTAGCATCAAGGTGTAATCCGTCGCTGTTTCAGACCCACGCTCTGTATGGCTCACTGAAGTTAAGATGGCGACTGCAGATGGAGTATTGGGCTAGTAGGATGGGCTAAGTAAGATGACAACTACAGATGGAGTTTCTGTGCAGTTTGGGTTCTTGTTAGATACATTAAGCACACAGGATTTAAACAGCAGCTATGTCTCTTAAGCTTATTAAACAGGCTACAACACGGCTAGACTTTGTTCTCAATTACTGCTCAGGAATTTATGCACTATCCTGTGGGAGTCTAATGCACAGAATACAAAGGGGACAGCGTATGATACAGACAGTTAATTCAAACTGATACAGCGCCAAATGAGATTAGCTGTTAAGGTACATGCAGGTATCTACTCAATCTGCCACTTAAATTACTGAAGCACTTTGACTAAAAAAAAAAAAACTATCTCCACATGTGTGGGGGCAGTAAAGGTACCAGAGGGGATTAGAGCCCCTTAAGATAATTAAATTAAAGTTCAATTTATCTCCTTTCTGAAGCTGCGGTAGAACGGTTGCCCGAGCGGGATAGAAGGGATAGAGCATCTATAGAACAAACTTCTTGTCCGGCAAAATGGAACAAAAGTGAGGCAGCCTGTGGTTGGTCAGGGACGCAGACAGGTCTATCTCTGGTGTCCCCCCAGTGGTGAAATATGTTCTATAGGACCTGGACTTATAGGGTCCATTTATGGCCCGGTGCATGATGGCTTAGGTGATTTGCCAGGACATTCTGTGCATCTGGGACGTGGACGGCTACGAGTGTCAATTGTTGACTTATGGCCGTTGTCCAGACCACGGATGTTTCACAACACAGGGTTTGGGACTCTTGTTGATGTAACATACCACAGCCAAGTTGTCAGTTTGCACGAGAAGGGGACATGGGTTTAGGAATGGTTGGAATGCCTTGAGCGCGAGTCGTACTGCCCACATTTCTAAAACGTTGATGTGGACTTTGTCTGGGAAGCAGCCTATGTACCCTGGGTTTGATGGAGTCCCAGATGGGCACCCCATCTTTTGAAGGATGCATCCGCAGTTAGTGGTTGGGTTGGTATGGGTGATTAGAGGGGCACAGCTTGGTTTAGGTTGGACTTCACTGTTCACCATTGCAGAGCTTTGCATGATGCCGTGGTGACCAAATGGCCCGTACATTGAATCTATTGGCATCGTAACACCCACTAGACTGGTCTCATATGTAACAGAGCATTGGGTACTGTGGCAATGGCTGTGGCCATGTCGCCTAACAGAGCTAGACATTGTCATGCTGTCATAGTTCTAGCTATACTGTATTGCATAGCCAAGGACGTCAGAACGTGATACCTGTTGTCTGGCAGGAAAGCTCTGCCACAGGTGGTGTCTAGGATGGCCCCAATGTTTTGGATTCACTGAGACAGATCCAACTGGGACTTTCCGCAGATTTGCTGTGATCCCTAGATCTGCAAACTGATTGAGGGTGGTTTGTAGAAAGTGAATGAGTCCATCCCTGGAGGATGCCTTTATCAGCCAGACATCCAGGTAAGAGAACACAAAGTGTCTCTGCCTCCTCAGGGCAGCTGCCACCACAGCAAGACATTTTGTGAATACACTGGGAGCGGAGGACAGGCCAAATGGTAGTGCTCTGAATTGGTAGTGGTGACCCAAGAGCTGAAAACGAAGGTATCTGAGGGGCTGGATAAATCAGTATATGAAAGTATGCATCCTTCATGCCTAGGGTACATAGCCAGTCCCCTTGGTGTAATAGAGGAAGGACAGTGGCTAAGGTTACCACATGAAACCTCTTGTACTGGATAAATCTGTTGAAGTTTCTGAGATCTAGTACTGGACATAGATCTCCAATACGTTTGGGCATTAGGAAGAAGTGGGAATAGAATCCCTGGCCCTGCTGGTTGGCAGGGACTGGTTGGATAGCCTGTTTTTGTTTTAGAGATTCTAGTTCTTTCTGCAGGATTGATATATGTTCTGCTGGGTAGGAAACATGTGAAGGTGGGTGTAGGATGTTAATTCCAGCGTGTGCCCTGACTTTATGATTTGTAGCACCCACTCGTCGTGCATTATTTGCTGCCAAGCCTCTAGATGGTTCGAGAAACTGCCGCCCACAGCCTCTGAGGCTGGTGGGAGAGGGCTAGGGAGGGCCTGAGGCAAGCCAGATAGGCAGGGAGTCACCAGCCCCAATGAGGGGGGATGCGGCCTCCATGGAAGGCAGAAGGGAGTCTCGACTGGATTATTGGGACTGCTGTCATCCACGTTAAGATTGTCTGTTGGCACCTCTCTGGTGACCCGACCTACTAAATCAATAAGGTTGGGAGTATCTCTTCTGTCCTCCTTGCTGGGAGGTATGAACTTGCCATGTACTGTACATACGGTAAATCCTGAGGCCTGTAAATTGTACAAGATAGTTTGAGTTGTGGAGCCAAACAGCTCACCTCCATTGAAGGGAGCATTAAAAAATTTTTGCTGTACATCTGGGGTGAAACCTGAGACCCTGAGCCAAACACAGCATCTGAGGTTCACTCCCATGATCATGGTCCCGGCCAAAGGGTCAGCAACATCATATGCAGCCCACAATAGATGGTGAGAAAGGCTGGTACTAGTATATAAGGTAGAAAGTAGTTGGTCTTTCTCCTCTGACTGAGGGAGTTTGTTGACCAAGTCTGAGTTTGCATTCCAGTGTGTTTTCTGGTATTTCAGCATGTGTCCTATGTAGCTGATAATTTATAAATTTAGGGTGTCCGCCTGATAGACCTTCTTTCCCATGAGGTCTATACGCCTGGATTCCTTGTCAGGTGGGAGAGAACTTAAATGTTTTTGCTTCTTAGTTTTGTCACGGGCTGCATTAATCATGACAGAATCAGTCTGTGGTGCAGTTGTGAAGAATGGATGGTCTATGGGCACATGATAAAGGCGGTCTGCCTTCCTGGGAACAGCAGAGACAGCTACCGGTTGTTGCCATGCCATGAGGACTGCATCCTGATAGGCATGAATAAGAGGAGCAACTAACACCACCGGATCTTCAGGGAGGTCTTTGTTTGTCTGGCTCATTAGTGGGAAACCCCATTACCTTCTGGATTTGAGTCATAATGTCCAGGAATGAGGGGTCATCCAGGGGGCACACAGGTATAAGTTGGTCTAGGTCATCCCCCAGTGAGGATATTGTAGAATTTGTAGAGGGAGGTCGAAGACCATCCCCCATGTCAAGATCATCTTCATATTCCTCTTCATAGTCAGGGAGGAATTCTTCCTCAAGCGACTGATGTAAGGGAGCAGGTGATGGCTCCCATGGTGAGACATATGTAGTTTCTATCCTAGGCCTCTTTGGAGGGGGGGAGGTGAAGAGAGGAGGATGGTGTAGGTCTGACTGGCTTAGCTGGTTGGGTGGGTATCAAGCCTTGCATAACTTGTAACACCTTCTGGACTATCGCAGCCACATCCACTGAGGAGAGGAGGAGCCCTGAGTCACAGCAGCAGGTTCTGACAAAGAACCCATCTGTGAGCTGCTGAGAGTCAATATGGAGGAGATAGGGCGTGGTTGAGGATACAATTGTGGAGCAGAAGCATGAGTCACCATAACCCTGGAGTCTGTATACGGTCCCCTGTGGATGGCCACCTGTGTAGGGGGTGGCAACCTGGGCATGACCATAATGGCGAAACCTTTTTCTTTCATAACATAAGCCTGTTCTGTCAACAGTCTCATTGACAGAGATTGAAAGGGGCGAAGTGTCCGAATGATGAAAAGGCGTCAGCGATGAATCTACCCTGTCCCTATGAGAGGACCTGGTCATCATCGATGAGAGGCCATGGGCTGCAGTACAGGCAGGCGAGATCATGACGGCCAATGTTGTAGACAGCAATGTCGACCAGAGGACCAGCAAGGTCACTGTCGATGAGGGCCTTGGTTTCTCCCTAGTATTTTTCACTATCATCGACGATAAACCACCCTAAGTGGTCGTCAACAAGTGGGCCCTTTTACCTTCTGATGAAGGAGTCTTGTCCTTGTGTTTGTACCCATGCTTGTGCAAGGGCTGGGAGGACTGCGAGGATGACTGGGAGTAGGGACAGGTCCCCTTCTCCAGCACAGCAATTTTTTGTTCCATGAGGTGAGTTTCAATTTCCTGCAGTCATCATTGACGTGTGGCCTGGTTAAATTATCTGCAAATAGAACATTCAGTCACATTGTGTGCAGCCCTTAAGCACTTGACACTGACTGGGTGTTTGTCTTATCTATAAACTTTCCTGCCACAAGGGCACTTTCTAAATAAAGAGTCCAAATGAAACATTCGGGGAAAAAGTTGAAGTGAAGAGAATGGTGAACCGTTCAAAGATCTTATCCATGTTCCGTTTTCCTCGTCAGCGTGGAAACACTGTACAGCAAGCTAACTGTGCAGCAAACTGATTTACAGTGGGAACAGAACTGAGGATACTGGGGGCCGCCCACTTATTTATACTGCAACAGAGTGATGACGTCACGGTGGGCAGCCCCCAATGAGCACTGCTGGTGAAAGCTACCATCCACAAGAGCACCCTCTAGTGGACACCCAAGAGTAGTACCTGCTACAAGAGATACCCTTGATGAAGATCATTTTATTCCTTTACTGCACTCTTTTTTGAGATATGTCCAACAAAAATGTGTGGCATGCCACTGATTTCTACAGAAGTATAAAAGTTGTTGTCAGCTACAGTAACACACTAAACTGTCTTTAGACCTCAAATGCTCCGTTTACTAACATTATTTTATGAAAGAAAGACAATTGTCTCACTGAGTTCTTTCCCTCACCAACTCAGAGGGAATACCCTACCACCTTTTCCTTCTTCAAAAGTACCTGACACATCTAAAGTTAAAGGTAGTTACTGTCGATATGTGTGATTTCTATGCCAAACCCTCATCATGGATTCGTTTTTCAATTAATCAATCTTTATTTGTATACTGGAAAGGTATGCGAGCAAAAATACCTGTTTTCACAAACATCCAGTGTAAAGTACAAGACTACGAAAAGATAACTGAGAACTAAACAAAGATAACAGAGTACAGCATATATAAAAATAGATTAACAGTGGTAGCAATGTAATACAATACAACATGATCTATCAGTTAATATGATGAGTTCAGGATGTGCTATAGCACAGTATGGACAGAGTACAACAGACAAGAAAAACAGGTTACTCACCTGTAACAGTAGTTCTAGGAGTGGTATATGTTGTTCATCCACACTTATTGGCATGTCCCTTTCCCCTTTAAGGATCGCCGGATGTCTCCAAGCTAGCACCTCCCACCCACCCATGTGGTATAACCCTCGGCTCCACCCCATGATGCCAGATCTTAGCCCACTGGAAGCCAGGTTTGTGCATCCACAGCCGGGGAGGGCAAGTGGGTCCGTGTAGATGAACAACATACACCACTCCTAGAATTACTGTTACAGGTGAGTAACCTGTTTTTCTAGGATCGTGGATATGATGTTCATCCACACTTCTTGGCAGACTCCTAGCAGTTCTCTTGGAAGAGGGAGGGAGGCAAGGCACGCCCCCCCCCCGCCACTGATACTCTTTTGGGAAATAGAGATTGGAGAACTGAGGCCCCAAAACCAGCATCCCGGCGTGACTCAAGGTCGATGTGGTAATGGGTAATGAAGGTGTTTGCTGACTTCCAGGTAGCAGCCTGATAGATTTCCTGGATAGGGTTGCCCCTGGAAGCAGCCACTGATGCAGCAGTATGGCAGGTAGAATGAGCTCTTATCCATTTGGGAGGCTTCATGCCCACCAACTCATAACACACACTTATGCAAGATGTAATCCACCTTGCAATAGTCTGTTTTGCTGCAGGTCTGCCAGAAGCGGCTTCAGCATAGGTGACAAACAGCTGGTGAACCTGTCCCCGAATTTCCACCGCCCTCTCCTTAAAACAGGAGAGAGCTCGTCTCAGGTGCAAAGTACAGAGCCTGTATTTGGCCTCCGAGGTGTAATTAGGGTAGTATACTGACAGAGTTAACACCTGGTTACGGTGAAACTCTGACACCACCTTCAGAAGGAATTTCGGGTGAGGGCATAGGACAACCTTGTCCCTGTGGAAGACCAGATAAGGGGAGTGCACCGAAAGCGCCTGGAGCTCCCCTGTCCTTCTGGCAGACATGATAGCCACCAGGAAGGCTGTCTTCCACAACAAGTGTGACAATGCACACTTGAGCACTGGTTCGAATGGCTTGCCCATGAGCTTTGCCAGTACCAGCAGTAGATCCCATGGAGGTGGAGGTTCACACACTGGAGGGGATATGTGATCCAGGCCTTTGAAAAAGCACCCGACCACTGTCTCCTGCACCAACGTCAGCTGACTGGCCCATGCCCGGTAAACAGAGATGGCTGCCAGGTGCACCCTAAGGGTCGATGACCGAAGACCCCCTTTGGACAGGGACCAAAGGTGGTCGAGAATGTTAGCCACTGAACAGGACAGAGGGTCCTTTTCCATTTGAATGCATAACACTTTCTGGTCGACTCTTTTCTGGATGCCTCCATCACGGTGAGGACATCCTCAGAAAGACCCAAAGCCTGGAACTCTAGCCGCTCAGGTACCAGGCTGTGAGGTGCAGGGATTGAAGGTCAAGATGGTATACCTACCCCTGACTGAGAGAGGTTAGGTCCGGGCATGCTGGGAGCCACTCAGAGACTTGCAGCTGAAGCTGAGGAGATCTGGATACCAGAACTGGCGCGGCCAGTCTGGAGCTACCAGAATCACCTTTGCCTTGTCCCTCCTCACCTTGAGGATCAAGGGAAATGGACGGAAGGTGTAGAAGAGGCCTGGGGTCCATGGCCTCGAGAAGACATCCCCATGCAGCAAGCCCTGCTGAGGGGGTGGGCATGAAACAGCCTCAGCTTGGTATTTTCCTTGGAGGCAAACAGGTCCACCATCGGTTTGCCCCAGCGGGAGAACAGGCTGTAAGCTACCTCCAGATGGAGAGACCACTTGTGGGATGTCTCGCCTAAGCGGCTGAGAGCATCCACCAGATGGTTTGAGGCTCCTGCCACATGACTGGCTAGGAGATCCACCTCCAGACTGCTGATGAGGGTCCAGATGTGGAGCACCTCTCTGCAAAGCAGATGAGAGTGCATGCCGCCCTGTTTGTTGAGGTAGTACATGGTCATGGTATTGTCTGTCTGGACTTGAACCACTTGACCCCGGAACTGAGGACCGAAAGCTGACACTGCCAGTTAGACTGCTCTGAGCTCCAACAGATTGATGTGGTATCGGTACTCCTCGGGGGTCCAGAACCCATGGGCCCTTTTGTGCCTCATGTGGGCTCCCCAGCCCATGAGAGAGGCATCGGTCTTGAGGATGGCCATTGGCTCAGGCGGACAAAAGGGATCCCTTCCTGCAACCGGTGTGGGGGTGGTCCTCCACTGGAAAGCATCCCACATCTTCTGGGTTACAGCGATCAGCTGGTCGAAATGACCATGGTGCTGAGTCCACTGGGCAGCCATCTCCCTTTGGAGGGAGCGCATGTGCCACCGGGCTCAATGGGCCATGGAGGTGCATGCCGCCATGTAACCCAGAAGGCGCAGAAAATCCCAGGCAGAACGCAATTGCCAAACCAGAAATGATTGGGCAAAGGAGGAGAGAACTTCCACCCTGTCCACCGGGAGCCAAGCTCTGGCCTGACAAGAGTCTAGCTCTGCCTTGATGAAGCACATCACCTGAGCAAGCACGAGTTCTAACTTGGCCTTGTTGATCAAGAGGCCGAGTTGAGAGGTCTGGAGGACCAGGTCCCTGGACCTCTCCACCTCCTGCTGGTTGGGACCTGCTAAGAGCCAACTGCCTAACCAGGGGTAAATTCTGACCCCCGACACCTGAGATGAGCTGTCACCACTGCAATGCATTTGGTGAAGACCCTTGGGGCCGATGACAGGCCAAACGGCATGGCTCGGAACTCGTATAGGGTCCCTTCGGCTCTGAAGCGGAGGAAATGCCAATGAGACTGACGGATTGGGACATGAAAAAAGCATCCTGCAGATCCAGTGAACAGAACCACATTTCATTGCAAGGATGGCATGATCTGAGACAGAGAGACCATCCAAAAGGTGTGTGACCTGAGATACTGATTCAGTTCGTGCTGATCTAGAATGGGACAGCAGCCCCCCATCCGCTTAGGCACCAGGAAGTGCCTGGAGACAAAGCCTGGGTCTGCTGGAGAATCTGCCACTGGAGCTACTGCCTCCTTGAGGAGGAGCTGAGCAATGTTGTCTCGGACAGTCAGCTGAGTATGGATGGATACTCTTTCCTCCCGAGGGGCTTGGCTTGGCTTGGAGGGTGCTACTTGAATTCAAGAGGCAGTCCCTGACCGACCACTTCCAAAACCCACCTGTCTGTGGTGACAATGGACCAGGCGGAAAGAAAGTGGCAGAGCTGGACCATCACCGGAGGACCCAGAGCTGGCGTGACGGGAGAGGGGGTGGTGGCCCCCGCCCCGTAATTGAGCTAGCTTGGAGGAGGAGCATCCAGGACCTGAACCTCTGCCTCCTTTATGGGCCTGGGAGGGCCCGGGCTTGGGCTGGGAGCATCAAGATTGAGCCTGCTGCTGCTGTTGCTGCTCCCCTCCTTGAAAGGAGGGTTGCTGTGCCGCAGGGGAAGAGTGCTGAAAAGGCTTTTTCTTCTGTTGTTTCTTGCCAGAAGAACCTTTAGCAGAAGTAGCGTCCAAGGTGGCACTGGACTTGTCAATACGCTGAAGGTGACCAGCCACACCTAAGCCAAATAGGTCGGTGCCCAATAAAGGCACATCAGCTAGTTTGTGCTGACTATCTGCTGGGAAAGAGGAGAGTCTCAGCCAAGCCCTGCAATGAGAGGCATTTGCGGCTGCCGTCAAGCAGGAACAAGCATCCCCAATGTCCAGGGCTGTCTGAAGCTGCTGCTTGGCAACAGCCCGGCCCTGATCCCAGACTTGCTTGACCATGGTCTGCATGTCTGTGGGAAGGTGTGGGAGGACTTCATCCAAAGACCCCAAGAGGGCATGGGAGAAGTGCACCATGAAGACGGCCGAACTTGCCTGATGAAGGCCTAAAGATGAGGCAGCACAGACCTTACGAGCCGAATGATCCAAGAGTTTGGATTATTTTTCGGGAGGTTGGTCAATATCGGCAGAACTGCCAGTACACCTGAACACAGAGGCGGTCACCAGGCTCTTGGCCGAAGGGTGCTCTGTGAACACCGCAAGAGACCCCATGGGCACCGCATACTTGTGGGCCATGCAGGCAGATGGAGCTGGACAGGAGGCAAGACGCTGCCAGAGTTCTAAGGCGAGGCCAACTATGGCCTCGGCAACAGGAAAGGCCTCTGTCAAGGTATCCCCTCTCCTGAGGATGTCCGTGAGATGGTACTCCACCTTTTTCTGGACAGGCTCCAGGGGCATCCCTGTGGACTTAGAGATGAGGTGAAGAATGCCCTGAAAGGATGAAGGACCTTCCTCCATCTCTGTCCCATCAGCCGATTCGTCATCCCTGGGATGAGAATGTAGGCTGGTCTCATCTGAATCCGAGGAATCTGGATACAACAGTTGACCGCTCAGGTCACCTTCGAGCTGCCGAGGGTGGTCCGGGGTGACAGTGACCACAAAACGCCAGGGAAGCATGGTGTCTGGTCTATCTTCCTTATAAGGAAACCCTCCCAAAGCCTGCTTGGGCAGTAGTTACACCACGATCGGTGGAGAGACTGGTTAGGCCAAACCGGAGTTTACCCGGCTCCATGAGCTCCAGTCTACTTGACCTAGGAGGCGAAAAGCCAAGTAAAAGGCTGAGGTAGAAGCAGGGATCAGCTGCTGCCCAGACAAAATCATCTGTTGCCACATGAGGTCCTCGTAGCGCAAACGGAGTTTCTGCTGGAGCCTCTCCTCATTCAAAATGCCCCCATTTGGTACAGTGTTTGCCTGTGGTTGTAACTTTGATTTTCTACAAATAAATATCTATTTTGCGTTAACTTGGTGAGGAGTGATGACTTTTTTGGGTTCAGCACTGGATCTGAGTAGGGCAGCTGCAGAGGGAAGTATTAAGGTGGTAGGCCTTGAGCCAGGAGTTGAAGGAGTGGATGGTATTACAGGCCTGAATTTCCGGGGATAATCTGTTGTACAGCTTTGTCCCAGCATATGGGATTGAGTTCTGAGCTTGCTTAGCTCGGAAAAATGGGGTGTTGAAGACCATGGTGGTGGATCCTTGGGTTGAACATCCAGGGGCTGCAAGCAGGGAGAGAGAGCTGACACAGGGTGGCATCTGCTTGAGATATATTTTGTGAAATTTATGAATTTATTAGTGTGTAATGATGTCTCAGGGACACAGTTACAGTGCAAGCATTTTATTAACTACTCCAAAATACAGGAGAAGTATACACACCACCTCCTCTTCTGCAGTCCAGGCTCTATTCAAGTGAGTGAGACCCCAAAACGATACTGTATTTATACAGTATGTTATGACTAGAGCTATGGCTTCATTTTCCCTTATCTACATTCAGAATAAACATTTTCCCAACACAGAACATCAATAGCTTTTGTCTGCCATGGGTGACTGCTTCACATCCAACCAGCTAACCTTGGGTTTTCTTTCAATGATAGAGAACAATGCATTCTTGTTTCCTGCATTTGCACATCTTCTAGCAGTACTTTTCCACATTCAACATGGTCAGTAAAATTCAAATCTCACTAAAATTAATATCATTGCAGCATGTGGTTAAATGGTCACTCAGCAATTCTAAAAGGCACTTAGAACTAGTAAACTAATAACTCTACCAGTGGATTTCATTAAAACCTGACCTATAGCAAGTAGCAAATACATTTTTATCATTAGTAATACACATATAGGGAATGCATGTATGGCAATGTGTATGACATATCACAAGAGTACGCCAGTATTACAATATGCCTTAGCCCCTGGGCGTGCTCTTATCAGGCAATAGCCCACACCTCAGAGTGTGTTATTGCATTTATAAAATGGGTTTCCAAGTAAATATGTAACAAGAAAAAAAAAAGAGGGAAAATATTTTAATAGTTTTAGGTTTGTTTTTGGTTTTTAATACATGAAGTTGTAAAATAGTCCTTCTGTTTAGGTAGTTTTTTATTCTGTGATGTTGAGTACCTGCCTGACCCCCCCCCCCCCAAACACACACATAGGGATATTGGTTAGGTTGTTGTCTCTGTGTTTATTTACTTTTAATTTTGTATTATGTTGTCTGTCTGCACATATCATCAACGTGTCACCGTCTTCGCCATTTCCACACCACCATTCCCGCTGCCATTTTTTTTTATAACTATTTTCTTTGTTTAAAAGTGTGTCCTATGGTAGATAAATGGCGCAAAGCACTGCACTGGGATGAGAGAACGACAGTGGAGGCAGCATGAAGAGAAACATGAGCACTTTCCATTTCAGTGGTCGTGGTAATTACTTTTTTTCAATGATGCTGGAATTTATTGGATTTTTGGGGCACATACGGAGAGAGTCAATCAGTGTTAGTTGGTGTTTCCTGTTAAGGTGGTATAGTGTTTCGCGCTGCTGCTGTGGGTCATGGGCCCACTTCCGAAAAACGGATTCCAGCTCTAATAGGTTAGTGATTTTTTTTGGGTTATGAGGTCGTCAAGACGAGAAAAGTGCCAGTTGGCACAGATACTCGCTGATAAGGACACGGATGGAAGGTCCTTTGAGCCAATGAAATTGAAGCATTTTCTTTGCCCATTTTATAAAGGCATATATGTACCACCAGTTTTAGGAGTCTATTCTGAATATTACCCATTCATTCTGAAGATTTTCTTCCTGATATTTCCCTCGACTTTCCTCCTTTCAATTACATTGTCTATGTCCCCTTCAGTGACATGGTGTGTTCCTTGTTTCCTATTCCTTGGATAGTATGACGGGTTGCATTTCATACAATGGTATTATCTCTTTCAGGTATTTGAATACTATTATCATACCTCCCCGTTTCACCTCCTTTGCAATGAGAACAGTCCTAGTTCTATCAACAGGCCCTCATACTATAACTCATGTTCTCCAAGAACTTGATTCCTCTTTGCTGCTCTCCTCTGAACTTTTTCAATCATATCAATAACTTTTCTTAGATATGGGGATAAGACCTTAACATTCTACTCAAAGGTGCAGCCTGATCAAGGATCTGTACAAAAGCATTTTAATACCTTTTGATCTGCTTATGAAGTTTCTTCTTGATGAATACAGTACCATGATTCTGTTTGCATTGCTACTTTAGTTGCCACCTCATACTGTTTGTCTCAAATTAATGCTCTGCCAAGCACTATACCAAGGTCCTTTTTCTGATGACTTATGTTAATCTCTAAACCATTTAGTTAGCATTTTATTGTAAATTCTTATTTCCAAAGTGCATGACAGGATTTCACCACACTGAAGTTTCATTTGCCATCTCTCTGCCTACTCCCCCATCTTTTTCAAGTCTCTCTGCATCTCATTTATCCCTCCCTCTTTCGGTTCAATTCAATTTATTGGAAGGCAAAATTGAGACTTAACTCTCATTTACAATTTGCATCCCACATATAACAATTAAACATAAAACATACGTATAATGCAAAATACCTCTGATGCTACTACTTATCCCATTTTGGTGTCATGAGTGAATTTGGCAATGTTTCTACTAGGCCTACCTCCACGTCATTTATAAATATATTTAACAGTACTGGTACATGGATGGACCTCCACGTCATTTATAAATATATTTAATAGTACTGGTCCATGGATGGACCTCCACGTCATTTATAAATATATTTAACAGTACTGGTCCATGGATGGACCTCCACGTCATTTATAAATATATTTAACAGTACTGGTCCATGGATGGACCTCCACGTCATTTATAAATATATTTAATAGTAGTGGTCCATGGATGGACCTCCACGTCATTTATAAATATATTTAACAGTACTGGTCCATGGATGGACCTCCACGTCATTTATAAATATATTTAATAGTGGTGGTCCATGGATGGACCTCCACGTCATTTATAAATATATTTAACAGTACTGGTCCATGGACAGACCACTGTGGGACATCACAGGTCACTTGTTTCCATGTTTAAAGACTTCTGTTAATTACAACTAAATGCTTCCTCTCCTGCAGTCAATTTGTAACTTACTATATTACTCAACTAGCTATACAGTACACAGTTTTTTTTTTTTTTTTACTTTCTGAACAAACCTCTTGTGTGGGACAGTGTCAAATGCTTTGCTGAGGTAGGTACATAACATTCACGTGTCTTTTTCATATTAATCCTTGTCACATTCTCAAAAAATGCAACATGATTGGTCGGGCATGGTTTCTCTTTACAGAATCCATCCTAAAATGCAATGTCCACGTTGTTTTTCTATCAGTGTTCAGCAATTCTATTTATTGTGATTGTTTCCAGCAGTTCACCTGGTATCATAGTTACGCTTACTGGCTATAGTTCCCTGAATCTGATTGTGCTCCCAGGTTGCTCCTGTAAAAAAGCTTTCAGCTTAGTGTGCTATACCTGGTTAAACAACTAAATTAAAAAAAAGAAAAAAAATTAGAATCAATCTTGGAGCCCTTTTTCTATTACTACTACCAAGTGGGACGCTCATGAGTTCTCAGGTAAATAAACAGATCTTGTTAACAGTCATTTGACCAACTGCCTTAAGATTTTTGGGTACACTGGGCCCATTCCCTTGCTTGTGCTAACCTTCTTGCAAATTCTCTCAGCTCCTTCAACTGTTACGTGTATGTCCTGTGACATGGCTTCCTGTGCCCCTTTGAATTACATGTTGTCAGTTACTCTTTCACCATTTCCCCTCTGTGAATACTGATGCAGAAACTGCATTTAGGCATTCCACAATCTGTTCTTCCTTTGATATTGTGTCAGTTTTTCTTTTAATCCTTTAAGTGGTTATGCCTTTAGTCTCTCTTTGTTCACATATCTGAAAAACTGTTTATTATTAAATTTAACTACCAGTGCTATCTGGTCTTGTGCTGCTTGTTTCACACCTCTAGTGTAGCATTTTCTCTTAATTTGTTCATGTACTGTAAAGGAGTCTGTCGTTAATTGTGTTTAGCAATCTGCACTTCTTTTACACTTCTTTGAGGAGAGGTGCAGGGGAGGGTGAGCTGGAGAGAGGGAGTAGTGCCAAGCACAGGTAGTTAATATTTGTTAAAAGGAGTGCTACACCCTCATATCTTGTAAATGTTTTTTATTTTCTTGTCAACAGACAACTCTTTTCAAATAGCTGTTGGGGATCTATATGCTTAGTTAATTTTCACTGTTCATACCTGTCCCTGCAACTATCCTGGGGTCTCCATTTCCTGTTAAGCCTGACAGCTGCATTAGCATATGATAAAATGATGTGTCAGCACCCTTTAGACACCGGAGTATTCCCTGTCTGCTTACTTAGAATTTAACAAACAAGTTTGCAGCAAGGTCTGAAATACCACATTTACTTTCAGTTAGTTTTTCAAACTGTCTTAGATATGATGCATGGATTTGTCCTTAAAATTGAATTCTATTTGTGTATTTCCAGAGAGGTTTTTTTTTTCCAGGTTATGTGTACTTTCAGCATAGAGACATGTGGTGTAAATGGGTGTTGTGGCATTATGTTCTCATATGCTAATGCAGCTCTCAAGGACAATGAGAGTTCAACAACCAGAAAATGGAACCCCTAGGCTAGTTATAGAGGCTGGTATGAACAGTGAAAATAAACTAAAACAAACACATATATCTCCTAAAGCTGCGCAGAAAGAGTTGCCTGTTGGCAAGTAAACAAGTAATATTTACAAGATATGAAGGTGCAGTACTCCTTTACATGAGGCGGTGGCTTGTAGGGGGTTGGAGATGGTGGAGCTTACTAGTTTGAGGACTAGAGTTGCTAAGTTCGGGTAGGGGGTCATATGGTGGCAGATCACATCTTAGAATATAAGTAGGAAGCCTAAGTTGTTCAGTTTTCTGGAAGTAAAATAGTCAGCTATAGCCTTCCTGATGGCTTTGATGCAGGCATTATAGAGATGTTTGTAGTTCAGCAAGTCCTCTGATATGCCAAGTAATGTCACAAACTTTGAGCCTACTGTAACAGTAAGGTCAGATGAGACCCATGCAGGTGAGACCAATTTAATCATGCTCTCCAGGGAGGGCTTATTTGTCCTAGGTTACTTGAATTTGGTTTGTAAATACAGTAGGCAATTACATCATCAATGCAAGTCAACAGTGAGATAACAGACCAAACAATGTTACTAAGATCAGCCTGCAGGGAATAAGATCAAGAGCTCTGAATGACCACTATCAGATTACGTCAGGGATGGGGGTGGGGAGGGCTTTGGATGATGGATCCTGCACAGACAGCTGACCATCCTGCGGGAAGCTGACTGTATCAAGGAGGGTACCAGTGTCCACCATTCGATTAAAATCTGGGTTAGGTACTAAATCCTGCAAGCCAAAATCCCGACCAAAAAAATACTGTCTGAGGATTCCCGATTTAATTTTACACCGACAGCAAATAATCCCGATACTTACAAATCCAGCCTGCTTATCTAGTGTTAGCCTTAGGACAGAAGTGGGAGGAGAGCTGTCCGCTGACCTGCTACTTGAACAAAAAATCATGTGGCAGGTGAACTGGGTAGTATCATTACCAAGTACTGGCTGATTATATCAGGGGACCAGGAAGTGGCTAAAAAAAAAAAAAAAAAAAAACAGTTTACATTTTAGAGAAAAGCAAGTGTAAAAGACAAACTCGTAACTATCAATTTTCTAACACTATTTGTATGACAGCGAGAGAGCGAAGTGACGGGGCATCTTGGTTATGGTCCTTCAGCTCCAGGCTGTGTGTGTATGTGGGGTTTTAACTGCATTTGCGCACTTCTCCAATCCACTACACAATCACTCTGGATTTCAGTATTTGGCTGATGCTGTGTGGACTGCATTTTAGCGTGGAGCTGGGGTCAATGGACCATTAAGGGATTTCAAGAAATTGCTAATTCAGTTATGAGCACTGATTCAATTCAAGGGGCAGATCCCGATTGGTGTACTGAAGGGTGTAGTTTAGTCTGGCATAGCCCTATAGCTGTGGACTGCAGACTGCCCCATGCCTTGTCACCAACTGCCCAAAACCTCCTGCCTCTGCATTCAAGTTCGCAAATCTGTTAATTTTTCACTGGAGTAATGGATTTCATGATTACTGTGAAATTGTTTTTCCTCTGTGAAAATCCCCCTTTTTATTTTGCTGTAAGTACCTCTTTCCCATCCATGACAGCTATCCAAAACATCGACTGAGAGGTGATCATATCTGCTTCTAGCTACGAACAAAAAACGTTGCTTGCTGTAGCAATGTCACTCCAGCACCCAGCTTAGTCTGGCATAGTGCATAAAAATGCATTTCTGGATTATTTATTTCGGGATTATGCAATGCCTGTTTTTTTGTATTTCTGGATTTTTTTTTCAGGATTATAACTGGAGGGGTTTAGGATGGATCTGTTAAAATCTACCTTGGGTAAAAGCATGGCATACAGTATATTTTTTCCTTGATTTTCTCTGTTACCACCATTACTGAATTGGATGACATTCTGTTTACTGTTGGCCAGTGCTGCTCTGATTTTCAATTTTCTGACCATGTCGTACTTTTTACTTTAATTTGGTACAATGTCGCAAGATGTCTAGTGAGTTTCTTGAAAAACTGCATCGGCTAACACACCTCAATAAATAACATGATTGCAAACTACACCTGGACTTTGCTGTGCTCCCCTCATAATCTATATTTCATCAGTTAATGCCCACATTTTTACTGCTGCTTTCTTAATTACTTGATACAGTTTCAGGTCCCAATTTTCTTTCTGATCTATTTCTTTTTTTTTTTTCCATTTACTCTCCCCCCCCCCATCCTAGTTGGCCCATGTTCTCACCAGTCCTCCCAGTCCCATTACCCAACTTCTCCCAGATCTTACCTCTCTCCCAGAGTCCCCCCTGTGCCCTTCAATGATGGGGGTGGCAGGGAGGCCCTCTACCCACCAGGACTTCCGGAGTCCAGGGAGCACCTGAGTCATTAGGTGCATCCAGCATGACCAGTACCATTTTCTGGTTTTCCTTCTTGGGGATGTGATGTGTGCTGATGTCAAGGTGCATGCGCCGATGTCTGCCACGTCTCTTCCCCCCAATCTCCTTGAGTTCAGGTTGTCTTTCCCCCAGCTTCCACCAGGGGCCAGTACAACACGAGCTCCCCCCACAGAGAAGGACAGCAATCCTCAGGACACTGAATCCTCCTCCTCCTCCCCCGGCTGACCCTCTGACTCCTGAGGTTACTCCTGACCCTGGGTCATCAGCACCGCAAGGGGTAGCATTACCACTGTGCCAGCAGGCTGGGATCTGTTTCTTAACCAAATAAAAAAAAGACATTTTATGATTATCAGCCTTCTGCAGAATTCAATGATGTAGCTGTTCATTTTGTATCGGCTTTTATGCTCTTAATAAAAGAGGGAAAAATGCCTGTCCTCCATACCGATGTTACCATACAATATCTGCTTATAGTACTTGATCTATTTACACTGCATTCTTCCTGAACACTGGAAATACCACCAGTACAGTTCAGTTATTTGTGATGCAGTGAGAGAATACGTTTGTGCCATGAGTGGCTGGATTGTTTGAGAGCATTCCTAAAGTTCAGGAAGGATGTGGCGAGGGTAGAAAAAGCATTTAACATAAAAAGGGGTTTTAGTATATTATACCAATAGCATAGGTCTCTTTATTGATAAGAAAAAATAGATTAAAATGAACTACATCAGCACATTCTGCAAAAGGTGGGCAATCACAGAATGTTATTTTGGCACTAATAACAATTTGAGGCCTAAGTTGTCCCTTTTACTAACAGTGCAATAACTTTAATTATGCATGGGTAGAGAAATGTCAGCATTCTGATTGGCTAAGACAGGCTTGCACTCAAAAGTTCTTCTCAGTGCAGACAATGCGTAAATAAAGGTCAGGTGCTATCCTTGCCACTTTACCCAGAATATACATGTTCCATTTAGAATTTTTTTTTTTTTTTTTTTTTTAATCAGTAGCCATTTTCTCCCAACTTAAAGAAAATATACCTAATAATACCCACTTCCAATTACTCACCTAATTCACCACCCAGAAACATATTTGCAAAAATACTTCCTCCAAAAAGCTGTTTCGTACTTTCTTCCAGCATTTTTTGTTCCACACTGTTTTTCTGAGAGATCGGCATCAAAGTTTTGCCAATACTCACACTCTCCCTATCTGTCTTCTGCACTCATGTGAACAGCCTACAGCTCCACCACCTAATTCATGGTTTTATTTTAGAAACATGAACTTCCTTCCACACAAAAGTGTCATGACATTACCTTTTTGTTCCTATATAAACACCTTACAACTCCTCTGCCTAACTTGTGTTTTTCTTCAACAATATGGATCCCGCTCCTCTTACTGTTCCAATGGGTGGGCAACACAGTAAAACAAAAGGATCCCTTCTGAAAGAACACAAGCTTTGTTCTTACTGAAGTGCAGCATAACACAACTTGTCCTGTGTGTGTAAAGGGAATGGAAGCCACAGCCAACTCTGGCAGAATGCAGTCACAGAGCAACAAACAACTATCATCCACATGTGGCACCCATTTGTTGAGGGACTGTTTTGCATACATGTCACATCCATTTATTGCTCTATTAATTATTTTGTAAAATGTCCTTATTTTTCCTTAATAATTTAATTACCAATTTTACAAGCACAAGAACACATTCCAGGGTGTTGGCTGGGCTAGGATAAATGCACTTGTAGAAGCTGAAGGCACTTGGCTACTACTGTGGGTGTGCATTTATCCAAGCACAACCAACACGCTGTCTTGTCTTATTGATTACTAAGTAATGTGGTTCTTGTATGTCTTAACTATCATCCTGTTTGATAACCTAATAGAAAGATTAGGACTTCAGAATATTAGCCATATTATGTGGAACAGATAATACTGGTGTACAGAATAATAAAACTCTCAGTAAAACAGCAGAGAATAACTCTTAATTACAGTATTTAAAAGATAAATTTACAGGTCGTTATGCATCTGGAAATAAAAATAATTATGAAAATGGTCCCTTACAAATCTGATGTAGGTGTCGTCTGTAGAGGAATTCCTTAATCCTTCATTTTAGTGTAGTTTAACGTGGGAGAGAGAATGGCTTCACTAAACACATAAGCTAATTAGAAATAAGAAAACGGATTCTGCTTTCATATCTTTCAAACAATGCCTCCTCAAAAATGTGCCTTCTACTTAGCTTAAGAAATGTAAATGGAGAACTCTGAGATTACAAGCGTGTCGTTTCATTCTCACACCAATCACAATCTTTTAATTGGTGTGAACCACAATTTTCACTTTACTTGAAGAAGTTTCAGACACATTCCAATAAACTTATATCCATTTTGCCACCTATGACTGTAAATAGCTTTAATAAATATGCACTTTTTACCATGCAAGACTTTATTTTCACAGTGTATATTCTGTTTCAAAATGCTAGTGGTTTCAGTCAACAGGGATATGAAAATGCTGTGCCACCCAAAAGAGGGGACTTCTACACATACATCACATTAAAACTGTCCAATGGAAGTATTCACAAACATACAGTTAATCAATATAATCTGCTTGCAATTTAACATGCCTGTTTTATCAGTTCTTACATCTGGTAATTTGATGTCATTGATGACTTGCCAAGACATAATAATGTTCCAGACTGAAGTATTCTGACTTGCAAACAGAAATGTCTACTAGCCCTTAAGCTTCCCTGTACCCAACTGCACAACATCCATTTAATCAGAAAACAGATGTACAAATTCCAGAAATGCCCAGAAGGATTCTGATGCCTCATCAGGTTTTGTGTTAACGTTTCAGAACCAAGAGAAGGAAGCATAAATAAAAATAAATTGCAGGTAGCCATTGTAAAAAATGCACAGTATGCTTAAATCAGTTTAGAAACAAACACAGATAATGATGGCAGAAAAAAACCCACAGTCCATCCAGTCTACCCATAGCACCATATTAAACCTCAAGACCTACTGTCCATACTGGATCCTAGTCCACACTATTCACACCCATGCACCCTGCCGTACTGCTGCTGCCATGCGTGCCCAATAAAGCCTTCATTGTGACCCAGTCATACTTGAAACTATTAATGGTTTTGGCACCCACCACATCAGCTGGCAGACTGTTCCACAGCTCAACCACACTTTCTGGAACATAAAACTTTCTCACATTCCTCTTGCACCTCCTGTCTGAAAGTTTCCACTCATGCACCTTTATTCTTGATCTACCACTCATGCTAACTAATTCCTCTCAGTTTACCTTGTTTATTCCTTTCAGGAATTTGAAGGTCACTGAAATTAACAATGCATTAGATAAATTGCTGTTTTAACCTGTTGCCAAACTGGGAGATGGGTGATACAATGATGACATCTTCCCTTCACGGTGGTAAACTATAGTAAGCATTTTAGGGACTCTCACAAGTATAACATACAAACTGTAGGATGGAAGAAGTCTTGTCGCCAATTGGTAGGGTCCCCCACTTCTCAGCTGTAGTATCTATTTACACTGGCATCCCATAAATGTGTATAATTTTTCCCTAAACGTTTTTTGCCCGAGTTTGCTACATTACGTGGGAACGAGTTCTATATACATCTACAACTCAGCATGAGAAGTAGTATGTCATCCTGTCCTGTCCCTCGGAACCCTTCCCTTGTAATTGCTTATTAAGGTCCCTGGTGGCATTTCTGTTTTTGCCTAATACTCAATCCCAAGTCCTTATAGAAATTGGGATCTTTTAAGAAACCATACCGTATAATTAAGACTCCGCTTATATGCTTTATTCAAAGTTAAACATGTTTAGGGTATTAGGTTTCTCCCTGTATTCCATATATGAACTGATGTTACATAGAGAATACGGGATAGGCAACTATGCACAACCAGTGTGTTCTGCCACAGAGGGGTTCTGATTCCCTCTGACCTCGAGAGCAAAGCTTGAGAGGTCCATGGGAATCAGAACCCCGAGGTGGCAGAACACTCTGGTTAAGCATAAAGTTGCTCATCCTGTATTTTTCATAGTGTATAGTATTATGTGAAATGTGTACATTGTTTTTTTCCTCTTTCACAATGAAACTGACTTGTCCAGTCCCTAGAGGGTCTAGAATGCTGTTCTGCCACAGAAGAGTACAATCACATTGCATGACCTTTGAACTGTGGTGCAACAGCATTTTGAAAAGGATGGATTTCTATACAGAACAATGCTCTACTATACATTATAAATTAATCTTATTTTAAACAGTTTTGCATACTACAGTATGTGCACATCTAAAAGCATTTGAAGCTTCTTGTCCAGAATGGTCAAGAAAATTCCTGGTACCTGATTGGCTATGGGGTAGTTTCTTTAGTGCTGATATTCCTGAACAGCAGCCTGGCTAAAACTACCTCCAGCCAAAAAGGCTCAGCATTTAAACGGGAGGCATCTGACAGTCTTGCTTTGTAAACGTCAAAAGCAATCTGGAAATGAGCCTAAGCTCAGTGTGCCTTTCCTAATTACCAAAGCATAAATAGAATTAACAAAGATGTGTGCCCCTTCCCCCCAAGGTGGAGAAAAGACAACTGATGCAAAAAGGGACATTTAGAGCAAATCCTACCAACTGCAGCTTCTCTCTTCAACTGACAACCTCTACAGCTTCTCCTCAGCTGCTACTGACGCCATAATGCCACCATTCGCAAAATACATTCTGCAGCCTTCTCTCAACTGCCATCAACTGTCTTGTCTCCTTAACTGATGCAAAGAACATTGTACATCTCAACTGCTGCTAAATGAACCTTCTTTCAACTGCCATTAACTTGCTCCTCAACGGTCAATGACTATGGCTTTTATCAAATGCCAAGATGGGGCCTACAGGTAAGCAATAAGCCATGATGGGGTGTGCATTTGACAGTTCTAATGCATAGCCAGGGGTGTAGAAAGGCACGAGGCCACAGGCAAAATGCCTTAAGCCCCAAGTCATGCGTTAGAGCCATCTAGTGCACATCACCAGTGTACCTTATCACGCTTATAAAATTGGCTTTTGTTTTTATATCCCAACAGGAATTAAAAATAACATGCTTACATTTTTAAACATTAAAATGTTTAGCTTAATTTGTGATAAAATATTTCCTCTGCCTGTATGAAGTTGCTGCCCCCCCCCACTTTAAGACATGTGTCCTATGTTGGCCACCATAGTTGTAGTTTTTTTTTTTTTTTCTGGTACTGCAGCCTTAAAGGTGATAGGAAACATGTTTTACACCTCTAGGTGGCCTCCTGTTGTCATTCTAGTGTCCATCCAATATCCTGTTATATTATTGATCTTTTTTGTTAAATTGATAATTTATTTATTTATTAGCTTTTGATGACCGGGTAAGTGCATTAGGCAATAACACTGCCTATTTTCAAACATGACCAAGGAGAGTACAAGATACAGTCGAACAAACAAACACCAATAGAATACAAACAGTTTCTGAATGCTTACAACAGATATCCTCACAGGGATAGTCAGGGAATTACTGTAAACATGCAAATAGTAGCCATCTTCGCAGGGTTAAAAAGGACAGGTGACAAACCAGGTAATACACTCAAATTTTGGAAAACCAAGTAATACTAGGCAGGAAAAAGCTAGAACAGAGAGTCAAGGGAGGTTAGGTACACTCACAGGAATCAAGTGCATAAAGGTAGGAGAAAAGTGCAGTCTTGAAGGAGGAGTGATATAAGGAGCACTTAAAACTGGGCGGCAGGGACTTCTAGAATTTGGGGGCGAAATGAGAGAATGCTTGCTCCACCATTTTTGTTGAGCACTGCGGGACTGAGGGTAGTGGAGATTTAGAAGACCTTAGTGGGCGGGACTGAAACACAGGGGTGAGCATAACCCCAAGACAGTCAGAGCAGGGGTTTCTTGTCACGGAGTCGATAAAGCAGCCCAGAGAGTAGGAGCACAGGGATTTGGGGGACAGCCAGTGTAGGGTGGAGTACAGGAGGCAGTGGTGCACAAGGTGAGGGGCCGATAGGGCAAATCTACAAATGCTGTTGTAAGTGGTGTCCCATTTACGAAGAATGTCAGCATTAGTATGGGAAAAGATAGAGAGGGCGTACTGTAGCCTAGGGAGCAAGACACCTTTAGCCACAGAAATCCTGGCAGCAGGGGTTAGGGAGTGGCACACACAGTAGGCAGCACCAATCTTAATGTTAATGGATCTGCATACCTCGTTTATGTGAGAGGGAAAATCAAGTGTGGGATCCAGCGTCACTCCAAGGTATTTGAAGAAGTCCGTGGACATCACTGCAGACCCATAACGGCAAAGCACATGAAGCTTAGGGTACTCGGCATGGACTTTTCTAGAGAACCCAAAGAGCATAGCCAGGGTCTTTGGTAAGCTGAGGATTAGGGAGTTAGAGGACAGCCAGGATTGAATCTGTTGGAACGCAGATGATAGGTGAACATTAAGGTCAGCAACGGAATGACAGGCTGCATAGAGCACCAGGTCATCAGCATACAGGATGGAGTGACAGTGGGACTATCATTAACAAAAATGGAGAAGAGCAAGGGTCCCAGAATGGACCCTTGTGGGATGCCACAGGAGACAGGAGCTGGAGAGGAAAGGACCTTACAGAAGGAGACGGATTGGAATTGGTTAGTAAGGTAGCTGCTGATCCAGGATATGGTGGATCCACAGGCACCAAGAGAATGCAATTTTTACATGAGCAGTGGATGATTAACCAAGTCAAAAGCTTTGGTGAGGTCAATGAACACAGCACCACTAAGTAGGTCTTTGTCCATGTTGGATTTAACCTCACTGGGCGTATAAGGTGAGAGCAGTAGTGGTGCTGTGACCAACCCTGAAATCATGTTGAACAGCGGACTGAAGATTGAAATTTAGTAAATGAACAGAGATCTGGTGGTGAATAAGTTTTTCCAATATCTTGCTGAGGGAAGGCAGTAATGCAATGTGGCGATAATCAGACAGGATTTTAGGGTCACCTTTTTTGAACACTGGCATAATCCTGACAGATTTCCGGGCCGATGGCACCATGGAGGTGCTGATGGACAGATTAAAAAGCTGAGTAATGGGAGTAGCGAGGAGAGGGGCACCAAGTCTAAGGATCCTGGGTTCAACACCATCCAGCCTGACGCTGCTATGAGCAGGAATGGACTGTAGTAACGTAAGAACATCCAGGCATGTGATAGGGGAAAAGCACCAGGGCAGGAGGAGTATCAGGAGCTGTAGGAGGGGGCTGGGGGCCACAAGATGCAAAAGGGGAGATATTAGGAACCTCAGTAAAAAGTGAGCTGAAGGCGTTGGCAATAGTCTGGGAGTTGTTGCAAAGGGTATCATTAATTAGCAAGTCCTTGTGAATCTGTGGCTTGGTATTCCGCAGGATATCATTAATCTGGTTCCAGTATCTCTTTGGGTCAGAGGCAGAGGAATGGAGTTGTTCACGGTAGTAGTTGCTCTTGGTAGCCCTAATTTCCTTCTTACAGGTATTACACAAGGCACGATACTCAACAATGTCAGTCTGATTAGAGGAGGATTTCCATTTTGACCAATGCTTGTCACGCTGCTTGACCAGTTGCAAGAGAGGCTGCTTCAGCCACTTGGTCACCTTCCCTCTGACCCTACGCGTAGAGTACAGAATGTGCTTATTCTGTAAGGCAAGTAAAGTTGTGTTGAAATAGTCAGTAGCCAGGCTGATGTCACTGGTAGTAAATATGGGAGACCAGTCAGCATATTTTAGATCATATAGTAACACAGTCGGGTCAAGATTGGAAAAGTTAGCAAAGGATAAAACTTTGGGAGGATATGAGGAAGGGGAAGCACCCCTCATGCAGTAGACAGGGCAGTGATCACTTATCAAGTCGGGAAGAACCCCGGCAGGGGAGTAACAGTCTTTGCGGTTTGTGAGGATCCAGTCTATCATAGTATGGCTGGGGCTGTTCTGTGATACCCGAGTATGGGATGAGATGAGTTCAAAAAGGTTGGCCTTGCTGATGGAAGAAGCAAGGGAGGATGAGTTAGGTGTGAGCCAGTCAAGGTTAAAATCACCCAGACAGTTAACCTCACTGTTTTTGGTTAAAGCAGGAATCAGTTCAGTAAGCTCCTCAAGACCAAGCTTGCTATTACGGGGTGGTATATATACCCCAAATAGATGCAGTTTCTTGGCACCACTAAGGAGTACGAGTGAGTGTAATACCTCGCTGTTATTTGAGGGGGGGGGCTGGAGAGAGATGTTCAGGTGACCCTTGTAATACAGCACCAAACCACCACTTCTTTTTGAAGCAGGTTGGTCAGCCCGGTACATGATATAGCCTGGTAGTGCACAGTTAGGGTCCGAGACAGTTGGTTTTAACCAGGTTTCAGATAGAACGAGGATATTAGAACTGTTAACCTGGACCCAGGCCTCCAGTTCAGGGAGACTGCCTATAAGACTTTGGATATTAAGGTGGGCAAAGGTCAAGCCCGAGGCCTGGGGCAGAAAATGGGTAGTGCCGGAATTAATCTGGTTAAGACTGACCAAAGGGCCAGGGTTGGATTCAATGTCACTGGCTAGAGTAAGTGATAACGTGGTAACCCACAGAATAACTATGGCACAAGAGACTTTCGCTGGGGAGGTAAGTTTCTTGTGAACAATGTGCCTTAGTAGTAACCCTAGGAGTTTATAGCTGAGGTACACTGGGGGAATTGGCATGGAGGAACTTTCAGCCAACAAGTTAGAGTAGATGAAGTTAAGGGGGGGTGCCTCAGACAGGACAGCGGGGGTCCCATAAAAAAAGGGATAGGGAGTTGAGGGCGAGTAGGGCAATAAACATGGAAGCAAGGTAGCACATAACAGATCTAGTCATCTTAGCAGGAGAGTCCAAGCAAGGGCTGCTGGACAAAATTAAGAGTAACTAGAGCAAGGGAAAATGAAAATCAGAGAGAGGGAAGAGGGTCAGAGGGGGCTAAGGTTTAGGATTGGGATAGATCAACAGAACAGGGATAGATCAACAGAACTGACTCAAGATTAGGGCAGGATGGGCAACCAGAGTACTTCAGGAAGTAGGATGCTGGAAATAATCAGCAGGTCAAGAGTCCTCTCAGAAGACTGAAGCTCGATTCAGACAGGATGTGTGCAAGACTGGTAGGTGAAATGGCGACACCTATTGGAGAAATAAAATAACCTGCTGATGAGAATTTAGGCAGACAAAAAAAACATGTTTCCAACCCAGAACACGTGATACCTTGTGCCTATATAAAGAAAGCCAGCTAAGCGTGGGAGTGTATTGTGGGCCGGGTGGGAAGCAGCCGCGTAGCGGCTACAGAGAATGCTATGAAGAGATAGAGGAGCAGTTCAGAAAGGTTCTGCTGCAGTTTAAATCTGAGTCAGAGCAGCCATGAATAAAAGTAAGGCAGCCCACGAATAAAAGATTAAGTCGTAGTGAGGTCAGCCCAGGTTATGGATTCAAGGAGCACAATTCCACACTAAATTCCACTCTGATTAGTATTCTGCTTTGAGTAGCTCTGCTATTTTTTTCCCCATTCATGCTTTTTTTATTTTCTATGTTACTCCCCTTCCCCCAGGGCCACACATGCCAGGATCTGGTGGCCCCTTCCATCCCTCCCTAGACTTGTGTCGCTGCTCCTGACTGCCTATGCTACCAACCGGACCTCCACCCAGTGGGAGTGGGACTACAGCGAATTGGGCATCCACCCCTATGGAAAGGAGAGCCATAGCTCGATCCCATTCTAACCCTCTTCTCTGAGCCAGTACCCCGGCGTCCCGAGGTCTTTCCTGAACCCGGGTTGCTGGCGTGGTGTGAGGTAAGGTGCCAGCACCTCGGCCCTCTACACCGCCGGGCCAGCCAAGCAGCTGCGGTATTCTACTTTGAGCAGCTCTGGTAGGAGTTAATAACAATTGGAATCAGAGAGTGAGCAGCTCAGATAATATTTTTAGCCCCAGGGAGTAATTAAATCAAACTTGGCGAGGTTCCCAAAAAATGCTAAAAATTGCCCAACAGCACCAAGTGAAAGTAAGCTGTAGTATAGATAAAGTTGCCCTGCTGCTCAGGTTTAAAATTATACAGCAGCACACAAGAATATAGTACAAAGCGCAGCTTGCAGGGCATTCAGAAAAGGTGCCAAATTTGAATCCAGGCAGAAGCCAGGCATTTTCTCCGTCAGCATTAGTCCGTACCTGGTAACTCAGCAGGGGGTTCCCAGCAGCTCCATGGGTGGAAAGCCCAAGGAATTTAGGAGTGCTGTTGTTGCCTTTGTAACTACCCTGAGTCATCCCTTTCTCTGCAGCTGTTGCTGCGTTCTCATTTCCTACTGCCTGAGCATTTTGTGACATCAAAAACCCCATTCCAGGCCATTCAGATGAATAGCACTGACTGGTGTTATTGATGTCATGGAATTTGTTAGACTTATAAAAGGAAAGAACAGCAGCTACTGAGGACAGTTGCTATCAAAGTACATCTGAGAGCACTCCAAAGTTAGATTACTTAATTTATCAAAAATTGGTCAAAGCAAATCAGACTATTGTTGCTGAGGCACAGGTCAGGAAGCATAGGAAAACCAGGAGCAGTTGTAGAATTCACCCAAAATATTTATTTGTACTAACAATAACATAAAAAACAAAACTGTTCAGTATAACTATTTACAAAGGCAAAATAAAATAGAAGAGATCTATCAGAGTTTTCCTTCAGTCTCTTTGTCCAACTGGGACAGGGTCCTATTCCACCCTATTACATACAACCCCCTCCTTAAGAGGGAAGCTGTTTAATCAAACAGGTTTCCAAAACGTTCTGTTAATTCTGCACTAATATTAGCTTCTAACTTTCAGAAATTAAGCACATGTGCAGTATCCTTTTTTTTTTATAACAGTACAGCAAACAGTAAAGTTTAAACTTATACATTTGGTTTTCAAACTTCAGAACCCTCAATTCCTGATCCATATCTTGACAGAAAATCAGCATTGTTATTCTCTTTACCAGATTGGTGTATCACCTTGAATTTAAATGGCTGTAGTGCCGGACACCACCTTATGATTCTAGAATTTTTATCCTTCATCTGGTTAAGCCAACAGAGAGGACTGTGATCTGTTATAAGTACAAAGTCAGTTCCTAGTAAATAAAACTTAAGGGACTCCATGGCCCACTTTTCTGCTAAACATTCCTTTTCAATGGCAGAGTACCTTTTCTCTGTCATGCAACTTCCTACTTATGTACAGAATAGGATGTTCCATTCCATCTATATTTTGACTCGGTACTGCACCTACGCCTACCTCAGATGCATCTGTTTGTAACAAAAATAGTTTCTTAAAATAATGACTTGAAAAGTTTCATTACACTCCGAGGTCTATTTCACACTATGTGGGTAATGTTTTTTCGTGAGTTCCATGAGGGGAGTAGCTAACTCTGAAAAGCTGGGAACAAATCTCCGATAATAACCAGCCAGCCCTAAACATGACCTGACATGTTTTTTTTGTTTTAGGAACAGGGCTGTTAGCTACAGCTTCTATTTTAGAAATGTCTGGCTTAACTTCTCCATTTATTTATTTATTTATTTATTTATTTAAGAGTTTCACTAGGAGGGCAAACTGAGCAGAGTACTGCTCGATTCCAGTTGCATCCTGGGGGAGAGGGAAGGGGAGAACACAGTACAGAAATATATATTGCAATCAGACAGTAAGTGTTAGATGCAGCTAACAATGCTAGGATAAAATTATGGCTTGCGCAGAGCAAGACAACAGGGTGCTTCAAGGTACAAATGAAGCAACTAATACAGTGCAACATAATACAGCCCTATTGTTCCAACTAGAGGAGGAGTAGTGCATTTGGTCAGATACATGTGCAAGTGGAGGCGAATTGATCTTTGAGGTGGGCGTGGAGGTAGTGGTCTGAGGGGCCTGCCTTATGTCCACAGAGAGGGAGTTCCACAACTTAGGCATGCGATATATGAAGGTGGCCTGGCCAGCATGTGTGGACCTGTGTGGGATAGATAGGAGTCTGGTGTCACTGTGCCTGAGTAGGCTGGCAGGAGGGTGGCTGATAGTGCTGAGTGGAGATAGGAGGGTAGGGTCTGAGACCAGAACTTGGCAGTGAGATGGGCACAGTATTTGGCGGCAGCCCTGCAGTGAGGGAAGACCCAATAAGTGGTACAGGACACAATGATGGGTAGAGTAGGGACAGTTGAGGGTGAAGTGACAAAAGGCATGGAAGAGTCTCCAGTCTGGCCAGGGTGGACTTGGAGAGGCGGCACTATAGACTACATCCCTGTAGTCTATGACTGGCAGGATCATTTTCTGTACCACGGCATGGCAGGCTGGCAGTGGGAAGCATCCACGATTGCAGTATGCACCCAGTCTGGGGTGTAGTTTTTGTAGATGGCATCAATACGCACAGAAAAGTCAAGGTGCTGGTTGAGCCACATCCCAAGGTACCTAAGGAAGAGGCTGATCTCCAGAGTTGTCCCATCGAGGGTGTGGAAAGTAGGGGTGGAGGGGAGCCTTGAGAGTCTTTGCCTTGTGCCGAAGGTCACGGAGACTTTTTTTGGCATTGAGGTGGAGCTGGTTAGAGCAAAACCAGTACTGAAGTCTGGACACCACATCAGAGGCCAATGGGCCTGATGTATACAGCACCATATTGTCAGAGAAGGAGAAGAAGAATCAGCATTTATATAAAATACAAAATCACACATGCCCCCACAATGCAAAGCATCATGGGCTGCATATGCAAATCACCACAGAATGTTATGCTGGTCCAACTTTAAGCAGAATTGCATGGTGCCGAAAGGCCTCTCACACAGTTTGCAAAGGGTGCCCACAGAAGACATAGACACGTGTTTCGTCCTACCAGGACTCATCAGTATGCCTCGTCTGTTTGACACCCCAGTGGAATGGACCAGCTACTCTTAAGGCAGTGTGCCTTGGATATATTGTGGTGAACCCATTATATATATAGCATTTATATAGCACTTTTCATACACAATATCCCAAAGCGCTTTACAAGCAATGCTAGACTGGTAGTGAAGTGACTGAATGTGTGGTGGCAGCCATATCGCACATCATCACCCACACACAGCCTGGATAATTACATGAACCAGTTTAAGGGAAGGGGAATGTTGGCCAGGACACTGGGAATGTTCCCTACTCTTTACAAAGAGTACCCTGTTTTTTTTTTTTTTTTACTTCCACCTGGACACCCACCAGGACAACACCAAGATGGGCAGGCGACCTTGGTTTAGCGTCTGCGTCCAGAGGGCACACACTAGCAGTACAGCACCCCCCAATACTGCACTCAGATGGCAGCGATTTTTAGGTGCAAGTCCATCCTGGTATGGGACGAGAACCCACGATCTTCTGGTCCAGAGGCAGATATGCAACCAACTGAGCCATGCTGACACCTATACATGTGAATGGATGTGTGTGGGCAGGCAGAGGGCAGGTCATTGAGGAAGATGGAGAACAGGAGAGGCCCAAGAACTGAGCCTTGTGGCACACCTGACATGATGGGGAGAGGGGAAGATGCTGAGCTACCAATTCTGACAGACTGTGTCCGGCCTATAAGATATGAGTGGAATCACTCTATGGCTAGACCAGGAAGTCCAGCATTTTGGAGCTTAGTCAGCAGGAAGGGATGTGAGACAGTGCTGAATGCCTTAGCAAGTTCGACAAATATAGCTGAGGTGATAAGGCCTTTGTCCATAGCGGACAGAATGCTGCTGGTGAGCCTCAGCAGGGAGGTGGTGGTGGAGTGGGACTTCCTGAAGCCAGACTGGTAAGGCATGAAGAAGGATGAGGAGTCAAGGTAGGACGAGAGTTGAGAGAGAACAAGGTGTTCCTGCAGCTTGGCCACTATAGGGAGGAAAGAAATGGGGTGGAAGTTACTAGGGGCAGAGAGGTCCCCGCCTTTGGGGATGGGTATGACAGTGGCAAGTTTCCATTCAGATGGGATAGAGGCTAGAGAGAAGGACAGACTGAAAAGAGCAGCCAGTGGGGTGGCAATGACCGGGGCTGTTAAGTACAACATTTTGGAATCTAGACCAGAGGGGCATTTGCACTTGGAAGGGTTTAGTCCCTGCAGGGTGTTTAGTACCTCAATGGGGATAACAGGGCGGAAAGAAAAGTAGGAGGTGGGAGGATGGTCTTGGGAGGTGCTGTGAGATAGAGGAGTGTGGATGTCTGTGGAGGAGTTTGGTGCAGGGAAAGAGGACCTGAGTGTCGATGTGCAATTGGTGAAAAATGCATTGAAAGCTGAGGCCACAGCAGGAGGGTCCATAACAATGGAGCCACCTATGTTTAAAGCCGGTGTAGGGGGCAGGGCAGATGGGGAGAGAAGTGATTTGACCACCTTCCAGAATTTAGCAGGGTGGACAAAGTTTGAGTGCAGTGCTGAGTTGAAAAACTGGGCTTTAGCCTGGCAGATTAACCTTGTGCAGGAGTTACAAAGTGAGCAGAACCTTAGGTGGTCAAGGTAGGAGCCCCAGACTTTGAAAGATTTTCATGCATGATCCCTTTCCCTAAGGTTTGTAATGATATCCACTGTGATCCACGGCAGGTGGAAACTTCTTACCCTAGACCTTCTGGTAGGGACATAGCGGTCCCAGGCAGCAAGGAATTTGGTTTTGAAGTATGTTAATGCCGAGTCCAGGGATGTGGCCTGATGTATGGGGGACCAGTCTGTAGTGGCCAGGGCATGGAGAAGAAAGGGGAGATTAAGGGATTTATAGGCCCTAGTTCTGATGATGTTTTGGGGGGGGGCAGCTTTGTGTTTGTAGACTTTCCTAATCACATATGTCATGTGGTGGTCACTAAGGGCATCAGGTAAAAGGCCTGAGGCTGTTATCCTGTGGGGATGAGAGGTGAGGGACCAGTCAAGTAGCGAGTGGTTTAGAGATTTGTGGTTTAAGTGGGTGGGCTCTGTAACCATTTGGGAAAGATTTAAGGAGGCTACTAGGTTACGAAGGTTGACATTGTGATTGGAGACACAGTTCATGTTAAAATCTCCAAGGATGTGCAGCTCGCCCTCAGGGGCCAAAGATTTTAGAGTGCCTAGATGTTGGAAGATGGCTGCCAGGGTGGTGTTAGGAGCACAACAGGAGCCTGCAATAAAGAAGGAAGCTGTGTAGGGGAGTGTTAGCTTGATCAGTAGTGGATCAATGGTCATAGTGGGCATGGGTACTGGGATTTGGGTGAACTGTAGTGCGGATGCAAAATACATGGCAATGCTGCCACCTCTTTTTTGGCCAGGTCGATCATGGCGAATGATAGTATATCCTGGGAAAGCTACTACGGCGTCTTGATTGTGAGGTTGTAGCCAGGATTCAGATATGACCAGGACATCAGGTCTGAGGGAGAGGATGGTTGGCTGCAGCAGGGTGAGTCTGGGCAACAGGCTGCAAATATTGAGATGGACGAGTTTAAGACCTCTTGGTAGTTGAAGGATAGGGGTGGAGAGGCTAGTGTGGAGGGCGATGGGGCCAGGATTTTGCTCTATGTTCCCCGATGTGAGTAGCAGGAGAACAATCAATAGTTTTGGCAAAGGCCATGCCCACTGGGGCTTGTGAGTAGGAGAAGCTGCTGGCTGAGTAAGAGCAGCTGAAGTCTGTAAGAAGGTATAGTGGTACCTGGCCTACATGGAAGGAGGAAGGGAGTATCTTAGACCCTGAGGTTAGGTAAGGTGGGGGATTCTCAATGGGTTGTTTTGCAGATGTGGTAACTGCTGGAGATGTCCCCTCATTTGGGGTACACAATATAGGCTGGCAGTCCTCCATAGAGAGGTAAGAGGAGGGCGGCAGTGATGCCTGCGGTGCCAGAAAAGAGACAATTACTAAAGCTAGCAGTATGTCTGTGCAGTTAAGAGAGACAGATATAGCAGGGTGAATTGGAATAGGTGCTTATTATAGTGCCCCTAGTGGAAATAAAACATAGCCTGCTATTTCCCAACACATAGCCCAAATATCTGGTTTCCTGCATGCCCAATGCACATTTGGTGGGATTAATAGTCAGACCTGCATTTTTGATAGCTTGGGTAACTGTTCATAGGTGTTCCAGGTAGCTTTTCCAGTCTGTACTGCTCACCACGACATCATCCAGGTATGCAGCACAATAATCAGTGTGAGGGGATAAAATTACATCCATGTACCTCTGGAATGTAGCGGGTGCACCATGTAAACCAAATGGCATGGTGGTGAACTGACAGAATCCAACAGGAGTGGTAAATGCAGTTTTATCTCTGGATTCTTTAGCTAAAGGTATTTGCCAGTAGTACGAGCATCCCTAGGCACGATCACATGCTCGACCCCTTTTGCTCGGCCTGATACTGTGGTAAAAGTAGTGTTAAATGTCTTTAGCACATTACAAATGTCTGCAGTTTGTTCTGAGGTTAAGGAAACATTCACCTTTATAGCATCAGCCATTTACAGTTTGTTCTAGTCTATCATAAGCTACATCAATATCTTCCTTATTGGGTTCTGGTACAACTAGCAAAACAGCTTTTGGCATTTTTTCAACCCATTTCTTGAGGAGGTTAGCATGGTATATCTTAGTAGGATTTTTCCTGTCAGGGGTCTCAATCTCATAGATAACGGTGCCAGTATGTCTAAGCACTCTATAAGGCCCTTGACACTTCATTAACAGTTTATTTTCTATTACGGGTAACAGTAGCAAAACCTTTTCACCTGGCTCGAAAACTTTCTTTTACCCCATGGTCATAATACACCTTCTGCTGGTTTTGGGCCTCTTCTTGATTACTATGGAAAATGTTAACATATTTTGCCAGCTTCTTTCTTAGGGCACACATACAAGACATTATAGATCGTCTCTGAGTGGGGTTATCTTCCCACATTTCTTTTATCACATTCAGTGGCCGTCTTGGCTGCCTACCATACAGCATTTCAAATGGTGAAAACCCTGTTGAAGCCTATGGCACTTCTCTGTAAGCAAAAAGTAGGTAAGGCAAGTATTGGTCCCAATCTGTCCCTTCCCCTTTTACAAACCATTTTAACATGCGTTTTAGGGTTTGGTTAAAACGTTCAACAAGACCATCTGTCTGAGGGTGATGGGGGAGGTTCTTATGGCAGTGATACGTAGTAGTCTGTACCGTTCCTTAAGTAATGCAGCACCAAAATTACTACTCTGATCAGTAATTATCTCTTTAGGTATGCCCAGTCTGCTGAAAAGTTTTGCAAGCTCTGCTGCTACTTTTGGTGCTGCAAAAGTACATATTGTAACAGCCTCTGGGTATCGAGTAACATAGTTGTATACTACCAGGATAAATCTATTAACCTTTTTACTTTTGCATAAAGGACCAACCACATCCATTGCAATTCTCTCAAAAGGCACATCTATCAAGGGTAGGCGCACCAGCGGCACCATGTCTTTTCTAGTGACTAGGGCTACTTTCTGACACTCAGCACAAGAATTACAATAGGTAGCAACATCTTCATGAATTCCAGGCCAGTAAAATCTATACAGCAATCTGGCAAGGGTGCGATCCCTCCCTGAGTGACCAGTCATAGGACTATCATGTGCTATCTGTAATAACTCCGTTCTATACTTCTGTGGTATAACCAGTTGTTCTGTCTGTTCCTGTGTCTGAGGTTTAACCCAAACTCTACAGTAACCCATTACATTTTTTAAACATTGGTCCACCCTGGTTCGGTTTCACCCCCAGCTGCTTAAAATAACCCTGGAGAGAAACATTGTTAACTTGTTCTGAAAGAACAACACAATCAGTTATCAATTTAGTTTCAATATTTTCATATTTTAACCTACATGTCCACCAGTCATTTGTTGCCACGGTTTCTTCGGGAATCATCTTTCTTTCCTGGATTTCTGGATCTTGGAGCTGTATTCAAACAAGTCCAAATCAAAATCACTGAAAGGAAAAGTGTCCCCACCATCTGAGATTTTCTTTGCCTGAGCTCTTGTCACCACAGCTGCTGAAACATCAGGATTTACTCCCTCCTTGATTAACTCAGTAAATCTTGGAAAGTCATTTCCAATAATCATAGGTACCGTTAACTCAGGTACTACCCCCACTTTCATATGGTGCGACACACCCTTAATGATCAGTCACTTGGGTGGTGGAATATTATTGAGAGTCCCCGTGGATGCAGATGACACCAGTACCTGGTCCTTTTGCATAGTGTTTTTTCACCACTTCAACATGCACTAGGGTCTATCTACTTCCCAAATCAATGAGTTCCTTTACAGTCTTATCCCCCACCTTCACATCTGTTAGGTACTTGCCCCAATTTGCCAAAGACAAATCTGCTCCAGCGTCACTCTTTTTATGGCAATTTCGTGCAATATGACCTGGCCTATTATAACTATGGCAAATAACGTCTTTGGGTACAGATTTGTTACCCCCACCAGAGTTCTTATCAGGCTTGGAGTTTAAATGGGAAGAAGTGTATCTTACCAGTGCTTGGCTGTTAACTCGCTGCTGTGGTGTCTGTCTGGCCATTTGGCAGTCCTTGGCCAAAAAAGCAGCCTTTCTCCCACTGTCTGGTCGGTGTTCCTTTACCCAAAGCTGCACATCTGTAGACAGGATGTTGATGAATTGCTCCATTGCAAATGTGTCAGTGATCTGTGGGACTGTTTTGCCCTCTGGTTGGAGCCATTTTATCAGGAGTTCTCTGAGTCGGGTGAAGGCTTCTCGAGGATTGTCGACTGAGTTGTACTTCAGAGATCGAAATTTCTGCCTGTGGGCCTCTCCCGAGATGTCATACCTTTTCAGGATTTTGCTTTTCACCAGGTCATAGTTTTCTGACTGTGCAGTGTCCATATTGCTGTAGGCAAGTTGGGTTTTCCCTGTCAGGTAGGGTACCAGTCTGATCGTTCACTGCTGCTTTGGCCATTGGCAGGCTGTGGCAACTCTTTCAAAAGTTGTCAGGTATGCCTCGATATCATCTGAGGGACACAACTTTGTAAGTTTAATGGCTTTTAAGTTGCTTGTGTTTTGTTGCTTGTCTGGATCTGTGCCAGATCCTCTGCCTTTGATAGCTTGCAAGGCATCCAGCCACTGCTGCTCCTGTCTCTTCTTTTCACTGTGTTTCTAAACATCGAAGATCTTTTTCTCTCTGCTTCTCCTTCTCTTTTTGCTGTACATCCCACTATTTGAAAATGTCCATCAGGCATTCAGGTTCTGTCACTGCCTGTTCTTTTTCCATAACTTGTGCCAGCTGTACAATCTCAGCTTGGACTTCTGTCTCTGCTGGTTTGGCTACCATTTTCCTGGTAACCACTTCTGGACTTGCTGCTGCAGAATCCACACCTTTCTTCATGTTTCTCTGGTACTAGGTCCAGTACCCACGCACAAAATTCCTGGCTTAGAGTATGCGTGGCGTAAATCCCACTTAGGCTGACACCATCTGTTGCCGAGGCACGGGTCAGGAAGCATAGGAAAACCAGGAGCAGTTGTAGAATTCACCAAAAATATTTACTTGTACTAGCAGTAACATAAAAAAAAATGTTCAGTATAGTTATTTACAAAGGCAGTATAAAATAGAGGTGATCCATCAGAGTTTTCCTTCAGTCTCTGTGTCCAACTGGGACAGGGTCCTATTCCACCCTGTCACAACTACATAACTGGCATGAAATGGATATTGGGAGCAAGTGTGAGTGCAATCATTTAGGCTGAAGATGCAGAACAGAGGTCTACCACAATTTAAATTTTTCTAAAACAGTTTAAAGATTTCTTCTTTATTGACAAATAACATTTGATGCAGTGCAGCAGTCAAAGCAAGTGGCAAGTGGGTGACAAGCAGGGGGCACTTCATAATGTCAGTAATATTAAAACAGCAAAGACAAAAGTAAAGCACATAAACTGAAAGATATTAGATGTAATTATGTTTGTCTGAAGTGAGTTTATTGAGTCTGCTAGCTACTGAGTGTTAGGGTCTATTGGAGTTGGCAAGTCTCAGTCCCGGACTCGTTGAGGGCCAAAACAAATTGGAGACTGTTACTTTTCTTTTCATTTTTTTTTTAAATTCTAAATAGTGGCTCTTAGAGCTGTCCTGCATCCAGATGGCCAGCACTTGTTTTTAGCTACACATTAGACACTTCTAACGCACAGCTAACAAACGATCAGGACTGGGGAAAAAAGTTCCTTTCTACATAGTCCATTGAAAGAACAGGAACAAAGGCAAGCAAAGTCCCTTTATATATACTGCCTTTAGAGAAGGGTATGCCACCTAGTGGCCACATACCATAACTGTAAAGGACTATTAGTTTTTCTTCTTCTGTTTTTGTAAATAAATGAATACAAAATAAAACAGGTTGAGAAAATCCTGCACTGGGATCAGTGGAGGACCACGGTACACTTAACACAACCACACACTTCAGTTGACATTCCTTGAAACAGTACTGCAGTTTGTTGCTGTATCAAGAAACCGGATGTAACTTACATTTAAACCACTAAACCTGTGCCACTTTGTTGTTGTTTCAAGATACCCCAACTAAAGTACACTTTAAAGCACTTTACCTGTTCCACTACTTCGAGACCCCACCAACCCAAGCTACAGAAAAAAAATCACTTATGTTTTAAACAAAAGTCTCTAACTTTTTCCCCTTTTATCACTTTTTGTTGTATTTTACTTGTAAATAGCAATACCCATTTCATATGCACAACACACTCCATGTTGCAGGCTGTGTTCAATAAACCACTTAATGGGCAACTGAAGCCACCTGGTGTCACTGTCGCTCTAACACCCATTTCTACAGTATACTATATGTTACTACATCCCCTGGAGCCACTCATTGCTGTACAAGAGTGGTTTCATGCACGTTCAGCTGGTATGAGAACAGAGAAGTGAAGCTGAGTTGTTCTGGTTCAATCTCAAAACAAGTGAAACCACTCTAATACAGGAACGAGTGACGATGGGGGATGTATTAAAATATTACTGATCGAGACCGATCAATAATATATGTGTTAAAAAAATAAATAAATAAAACCAACCTGTTCCCGGAACTTGCCCATTTCCAGGGCATCTGCACATGAGATGCAATTCACAGAATAAGAGTGTCTCACGCGCAGGGGAAGGAGCGCTCCGACTGGTCTGGAGTGCTCCCTCAATCTATAATGAGCACAACCCACACCCTATCATGTGTTAAAGTTTACATAACACTTTCACAGCAAAATAATGAGATGTGAAATAAGAAGGGTATGTTTATTTTTTTAAATCCCCTTCATATGCTTCAAAGCACCTTATGCACAATCTCTCTCCAGAAGTAAAAAGATACAGTATGAGAATTAAACAAAACACATTAATTAGCTATATATTCTACCTCCTTGGAAACACAGCTTACATAATTTGCTTATAACATAAAAGATAATTTATGTGGTGGTGTTACTTACATCTGCTCAGATGCATTACAGGTAAGCAATATCTTTACAATGGGTTCAAAAGTCAAAATATGAAGCTATTAACATTTGCTATCAGATAGTACTACTTTTAACAAGTGGGACAATCCTTAGGTTTGGATTATATTTTTTCAGTGGGTTAGCAATCATACTGTGTGTGTCAAACTATCAGGAATCTCTCATCACTTGTCCTAAACCCAGCACCAAGTAGCACTACTATACTGCTCTCTACGTCTTTGGCACCTTGGCCCTATATGAGGTGCATGTTGTTTCAGGTCTTTCCTTTGTCTCGTTTACCCTGAGCAGCATAAGGGAGGGTGCCACATTAAATTAGTATTCTCTGTTGTGTGAGCCTGGGTCCATTTAGTGAAAATGTAATGGACAGTTAATCTAAGTTTCTCAGAAATGCCAGTGATTTCTTTTTGTTTTCTGACATTTAAATTGCATTCTTCTCAGTCACTCAGATCTTCCAGTTCTCACATACTGTGAAACAGCCTGCATTATGTTAATTAGACTGATAACTTTGGCTAAAGATGAGCTATGATCACGAACATTCCAGAGAATTCCTGCCAACCTAAAGAGTCTATATATAGAAGCCCTACTTATGTCGACCACTAAACTGCTTTAAACCTGCTACACCTTCGTACTGTAGCTTTTGATAGACTCTGTACTAACTGATATGAAAAGTAAAAACTCTATTCCATGATGTGCAGCTGCAAGATCATTTTGCCCAAAGAACAATTTAATGCACAAGGGAAGATCTGCAACACTTACACTCTTTATTACATTATTCTGTAAAAGAGAAATCAACTTTATCCTTTGCATGCAATATTTGAGCTGTGTCACAACTCATTATGTCTAAGAAGTACTTTCAAGAGTTTTTTTTCCAGTTCAATTTATCCCCTGGGCATCTCTGACCAGGAGTGGTTCTGGCCACTGCCAATAGCACCTTCCCATCAATCCAAGTTCTGCCTTACCTGGGCTTCATGGGACTCCCGGGCCACCTGCAACACACTTCTGCACTGCTCCCCTGGCCTAAGCCGCCCCACCCCCACACACACACCAAGGAGGGGTCTGTTTTCTTCGCCAAGGCAGCTCCACAGTCTATATCCAGCCACTCATTATGGACATGAATTGTGGAGGAGAGAGTCCAGTGATAAATGTGAGGTTAGGCTGGACATCAGCTGCTCCTCAGGGATGGTGCACTATACTGATGACACAGGGCCACAGCTGCACATGCACGGTCAGCACTGAAGTCAGCAGCATTCCATTCTCTGTCGAGCTATGTCTCAAATAATGCTGCCACCCAGCCTTCACCAGGTGCAGTCCTGCAGCACAGTAAGTAGCTCTTCTTGGGATACTCAGTCCTCCTTCCTCCCAGTCAATCCCCCAAACAACCTGAGCTCACTTCCAAACTGGGGTCAATTCAGTTGTGAGTGAAGTGCTACCAGGCAGGTCTCTCAAGGGAATATTGCCATTCCTTATTTGTAATACTCCATAACTTCATACATTCACAGTATATGTATTTCTTGCCATGTTTTAAAGATGGCCTCAGTGTAAGTTAGGGACATAGGACTCAAAACAGTCTAACATATTTGTATATGCACCTTGTAGGTTATTTCTGAAATACTGGTGAATTTGCCTAGATGCTGCTGGAATGATAGCCACTGGCACTTGTATACTGCTCTGTAGACCCCCACCACTGTGAGAAGTGGGGATAGTGGCAGTTGGGGACGGGGGTGCTGCTGTGGGTGTTATCACCACAGGCCTGAGGACCGGAGGGCAGCATCAGAAGAGAAAGAAATGGATTTGGAAAAAAGAAAGGGAAGTAAACCTGCAGAGTTCCTCTGCTAATCCTCAGAACCCAGGAGCATAGACTAAAGTCAATCTATCCAGAAAGAGGAGGTCACCTGCCATGTTAGGATATACGGCAAAAACACACAGACTGCCATTTCGTAACCCTCCTCCAAACCACATGCGCCTCCATGCACGCACACATGCACAAGGCCAGCAGCAGGGCTACACCAATTGCTGCAAACATAAAAGGTGCAATGTGTTATTAAAATATTCTTTTGACGACATTTAAATCTACAGCTTTTCGTCAAGATACTTTGGACTCATTAATAATTGGAATTTTCTGACATGACAATATCAGCATTCTATTGGATTTGTTTAACTGCAATTAAAAAGTAAAGGTGAAATTTCACTAGGTTCACGTCACAAAGTATTTATTACAATAGCAGAATGTATTTTACTAAAGCATTAACAAACAAACAATAATATAAGCAATTGCTTATTTAGCAGAAGTGTATACCTGCTCTTCAGGTACAGCTTGTCCAGTCACAATGGCATTTCCTCTTTTTCTCTCTCTCAAGTTTCTGTGATATGGTAACCCCAATACCTTGCTTGAAAGAGCTTTTCAATGGTTTTCAGACTAAAAGGACCTGCAGACTTTACTCCCCCTTTAAGTTACAGGAAGGGAGGGTTGTGTGAGGAGGAGACAGTAGTAAAGCTTTTATTTTTATTCAATTTTTTTATATTTGTTAGAAGATGAGCAGAAACTGCCCATTTTCACATGTGACAAGTACAGAAAATTACACACACATAATACAGATACTAAACTATATGTTCAACAGCATATATAATTATTCCTTCAATATAACCATTTTTTCAATTTTAGGTAATCAAGTAATACTGTCTGGAAAAGGCTGGCGTTTTAAACTAAAACTGACCTTTGCCCAGAAGTGTTTTTTAGCAGAGGAGAAAGTAACTCTGATCTGGCACCTAGCAGCCAAATAATTCATTGCCCTAGAAAAAAAAGTGAGTGCATGGTTTAAGGGAGTAACCCCAGTCAAAATATATGTAAAAATACACCCAATCTTAAATTCAACCCATCTTCAAGAGTGAGGCATACAACCACCTGATTTAACGGACAATGATGGACTTGACCTTGACAGATTCTATATAAACTGACAGATACTGTTAAAAGTCACTCATAACCTAGCAAGCATCTTTTCACTAGCACCCATGTAAATTAGTAGTCAACAGACCTGTACTGACAATAGTAGACTGTTTTTTAACAGGATGAAACTATTAGGACCAACATGGCCCTGTTCAAGTTATCCGGCATGAGACTGTTACATCGAAACGTTACATAGCATTATGATAATTAATACATTTGGTACATTCATTAAGTCACTGTAATCACAACTACTAATTACAAAGACTAAAACTACAATATAATACACTTTAAATGCAAAACCAAATTAATCACAGGTACATCTCTCAATCATTTCTTTCTTAAGTGCCTAACACAAATTTAGTCAAAGTGTCTTCATTTTCTGCTTCTGGGGTCAGCGCAGTCCACACTTTGGATTAGGAATATTGAATTGTCATTTGTCTGAACTTATTATTAACCCTATAAACATTCAAACCTCAATATCATACATCTCTCGTTGAGTATACATGATCTGGTACCTCAATTGCAACTTTTAGGTTGCATGAACCAGGCTTTGTGTCATCTTGTACACAATCCCATGTTAAATGGCTGAATGAACATTTGACAATGATGCCCATCAAAAGGGAAGAGATGCACAAATTTCACCAATCTACTTTAAAAGATATTTTGACTTTCCAACAGCTGTTTACTAGTATGTTGGTAATTCATCTTCCCAAATTCCAGGACTGGTAATATCAATTGTGTTGCAATCCCATTTCTTATTTGATACGGAATTACTGAAGCAGAGCATGCCAGTGCTTCTATTCTAGAATTCAACTTTTGGTAACATTATTTAATGGAGACTCAAAACTGAGTGAGCTGTCAAATAACTATTCCATTTACATAAAGAAGTCCCACAGGGTTCAATTGAGGGACTTCTGTTTGGAATGTAAAGATCCTCCCCAATATATAAAAGAAGACTTAGCTGTAAGATTATGTACTGAAGACATGATTCTTTTGGTAATGGCCAATGCACATCCTCAAAAGGGACTCTAAACTTCAAAGTGACTTTTTCATTTTACCAGATTGGTTTGCCTCATCAAAATTAGTGTCAATTACTAAAAAAAAACAAAAAAAAAACAAGTAATGCCCTTCCACCACTAGCAACAAAATGGAAATAAAGATATGAATGTATTATTAATGGGTGGGCAAAGAATAATGAACACTAACCAAAACAAATATTTTGGGTATTACCTACCATAAAAATAGATATTTAAGAGAATCTCCTTCATTGAGCAACATCATGGAACTCTTAAGTTGTCAGTGTCAAGATCAGCTGGAAATTTTTTTGCCGACTGAGGCCACCCATGTAGATGTGCCTTGTCACTACCTATATAATGTGGGCATTCTCAGCATGCATCAGTTCCCCCACCAGAGAGAAGCTTAAAGGATCATCAGATCAGCAGGAACCAAAGCAACCCGGACCAAACCAGGTACAAAGAAAAGGATATGGAAACCTGAGTATGGATGTCATATGACGCATCATGGGAGACTCAGACTGCAAGAGCAGGTATAGTATTCCCACCTGTCACCCGAAAAGGGGGGAAGAAGAGCTGTGGCTCAATGGGGAAGATCCTCTCAAAGATCTTCTATTTTGGTACGTAACTATTGTATCTTCTTCGAGGTCCAGTGAGTCACACCATGGAATGATTCCCAAGCCGTACCAAACACAGAGGAAGGCTGTCTGGACCTAATGATCCTGAGTAAGGAGGGCTTGCAGAACACTGAGCCCAAAGCAGGCACATCTATGAGAGATGGTGTCCAGACTGTAGTGTTTATTGAGTGTATGAACAGTACTCTGAGTGGCAACAGCATATATATGTCAGTAGCAGACACACCGTAGAAACAAGCCACCCCACAGGTGAAACGAGCATGAACGGGACCAGCAAGCTGCTTACCACACTTGTGGTAACAAATGTAATATAACTGACCAGCAATTTGGACAAACCGTGTGTTAAAAATTGGGGAGCCCACCATCCTGGGGCAAAAGCTGCAAACACATGAGGATTTTCTACAATCTTTAGTACGATCCAAGTACCAGCACAGCATCCTGCATATGTCCAGTATATGTAAATGACATTCCCCATCATCTGTGTGAGACGAAAAATAAACAGGAAGGTCAGTAGTCTGACCTAGTATTCTCTCAGACACTACCTTCAGAAATAAATGAAGATAAGTACATAATGTAGCCCTATCCATGTGAAAAATAATAAAAGGAGGGTCTGCAACCAGAGCCTGCATCTCCGAAATGCATATTGCAGATGAAATAGCCACTAAAAACAGTGTCTTCCAGGAGAGGAAGCGTAGCTCACAAGTAGCAGCATGCTTGAAGGGAGATGCAGTCGGGGTTTCTAGGATGAAATTAAAATCCCACACCAGAACCTGATCACAGACTGGGGAGTGTAAAAGTAGAATACCTCTTAAAAATCTACAGGGAACCTCTATCTGGGCCATTGTCTTGCTTTCTGTGAAGGCAGGAAAAGCTGACACCATGGCCTGGGGGACCTTAATAGAGGAATATACCAGTCCCTAGTCCATACAGAACAAGAGGTACCCAGCACTTAAAAGGGTCAAGGGCACATTCAGGACAACAAACTGTAAAACGGTTCCATTTCTCCAAGTAGGTATACTGTATAGACAGCTTTCTAGCTGCTAGCAGAACATCAGCAACCAGCAAGGAGATCCAGAAGCAGGAGAACTCTGTCCTCAGAAGCCAGGTATGGAGCTACAGTGATCACAGATGTGGGTGCACCAGAGCATCTTGCTCCTGTGTCTGAAGTCCCAACTGCCGGTAGCAGCAAGGCAAAAGGTTCCACTGTCAGTTGGAGCAGAGAGAACTAAATTTGTCTGCAGCAATAAGGGGCCACCAGAATCAAGGAAGCCAGTTCAGCCTGTAGCTTGACCAGAAACCTCTGTATCAGAGAGAATGGGGAGAAAGCTTACAGAAACCTCCCTTTCCAGGAGACAGACACTGCGCCTCAACAGAAAACTCCAGGCCCTGGTGCAACTGAGTAAAAGCACAGCAGTTTTGTGTTATATGGGGATGCAAATAGTCCCCAATTTTTGAACAGGTTGTCCACAATGGAGTCTTGAGAGTTCCCAGTAGCGGCACAGCACAATGGATCAACTGAGGTGATCCACCAGTGTATTCAGGGTACTGGGCAGGAACACTGCTGACAGAAATATGTTGTGTTCCACTGCCCAGTGCCAAACTCGCATTGTCTCCCTACAGAGGGTATGAATGCACACCATCCTGTAAGTTGATGTAGTATATCACCAAAATATTGTCTGTATGGATCAGCAGCTGGTTTCCAGGAAGGGGGGCAGCAAAGGCCTATAGGCCATGCGGAACAGCCCTCATCTCCAGAATGCTGCTGTGCACAACTACATCCAGAGGGGTCCATCGGCCCTGATTTCTGAAGGGGCCCAGGTGGGCACCACAACCTGAATGGAGGCATCTGTGGTTATCATCAGGAGTAGGGATGGCTTGAGGAAGAGGGACCCCATCTCTAGGTTGGAACAGTCCAACCACCAGAACAGGAAGCAAAGAAGAGGAGGAGTCACTTGTATGAGACACTCTAACTCATCTCAATGCTGTGCCCACTGCACCCCGAGGAACCACTGAGAGATCTACATGAGGAGATGTGCTAGTGTGATGGTCCGTATGGTAGCTGCCATCAAGCCAATTAACATTAAAAAGTATCTGGATGAGACATAACCCTAGTTCTGCTCTGAAACAAGGACAAGTTCCACAGACCTCTTTCAGAAGAGGGTTTAAACCTCCCCCAGAGGTTAAGATGTCCAAGAAGATATTGGTATGGCAGTGGGGAGAGGTCCCTGGACAAACAGTAAGTACTATAGCTCTAGGACGTGTACTTGCTGCACTACCTCTAGGACCCAGGCATTAGTTGTTCTTTCCTGTCACTTTTCTAGGAAGAGTGAGATTCAACCTCTCACCAAAATTACCTCAGGCAGTGAGGCTGGAGGAAGGGGAGCAAATTCAAAAAGCACCAGGGGGAAGCAGGGTTGCTGGTAATGGTTTGACCTTTTATAACTTTGCTACGGGCACCAAGAGGCCAGTTTGCAGCTTGGGAAGTGTGAGGTTGAGACCTTTAGGAACTACATTCCTAACCCCCTAGAATTTCTAGTCTGGACTGGAACACGATCTGTCCCCTCCAATAGGTTTTGGGTTCAAAGTATGTAGGAACCATGAAGTCCTTCTTGAGGACTGTAAATCCCTCTAGGTATTTTCCACATCACTGCCGAATAATTGGTTTCCTCTAAAGGAAGCATTTAGTACAGACTGTTGTACATCTGTGGCAAATCCCAAAGGCAGTAGCCCTTGCTGCAGCATCTAAGGTGCCATAAGCAAAGTGAGCAAGAGCATTGCAGCCTCTTGTCCATTAGCAATAGTCTGCTGGGCTAATATTTTGCCCTGGTCATCTAGTATTTTATCAGCCAGGAGGCCATAGTCTTCCACAGGCAATTCTGAAATGTCATCATGTAAGCCTTATAATTTGCAATTGTTAGGCTGAGGGAAGCAGAAGCAAAAGTCCTCTTTCCCATCACATCCATCTCCCTTATCTGGAGAAAAAGAACTCTTGCCCTTCAGTGCTTTTGATTTATCATGAACAACCATGATTACCACTGAAACTGTTTTAGCCTAAGATGACTAACAGGACTTTGCTGTGGGGCAGGATATTGTTTGTCCCCCTTTCTTTGGACAGCTGGCAACTGAGCCAACTAATGCCAAGCAGGCAAGGTAGCATCTTCCAATGCTGAATGCATTGGTGGTATGATTACTGTAGAGGAGGCAGACACCTCCAAGAACTCATAAAGCTTTTCTTAGAGGAATTTTCCTCCTCTGCTTGAATCCTCAGTTCATAGCCTGTCCATGTTTAAGGAAAGCCTGAAATGAGGCATCCTTAGATGGAGATCTAGGCAAGTTTTTACACTCTCCTACAAGCAGGAAGGAGGAGTAGAGCTCAAGCCTATTGCAACAATTATTTCTTCTTCATCCATGACTTTCACCTCCTCTTAAATATATTTTTGATTATATTTCAGTTCATCATCAAATGTCATCAGTAGAGGGTCAACCGGACAAGGTGATAGAGGAGAAACCACTGATCGCTGCCCCGTCAGAGGCCATTCAGGGCCTAACTCTATCGAGAACCAAGAACGGAAGCACTGCGATGACAACAGCAGTGGCTGTAGGCAGTGAAAGAGCTCCAGCATTGTTTAATAAAGGAAATTTGCATCGACTGGCACCAAGGGGTCATCAATGGTTCCACCGTCGAAAGGACTGTGTCTGATGAGGCACTGGGTCAGAATAGCGCTGACAAGAATGTTGACAGCAAGAACGGCGTGGAAAAAAAGTGTCAATATTTCTTTTGTGGGGGGTAGTGCCCCCTGCACCCCCCCTAATTATGATTCTCACTCTGGGGGGGGGGAGCGGATCACAGGGCAAGAAAAAATATGTGGGGCCATGGAATACTGTTTCCACAGCCCCTCGCACCAGTGTTAAAGTCCCGATTGGCAAAATGTTTTGGAGACCAGGATTAGAACCCTGGTCTCCACTGTTGCCTGGCTGAGCTGCTCTATGCCCCAGCCCTCCACATCACAGGAGCAGCTCGGCTGGGCTCCTGGATTCTGCTGCCCTTGTCCATATAGCGGTACCATGGACAGCAACCAGTGGAGTGCATATGGCTAGCACTGTAAATCCCTGCTCACTGTCCCTGGTAGCGCTATACGGACTAGCGCTCTCTTGACTGGCGCTATAAATGTAGCACTCATCTAACCGGGTGCCGTCCAATGACAGTACCAGCAGTGAATCCCCTAGCAGAAGAGGTGACCCAGCACCAGATCCTGACCTTGGTGCCTGAGAGCAAGTCAGAGGGGCGGCAGGCCCCACAACCACAGCCTGGGACCTGTCTTAATCAACTGACTTAGCTCTTCTTAGAGGTGAACGGGAAGGATCTTTACAAACAGCCTTTTATTTATGCTGCTTTTCTTTCTCAGAGCTGCAGTGTTTCTCTGCTGACTTAGAGGATTTGTCCTTTTTCTTCAATTAATTAGCGCTGGACACCATCGATCTTGGGGGACAATGGGCCAGTGGAGAACTGGGAACAGATGCACTAGACGATGGGGAAACTGCCCTTGATGCAACCTGTTTCACAGTTTCTTTCAACTTTAAATGAACCTCTAAAGCATTTTTGCAATGTCTACTGGTTATCTAAATGAAGCTCTGGCAAGCTGAACAGGCTTCAACATTGTCATCTTTGCTGAGGAAATGAATACACATGGGGTGGTCAGTGTCTTCATAAATTTTAACACTGCTGCAGCAGCACTAGCTGAACAACAATTTCTTATCTGTCAGCAGTGTCAGAAAAGAAAAGTTTAAAATAACAAACTTGAGACACGAGTGACAGCACAACTTTCCAAGTACGATGGTGTTCCTCAGCAGAAGGGGACCAACGAGTAGCTAACAGTGGGAGAAAGAACTGAGGCATGCTGGAGATGCCCGCATTATACAAGCACTGATGAGCTGCATTAACATGAGTGAGCCCAGCCTATTAAAAAATGTCTTGGTAGTCCTGACGCTGATGGCTTACAATTCCATGATGTGGCTCAATGGAGGAAGATATCCTTGAAGATCATCACCAGTTTCTCATAAATGACTATCCGCCATCACATACTGCATTCTGTTTAAGATATGACCTGAACCAAACATTTACGTCTTTACAACCCCATTTTTCCATCCTTGTCAGCAAAATACTGTCATGCTTATCATGTTATAGGGGTTGACTGATAACTCATTTGATAAAAACAGCTATCAGTACCACTAAACAGATTCCTTATAATGACGTGTAGACAGGCAACAAGAACTGCAGGTTATCAGCACTGTCTACACGTTATTGATAACGTCAATGCCGAACTACATTTGGTAGTAATGCTGCCGGTAATGTTTCAGCTGCAGTAAAGCACAAATTAAAGTACAAACTTGTAGCACAGCAACACAGAAGCACAAATGAAACCCCCAAACACAGCAGAAAACTAGCAAAATAAAAACATAAATACACAACCAAACACCACAATGAAGTCAACCCCTATAATATAAAACTAATACATGATGCTGTAGCATCTGATAGCGTTTTACTATCAACACTCGTGGCAAGTGAGCTCGGGACCGCAGCACCTGCGGATAACCCCGAGCCCATGCCACCGTATTGATAAAACCACTATCAGATGCTGCAGCATCACATATCCACTTAATATCTTTCTATACAGTATTTATCTTTCAGCTTTATTAAGAAAGTACCTTTTAGCAAAGTTGCCCATTTTCAAAAGTTCCACAGACAGAAAATATAACATACTCGTATAGTACTGTAAATACAAAGGGACATTACGTACCTGTTGCACAGTTGTGTGTAATAGAGTTCAGCAACAGATCAAAGGCCTTAGAGAGGTCAACGGACACTGTACTCATGGACTCCCCTCACATCCAGAGCCTCTGCTACTACAGCGACAGTCTATGAGAACAGTGCTCATACAATGACATGCTCTAAAGCCTGACTGGTGGATAGTTAGCATATAATAACTGGGTTTGTCTTTTTCCCTTAGGAAAATCATGGCATAATTTGACATAATAAAGGAGTGTTTATTACAGCAAACATGTGTATGGTTTCTCTCACTCTGAGCTTGCACATGTTGGACCCCATCCACTCCTGACCACTCGCCATTGACCGCCTTCTCTTCCCAGGACACTAAGCTGCCACTGGGACTCGGCGGTAAGTTAACGTATTTTAAAACAGAAAATCCTTTTTTTTTTTTCTTTTTTTCAAAAAAAGCCTGTGACTTGCAAAAAAAACTAAATACATAAATATGGCTGACCGTGAACTGCTCGCCAAAACCTAGCTGGAACACGGACACCAGGAACGTATCTTTATTTTATGTAATTGCTGAGGCGAAAAAAAGAAAACCCAGCAATTATATAAAATAAAATATGGATCAGTGTGTGTAAACTTTAAGTTTACACACACCCTCAGGGTTAGATGATATTAATAAACCCCTCAAGCTTCGCTCTCGGGTTTTATGTAGCATCTAACCCCTCGTGTGTGTGTGAGTGTGTGTGTGTGTGTGTGCGTGCGTATAAACTTCTCTTTACACACACCAATCCATACTTTATTCTATATTTAATACTGTTCTAAGAATGCATAAAGTTGCTTATATGCCACCCTCTCTAATAGCTTTGAAAGGACAGACCAACGTGCGATTGGCAGGCTGGCATATACCGTAATTAGAAAGACTGTTAGGTTCTCCCACTTTATACTACACTTACAGATTTCCATGTGGCCAGAAACTCACCCACTCGGCCACAACAGGATACAGTACTGCTGCAGCTTTTTAAAATGTAATTTTGATTTGATCCAAACCAAAAGACTCATTTGCATCATGTCTCTTGATTTCAGTATTAACAATTCCTATCTTAAACAATTTAAAACAAAAACAAGGGCTGGGGATTAAATCCTCCTCTACTCCATCTGTCTGCCAGTCCCTCAAGTGGGTAAGCTGTGGATGAATTGGGAGGTTGGGAAGTGTGCAAAATAGTTATTCCAAATATCTGCAACAGACTTGGAGGGATACTGCTCACCATTTTCCTTGATTATATTAACTTGTGGTCAAGTATGACACAGGGTTTTAAAACTTTTCAATATATACCAGTGTAATTATGGATCAGTTGTTACATTTATTTTATTTTTAAAATACTTTGGTTCTTTTTCTAGATTTTTTGCAAAAGTTTCTAAAAATGTTTGATTTTTACCATTCCTCAACATTAATTGTTTCATTAGCATTTTTCCCATAAACAATCCACTACCTTTGCAGTTTTATGACTATTTCCTACAACTAAGGGCAAATGTGTTTTCCTTAAGTGCCTAGTTTTATGCTGGGTGTGCTAATTACATACATCTAAAAATGTTGCTGTATGATGCAATATAGCCATATTCAGATACGGAATTAGTGGTAACCTTTCCCAAGTTTCAGTTTGTATACTACGATTAAAGGAAACAATGTTGTCAGTTTTGAAGTAACTCTTGGTTTGAAAGACCTGGTCATGTTTAAAATGTCCACATTTTAAATCACAAGCAGTGTGGTTATGACCCCAAGCTTGGTGACAAAACTGAGTGATCTTTCACAGTCCTAGTTACATAGATACTGTTGGCAGATAAGGGCCTATGGCCCACCCAGCCTGCCCATTTGAGCTCATAAGATCACTAAGTTTTTCTAGAAGTCTGTTGCCCTGTACCCCCTGACCACCAGGATTCCCATGCATTCTTAAATCCCTTGATTGTTTCAGCCCCCACTTCCTCAGGCAGGGTGCTCCACTTGTCCACCACCCTTCTGTGAAGAAATTCTTCCTCACATTTCCTCTGAATCGCCCTCCCTCCAAGTTCATCCCGTGCCCTCTAGTCCTGGAACATCTTTTTCGCTGAAAAATAGTGTTTTCCTGCACCTTGTTCCTCCCCATAAGGAACTTGTATGTCTCTATCATATCCCCTCTCTCTCCCTTCTCTCCTCCATGGAGTACATATTCAAGTCCTTCAGCCTGTCCTCATAGGACTTGTGATGCAATCCCTGTACCATCTTCGTTACCCTCCTCTGAACCTTCTCACCCTGTTTATGTCCTTACATAGGTAAGGTATCCAGAACTGGTCACTGTACTCCAGTGGGGCCTCATTATTGTCTTGTATAGTGGAATTATGACCTCCCTTTTCCTGCTGGTGATGCCCCTGCCTATGCATCCCAGCATCCTATTTGCTTTACCTGCCACCTTGTCGCACTGTTTCCCTACCTTGAGGTCATCAGAGGTGATAACCCCAAGGTCCCTTTCCTGCTTGGTGCATGCTATATCCTCACCCCCCAACTGATATGTTGTTCCAGGGTTTTTGTGCTCCAAATGCATTATTTTGCACTATTTTGCATTAAATTACAACTGCTAAACCCTTGACCACTCTTCAAGCTTCTGCAGGTCCCTTTTCATTCAGTCTACACCCTCTGGCATGCCCACTCTGTTACAGAGCTTCATGTCATCAGCAAACAGGGAAATTCTGCCTTCTAGGTCCTGCACAATGTCATTGATGAAAACACTGAATAGAATCGGTCCCAGCACTAATCCCTGCAGCACCCCACTGGACAATCTTCCCTCCGTGGAGTGACAGGCATTTACCACCACCTTCTGAGTTCTGCCACCCAGTCAATTACCCACCCACCTCACTACTGTCCTGCCCACTCCCATATTCCCCAGTCTGTTTAACAGCCTTCTATGTGACACAGTGTCAAAGGCCTTGCTGAAGTCCAGACAGGCCACAGCCACTGCCCTCCCTTAATCCACCTCCCTCGTCACCCAGTCAAAAAATTCAATGACGTTGGTCTGGCAAGACACCCCACCCCCCAAATGAAACCAAGCTGCCTTGGTCCTGTAGTCCTTTTGCAACCAGATGTTCCACCAATCTCTCCTAGAGTAGTACTTCTATGATCTTCCCCACTACTGAGGTTCAGCTGACTGATCTGTAGTTCCCCACTTCCTCTTTGTTCCTGCTTTTGTATAAGGGGACTACATCTGCTGTCCTCCAGTCTATAGGTACCTCCCTTGTTTCCAGTGATTGGCTACACAGGATTGCCAGAGGTTCAGCCACCACCTCGCTTGGTTCCTTTAGGACCCTGAGGTACACACCATTCAGTCCCATTGCTTTATCGACTCTTATTCCTTCCAATTCCTTTACAACCCTTTCCCATGTAAAGGGACTTGAATCCAATCCTGTGCCCTTCCCACCTCTTATATTCCCTTCAGGCCCATTACCTTCCCCTTCCTCAGTAAAGACTAAGCAGAAATATCTGTTCAGTATGTCAGCTTTACTGTTGTCATCCTCCACGTTGCCCCCGTTCTCCCCCTTTAGTCTCACTATCCCTCCCTCCATCTTTCTTTTTTCACTTATGTACCTGTAAAAGGTTTTGTCCCCTCTAAACACTGATTTTGAGATGTGCTCTTCTGTCTGAGCTTTGGCTTCCCTTATTGACCTCCCTGCCTCCCTTTGCTTCTCCTTGTACTTCTCCCTATCCGCTTCTGCTTGTGTCCTTTTGTATTGCCTGAATGCAATCTTATTGGCTTTCACTTTTTCCACTACCTCCTTGGAAAACCATAATGGCCTCCTCTTCCTTTTCCCCTTGCTAACCTGCTCAATGCATAATTGTGTTGCTCTTGTAATCCCTGTGTTTAATATTGCCCACTGTTTCTCCACCCCCGATCCCTCCCCATTCCTGTTTGTGGCTCTTTAAAGCATGTCCCCATTTTCCCAAAATCTGGCCTCCTAAAATCCAGGATATGTGTTTTTATGCGGTTTGGTTTTGCTTCTGTGATTTCAAACTACAGTGACCGGTGGTCTCTGTTCCCCAGGTGCTCCCCAACTGTTACGCCTATCACACTGTCTCCATTTGTGAGCACGAGGTCCAGTATTGCCTTCTGCCGAGTTGGTTCCACGACCAGTTGTTTAAGGAAGGCACCCTGAAGGGAGTCCAGGATAAATCTGCTCCTAGTTGATGCTGCTGCTGGGAAGCTCCAGTCCATGTCTGGAATATTGAAGTCTACAACCAGCACCACTTCCCCCTTGTCCATCCTTTGGATGGCTACCATTAACTCCTTATCTGTCTCTTCCTCCTGGGCTGGTGGTCTGTAGACCACCCCTGTGCGGATGGCTGACACCATTTTCCTTTCCAGCTTCACCCACAGTAATACCCCTTCCCCCGTTTTGTTCTTCCTGAATCTCTACGGCCTTTACGCCATCTTTCACATAACATGCTGCTCCTCCTCCCTTCCTGCCTGTCCTGTCTCTTCTAAATATGTTGCATCTGAATATATATGTAGTTTGAGATACAAAAATTACATCTATGATATTTTCCAACCTTTCAGTGATCATTTCCTAGTAGGGGCACTTCTTATTAGGTTCAAATTCAATATATGAAAACTTGATTCCAAAGTTCTCTCCATTTGGTTTCCCCATGCTCCATTAAAGTCCCCAATCAATTACATTTCCTTGTTTGTATTATTTCTTGCTGTAATCTGGGCCAGTTTGTTAAAATGTTGAGTTTAATTTTTAGGCTGGGAATAAATAACTCCAAAACTCATTTTTAGGGTATAACAGTGTCTATTATACAGTCAATACTCTCAGTAGTTCTGCTTTTTGTTACAAATTTCCCAAACTTTGGTCCTCCTTTCCCCTTTCTATTTGTTCTGCCTCTTCTCCTTCCTCCCTAACATCTATTCTTTATGACTTTTGTTCTCTTACCTGCAACTGTCTATGACCCTCTCCCCTTCTTAATCCCTTGCTCTAAACGAGTTTGTTTTATTTCTGCTTGCATTCATTTATTAATTTGCCTCTAGTTATTATTTGTGCTTCATGTATTACTACATTCCTGTAATTGATTTCTTATTTTCATCAGTTTATTGTTTAGCTACTTCCTGCTCCCCCTTTCCCCCAGGACGCATCTGTAAGTGAGCTATTCTCAGCTCAGCATGTCTTTCCTGGTTAAACTTTTAAATAAATAAATAACATAAATATAGTAGACCCTAAATAACTTTGTTCTAAATCAACATATGAAATATCAAAAGATACACACTGTTAGAGCAGCTGTGCTTAACTAGTGGAGTCTCCCCTCACCGATTTAATCTGCTCACCTACACCTGATCAGAGTAGCTCCCCTCACTTACAGGACATAGGAGTCACTTGTATGAGAGCAACATTTTTTATTTTTGTTTTTTATTTTGCCAAATACTTATAGTCACTAAAGATTAATTTATGACAGTATGTTAATAAATCTGAGCAAGAATGAAAAGGGCCTGTATTTTTGCACAATAGTACCTTTTAGTTTAGTTTATTGCTCTCAGGCTGCAATCTGTTTGGATCACCAAACAGACTGAAGTCCATTACAATCGAATAATTTAACACGTAACAATCATTATGAAAACCTGCTTTGACATCATAATAATAGCAAAACTATTTATCTACCTAGTACATTAGTTTAGAAGAAGAAATTATTATGCTGTTTCATAAGCAAGGCACAATTAATAGGGAACTACACACCCAATAACTTAAGCATTAAGAAATCTATAAAAATGGAAAACACTACCCAGCTCAGCAATTTGCATATATGGCAGTTTTTGCCTCATTTAAAGGGACACTGTCAACCATTTTGCACATATTATTTCTAGTTGAAAAACCCACGTTTTACGACTGCTTGCCTTCTCTAGAATTCATTGATTATGCTTGTTTTATCTGCTGCCTTTCAAAGCAGAACTGGAATACATATGTATGGTGCAATTATACTTAAACTTGTTTTGCTTCAAATCTTTGATTTAGTCTTCTTGCATACTTTCTGAACATTAATTACTAACACCCCGAGACAGTGCAGCCACTCATGATGCAGTAGCCTTCTCTCCTCCCTCGGCATCATAACAGTGACTAGACTTTGTTGAGGTGTTCCTAAGTCCAGGAAAGATGCACTGGGTGCTGATCAAAAAATGTAAACAAACATATTTTTGTGTGGTAACACCAGCATGCTGTGGAGTCTTGTTTTCAGCTTTTTAAAATTAAAAAGGCATCAGAATCGAAGTACCAGCTACTTCAGCAATCTCCACAGAATGTGACCAATCATTAAACATGTTTCTTTTTTAAACTAAAGATGCTTAGAGGCTTAAGGGGGTTCACAGTGTCCCTTTAATATATGTACTTAAAATGGTTTTCCTAGTAAATTATGCTGATCTGAAAAATATCAACTTGTAGCCAAATCCATCCAGGGCAGGAAGGTACATTTAATACATGAACACATGAGGAATATAATACATGAATGTAGAAATAATGAAGACAACCCAAGAACTAAATGTAAGTGCTGAACAGTCAGTGGACTGCCCTCTTAGACATAGCAGGATTTGGGAGCACCAGATCCCACCGTTAAGTTTTGAGAGCAGTACCCCGAGCTGGCAGAGTGCATCTCCACAGGAAAGTTATTTCTGAGACTAGGAGTCCATAAAGTGGATTGCTTTATTTCAGCTAGGAATTAGAAAAGTCTGAGGGATCTGACTTATTGGAATGTAGACAGACTGAGTAGCCAGAAATAGTACAGAAAATGGGTAGCAGGAGAGTTCAGCAGACCTGAATTTAAAGAGAAAAGTAGTTCCATGAAATGTATGTCATCCCTCCAGTGACGGGCAGTTGAGGCATCTGTACAGAGAACAGTGGTGGGTAAGAGGGTAGCAGTGAAGAGCAAAGCAACAAAAGGGATTATACAGAATGTTCAATTTGGCAAGAAAGGAAATTGGGGCACTCCGTAGATCAGGTTAACATAATACTTTAATATTTTTGAGATCACTTCTTGCAGGCTGCACATGGGGAACAGGATTTGTGAGAATAAAGGGCACTGAGAAGGAGAGGGGTTCAACCAAATGGTTTCGGCGCGATGACACAAATCCAAGTGTCTGTCTAGCCAAATGCCTATGCATCTGAAACAGTCAACTTGACAGAAGAGGAAGCCACTTAGAGTGGTAAGGTAAGAGAAGAGTTGCTTTGGAAAGTTTGCACTTAATGCTAAATTACATAGAAATGGTCTTGCTTGCATCGACCATAAGGCATTTGAAATGAACCGAAAAGTTTGATAGCATTGAAATCCTTTTGAAGGCATGCAAAATGTCAAAAGCATTTGGGCCAGAGGAAAACAAAATGACTGTATGAAGAGACACATGCAGAGAGGTGGTCATGGAAACAATTACAGTTAGAATCAGCAGGAATGAAACCTCTACACATTCCCCAGAAATTAGAATTTCAGGACATTCTATTCTTTGTTACTAAAGTAATTTGCACGAGAACAGGCTCTCATTCCTCACCTGTTTCTCCCACCATGAAATAAGCAATAATAGCCAACAGGGTGGGTGGTATTGGGCAATACTGAACCGCCCAGGGGTATAATGAGGCCCAACGGCACAGGCGGAGGGCCTTATAGCCCCTGGATGTCCAGTACTGCCCAATACTGCCTACCCTGGAGGGTATTATTGCGCTTAGAAAATGGCTCACTGTGTTTTAAATGTTTGAACAAATATTTTTATGTTAAAAGTCTTTTTCAAAATAAAATCTTTCTTCCACCTGCATTTAGTTGTCTGTTTTGATATGGTTGTCATGAACTTCTGCTCATCCCCAGCCTTAGTGCTTGTTTTATTGGGGGGGGGGGAGATATGTGGCTGTTGGGCATGCAGAGCCAAAGTTCTCCCCTGCCTGTTGCTGCTGTCTTTTACACTGTCCCCAAGTGGCAGGCAGGGAGCTCATTAATATTCATGTGTCTCATTAATATTTATTAAAGAGTCCCACTGAAATCCCCGAGGGGAAAAAAAAAATAGGTACATTTCTGTGCTTTGTGTATTTCAGTTTTTAGCTGGGGTGCTGAGCAGGACAAAAAAACATAATGGTCAATGCACAGGGAGAATCAGGGCGAGAAGCAGTGGTAGCAGCTGTACTATGGAGCTGATGAGGAGGCACAGAAGATCCATGTATTTACGACGACAGGAGATTGAGTTGAGATGTAAAACTAAGCCTGCATTAAGCAGGTATGTGTGTGCTTTATGTGGTGGTGCTGTCTGTCTGTCAGCTGGCTACTGTGCAGGGCTATCAGACTAAATGCACTTGCAGAATCGGGCCGAGTAGCGGTGATGGAGGGTGGGTGACCACTGTATGGAGCTGTTGAGGATGTAGGAAGGCCCACTGATTTTGTACCAGGAAAAGTAAATGAGCAGTTTAAAATCTATGCAGGAGTTCTTTTAATTTTTTTATAAACCGATGAAGGTACATTTGCACATGGGGCATCATACAGGGCAATTGGTTTACAAATGTATTGATTGGGAGAATTGGGCCTGAGAAGAGCTACGAGAGTTTCCACAGTTTTGCTCCCCATAGATGGAGACGTGCTGTCAGGTAGGAGTACCTAGATTATTGGCCAGCTTTGTAGGAGTGGGGCATGAGAGATGGCATGTAAGAGTCAAACACTTTGCTGTGACCGAATAAGTTTACAATTTACATTGGTATGTGTTTTGTTGAGAATGAATGATTTTGGTACACGGGGTGGAGGTTGAAACTGTGAAGTTTTAGGTGTTCCTAGATCGCAGTTACTGGGAGAAGAAGCATGGAGGCGGTGGCGTTTCAAAATCAGTGTGCCCAATGATATTTGTGATGTGGTTGTTGTCACTGGCACTTTTAAAACCAGGGCTCTGTTGCCTGATAGATGCCCATCTTGCCAGGGCTATCGGCCAGTAAGAGTCTGGGATTTATTTAGGCCATTTTCTAAGTCATAATTCTCTACTTGTGGTATCAAAATAATTTCCATGACAATGGGTTGTGATGTCACAAGCAGAATATTATGAATTCATGACAGGCATAAACAGGAACAGATGAGGTTTAAGAGAAGAAATTCCTGTTTCTAAGCAAATATCAGAAGGGAAAAAGGGATGGTCCTAGAATTCAAATTTGAGTAGACATTTTGGTAACTAAGTTCCCGTGATGACAACAGTGAATTCTGTTTTGAAACCAGAAATGTTCTTTAAGAATTACAGACTAAAACAGTTTCCAGTATAGAGCCTTAGGGGGACCCCAGTCTTTACAGGTTGTGGAAAGGATATGGCCTCTCCAGAGTTAACAGACTGGAGGCACTCTATAATACAGGAGTGGAACCAGTCTACCACCAGGGGAGATCATCCACATACATTTTTTCCCTATCAATAATAGTCACTAAATTATGTTTTTTACTAATTTGATAGCATTAATCATTACAATGTGACTACAGCTTGCTTGAATGATACCTAAGCATTCACAGATCCTACTAGTTAACCTTGCGTCCATTTAACTAACACTATGAACAGTTGTACCTGAGAATTAAGCATTACGGCATGACTAGGCATAGACTGACAGTCTGTTAATCATCCCCGAAGGGCATAATGTGGCACATGGCACAGCCAAGTGCCATACTGCCACTAAGGGGTGGGTGACTGATGGTGAGCCTAACTCCCAGGCGTGTCCTGTTATAGTAAAAAAGGTAGTCCAAAAGAATGGTGTAGATGTGCACCTTTGGAATGTTTTCCTCATTAAAGCAGCAATTCAATAGAACTGTGCAAAAGAATGTAACCCTACCTTTTTTCACTATAAAATATTCCAGGCATCTTCTAGTTTTATTTGGTGGTAACATTTTCTAGTTCCATCAAAATTTCTTTAATGGCCAGCCCTGTGGTGCCAGGCAACTGGGGATCGCCTGATACTCTGGTGACCTGGGTTCATGCCCAAGCCCAGGGCATCAACAGCGGAGGCCGGCAGGGAGGGCTCAAGAGCGTCCTTAGGATGCGCTCCTCCTGGGAGGGGGATTCACAGATGCATCGCCCTGTGGTGACTCCTTGTGGCCGAGCTCAGCATAATGCTTTGTGGCATGGGTGACCATGCGTCACATGTGCACGGACACAAAGATGACATGGCGTGCATCCCTAGTGGGCGTAGGCTGCAAGTAAAAGAAACTGGCCACCTTTGCCAGCCAGATGACGGCAGCCTGCCTCCCCTGGCCACAAAGCTGGGAAGCCCCCCAAGCTGCTCCCTCACCACCTGACGCAGATGCAAGGAGGCACATTCGGATGCCTCGATCTCCCCTCCCAGTAGCCTCCCATGGGTAGGGCCCCCCCCCCCAATGAAGGGATGCATCTGGTCAGTCCAGTCAGCAACACAGGGAGCGGCAGACAGCAGAACAGGGGAGCGGTGCAGGGTGCTCGATTGGCCGCCCGAAGGAGTGGGTGGTGAGGACTGGTGGGGAAAAAAGATAATGCAAAAAAATATATATATATATCTTTAATGGAAGTAAGACCAAAATATCTTTAATGGAGATGAGGTTGCTCTCTTTTTTGTTGTTTTTTTGTGCCACACCAGATGGCATGCTCACTTTCAAGTTGAAGCACCCAAGCAGCAACAAAAGTGAAGGAGATCATCTCTCTCATGGTCTGCTTAAATGCCACAGGGACTGAGAAGCTGCCCCTGCTAATTGTGGGGAAATCAAACAAGCCTCACTGCTTCTGAGGCATTGTGGTGTAAGCCTTGCTAGTCTCCTACAGTACATGACTAACCACAGTGTGTGGATAATGGCAGAAATCTTCCATGGATGGTTACAGGATCTCGAGAAATACATGAAAAGAAAAAGATGAAAAATCATCATGCAGGTGGACAACTGTCCAGCACACTAGGATATCCAACTCCACAATGTCAAACTAATTTTCCTCCCCCCAAACTGCAGTGTTCTCATTCAACCCAAGAATCAAGGTTGTATCCAGTGTTTTAAATCTCATTATTGAAAGCGCACTATCGCTATGGTCCTGGTGATACTGACAGCCATGAGGAAACATTTGTGGACTTTGCAAAAGGGATCACTATTCTGGATGCTATTCACAAGGTCCATTCTTCTTGGGTGGCTGTTTCAGAAATAACAATTAAACATCACTTTCAGAAGGCAGGGGTGCTCCCCTGGGATGACAGTCAAATGGAATGTGAACTTAAACCAGCAATTGAGCCTTCTACCAGAATGCCACTTTGTGTTTGAAATGTACATAGCTATTGAGCAACACGAGCCCGCAATCAGTGAGATCACTGATGCTGATATCTGCAGCTCAGTGTTAGGTGGGTTAAGTACTAAATCCCGACATCGATTTGCCTGATACACTAAATCCCGTCACAGTTTTCCTGACAAAACGCTGCCCAACTTCCAAAAAGACCAACTGTTGAAATCCCGACATCCTGCCAGCGCATCACAGCGCATTTGTTAGAAAACACAGCTAACAGTACATTGCAGTGAACACAATAAATGTCACTGAAAGGTCTGCACCAAATGAATACTCTCTGGGGACCTAAAAACCATCAAACCAGGGTTCGATGCACTTGCTTGCCAGGTTAGCAACACCAAGGCCAAGATTAGCTGTACAAAGAACAAAAGCTGATAGCACTAAAACAGAGTGAAAAAAAAAAGGAACTGAGAAAGACCAAGACTGGACATGCTCAAATTTGGCCAGAAGCTGCATGTTTTATTTATTTGCTTTTGATGACCAGATGGGTGCACTAGGCAAAAAACCTGCCTATTTTCAGGCACGACCCGGGAGAGTACAGATTACAATAATACAGCAAAGACAACAATGAGTACAGCGTACAATAATATGGCAAAGACAAACAGTGAGTACATAAGGCAAGGGGAACCGTCAGAGCAAAAACCATGACACAGCATAACATCAGCATTATTAATATCATTGGGTACCAAAAAGAATAATACAAGTTAGAGCAGACATACATTCTTTCATAGTTACCAGGTACCATGTCCTACGTAGTGGAGACAAGCGACTGGCAGTCAACATACACTATAGCATACAGAAATGAGCAGGGTAGAAGCTAGAGGACAAGCAGCAAGCTGCAAGTGCATTAAGTGCAGTCACAGTCATCTGGAGCATTAAGGTGGGAAAAAAGTGCATGCTTAAAAGTTAGGTGGGATGTGGAGGTCTTCACATGAAGGGGGAGTGAATTCCAGAACCTGGGGCAATATACGAAAAAGCCTGCTCTCTCATTTTAGTGGAACATGGCTGAAATGAAAGCAAGGTGGAGGAGGAGGAGGAGGACCTGAGAGCACGAGTGTGAGAGACAGGGTAAGCATATCACCCAGAGCTTCGGGGCGAGGTGTTCTGTTTAGAGAGTCCACAAAACAGCCTAGTGCATAAGACCGAAGGGCACTAGGAGACCGTGACAGAAATGGGAAGGAAAGAGTTAATGGTTTGGATTTTGTAGGTGTCTTATTTTTTTAGCAGTTTGAAAAAAATACACTTAGGCTAAAATCCTCTGTCTAGCAGCATCTAGCTTGTGGAATTCCTAGCTGCTAGATAAGAGCTGGGACATAAATCTTGAGGGGACATCTCCACACACACACACAGACCTGCAGACACATACACAGGGCAGTTTGAATGGATTGGATCATTCAAATATAAACTTAAGGTGAAAAGGAAACATAATTGGTCACTGATGGGTGTTCACTCTGATTGGGACAATTAAATACATACATGTTAGTTGGTTGGTGCATTCAAAGGGAGAATAGGAATGACCTATTCTCCAGAGACTATATAATCTTCTGAAAGACAGAGAAGGCTCTCTCTTGCTTTGGGAAGCTGGAAGGGGAAACATAAGTTTGGAGCCTACCTTGTAGCTATGTCTGTGGGAGCCGCCAGTTTACTTTTCCTGTATGAGGGTTTTTTTTTTTTTAGTTGTTTAACCAGGTATAGCACTCTAAGCTGGAAGCTTTTTTACAGGAGCGACCTGGGAGCACAAGGAGGTTAAGTGACTTGCTCAGGGTCACACAGTATTCTCTTATTCTCTTGTGTTGTAAATACATATCCTGTAAATGCTCATTGCACTTTCTGTTAAGTAAAAAGCTATTTATTTGCTCAACAGTTGTGACTGTGATGTCATTTTTCTAAGGTAATATTTGGTTTCCACTGGCTGAGGTAAACTCTGTGTAGCATCCGCCACCCAAGAGAGACACACTACCAGACTTTAACTTGTGCAATTGCACATTTAATTATTCAAGTTTGCACACTTGAAAGAGGTGCCGGAAGGAAAGTCTGGCTGGTGGCAGCGAATACCTGAAGACAGACACTTCTCTAAAAGCTGTTTCAGCATAGAGGGAGAGGTGGGTTGTCACAGAGACAACCAATTTAAGGCAGAGTAAAGCCGGCAATGACGCGTAAGACGAGGAGCCGATAAGGTGAATCTGCAGATGTTATTATAACTAATATCCCACTTGTGAAGAACCCCCATGCTGGCATGGGAGAGTACTGGAAGAGCATATAGCAGTTGTGGTAGCAACACACCTCTCACCACAGAGATCCTGGCAGCTGGAGTGAGTGAGTGACGCACTCTGTAGGCTGCTCCAATTTTGGCGTCAACTGTGCGGCATACCTCATTAACGTGGGCAGCAAAATCCAGAATCGGGACTAACGTTACCCCTAGGTATTTGAAAGTTAAAGTGTTCAAGACAGAAGACCCATCACAGCCATGGACTAGAAGCTTAGAAGACTCAGTTGGTACCTTTCTAGAGGACCCAAACAGCATGGCCTGGGTCTTGGATAGGTTTAGTACTTGATAGTTGGAGGAAAACCAAGATTGGAGGATCTAAAAGGCTGGTGATAATTGTTGGTTGAGATCAGTAATTGACTTGGAAGCATAGTAAAGTACCAGGTCATCAACATACATAATGGTATTACAGAGAGGGAAAGGGTTAGGAATGCCATTGATGTAGAGAGAAAAGAGTAGGGTCCCAAGAACAGAGCCCTGAGGAACACCAGAGGTGATGGGGCAGGGGAAGAGAGAACCTTGCATAAGGAGACAGCCTGAGAATGATCATCAAGGTAGCTGCCAAACCAAGACAGGGTAGAATCAGAGGCTCCGAGCGATTTCAGCTTGTCCAGTAGTAGGGGATGATGAACCATGTCAAATGCTTTGGAAAGGTCAATGAACACAGCTCCAGTTAGTAATCCCTTATCCATGTTGCATTTAACATTGCTAGTGAAGTGGGTAAGGGCAGTAGTAGTGCTGTGCCCAGCTCTAAAGCCATGTTGTGCAGGGGATTGAAGATTAGAGTTGAGGAGGTGTGCAGAGACCTGCCGATGGATGACTTTTTCCAGCAGCTGAGTGTAGGCAGGAGAGAAATGGGGCAATAGCTCGATAGAATTTTGTCATCACCTTTCTTAAACACTGGTATAGTTCTGGCAGTTTGCCAATCCGAAGGGACAGAGGCTGAGAAGATAGAGAGGTTGAACAGTCTGGTAACTGGGTCGGCAAGCCGAAAGGCAAATTGTCTAAGAATCCTAGGATCTAAACCATCAGGACCTATGCTACCGATTGCAGGAATAGTACTTAGTAACTTAAAGACTTCTTGGCACGTGACCGGGGCCAGCTCAAGCTCAGTGGGAGCAGTAGCAGGTACAAACATCTCATTTGGAGTCAGCGGCTTATTGTTACCAAGAATTTCCTTGATCTAAGACCAGTAATGTCTGGGGTTAGAGGCAGAGGAACTGAGCAGGGTCTGGTAGTACATACTCTTGGCAGCCCGGATCTCCTTTTTACAGATGTTGCACAAGGACCTGTAGACCTCAAAGTCAGCTTGAATGCTGGAGGACTTCCATACTGCCTAGAGTTTATCCCTGCATTTCAGCAGCTGCAGTAGGGGGCACTTGAGCCATTTAGTTACTTTCCCTTTTACCCTTCGCGTGGTGACCAGAATATGTTGGTTCTGAAGAGAGAGCAGGGTAGAGTTGAAGTACTCGGTCACAATGTTGATATCGTTTGTTATGTAGAGGGGGGACCAGTCGACCAGGCTTAGATCAAGCAAAAATGCAGCAGGGTTAAGACTGGAGAAGTTGGAAAAAGACAGTACTTTAGTTGGGTAGGAGGGGGAGTGTGGAGTCCCAAACACAGAAAACCGGGCAACGATTGCTTATGGAGTCGGGAAGAACTCAAGCCTTAGGAAAATTCTCCTTCCTATTTGTCAGGCTCCAGTCTAAGAGTGTGTTTACAGGAACCATGGCAGGAGAGCCTTGTGGGGGCCTGAATTAGTTGGGCGAGGTTAGCCTTGCTCGTAGTGGAGGATAGGAGAGAGGAACTAGGCCCGGCCCAGTCCTGATTAAAATCACCCAAGCAAATTACGTCATTATTCCCTGTCACAGACGGCACCAGCTTGATGAATTCATCTAATCCCAGTCTGGACTGTCTGAGAGGTATATAAACACAGAAGATGTGAAGTTTTTTGTCACCCCCAAGCAGTAGAAGGGAATGAAAGACCTCACATTTAATCAGAGGGGGACCATTCATGATGGACATGTTGAGGTAAGATTTGTAGTACGGTGCCACGCCTCCACCTCTTTTGGAGTCAGAGTGATCAGTCTGAAGAAAACTGTAGCCCAGCAGAAAGTAGAGGGAGTCAGCCATGGAGGGCTTCAGCCACGTTTCTAAGGCAAGGATGTCAGGATTGTTTGAGCACACCCACATCTCCAGTTCAGGGAGGCTGGTTGTTAGGCTCCTAATATTAAGGTGAGCGAAGGTGATGCAAGAAGTTTGCGGCAAACAGGTGGGGGGGAGAGACTGGGTTGCATTCATAAATATTGTAGGGCCAGGGTTAGTCTCAACATCCCCAGCTAGGGTAAGGGACAGAGTTATAATCCATAATGCAAGCAGTCAGCAATGCCTTGGACATGCAACCAGGGGATATTGAGAACCACCACCTAATATTCCTTAGTAGTATCCCTATATATTTATGACTGTGCCCCGACATGGATGATGGATAAGGGGCTAGACCAATCAGTAAATTAGAGTAGCAGAAGTTATCAAGAGAATATGTATGTCAATTGGGGAGAATCAATAGGTACAGCCAAAAAATCAAGAAGAAATAACGTAGAGAATAACAGCAGGAAGGGGTATATAGCCCTAGAATTCATAGCGAGAAGGGGTAAGAGGAAGTGGCAGTTCAGGAGACGAGAGTGGAACTGAGAATAGGGTGGAGAGGACAGTGGCATGAGCGAGAAAAGTTAGTGGGAGGAGAGAATATTAGGATCCAATGTGTTTCAGAAGTGACAGTACAGGGTGTGCAGCAGGAAGACAGTTAAATTAACTAACAGCCCTGTAAGGGGAAACAAAAGCAGACCAGATAGATTAGGCACACACTGCCAGGGTGAGTGGAGTAAGGTGAAGTACGTCACAGGAGAGGATACCTAAGGGAGTTCTGCAATGGAAGTGCTGAGACAAAGACTAGGGAGCAATGTGGAAAGACAGCAGAGGAAATAACTAGGTGAATCAGACGACCTCAACTGAAGAGACTATATAAAGAGCAAATGGGAAACCCGGGAGATATAAAAGGAAAAAATAAAAAATGGAAGAAAAGCCACACGAGACTTTAACCTGCCTATGTATTTAGCACTAGCAAAGGGTGGGAGGGTATTGAGGGACAGGGAGCAGTCGGACTGCAGGGCTGCAGCCGGTCAGTTTACTGAGAGAAATCTGCTGCTGAACATAGCAGCTGCAATGTGGAGCTGATTACAGTAACCACGCAGCAGGCTGACTGACTCTTATTTTAGCAAAGTGATTTTGTAGCAGGCTGGCTTAAATGAGCATTAGCAAAACAGCTCACTCACAGATTTAATTAGTTTTAAAAAAGCAGCTTGCAAAAGCCAGTAATTAAATTTGATGAATCACAGCTGAATTTTTTTTTTTTTTTCTTTCTTTAAGCTCAGTTCTTTCAAATTAAGCAGCAGTTCCGAGTTGAGTGCTGGGATCCAGTTAGAAAATGGTGCCAAGTTCAAATCCTAAACAAAGGAGTCTATCACGGTCAATTGAAGCCTCCAAGCACACCTTAGGCAGGGTCAACTATGCGATGGGAGCAGTTTCGCAGGCGGTCCGGCCGGAGAGAACTGGAAGAGAAGAGGAGGGTAGGTGAATTCAATATGCAGCAGAGGGCTGGAAGGTGAGCTAGCTTAGAGACTAAGAATAAATGGAAGGGGAGGGGCAAGAGGAAGAGAAGGTGATTGTAGAACAGGTTTAAGCACAACAGTACATAGCGTTTAGTTACATACTAAGCCCTCCGGATTTATCTATGTAGTAAGTTGCCCCACAGTTAAGGAATATATTTAGTCACAGTATAGCATATCAGTCTTATTACATTCGCTACACAGTTCTCTAATAGGATAAATTATTACCCACAAGTTGCAGCTCTTGCCTCACAGCGCTAACTATATACTCGAACATGCCCACAGATCTCTCATCCTATACCAGGCCGAAATGATCACCCACGGCCAGTCACCCTAAACATGTTGGCTCTGATGATGATCAGTATTGGATTCAAACCTAGAGGAAAAGACGCAGTAAGCAGCAAAAGGCTAAGGTGAGTAAATACAAGGAGCTCATGAGTAGCATTCTAGTAGTGAGGACAGATGGTCCCCCTCTACAGTACCAGCAGGTGAGAGAAAAAGGAGAGCTACTGTTGAAGTCTAAAAGATTCTATATTTTCAGTGACCCAACTCTTCAAACTAGGGTGCTGCAATGAGAATACAGAGTCATTAAATTAAAACTAGCTGCCGAAGGAATTTGTTTCAAAATGCTGTGAGTCAATCAGTAAGCCAATTAGTGAATCTGTGACACGTTCGTGTTTATTTCCTCTCTGCATTTATTTCGCTATACAGGATCAAGCTGAGTTTAAACTTTACTTCTGCTGTAAACAGATTTTCACAAATGTCAGTGCAGCTGTCATGCCAGTTGTTATTCTATGAATGTTGTTGGTGGAGTTAGGCGTTACCAGTGAAGGTGAGCTATTTCCTTTCTGTCATGATTTCAACAGTCAGTCATTTCAGATGTCTGGCACAATATTTGTCGGGCACAGGGTTCCGGAATTTTAAATGTTGGGATTACAGAAGTCAGGATTTAGTACTGATCCCGTGTTAGGCTGGGATACCACAATGGACATGGGTGACGAGAAAGGCTTATCCTGTCAAGAACCACCACTGACCACTGGTAAAGTCTATGCAGTGTTGAGGATAATCCAGAGGCACGCTGAATAGAGGGAGAAAAAAGATTTTGAATGGTTCTACTCATTTGAGAGACATCAAAACTCTGTCATGTGTCACATCCAGACAGACTTTGATGACAGTTTAATAAGCATGAAGGATGAGCTGAATTATAGCTTATGGCTTACAGCTCATAGCTTGCAGCTGACGGACTCACTTGCTGATAATCTTTTAACACTTATTTTATACTTTTTCTACAAAGAAAGAGACACTGATAATAACTAAATGAAACACACACAAGTATGCTCTTTGACTTATTATCGCTGCAATATAGACATAAATAATGCTGACACAGTACTACAGAGTAAGTTCAAACTGATCGCTACTCAATTCCTGTTATACGCCTTTTCGATCAAATGCACACATTCTGGCCATCCAGCTGTATTTAATAAATGTTTTCATTTAATTTTTCTCAACAAAAATAGATGGTCACTACTTCTGGCTAAGGAACAGCACTGTAGACTTGGCAAGGGTTAGGACTGAGAAAAAAATAATACTGTGCTGTGCATGAGGCAACGAGAACATTATATTTGACAACTATGCTAATATTTTTATTAACCAAAGGTGAAACTAGCTTATAGGAAAAATCATTTTTCATTCCACTGCTGTTTTTAAAGGAACATTTTATTAATAAGAGAAAAATAAAATAAAATACAGAAGTTCATCCACCAACTGTTTCAGAATGCTTGTTTCGGATTGGAATGCATCATTCCAGTCATTAAGGAGTGCTAGAGTCTGGAATGCTGACAGGAAGAATGCAAGCACCATAGTGATTTGGCTGTAACATGACTGTGTAACAAAGATTAACATAAGGATCCTGGAATGCTGACAACCAATCCGACTGCACCATTTCTGAGAGCCTTTTATAACTGGCTATTTAGCAGTCTGGAATTGTAGTGCTTTTTATAAAAGTGTTTTCATTTTCTTTTCAATTATCTATGTACTGTTTTGACACCATGTAAAACACCATTAGTGGTATCTGAGTTTTATGGAAGAAATCGTAGGGCAGCATAGAGGGAGGGGCAACCAAGGGAAAAAGATCTTTGGCAGGGTGGTGGGGTACAGTGGCTGTGGAATGGCTATGATCCTAAATTGGGCTTGGAGAATGGGGGGTTGTATGATGTGTAAGCAGCTCACTCAGCTGAGGGAGGAAGTGGCAAAGCTAGGGTGGGGGTTAAATAGGGGGAAGCTGGGAAAAGGGGGTAGAGAGACAGGGATGGTATGAGCCAAGGAAGGAGTGGGAAGGGCTGAGTGGATTCACTGGAAGATCAGATACATGGTTCTGGAAATCAAGGGCTTGGGAGGGAGAGGATGGAAGGGGATCCAGAGGGGATAGATCAGAGGTGATAACAGACAGCAGCAAGTCCAGAGTTGAGACAGGGATGCCCGAGACAGGAGGAAAGGGGTCAGTGGGAACTGACAGCAGGAGGTCTAGAGGCACAAAAATGATGCCTGTAGCTAGAGAAAAGGGGTCAGCCAGGGATCAGGAGGAGTGGAAGACAGTGGGCTCAGGAAAAGGCAGACTGATGCCCAGAATGAAGGATGACGTAGGCATAGGTGAAATGGGCCACAGGGCGGAAGTAACAAATAGTTTTATAGTTTTGCCCCCCCCCCGTATCCTAGTTGAGGACATTTTGGAGGAAAGGGTCTGGCAGGAGCCATCAGAGAAAGGGAGACAGAGCGGCTGGGGGACGTGGGGGGAAAGATCTCAGGTGCAGTGGAAGGGGGGAGGAGGGGGCAGGCACATTTCATGAAAGGGAAGGGGTGGAGGAGGGGATGGGCACATTAGGGACACACCAGAGGATGGCACTAGGGAAACTGTGGCATAAGAAAAGGGGCAGGAAGGAAGCACTGGAAGAGCTGGAATTGAGCTCCAGGGAGGCTGAAAATGAATGGGAGGAAACCCTGCAGGGCAGAAGCTGCAGGAGGAGGCTGGGACATGCACCGGGCAGGGTGCAGGAGAGGGGAAATATGTAGACAGGGCAGGTGGTGAGGAGGAAGACTTCCCCAAGTGGGGTACAGTGCTCAAAACCTTCTGCAAAGATGGGCGGGAAAGGAACAGTTGGAGGGGGATCAAGAACAATTGGCACAATCTCGCACAGTGATGCAGATGGGGAAAGGCCAGGAGCAGATAGAGGGGGGTCAGGTGAAGTTGGCTCATGCTCAAGCAGTGATGCAGGAGGGGTTTGCAGGGATGAAGGATGCCAGGTGGAAGTACAAGGGATGAAGAGGTACAGTGATGCAGATGGGGGAAAGCCAGGAGCAGATTTGGGGGGGTCAGGTGAAGTTGGTTTATGCTCAAGCAGTGATGCAAAAGGGGTTTGCAGGGATGAAGGAAGCCAGGCGGAAGTACAAGGGATGAAGAGGTACACGAGGGGGGAATCTGAGGAAAGGCCAAAGGGAGAGGGTGAAGAGGGACATATGCTGGGTGTGGGTAAAAATCAGGATATGTTAAGTGACGGGGAACAAAAGATGAGCAGGGGCAGAAACCAAGTCAGGATGGAACATGAGGAGGAGTCCAAAGCAATCCAAACCCGTGACACAAAGCTAGAGGCCAAAAGGACACCCAGGAAGCAGGGGGCAGTAGGGTGGCACTCTTGGGGGACTCAATAATTAGGGGGCTAAAATGAGGAAGGAAGGAAGGGAGCAAAAAACAATGTAGTATGGGTACAGTGCATGCCAGGGATGATGGCGCTGGAGGTGAGGCATCATATTCCATCCTGGGGTAAGCAGCAGGATGAAATGACACATCTGGTGTTTCACCTGGGCACAAATGACTTGGAGGGGAACAGTCTGATGGAGGTACAGGCAAGGTTCGAGGAACTTGCTAGGTTCTGTAGGAGCAACACTGTTTTTCCTTCCATTTCCTTCTCTGAGGTGTTGCCAGTACCAAGAGCGAGCACACCCAGAAAAGAGAAGATAAGGGCTTTTAACAATTGGCTACAAGGTTGGCGCAGTCAGATGGGGTTCAGCTGAATAGATGACTGGGGCTCTACATGGGAGGAGGAGAGGCTGTATGCCTAAGACAGTCTGCACCTGAACTCTTCAGGGGCAGCTGCACTAAAGAGTAAACTGGGGGACTTCATGGCAAGGCAGTTCAATTTAAACTAAATGGGGGGGGGGGCTAAGAACAGGGCCATCCTTACGTGAGGCAGAGCAGAGAGGCAATCAGCCTCCCCCCAAGTCACAACACTCATCAAGGGAACAGTTAGCAGTACAGAAGGACGGGATGGGGCTACATGTTGGAAGGCTTTGGTTGCAAATGCCTGGAGCCTGGGGAGCAAAATGGGAGAACTGGAGGCCACCATGATAGAGGAGAACCTAGACATTGTAGCAGTGAGTGAGACTTGGTGGAATGAGCACCACGCCTGGGAGACAGTGATCCCAGGGTATCATTTGTTTAGAAAGGATCTAGAGGGGTGGCATTATATGTTAGGGAAGGGATTGGGGCCATGGAAGGGCTGGATAAGAAGGGGGGAAACGGAGATTATGTGGGTCACCCTAGTCAGGGGACAGGGGGAAAATCTGCACACTGGGGTAGTCTATAGGCCTCCTATGCAGGGGGAGGATGGGGATAGACACTATGTAGAATCCATAGAGAGGATGGCATGGAAAGGAGAAATTGTGCTAGTTGGGGACTTAAACCTTCTGGACATCAACTGGGAGACTGAGACAGCAATCTCCGCAAGAAGCAGAGGCATCTTAGAGGCTCTTCAGGGCATATTCCTGCAGCAAAAGGTCAGTGAGCCCACTAGGGGTGTAAACCCGTTGGATGTGGTCCTCACAAATGGGGAGGAGGTGGAGGGGAGGGAAGAGCTTGGCACCAGTGACCACAGGGCTGTCAGGTTCAGGGTGAGAGCGGGCAGGGTGAGGGTTAGGATGAGAACCAAGGTAATGGACTTCAGGAAGGCTGACTTTCATGGAATGAAGAAGACAGTTAGGGAAGAAATGTTGAGGATAGGGGATGTGCAGGGGGTGGAGGAATTATGGGCAGCCATCAAGAGAGGAGTATTTAAAGCCATGGACTCATGTATAAGAAGGGTAAGAAAGAATAGAAGACAGAAAAGAGAGGTGGCATTAGGGGTCAAGGAGAAGACTAGAGCATTCAAGAGGAACAGGAGTACACAAAAGGATGAGGGCTGGGAAACCTACAGGGAAAAAGAAAGGAGGCAGGGCAAAAGATACGGAGGGCTAAGAAGGCCACTGAGGAGAGTATAGCGAAGCAGGCAAGGAGGGGGAAAAAACCTTCTTTAGGTACGTTGGAGAAAGGAGGGCACAGCATGGGATTGGGAGGATGTGGTACATTACTGGAAGGGGATTTTAAAAAAGCAGAGGCACTAAATAGCTATTTCGCCTCAATCTTCATGGAGGAAAGAGGGCAGGGGACCAGGATGGGCTGGGGAGGGTGACAGCCACAGGCAAGTGGGTGTGGCAGAATTCACAGCTGAAGGAGTAAGGGAAGAGCTGGGCAGACTTAGGTTGGACAAGACAATGGGGCCTGATGGAATACACCCAAGGGTTCTCAAGGAAGTGAAGGATGAACTGGCGCTGCATCTGGCAAGGCTGTTTAACTTGTCCTTGGTCACAGGGGTGGTGCCAATGGACTGGAAGAGGGCAGAAATGGTCGCACTACATAAGGGGGGTGGAAGGATGAGGCCAAAAACCACCGTCCCATTAGTCTTACCTCGGTGGTGGGAAAGGTAATGGAAACAATACTTAAGATCAGGTTGATAGAATACTTGGAGATGAATGGCATACAGGATGATAGGCAGCATGGTTTCACCAAGGCAAGGTCCTGTCAGATTAACCTGATAGAGTTTTTCGATGTGGTGACACAGATAGTGGACCAGAGGAGGCGGCGAGTTTTTCGGTGTGGTGACACAGATAGTGGACCAGGGAGGAGTGGTGGACGTGGCCTATCTGGATTTCAATAAGGCCTTCGACATCGTTCTGCATGGTGGAATGGTGCATAAGCTGGACAGACTAGGGGTGGACCTCAGGATCACCAGGTGGGTGGAAAACTGGTTGAAGGGAAGGAGTCAGACGGTGGTGGTAAATGATATACATTCCAGGAATGGGCAGTGACCAGTGGGGTGCCACAGGGGTCGGTGCTAGGACCAATACTTTTTAACATCTATGTTAGTGACCTAGTGGAAGGTCTGGAGGGATGGGTGTGCCTGTCTGCAGATGATACAAAGGTCTGCAATAGGGTGAATTCACTTAGTGGGGTGCAAGCCATGAGGCGGGACCTGGAGAGGATGGAGAGGTGGTCTGACACTTGGAAATTGAAGTTTAATGCACAGAAGTGCTCGTTGATGCACCTAGGGAGGAGGAATAGGAGGGAAACTTACTCCCTTGGGGGGTGGGTGATTAAGGAGAAGGAAATGGAAAGGGACCTGGGGATTATGGTGTCACGTGACCTCAAGATGGGCAACCAGTGTAGCAGGGTGGTGGGAAAGGCAAATGGAATGTTGGCCTGCATTGTGAGGGGTTTTAATAGCAGGAAGAGGAGGGAGGTGCTAATGCCATTATACAGAACCATGGTCAGGCCACATCTGGAGGATGGGGTGCAGTTCTGGAGGCCTCGCCTATGAAGAGATGTTGAATTGATGGAGAGGGTACAGAGAAGGGCAACCTAAATGGTAAGAGGGATGCAGGATCTACCCTATGAGAGAAGACTGAGAGGGTGGACTTTGTACCCTCTGGAGACTAGGAGGGAGAGGGGGGACATGATTGAGACCTTTAAATATCTGAAGGGAATAAGTAAGGTGGAGGGTGATAGCTTGTTCAAATTGAAGAAGGGAGCAAACATGAGGGGACATAGCCTCAAATTGGAAGGTGGGCAATACAGAGGTAATGTCAGGGGGCAGTTTTTTATGGAGAGGATGGTGGAGGCCTGGAACAAGCTGCCAGAAGAGATAGTGGCAGCTGAAACCGTGGAGAGGCCCAAGAGGGCTTGGGATAGATTTAAGGGGTTGGGAAAAGAGGATGGAAGCATAACAGAAGGGAGAAGGTAGGGGAAAAGAGGGTGGAAGCATAACAGAAGGGAGAAGATAGGGTGTAGAGCAGACTAGATGGGCCGTGGGGCCTTTCTCTGCTGTCACACTTGTGTATCTGTGATTTCCATAAGTTCTGCTAGTTCACAACTAAGAGATCCAATAATGTAAGACCTGGAAGAGCAATGGCCAACATTTGCAATAACCTTTGAACTCACTGAAAATACAAGGGCCCAGATATTCAGACTGCACCGGGCAGTGGTGCAAGCCTGGGCGCAGCGCAACTGGGCTGCACTGGGGCCACAGGACCCAGCGATATTCAACGGTGATGCACCATGGCACAGCACCATTGAATATGGTAAGGTCAGCGCACGGGGATGTGCCAGTGCAAACGCAGTTGCGCTGGGCACATCATCCGTGATATTCAGCAGAGGGCAAGCAAATGAGGCCATAATATATGCAAGGTGCAACTTGGGTCATTTGCATGTCATTATGGCTCCATTTGCATGCCATGTGCCGGGCAGCTTGGCGAAGTGCACCTGGCGCCCTGCACAGAATGACCTGTGCACAGTGGGGGTTCCAGGGCATCCCCCAGCCCCATAGCTACAATTGTGGTAAAACAGCAGTACAACAATTCCCTGGTAGTCTAGTAGTACCCCCCTCCCTCCCGTGTCCCCAGTCGGTGGTAAATGTAGATATATTTAAGCCCTGGTAGTCTACCGGTAACGCCCTCCCTTCCGTGTCCCCGATCGGTGGTAAAATCTCTAATTTTACCGCTGATCAGGGACATGGGAGAGGGGTACCACTAGACTACCAGGGTTATGTGGGTGCTTCATGACTGTGGGCAGGCGGCAACCCATGGCTGGCGGTGGCTGCTGTGTTGTGCCCTGCAATACAGCAGTCCACCTGTGGGTGACCGAGAGTTATTCCACTGTTTCACAGGCTCAACTCTGAGTCCCCCATGCAGCTCAATGCAGGGGTGCGCTGGCATATGTGCCGCACATCCCAGGCTAAATATCGGGATGTGCCGCATATGCATGGGCATGCCCCCCTGCATCTGCACTGCATACAATTACGTTGCGCCCCTTCACATCGGGATTTGCGCTGCGCCAGGCAGCCTTCTCAATATCCTGCTGGGGCACAATGTGGGGTTGCACCGGCACAACTCTGCTGCACCAGGCACAACCCTTTTGAATATCCCAGCCAAAATGTTCTGAAAGGGACACTGACAACCCTTTTCGCATCATATTATTTCTAGCTGAAAATCCACATTTTATGATTGCTTACCTTCTATAAAATTCATTAATGTTGCTGCTTTATGTTTTATCAGCCTTTTTTCTCAGCAGAATTGAAATGCACGCTAACAGTGTAATTATACCCAACTCTGTTTTGTTTCAAATCCTTATCTACTCTTACTGCATACTCCCTGAACATTATGAACACCACCAAACAGTGCAGCCACTCATAACGCAACAGTCTCCTCTCCTTCTACTGCATGAGTGGCTAGACTATATGTGTGGTTGGGGGGGGGAGGTCCCCCAAGTCCAGGAAAGATGCAGTGAGAGTTGATCAATGACTGTAAGCAGATACATTTTTATGTGATAACACCAGTATGAAGGGCAGTTCGTTTCTGACTTTTAAAATGAAAACAATCATTCAAATCAAACTACTAGCTATATCAGAAAATTCTACAGTATGTAAGCAATCACTATGACTTTTTTAAACTGGGGACAATTTGAGACTTAAGGGGGTTAACTGGACACTCAACCTTTTATTTTTTTTTGCATCATCTTATTTCTAGTTAAAAACCCACACTTTGTGATTGCTTACTTTCTCTAAAATTCATTGTTATGTTTATTGTGTCCCTTCTCCACCCCTTTCTCCTACCCCTTGACTTCTCCCCCACCTCTCCCACACCCTTGTCGGACTCCCTAATCTTCCCATCACCCCTTCCCCCCTCTTCTCTCCCACTTATACTCTCAAGTTTCTCTCTCTTCCCACTCTCATATTTGTAATAATACAGACTGTATTGTGAACCTGTACTGTGCACTTGCCTCTAATGTACACCTTAACTGATGCAGCACCTGGATTCCTGTACCCTTATGGTCATTGATCCAAACCACTGGACCTCTCACTGTAGGGTGTGTTAACCTCTAATGAACAACTCACCTGTTGCAGCACGTGTTCCTGCACCCTCATGAATCTCTTGATATAAGCCACTGGACTACTCTGGACACATCATCCAATAACGGAGAAAACTGTTGTCATTCTCTGCTTACCTTCAGTTACTTACCATTATATACCGTTAGACTGTTATCTCCTATTATGTTTTTGGCTATGTATACTACCTTTGTACTGTAATCTACTCATGGAATTGTTTTCCCCGGGTCACCCCTGAAAAAGGGACATGTTTGTCTCAGTGGGCCTACCCGGTTAATTAAAATTCAAATAAATAAATGGTTGTTTTATCTGCTGCCATGCCTAGTAGAAGTGAAATGTCAGCTAATGTATAGTTATAACCAACTTTGTTTTGTTTTAAATCCTTGTTCAACTCATATTGCATACTTACTGAACATTAGAAACACCCCTAAATGCCGGCCCAGTGGCGCAGAGGACTGAGGCGTTGGACGTCTCACCTCGCAGCATGCCGGTGACCCGGGTTTGGAAGCAAGCCTGGGTCGCCGGAGGTCAGCATGGGGGGGGCAGAGCTGGATGGAGTGGCCAATAGGCAGCTCTCCTTTCTGGGGAGGTGGGATGGCATCCCTTACTAATGGCTGCCAATGGCTGCCCCCTGGTGGAGGCAGAGGGGCTGTGCAAGCAGGGTGCTGGGCAATAGGCCAATGGGGCAGGCGGAGGAGGGTCATTACCGGGGCTGTAATGCGCATGCGTGCCTCCACACGCATGCGACCTTCTCCTGGGGCCCGTGGGAACATGGGAGAAAAATGGAGCAAAAAGGACACTGGTGGCAGGATTGCTACAGACTCTCCGCAGGCACCGCTCCTGGACCGGGCATAAGGTAAGCCCTGGTAATTTTGGGGGACGGAGTTGGGGGAGCCAGTCAGATGGGGGCCGTACAGGAGGAGTAGAAATACAGATGATATAAAAAAAAAAAAGAAACACCCATAAATAGTGCAGCCACTCATTATGCAATAGTCTCTTCTACTCCCACTACATAACGAGTAGCTAAACCTTATTGGGCTGTTCCTAAATCCAGGAAAGATGCAGAGGGAGCTGATCAAGAAATGTAAACAAACATGTTTTTTATGTGGTAATACCTGTATGGTGGGCAGTCTGTTTTTCATTTTTTAGAAGAAAACAAGAATCAATCAACCAACTAGCTCCACCAGTAATCTCTACAGAATGTGAACGATCATATCATGTGTTTTTTATACTAGGGGTACTTTGAGGCCTAAGGGGGTTACAGTGTCCCTTAAACAGTATGTCTTTAATTAACCCTTTCAAAGCAGGGTATCTATATCTACAACCTATACATGTTCAAACATATTCATCTCTCAAAGAGTTAATGTTATGTAATGTATGATGATATGGTAACTGAAATGTACAAGTTTCTGAGGGGGTAAACAAAGTGAATTGCAGGTTATCTGTTAACAAGGACTGAGATCACAGTACAAAAGGCACATATGGAAACTAGGGAGAGAAAGGTTAAAGAGGAACCTCAGGATTTTTTTTTCTTACTGAGAAAGTGGTGGAACAGCAGAAAAGTTTCCTAAGGGGGTGGAAAGAGGCAGGCACAGTAAACTGGTTCAAGCTTGGGTGGAACAGATTTAGGAGGTTGGTAAGGATGGAGGGGTACTAGGGAGAGATGAGGAAAGCTAGTCCCATAATGTTGTAGGCTTACAGGAGAATACATAAGTAACAGCAATTTTTCAAAGACAGACTGAATGGCCTTCAAGTATTTTATTGCCATCAGCTTCCATGTATTTTTGTTTTTACTGCTGTGTATTCATAGCAAAATACTCTATTTAAAAAAAATATAATATTGAAGCGTACCACTAATTCTTTTTTTTTTTAAATCACTGCTGTCTCTGCCCTGAGCTGTCAGAGACGCAATATTCTGTGAGCAACACCATGATGTAACTTGGGTCTCAGTACAGTTTTTTTACTGGCTAAAAAACAACTATACTTAACACCCTGATGCATTAATAATGAATCCTTTTAACAATAAATTTATATTGCATTATTTTTTAAAAGAAAAAGACTTTCCATGAAGGGTTAAAGTAGAAAGAATTATATATAGAGATACATGATGACATCAAAGTATGGCAGGCCTGAGAGTCCAGTAAAGGAGCAGCAATGAAAAAAAAGCAAGCCATTACAACCCCATGGTAAGGCTAAGGAATTATTATTTTGATTATTCAAGCTCAGTTTCAATTGCTAATGTGTGCTACCAGTAAAAATAAAACAGCCCACATTTTAAATTCCCAATTATCTTTAAAGGGTATAAAACGTTCAAACTAAAGTTGGTTCAATTATACTAAACCAAACATTTCACATGTGCCATGCATTAAAACTCAGTTGGGTTAATTTAAGTCTCTGCAAACACATGGAGGAATTTCCTTCATTCTGACAGTTGTTAAACTAAGCACATAAGCAGACACTGTATGCACAAATACATACATATCTGAAGCAGCATTCGGAATATGAGAGCAGTGACCTATTTAATATCATTGGAGATGCAGCAATATAAGAATTGCTTTTAGCAGACCGGCTAATGATGGTATTGCTCCCAAATGACTAACTGATGAACAGCTTCCCACAATTCAGTTACATACATCAGCTTAATCTGACACTGGTCTCATTAAAATAAACAAGAATAGCCAACATCAACACTCTGATGTTGCAAGGCCTCAGCTTGGAAAACAATAAACTACAAAAAATATCCCTCTAGATGAACTGCCCACACACTAGCAATTAAGTTAATAGTTAAAAAGCTAGTACAACTACATTAAAGGAGACTTTAGACCAAGTAACATTAATTTACATAGTGAATCTCCTTTAATGTCACTAACTTTTCCTGCTGAGGGGGTCCATATACTGGGAGTTATAGGACAAAAGAGGGCGCAGGCCCATATAAGCTGTCCCCACTATTCAGTGGAGGCAACCAAGATTGCCAACCGAAATATACCTATCCAACCTGGTCTTAAAGCTAATCTTTTTCATAATTTTCTATCCACTTGTTAAATAAGATATTGTATTTTGCAGAGTTTCAGCGAATGCGGAAGTGGAGCGCCTCCTGATTCAAACAGCATGTGAGTATTCCGGGTAATCTAGTTTTAGTAACATGGATCCCCTTATTCTTGTAGCACAGACAGTGGGGGCAGGTACAACTTCTGCATTTTTACTTTATCTGTGAGTACTTCAGTGTCTAAAAGTATACAGACAGGTAGTTGTAAACCATGTCTGTTTATATACTTTTAAACACTGAAGTACCCTCAGATGCAATAAACACAAAAAAGAACTGCTTCCCACAGTCTATACTGCAACTATACTGGAGCCTTGTCACTAAAACTAAGAGAGAAACTAGAATCCTTGTGTGCTATTTAATCAGGGAGCTGCTCCGCATCCACATTTGCCCAAACTCTGCAAAATGTGATATCTTATTAACAAGTGGACAGAAAATGTTGAAAATGATAATACGGATCCCTTGGCAGGCAAAGTAAGTTACACTGCAGGACTTCTACTATATACATTAACTTTGTAAGTCATCTTTAATGGTGCTGTATGATGCTTCTGAGAATAACCTTGCTGCCCCTCACACAACCAATGCCAGGACTTCAAGCTGAAAAATTAAAATCTACTGATCTGACAATTACTTTACCAACATCTAAAACTGCATAGCATCTCACTCCCCTGCTTGTCATGTAATTGGTGTGTCATGGTGGTAATGTTGTTGCTTTTTGGGGCGAGAGCTTTGAGAAGTTGTCAGTACACAGCACCTGCACTGTCTGGTTCTTCTGGGGTGTAGCTTGGACACAGACTCTGCCATATTCAGCAGCATACCGGGGCGGGAATCAGACCATCAAGAAGGTGGCTGTACAGTGACATTTGTACAAAAGTATCTCTAATCATTTCTCAATGGGGAAAAGATAAAACAGAGGTCCTGATGTAGGCTCAACCATAGGGCAGAATGATACATGCTAGCACATGGAAATGCAGTGCCTGGACTTACATAACAGCACGGTTCAGAGGGATCGTGGATATAGTCAATATTCCACTATGCAAATTAATTTAGAATCAGAAAATTGTGTCACTTCCTGAGCACTAAATCAATTATAAAGTGAATGGGTTGATTTAATTGAAAAAAAAAAAAACGATCCCATCCAATAAACTGGCGATCCACTTTGGTTCCCACTGTGCATAAGTGGAATGTGACAGTGTGTAGAATAACTACTAACAAGGGGCAAGTTCACATTGCAGCAGGAGACCTTGTAGACTGTAACAGATCATGGGGCCTATTTTGTTTCATTTCAAATTTTATTTCCTGGTATAAGTTTCACTGATATTATAGAACCTCACTTACAAGGGTCTCAGTGGCAACTCTCAAGACACTTTAGAAATCTCACCCCAAAAAAATGTAACACAAGTCTAGCTCAGTTAAACATTTTGATATGGCTGCTTTAAAACTGAATAGGTTAGTAATTTGTTTTTCGTAGATAGGGAAGGAACTCACTGAATTAAGTACTTTGAAGGCAAAAAAATAATTTTCCTTTTTCAGTTCTTACTCGTGGAATGTTGAAGCAAGGTATAAAGCAGGATCTTAGGGAATGCTGTTTCATGTCGAGTTCACAATGACCCAAGTGGTGTGCTAGTACTTTCCCGAGGAGCTATTTATAGAAGACACACTACCATTTTTTAGGTTCATCTTGTCTGGAGGGACTTCAAGCTTATGCTGTTATACATGTGACAGTAATGGATATCAAATTGGCAGGCTAGGAAAGAACAGCAGAATTTACGGAGTAAGAGCAGGTCACTTTTAGAGGCGGCAGAGCAGATCAAGTCCCAGTAGTTGAATAAAACCAATATCCACCAACTCAAAATTTCACTTTGACATCCAATGAACACAGAAAAACACAGAAACATAGGCAATGACAGGAGAAAAAGACCAGAGGTCCATCCAGTCTGCCCAACTTTCTTATAATCCTGGAACCTACTGTTCCTCCGGGGTACTAACCCTCCCTGTCCTCTCTCTATTCTCCTCCTTAGTCCTGTCACCCCCCCCCCCCCGGTAACCAGCATTCCCTTCATTATGTCCCAGCCCTGTTTGAATCTCCTGTTTTTGCACCCACCACCTCAGCCGACAGACTGTTCCAAGGTTCCACACCATTTCCGTAAAGTAGTGCTTCCTCACAACCCTCCTGAACCTACCTCCTGTTAATTTCTATTCGTGTCCACGTATGTGTGAATGCATGATTTACTTTGCTAGAGAAGTCCCAGTCTGGTTAACTTTTAGTATCAGATGGTCAATGTGGGGTATGATGCTAATGGATGGATCCAAATATACTCCTAAGCACTTAAACTTGGTGACTCATTCACATTCAAGGTTGTCATCAGTCAATGGAGTTAGGTTGCCATTTGTGCTCTTCACTCATTTGTCCTGACCAAACAGCTTGGTCACAGTTTTGGCTCTGCTAACCTACAGGCCATTCTTAGCAAACTACAGCAGCCCTGAAATGAGTTGAAGTCACTTTGTACTACTAGTTGGATTTTAGATCGGATTGTACTGTCCTGTAGACTATTGTGTCATCTGCGTACAGATGCAGGTGGTAATTACTTATTAGTTTCAGGTCATTAATGAAAACTTTGAAGAATAGTGGCCCCAAAACTGAGCCTCGGTGCACACCTGCTTAAGAGTGCAACGTTAGAATGAGCACCAAACCAGTTAATATATGATTTTCTGCTGTCTAGGTATGACCTGACCCACAGTGATGTGCTATCTGAAAATTGCAGTTAAGGTAGTCTGAACAGCAGTAAGTCATGATGGACTAGATCAAATGATTTTTGTGTGGTCTATAAACACTGTGTCTAAGAGTAGGCACTGTGCATTACTCTGTACATATGATTAGGAAATTGTTGGAAGCTTATGGTAGTTAAGAGGCAGGATCATATTTTTTTTGTTTATTTACCATATTACAGCCAAAACTCCCACTAAAGGTGGGCTCGGCTGAAGTTAAGTACGCCAGTTCATAACAAGAATACAAAAACATAATAAAATTACTCCTTAAAAACAAGGACAAAAACAATAAACATTTGATTATGCAGAGGATGCACACATTAATAATATTAACAATCATTGAAAAATTTCATAAAAAAGGAAGTCTGGTGTCTGGTATTTGGTTGTTCTAAACACTGGTTTTCGCCATATAACCTGTTTTCTTAAACCATAGATGGCAGTTTCTCAAGGTGGTAACAGGGTATACAACTTGTGTTGAGGATTACAGATTTCATAAAACGATTTCCTTGACATTTCTATTCTTCTCTCATCCAACCTTTCTAACTTACAAAGTTTCAGTGCATCATTATATGACATTTCCCTGCCTAAAATAATCCTGAAAGAGCTCTTCTGAATTCTTTAAATTTCTTCACTTTCTTCCAAAGTTAACCCAGCATCCCATACAATAGCCCCATACTCCAAGATGGGGCGAACAATTCTGCAAAAAAAAAAAAAAATACACTAAATCTTCCTGACTCACACCTGCTCTCTTTAACATTGTTAAAAAGTACACCCTGTAATTTCCTTTTTTTTGTCATCTCTGACACTTGTTCTTTTCATTCAAAATCATTTCGAATTTGTAAACCTAACAATTTGACACTCTTTACCACCTACACAGTAATACCCCATCTGAAAACCTGACTCGTCTGGAAGAAAAAAATTACTCAGCACAGTAAAATTGTTTCTTCCCAAGTATTCTTCAGTATGCTTGTACATATGCAGTATGTCAGCTGGGTTCAGCTGCCCTGGAGGTGGAGTCAATGTTATTGATTTTTGGCATCAGCCAATCAGAGCCAGAGAGGAAGTGCTGCCTGTAGCTAGAGTGGGAGGTCAGCCAGATTCATTTCGAAGCTGAAGGGCAAAGGGACCTAACAGTACTTATGAAAAACTATTAAACTACAGGAACAAGAACAATACATAAAAACTATAAAACACCCATAACTATAAAGCTCAAAGTTATTAAGTCCAAACAGTTAAACATTTGGCTTAAGTATGGACTGCAGAACTACTCAATCAGGTTATGTGGAGGAGGATGGGTGGGAGGTCAAGAATACTGAAGAATACTTTGGAAGAAACTACGGTGAGTAATTTTTTCTTCTCACCCCAGGAATTCTTCAGTATGCTTGTACACATGCAGATTGGAAAGCACTGCAGATGGGAGGTGGGTACAGAAACTACTTTGGAAACAGGTTCTGCAGGACTGCTGTTCCAAATCTGGCATCTGACCTGCACTGTGCATCCAAACAGTAGTGTTTTGTGAAAGTGTATACAGTCTTCCAGGTAGTTGCTTTGCAGATATCTAGCAAGGGGATGCCCCTTGCGGGCTACCACTGAAGCTGCAGTGCCCGTAGTTGAGTGGGCCCTGAGGTGGCTGCTTTCCAACCTTACTGCAACAGAACTGAATGCAAGAGACTATCCAGCAAGAGACATTCCACTTAGAGGCAGGCCTGCCCTTTCCTACCTCATGATAGGTGAGGAAGAGCTGAGTATGCAAAGTCCTGAGCCACTTGGTGTGCTCCAGGCAGTAGGTCAGCGCCCTTTTCATATCCAAACTATGTAGCTTTCGCTCACCAGGAGTGGACTTGTCTGTGAAAAAGACAGGAAGTGTTATGGACTGGTTCAGGTGGAATTCTGACACTAACCTGGGGAGGAATTTCCTATTTGTTCTGAGAACTACCTTATCTTTGTGGGAAATAATGTAGTTAGGTTCGGTGCAGAGTGCCTGCAGCTCTGAAATTCTTCTGGCTGAGGTGATTGCCACCAAAAAGACAGTTTTCCAAGTGATGTGCTTTAGTTCTGCTGTAGCCATAGGCTCAAAAGGGGGCTCCATGAGTTTGGCTATGCAAGCTTCAAGTCCCAGGGAGGAATAAGTTCCCTAAGTGGGGGTTGAAGGTGTGACAGAGCCTTGAAAAATTTCTTAAAGATGGAATGAGAAATTATAGACTTTTCCTCTCCAGCACAAATGGATGCTAGATTGACTTTTAGGGATGAGGCACTTAAGCCTGAGGCCTGTAGGTGCACCAAGTAGTCAAGCACTGAAGAGAGAGTAGCTTGCAGTGGGTGAATATGCCTGCCCTTGCACCATAGGGAAAATCTTTTCCATTTGGAAGCATAGGTCTTTTTAGTACTAGGTTTCTTAGCCAGACGAAGGATCCTTAGTACTTGTTCTGAGTACTGAGAGTCTGGGTACTCTAGCTCTTCAAGTACCAGGTTTTGAGGCGAAGAGACTCTATGTTGGGGTACATTATCCCCATTCTCAGGTAGAGTCAGGAGACTATGGCTCAAAGTCAGTCGAACTGCTTGCTTGGCTGACAGGGCCAGGAGCAGGGAATACCAAGGTTGTCTTTTCCAGTCTCGTGCCACCAGAACCATGGTGGCAGGCTGGGTTCTGAGCTTCACAAGGACCTTGAGAATCAAGAGAAAATTAAGGAAGGCATAAGGAACTAACTTATCCAGTCCAGGTTTAGGGCATCCACTGGTACTGTGCCTAGAGCTGAAGGCCTGCAGCAGTAGAGGGGTAGCTGGTGACTGAGGCTGGAGACAAAGAGATCTATCTCTGGTGTGCTCCACTTCCTGAAAATTGTGGCCAGTACTTGTCTGTTCAGGGTCCATTTGTGGTGGCCCTGACTGATGCGGCTCAGAGCATCTGCCACCACACTGTCCTTGCCTGGCTGGTGAATGGCCGAAAGCTGTATTTTCAGAGAGTAGGCCAGAGACCAAATCTGCGTGGCCTCTGAGCAAAGCTTTGTGGACCTTGTGCCCCCCTGCTTGTTGACATAAAACATTGCTAAGGTGTTGTCTGATCTGGACAGACTGACCTTTCAGATGAAGGACAAATGCTTTCATTGCCAGATAAACAGCTCTGAGTTTAAGGAGCTTTATGTGGTAAGTGGACTCCTTGGGGGACCGCGTCCTGCTTATGGACTAATCTGCCAGGTGTGCCTCCCACCCTAGAAGGGAGGCATCTGTAGTAAGTATTCTGGAAGGGGCCTCCTTCCCTGAGATTTTGTAAGTCTTTTCACCAGTCTAGGGCTTGCAGCAGAGTCCTTGTGACTGGAAGGAGTTTTGATATAGTATCATTTTCTCTGGGACCAGTGAGCCCTTAGGTGATACTGAATTGTCCCTAATTTGAAACCTGGTGCCTGGTACCATAGCTGTGGTAGAAGCCATGTGGCCTAGAAGCCTCAGGAAGTGTCTGGCTGGTCTTGGCTGGCCCAGGATGAAATAATTTGCTACATTCTGAAGGTTCTGTACCCTGTCAAAAAGGGAGCAGGGCCTTTCCCTTTTGTGTGTCCAGTTCTACCCCAATGAATTCCAATAATTGAACTGGACTGAAGTGGGATCATTGAGTACTGATTAGGAAGCCTACGGACTCCAGGATGCTCTGAGTTAGGCTGAGAGAAATTCTGACCTCCTGTGGAGACTTGCCTACTATTAGCCAATTGTTAAGGCAGGGGAAGACAGATACCTGTTGTCTCCTGAGATGGGCTGCTATACTGCCAAGCAATTTGAAAATACCCTGGGCCCAGAAGAAAGACTGAAGGACAGTGTTGCAAACTGTGGAATTTTCTGTGGGACTGCCTGACTGGAATGTGGAAACAGGCATCCTTTAGGTCTAAGGAAGCTAGCCAGTCCTCCTTTTGCAGGGGATGGAATCACCACAGCTAGGGTGACCATCTTCAATTTGGGATTGAGCAGATGTTTGTTCAGGTACCTAAGGTCTAAAATGGGTCACCAGTCCCCAGTTTTTTTCTAAGTTAGAAAATACCTGGAGTAGAGGTCATTGGCCCTTTCCCCACTGGAGGGGGAGGGAACTCCTTCCATTGCTTTTGCAGACAGAAGGAACTTTATTTATAACTCCAACAGTAGTTTCTCTGTTGAAGTTACAAATTTTAGTGACTTCTGGCCCTACTGAGTAGGAAATTCCTTGAACTGCAGGGTAAGTCCCCGATTCACTACCTCAAGCACCCACTTGTCGGTGGTAATGAGGTGCCAGTGGCGGAGGTAGTGGGTCAGCTTTCCTCCTACTAGGGGAGCGGAGAAGACCTAGCTTTTGCAGTCAGGAGATATGCTTAGACTGAGTACTTGAGGGAAGCGAGGAACCAGCCTGTCTCTGACCTCTCCTTCCTCTTTCCCTGAAGACACTTCTCATCTGAGAGTAATCCGGGGCACTGGCATAGGGTAGAAGGCTCAGGGGTAGTAACCTTTCCCTCTGCTCTGGGATCTCTGGGAAGTAGAGGCTTTTTACTTTTGCAGCATTACTTTGGTAGGTGGTTCTGTGTTCCTCCACCTTCTTCATGTAAGCTTTCATCTTGTCACCAAACAGTGAATTATTCTCACAGGGGAAATCCATAACATTAGTCTGAGTGTCCTGTGAGAGGTTGGTTGCTCTTAGCCAGGCATAGCACCTATGGGAGATGACCTGGGCCATGACTCTGGAAGCAGTGTCATCAGTGTCCACTGCCATGAAACTGGTATTTTGTAGCCTCTAGGGCAGTTTTTACAGTTTCTGCCAGGTCCTGGGCTACTTTGTCTGGGGCCTGTTGGCTGATGGCTAGTACAGAGATCGAGAGAGCTTTTTGATATTGAGCTGCAAAGGCCATATAAGCAGACAGGTGAAGCAGCACAGAAGCTGTTGTGTAAAATTGTTTACCCATCAACTCCAGCCTTTTAGATTCCTTTTCAGGAGGCTGCAAAGATAGAGGCACTTTAGCTTTCTCACAAGCAGCAGCCTGCACCACCCCCTCATGGTCAGGGTGCATATAGAGAAATTCACCATTATTTCTCCCCAGTTGGTACTTTTTCCCCCCAATGTTCTTATCCACTCCAGAAACAGAAGTGGGATTCTCAAGTATTTTAAAAGTTGCTCTGTGAAGTGACTGATGTATGGGCAAAAGCAACTTTTAAGGGGGAGGGAGACCCATCATATCTAAAAAGTCTTCCTCCTCCTCCTCCTCTTGGTTAGTGGTTTCTTGAACGGAGAGATCCAGAATGTCCACCATATGCTGAAAGAAGGTACAGTGAGAGGAAGAATCCTCCTGGCCATTAGAGGGAGCACCAAACTCTTGGTCAGGGGATACATCAGGTTCTAAAGGTTCACCCTCTGGCTGGTCATCATCATCATAGTAAAAACCTTGGACAAGCCTAGGGTTTGAGGTGTGAGGCGTAGTAGGGTCAGGAGGGGCATTAAAGAGATAGCACACAGCCTGTATAGTTTGGTATAAATGCCAAGCCTTAGCCATTTCTTCATCAGATTATGTATATTTTTGTGTCACTTGCATCTTCCTTTGCCTTTCAGCGGGAGGGGCAATGATATGTTTTAATTTTTGCTTCTTTTTTGCAGCCACTGAATCAGGAACCTGCCTCTTATGCCTCTTTTTATGTTGGTCAGAATTATTTTTATCAGGCTTATTTTCTAAGGAGTCCTTATTGGACTTTTCTATGGATTTCTGAGAAGATGAACACTCTTCAGAGTTTTTATTTGAGGGGGAGGCAGACTGAGAAGCCATGATTTCCAATCTTTTTTTTTTTTTTTTTAACTGTTTTAGAACAAAATTTAGAGTAAAGTTCACAGTTATGGTCCGGACCCAAACAGCTTATACAAAGATCATGGCCATCTGTCTTGGCCACTATTTTAGCCCACTTAATGCAATTTTAAAACTAGTAGGTCCAGTTTTCTTTTTAGGTCTATCTGACATGCCAATTTGTCGGAAGATCTCAGAATTATGTTCCAAAAGGGAAAAATTAATAGAATTCAGTCAGTTCCCAAGCACTATGGAACCATGTATAAACAGTTGCAAAAGCACAAAAAATAAGAGTTTGTAGTTTAAAATCGCAGTTCTGATGAAAAATAGGGAACAGTGAATAAAATAAATAAAAAGCGCTTTATTTAGTTCATAAGCGCTAACATTTTACCTCAGAAAAAGAGCAGGAACTACAGTAGGAAACACTGAGGTATAGAAAATCTGTGGGTCCTGGGAACTGAAGGAACTGCTAAAAAAACCCTCTAAAATAAAGAAAAATACCTCAAAAAACACTAAAGGCAGCACTAAAATAAATATTTTACTGTCATAAAGAACTTCTTCAAGCAAAGTTGTGAAGAGAGGACTCTGTGGCAGTGTAGTCCAGTCAGCGGAGAAATTAATCTGACTGACCTCCCATTCTAGCTACAGGCAGCACTTCCACTCCTGTTCTCTGATTGGCTGATGCCAAAAATCATTAACATTGACTCCACCTCCGAGGCAGCTGAACCCAGCTGGCATACTGCATATGTACAAGCATACTGAAGAATTCCTGGGGTGAGAAACAAGTTTCTTAATTGCTAGGTATCGTGCAATTTGCTAACAAGTCAGCTTTTCATGGATCTTAGTGGTGGTATATTTGGCCCAGTAGTTGTTCCCAAAATATGGGTTACTGCTTTTAAGAATGAGGTGATGCAGGCTTTATTCTTTTTTTTTTAATTATTCTTCTTCTTTTGCTAACCAGGTAATGCCCAATGGATACGAGGCCAGTTTAGAGAAGTGACCCAGGAACACTGCGGAGTTTACATGACTTGCTCAGTCGCACAGTATGAGGTGGTTGTGGAAATCAAACCCTGGCTATCTGGTCCTGCTTTTTTTAAAGGACAGCTAATTCAGTACTTAAAACCCTGTCAGGTGGGGTAAGCTTGTCAGCAAAGCAGTAGTGCTACAGCTCACAATGCCAGCAATCCAGGTACAGGAATAAGCCAAAGCTCTCACAGGGATGGCTAGGTGAGCAGGATCAAGCACCCATAGAACACTCTCCTCCTCGTGGCAGGTGGGTCACAGTCTCTGCTAAAATACTATCAGGGTGACCACAGGTACCAGTGTAGCTACAGTTGTTACAGCAGGAGGGAGAGATGTCGACTGGATCCAGTGGGCACAGCCACGCTTCAGCATGTGCAGCACATCACTGAGTCCTTGTGTTCCATGTCTATGGGAACGGAGAATAAGGAAATACCATGCAGGATGAAGTTGATAGAACTACTGGGGCCCCGACGTGCCAAGTGCCTTCTGTTTCCCAGAACTGTGTTGCTCAGGGCGGGGGGAGGAGGAGTCCAACCAGTTCCCCATTGACCCAACCATGAAGGGGAAAGTCAGTGGGTACAGGTTAGAAGTAGGTGACAGAGAAGGCACAGGTGGGGCTGGAAGGCCACTGGATAAGTGGATGGGGGCTACCAGGGAGAGCAGAAGGGGTAAAATAGAATGCAGCACAACTCTTCTATCTATCTATTTTGAATCTACCTTGGAGTAAATTATCACTCGGAAAGGAGAGCAAGGATTCATAAGACTGGGTTCAGGAAGCACTGTAGTATCCCATACCAAACTGAAACATAGAAATATGGACTGACAGCAGATAAGGACCACTTGGCCCACCCAGTCTGCCCATTTCCCTACCTACTGGATAAGCTGCAGATCCTAGTTAACCAACAGCCTACTTCTTCCTACTCCCAACCAGAATTGCCTTATGTCTATCCCATGCATTCTTGAATTACCCCACTGTTTTTGACCCCACAACCTCCTCAGGAAGGCCGTTGCATGCGTCCACCACCCTGTCTGTGAAAAAATACTTCCTCATGTTGCCCCTGAGACGTCCCCACTCTGTCTTCATATTGTGCCTTCTTGTTCTTGCACATCTTTTTTTCTGAAAGATGCTACCTTCCTGGACTTTGTTGATTCCCTTGAGGTACTTGAAAGTTTCTATCATGTCCCCACTCTCCTTCCTTTCCTCGAGGGTATACATGCTAAACTAATTTAGTCTCTCTTCGTATGGCTTCTGGAGCAGACCCTGCACCATTTTAGTTGCCCTCCTCTGGACTGCCTCTATCCTATGTCCTTGTGGAGATGGGGTCTCCAGAACTGTATGCAGTACTCCAGATGGGGTCTCACCAACTGTCTGTACAGAGGGATAACAACTTCCTGTTTTCTACTGGTGATGCCTCTTCCAGTATATCCCAGTATCTCCCCAGCCATCCTTACTGCCTTCTCACATTGCTTGCCTACCTTTAGGTCATCTAATATTACTACCCCCAGGTCCCTTTCCATTTTTGTTGTTGTTAGTACCTCCCCCTATTGTGTACTCTTCCCTTGGGTTTTTATTTCCCCAGGTGCATTACTTTGAACTTCTTTGCATGAATCTTAGCCACCATACTTTTGACCATTCCTCCAACCTTGCCAAGTCCCTTCTCGTCCTTTCTACCCCCCCTTGTGTATCAACCCTGGTGCAGATCTTTGTGTCATCTACAAAGAGACATACGTTTCTTTCCAGACCCTTTGCAATGTCACTTATAAAGACATTAAAAAGGACTGGACTCAGTACTGAACCCTGCAATACCCCTCTAGTAACCCCCCTTTTTTTGTTGTGGACCTCGTTTACTATTATCCTCTGTGTCCTGTTTTCTAGTCAATTTTTCACCCGTGCTACCACCCTGGGACCCACTCTCAGGCTGGTTAATTTGTTTATTAATCTTTTGTGTGGACTGTGTCAAATGCCTTGCTAAAGTCTAGGTAGGCCATGTCCACAGCCCCTCCCTGGTCTATTACTTTGGTCACCCAGTCAAAGAAATCTATTAGATTTGTCTGACATGACCTTCCCACTGTGAATCCATGCTGCTGTGGATCCTGTGTCCCGCTGACCTCTAGGTGCTCAACAATTCTTTCTTTCAGATGTGATTCCATCATTTTCCCTACCACTGAAGTCAAACTAACATAGCTGTAGTTTCCTGCCTCTGCTCTGCTCCCATGTTTGTGAAGGGGGAATCGTATCAACCCTTCTCTAGTCCTTAGGTACCACACCATCCTCCCATGATTTGTTAAAAAGGGTAGTTAGTGGTGTCACTAGTTCTCATAGAAACATAGACTTTGATGGCAGATAAGGACCACCTGGCCCACCTAGTCTGCCCATTTCCCTACCAAGAGGATAAGCTGCAAATCCTATTTACCCAATAGCCTATTTCTTCCTACCCCCACAAAAATTGCCTTATGTCTGTCCCATGCATTCTTGAATTTTCCCACAGTTTTAGACCCCACAACCTCCTCAGGAAGGCTGTTCCATGCACCCACCACCCTCTCTGTGAAAAAATACTTCCTCATATTGTCCCTGAGCTGTCCCCGCCCCCCATCTTCAGATTGTGTCCCCTTGTTCTTGCACACATCTCTTTTTCTGAAAGATTCTACCCTCTTGGACTTTGTTGATTCCACTGAGGTACTTAAATGTTTCTATCATGTCCCCCCTCTCCCTCCTTTCCTCAAGGGTATACATATTAAGCTCCTTTAGTCTCTCCTTCAATGGCTTCTCTTGCAGACCCTGCACCATTTTAGTTGCCCCCCTCTGAACTGCCTCCATCCTGTCTATGTCCTTGCGGAGATGGGGTCTCCAGAACTGGATGCAGTACTCCAGATGGGGTCTCACCAACTGTCTGTACAGGGGCATAACAACTTCCTGTTTTCTACTGATGATGCCTCTCCCTATACATCCCAGTATCCCCCAGCCCTCCCTACCGCCTTCTCACATTGCTTACCCACATTTAGGTCATCTGATATGACTACCCCCATGCCCCTTTCCATTTTTGTTGTTGTTAGTACCCTCCCCCCCACTGTGTACTCTTCCAGTAGGTTTTTGTTTCCCAGGTGCATTATTCTGCACTTCTTTGCATTGAATCCAAGCTGCCATACTTCTGACCATTCCTCCAACCTTGCCAAGTCCCTTCTCATCCTTTCCATGCCTCCTTGTATATCAACCATGTTGCAGATCTTTGTGTCATCTGCAAAGAGGCATACTTTTCCTTCCAGTCCCTCTGCAATGTCACTTATAAAGACATTAAAAAGGACTGGACCCAGTACTGAACACTGAGGTACCCCACTAGTAACCCCTTTTTCTTCAGAGTGGACTCCATTTAGTTTAGTTTAGTTTATTAGTCTAGGAATTAATACCTTTGAGCCAGGGCTCTTTTACAAAGGTTCCCGTCACAAAGAACATTTAACAAAAGCACGATACACATTACAGGTAAAACCAGACAGGAAAGTTACATCATAAATTTGCTATTAACAGTTTAAGGCAGTAACGTTTTAAGTTTCATAGAAAAACAAGCTATAACAGGTTCAGCTAGTAGACAATTTCGAGGTTAAGGAAACTTCCAGGAGAGGGTGATCATTAGGCGCCAAAAGGAGGCTAGAGAGGAGGGAAAGGTGGTGAGCGGGACAGTAAGTGAGAGGGACAGGAAAAAGGGGGAGTGAGTCTGGGTGGGAGACAGAAGTAGTAGAGGTACCAGAGGTTCATTAGTCAGGGAGGAAGAGGCCTCAGATGTGAGGATGGACATGAGGAGTAGTAGTCTTTATCTAGCACAATCACAGTTGCTAGTGGTGGTGAGGTGGGCATAGAGCATGGATTTGAAAGCTTCAGCGAGGTTGAAGATAGGTAGGTGGACTAAGCGCATTGAACCATCTGGGGCCCTGTATACGAAAGACCTTTGTCCCTGTGCAGTCCGGCATCTCGGAACCAGGAAAGGTTGGTGTTCAGATCTGGTGGAGGGTCGTGAGCCAGGATTCAGTCGGAGTAGGTTTTGAATACATAATGGAGTCAGTCCCAAGATAGATTTTTTTGCCATTGTGCAGGTGAGATAAATAAGACGATTTGATAGGTTCAACCTGCCTGATTCATAGTACAGATCACACGTGTGAGTCAGTCTTTGAGCCCCCGTGAGGAGCCGGAAGACCTTATTTAGAGTGATTGAGATACGCCTTAGAGCAGTGGAGGTAGCTGAGCCATAAATAATAAGGCCATAGTCAATGATTGAGATTATGGAACTCTGTATAGCTATTCTCAATGCCGCTTGATTTAGAAATTGATGATTCTGAATAGTATTCAAGCGTTGGTTCACTGTTTTCGCAGTGTTGTCAATGTGGGTTGCAAAGGTGAGCCCTTGGTCAAAAGTGATGCCAAGGTATTTGAAAGTATTTACTTGGTCCAGTGTAATTCCATGAGGTTTGTATGGTGAGTGGAGTATGCCTATTTTTGTTTTGGTGATTGGAGAAGAGCATGGCTTTTGTTTATTGTGGTTTAGCACAAGTTTACTATCCAGGAACCACCTTTCAACACTAGAGAAAGCAAGTTGCAGGCTTTTTCGTGGGAGTTTGGATCCTTGTGGGAAGAGAATTACAGCATCATCAGCGTATAAGATTATTTTCTCCTGGCAGATATCTGGGAGGGAGTTAAGGAACAGGCTAAAGAGGAGCGGTCCAAGAATTGATCCCTGTGGTACACCAGAGAGAACTGGTTTGAAGTCGGAGAGTTCATTAGAGATTTTTACAGACTGTGACCGATTGGACAGGTAACTTTTTACCCAAGCACAAGGACCTTCGGCCAGGCCTAGGCTAGAAAGTAGGGAGGTAAGTAGGCCATGATGGACTGTGTCGAAAGCTTTTGTAAGATCGATAAAGACTGCACCTGTTTGGCACCCTTTGTCCAGGGCTGAGTGGACTTCTCCAGAGAAATCAAGTAAGGCTGTTGTTGTACTATGTCCTTTCCTAAAGCTGTGCTGTTGATTACAGAGTAGATTGTATTTGTCCAGGTAATCAGAGTTGGTCTGCCACTATTCGTTCAAGTGCTTTGGAGAGGGAGGAGTATTGATATTGGTCGATAGTTTCCTGTTGAGGTTTTGTCCCCCTTTGTGCACTGGCGAACTATGGCAGATTTCCATTTGTTGGGAAATTGACTTTGGCAAAGTGACAGATTAAGAATTTTGCAAGGATGAATTACTTCATCCAGGGTGAGAGACAGGATTTTTAGATCTAGCGTGTCACTACTTGTTCTGGATTTGGAGCAGGCCTTTCTTATGTACTTGTGTGCTTCGTGCACTTTGATTTTCTTGAAGTAAAATTGTGGTTTGTCAAGAGGGGTGTTTTGTGATACTAGGCTAGGCACAGGTAAATCCGAGAAGAAATCTGGGGGGAGGACCCCACTAAGGTCTGTGAATGTCTTATTAAGTGCATCTGCAATAGACTTTGGGTCAAGAGTGGTGGATCCATCAACTTTACAATTACTTTCTGTGTCCTGTTGTCCAGCCAATGTTTTACCCATGCTACCACCCTGGGACCCACTCCCAGGCTGGTTAATTTGACTATTAATCTTTTGTGTGGGACTGTGTCAAATGCCTTGCTAAAGTCTAGCTAGGACATGTCCACAGCCCCTCTCTGGTCTACTACTCTGGTCACCCAGTCAAGGAAGCCAATTAGATTTGTCTGACATGACCTTCCCGCTGTGAACCCATGCTGCCTTGGGTCCTGTGCCCCACTGGTCTCTAGGTACTCAACAATTCTTTCCTTCAGAAGTGATTCCATCACTTTCCCTACCACAGAGGTCAAACTGACAGGCCTGTAGTTTCTTGCCTCTGTCTTGGTCCCACTTTTCTGAAGGGAAATCACATCTGCCTTCCTCTAGTCCTCAGGTACCACACCATCCTCCCATGATTTGTTAAAAAGGGTAGTCAGTGGGGTCACTAGTTCTCTGCTTAATTCTTTTAGAATTCTGGGGTGAATTCCATCTGGCCCCATTGCTTTGTCCACCTTCAGTTTTAGGAGTTCATTCAGAACCCTTTCTTCTGTGAAAGGACTGGGATCGACCCCCCTATCCAAAGTGCTTCTGTTAATTGGATTAGGCACCTCCTCTTTTGTGAACTGAGCAGAAGTATTCATTCAGTATCCCTGCTTTTTCACTGTCCCTCTCTGCCCACCCACCATCCATTCTATTCAGCCTCACTATCCCTCCCTTCATCTATCTACACTCCCTGATATACCTATAAAAGGTTTTATCCCCCTTCTTAACCGAGTTGTCTATCTTTTCCTCAGTTTGGGCCTTTGCTATTCTGACTACCCTCCTTGCTTCCTTCTGCCTTAACTGGTACAGTTCTCTGTCCTGCTCCTTCTGTGTTTCCTTATACTTCCTAAATGCTATATTTTTCTCCCTAACCTTCACCATCACCTCTTTTGAGAACCATAGCGGCTTTTTTTTTGTTTTGATTCATTTATTTGCTTCACACAGAGGCTTGTTGCCTCTGTGATGGCAGTTTTGATATTTCCCCATTGTTGCTCCACCCCTCTTTCTAGTCTGTTTGCTAGTGCTTTTCTTTTTTTTTGCAATTCAAACTTTATTCAGTTTTGTACAATACCGCAGAGAAGATCCAGTAAACACACAAGTAATTGAGACAGTACTGAAATACAGAGATTAGGTCAACTCTTCCCTTCCCCCTCCCCTCCCATTCCTTCGCACAGGTGCAACCCCCAGAAGGCCAACTGAGTGGGGGCAAGTCCCTATTAGGCCTGCAAGGAGTACAATGTCCGTATGGGGCCCCATATCTTCTGGAATTTTTGAGACTGATCATGCAGGTTAGGTATCATATTCTCTAGGCGCAGATTTACCAAGAACTCTTGCAACCATTCACTGTAAGCAATGCCAGTCGTATCCTTCCAATGACACAGCACCAGATTTTTCACTGACATGGCTATCAAAGCCATATGGAATTTCCTAATGTTTATTGTGATAGAGGAGAAATCTCCCAAAATGCAAATTTCGGGAGTAAAAAGGTAATTAATCCCAGTAACGGATCCACCCTCGATTGAATCTCTTGCCACAAGGGAGTCACCTTATTACACTCCCAAAAATATATGTAGGAGATTCCCCTTGTCCTGGTGACAACGAATACCCATACTAGATGACAGGAGCCCCAACTTAGCCAATTTGCAAGGAGAGTAATAATAATTGTGCAAACTTTTAAACTGCATAAGCCGGAGCTTATCATGTTTGATGTACTTGTGACAGTCCGCCCATAGAGAGGGCCAATTAAAGATCTGGTGAGGGAAATGAGCGGCCCAAAATTGGGACGGACCAAAACAGTCCAGCCATTTCCAATTTTGTAGTATCCCATACATCTTGGACACAGCATGAGGGCGGACAGCCACCGAAATCAGTTCCGTCCAGTATGGATGATTTTGAGAAACTGGGGGAACCGTACCGAGAGATTTCACCAATAGGTGCCGTAACTGGAATATTTTGAAAACCACCACATTCGGAATTTGGGCTTTTTGAATGATCTCGGAGGAACTGAACCACGAGTGATCGTCTCGTATAAAAAAAACTAAGCAGACGATCTCCCAGTTGGGGGATCCACCTCAACTGGAGTGGTTTGCCCTCTATGGTGAGGTTGGGATTTCCCCACCATGGTTGGGCAGGGTCCACCATATGCTCGTATTTCAAGAAAGCACATAACATGCTAGTGCTTTTCTAAGGCACTCTCCCATCTTGCCAATGTCAGCCCTCCTGAAGTCCAGAACCCTCATTATACAATGGCAAGAAAAAATCCTGGACTCTGATTGGTCAGTCTTAGGCTGGACCCGTGATGTTAATCAGCACAACATCACGAGTCTTGTCTCAGCCTCACTGTGAACCCACTTGGATGATGACCATTTCTCTTTTCTTGCATCTCCTCTTAAGAAAAAAAAATATTTTTCCACACTAATAAAAACATTCTTTAAAATACATTTTTTAATTTTGTATATAACAACGAGCCATTGTATAATAGCAATAGTGCCCTCCAGGGTGTGTGTCGTTTGGGATAACGTCACGCCTCAGGTATTGGACGCACTCGGCCTACGGCCTCATGCCCAACCACCTGGGGCGTGACGTTATCCCAGCACGACACACACCCTGTCAGGCATTATTGCTTAACTTTTGTATGGCTTGACTCTGTGTAGCTGAGTTTATCGTGAACCACACTGTTTGGTGGTCACTTGTTCCCAAATGGCTACCCACTTCTAGATTTGAGATCCTTTCACTGTCCCCATTTGAGAGTATGAGGTCTAAGATTGCTCCCTCATGAGTAGGTTCCAAAACTGGCTGTCTGAGGCATGCCACCTGAAGGGCATCGAGAATGGCCCTGCTTTTGGATGTGGATGTGGCTGCAGCAAAGGTGCTCCAGCTAACATCTGGCATATTAAGGTCCCCCATCAACAGTATATACAGGTTACTCACCTGTAACAGGAGTTCTAGGAATGGTATATGTTGTTCATCCACACTGTCTGGCAGGTATCCTTGCCGCTTTAAATCTTGCCGGAAGGTCTTCAAGCTGGCTCCTCCCACCCACCGGTGGTGAAACCTCGCCCGCCCATGACGCCAGGATCTGGCCCGCTGGAAGCTCTGGCCAGCATCGGCCGGAGGTCAATGTGGATGAACAATATATACCATTCGTAGAACTCCTGTTGCAGGTGAGTAACCTGTATTTCTAGGGACATGGATATGTTGTTCATCCACACTGTCTGGCAGACTCCTAGCAGTTCTCCAGGAGAAAGGAGGCAAGGCGCACACCCCCTACTTAGGGAATAGAGACTGGAGAACAGAGGCCCCAAAACCAGCATACCGGCATGACTCAAGGTCGATGTGGTAATGGGTGATGAAGGTGTGTGCTGACTTCCAGGTAGCAGCCCTGCAGATATCCTGGATAGGGACGTCCCTGGAAGCAGCCACCGATGCAGCAGTATGGCGGGTAGAATGAGCTCTTATCCCTCTGGGAGGCTCCATGCCCGCCAACTTATAGCAGAGATCTATGCAGGAGGTGACCCACCTGCTTATCGTCCGCTTGGCTGCAGGTCTGCCAGGTGCGGCTTCAGCGTAGGTGACAAACAGCTGGCGAACCTCTCCCCGAATTTCAGCTGCACTCCTTATAATAAGCGAGCGCTCTTCTAGGCTCCAAAGTATGGAGCCTGTATTCGGCCTCCGAGGTGTGATTGGGGTAAAACACCAGCAGAGTCAACACCTGGTTAAGGTGAAACTCCGACACCACCTTGGAGGAATTTCGGTTGGGGGCGCATGACAACCTTGTCCCTGTGGAAGACCAGGTAAGGAGACTCGATGCAGAGCGCCTGGAGTTCTCCCATCCTTCTGGCTGACGTGATAGCCACCAAGAAGGCGGTCTTCCATGACAGGTGAGAGAGTTCACACCTGTGCATTGGTTCGAATGGCTTGCCCATGAGCTTTGCCAGTACCAGCAGTAAATCCCAAGGAGGTGGAGGTTCTCGCACCAGAGGGGAAATGTGATCAAGGCCTTGGAAAAAGTGCCAGACCACCTTCTCCTGCGCCACCGACTGCTCCCCGGCCTGCGCCCGGTAAGCAGAGATGGCTGCCAGGTGCACCCTTAGGGTCGTCGACCTAAGCCCTTGACGAGAAGGGGACCATAAATAGTCCAAGATGCTTGCCAAAGGACAGGAGGAAGGGTCCAAACCCTTGCCCTGACACCAAATGGAAAATCTCTTCCATTTGAAGGCATAGCATTTCCTGGTCGACTCCTTACGGGACGCCTCAACTACATTGAGGACCTCGTCGGAAAGACCCAAGGCCTGGAACTCTAGCCGCTCAGGAACCAGGCCGTCAGGTGCAGGGATTGAAGGTACGGATGGAACACCTTCCCCTGATTGACTGAGAGCAGGTCCGGGCGAGCTGGAAGCTGCCTCGGGAACCTGGAGCTGAGGCTGAGGCTGAGGAGATCTGGGTACCAGAATTGGCGGGCCAGTCTGGGGCTATCAGAATCACCTGCGCCTTGTCCCTCCTTGCTTTGAGAAGCACCTTGTCATCAAGGGAAATGGGGAGATGGAAGAGGCCCGGGGTCCACGGCCTCGAGAAGGCATCCCCCTGCAGCGAGCCCTGCTGAGGGGGGTGGGCATGGAACAGCCTCAGCTTCACGTTCTCCCTGGAGGCAAACAGGTCCACCTGAGGAGTGCCCCAATGGGAGAACAGATCTTGTACTACCTCTGGCAGGAGAGACCACTCGTGGGATGCAGCCCCTATCTGGCTCAGTGCATCGGCCAGGGTGTTGGAGGCTCCTGCCACATGAATGGCTAGAAGATCCGCCTCCAAGCTGCGCACGAGTGACCAAATCGGAGAGCTTCCTTGCTAGCATGGATGGGCCCCCCCCCTGGCGGTTTAGGATACATGGTCGTGGTATTGTCCGCCTGACTCGGACCACTTGACCCCGGAGAAATGGAGCAAAGGCGGTGAGAGCTAGGCGGACCGCTCGGAGCTCCAGCAGGTTGATGTGGTATCGGGACTCCGCGAGGGACCAGAGGCCATGCGCCCGTGTTCCCCAGATGAGCACCCCAACCCATCAAAGAGGCATCAGTCGATAGAGAGACCGTCAGCTCGGGGCGGACAAACGGGATGCCCTCCTGCAGATGAGCTGGAACGGTCCACCACCGGAGAGCGTTCCACATCCCCTGGGTCACCGTCACTAGCTGGTCCAATGGATCGCAGCGTTGTGACCACTGGCTGGCCAGTCCCCACTGAAGGGGGCGCATGTGCCAGCGTGCCCAACGGACCACGCTGGTACAGGCCGCCATGAGACCCAGGAGGCGCAAGAAGTCCCGGGCAGGGCACGATTGCCCAACCAGAAATGATTGGGCAAAGGAGGTAAGAACCTCGGCCCTGTCCACTGGGAGCCGTGCTCTGGCTCGAAGAGAGTCGAGCTCTGCCCCGATGAACAGAATCACCTGCTTCAGCTTGAGTTCCGACTTGGCCTCGTTGATGAGAAGGCCGATTTGAGAGCAAACCTGGAGGGCCAGATCTCTAGACCGCTCCACCTCCTGTCTGGAGGGGGCTGCTATCAACCAATCGTCAGGTAAGTACACCGGACCTCGGCGCCGCAGGGAAAGCTGTCACCACTGCTATGCATTTGGTGAAGACCCTGGGAGCTGGAGACAGGCCAAGGGCATGGCTCGGAACTTGAAAAGGGATCCCTCCGCTCGAAAGCGAAGGAATCTCCGATGTGACGGATGGATAGGGACGTGAAAGAACGCGTCCTGCAGGTCCAGACAGCAGAACCACACGCCGTGTTCCAGGGATGGTATTATCTGAGCCAGAGTGACCATCCTGAAGGTTCGAGACCTTAGGAACTTGTTCAGGTCGTGTAGGTCGAGAATGGGGCACCAGCCCCCCGTCCGTTTCGGAACCAGGAAGTACCTGGACACAAACCCCGGGTCTGAGGGAGGGTCCACCACCTCCCTGATCACCTCCTTTTGGAGGAGGAGAGCGATGTCGGCCGGCGAGCCGACAGTGAGGCTGCGGACCCCGAGGCCCCCCCGAGGTGCGACGGCTCTGAAGGGCGGGGCCTGCTCAAATTCTAGAGGCAGGCCTTTTCCCACCACCTCCAGCACCCACCTGTCCATGGTAATAACGGACCAGGCGGAAAGGAAGTGCCGGAGTCGTCCCCCCATGGGGGGAACCTGGGGTGAGATGACGGGGTTGGGGGCGACACCCCTCAGCCCGTCACTGGGCAGGCTTGGAGGAGGAACCGGCCGAGGGACCTCCTGGGCCTTTACCTCCCTGCTTCCTGTTGGAGGAAGCCCTGGGCTTGGGTTTGGGATGCCAAGCCCGCGTCTGCTGGCCCTGACGTTGCTGGGCCGGGCGCAGAAGGACGCAAAGGGCTTAGGCTGTGGTTTGCGGCCTTGTCCTTCTGAGCGGAAGAGACCGAGTCAAGGTAGCATTGGACTTCTCGATCCTCTGCAGGTGACCTTCCACCCCAGGGCGAAGAGGTCGGTCCCAAAGGAACATCCGCCAACTTGTGCTGGGTATCCGAGTGAAGGTGGATATCCTCAGCCAAGCCCGGACGACAAGCCACTGCGGCCGCCACAGACCTGGCACATGAGTCCCCAATGTCTAAAGCAGTCTGGAGCTGCTGTTTGGCCACTGCCCTGCCCTGGTCCTGCACCTGCCTGACCGTGGTCTGCAGATCAGCGGGAAGATGAGGGCGACCTCATCCAGGAGCCCAACAGGGCATGAGAGAAATGTGCCATGAGGACGGCCGAACTGGCCTGGCGAAGGCTGAGGAGGGGCGCGCACAGACTTTTCACCGGCATAGTCCAATTTCTTGGACTCCTTGTCGGAGGTTTGTCCACATCCTAAGCGTTCCCAGCACACCGAAAACGCTGTCGGTAACTAACCCTCGCCGAGGGTGTTCTAAACCGGACAAGGAACCAGTAGGGACCGCATACTTCCTGGCCATTCTGGCCGAAGGCGCAGGGCAGGAAGCAGGGCGCTGCCAGAGCTCCAAGGCCGGGCCCACCATGGCCTCGGCCACCGGAAAGGCCTCCGTAGGGGAATCCCCTCGGTCCAGAATCTCCGTGAGGGGATACCTGGCCCGCTTAGAAACGGGTTTGAGCTTCATCCTGGTGGACTCCGAGATGAGCCGAAGCAATCCCAGGAAGGATGAAGGGCTATCGTCCACCGACTGTCCTCCTGAGGACTCCAAGTCCATTCGCTTGGAGAAAAGGGAGGAATTGTCCTCGGACTCGGAAGAGTCCTCAAAGAGCTGCCTCGGGCCTGAGCCACCCTCCACCTGCCGAGGCCGATCGGGAGTGAGGGTGACAGACAGCCTATGGGGCAGTCCCTGAGCTGACCAAGAATTTTTGGACGGAGCCCCAACTAACGGCTGTGGAGGCAGAGGTTCCACCGGAATCGGTGGGGCAGCTGGTTTTGGCCGAACAACCGGCCTGGGAACAGGCTCCTCAGATAAAACGAGGGGTTGTTTCGGCCGCTCCGGTGACAGCCACTTAATGGCTGGGGAAGACGACAGCGTCAGCTTATTCCAAGTCAGAAGGAGCTGTTGCCACATGAGTTCCTCATATCTTCAGCGCAACTTGTGCCAAGCCTCCTTGTCCGGGAGGAGGAAGGACATGAGCGCGTGACTGCTTGCGGTGCGAACCGAGACCGCCTATGACGGCGGGATCGGCTGGACAGTGAAGAAGTCCGAGACCGAGAACCTCGGCTTTCCCGAGGACGGTGCGGGGAGGTGTCGTGGGGAACCGACACACCCCTCAGTTCGGAGGATTCAACCGAAGGCTCCGGAACCGGAGGCACAGACGAGCCAACAGGGTCCTCAACTCCCACCGGGGGAACCGGGGAGAGGAGATTCTCGGCTTCTCCTGCCGACAACCCGTCAAACGGGTCGAGAAAAATCTCGACCGCGTCGATGGGAGTCTCGGTCAACTGGCCTGACGGGGACACCGTGAGACCAGTGGCCGAAGCTGAGCAGTCGACCGAAGTCGACGGCCGACAACTCGGGGAGAGGGATCTTTCCCACTCCCAAGAGCGTCGATGGTGAGACTTACCCTTGTCTCTCTTTTTGGACCGAGAAAACAGTCCAGAAGAAGTTGGTCCCTCACCTTTAGTTGAGAGGGTCAGACAAAGCTCCTTAAAAGAAGCTGAATAAGAGGCACCGAGAGAGAGCGGGACAAATGGCGCAGCTGAGGTAGAAGCGGCCCGCGCCGCCTCCTCTTTCGGCGATCATCTGCTCGAGCTGATCCGCTGAGCCCGCCCAGACACCGCCGACCGGGCCTCTTTTGGCTTCACCAGAGAAATCGCTACGGACGCCCAGTTGTAAACCGCAGCACGGTCTTCGAGGACGAAATGGGCCGAAGGAAGAGCACAGGTTGTAGGCCTGCGGTCATGCCCAGGCCTAGACAGTAGACGACGCGGAGTGCGGATCCATCCGAGACATCTTCTGCCCGCAAGGGCATCTCCCGAATCCGGGAGTCGATTTATCCATTGCAGCCGCGAGGGAGAGAAGACCGAAATCTTTTTAGCAAAAACACTTTTAATTTCGAAAATTCGAAGAATTAGGAACCAGTCTTATACGCAGAGCGTTAAGGAGGGAACCTGAGCTTCCAAGCGGTAAGGAAGATCTGGCGTCATGGGGCGGAGCCGAGAGTTTTACCACCCGGGTGGGTGGGAGGAGCCAGCTTGAAGACCTTCCGGCAAGATTTAAAGCGGCAAGGATACCTGCCAGACAGTGTGGATGAACAACATATCCATAGAACTCCCCTTTCTCTGCCATCCTAAGTATGTCTTCTATCATATCCTTGTCCATTCCCTCTCCCTGACATGGGGGTCTGTAAACAACCCCTGTGCTGACTGTGGTGCCATTTCCAGTCTCCAAGGTGACCCACAGTGCCTCCCCTCCTCCCTGTTTACTCTTTTGTTCAATTGCTTTTATCCCTTCCCTTACATAGAGAGCTACTCCTCCCCCTCTTCTACCCTCTAAGATGACCCATAGTGCCTCCTCTCCTCCCTGTTTACTCTTTTGTTCAGTTGCTTTTATCCCTTCCCTTACATAGAGAGCTACTCCACCCCCTTGTCTCCCCTCCCTATCTCTCCTGTAGGTTGTGTACCCTGGTATGTTAACATCCCAGCCATGGTTCTCTGTGTACCATGTTTCTGTGACTGCTACAATATCCAGGCATCCCTCTTCCATCAAGGCCACCAGTTTAGGGAGCTTGTCCAGATTATGGGAGTTGGTACTGATTACCCTCCGTTTCTTGATGGCTTTACCCCTTTTGGCCCCATCCCTGTCCTTACTGCGTTTGTCATTCTCTCCATTTATCCCTGCTCTTCTCCCTATTGACATCTCTATGTTGGTGTCTACCTCACTTAGTACCCTGATTTTTTTTTTGGGGGGGGATAGGATTTCCCTGCCCCTCTCCAGTGCCTCCCCCCCTTGGCTAGTTTAAATGCTTGCCAATGAAGCATTTAAATCTATCACCTAGGATCCTGGTCCCCCTCCTGGACAGATGCAGACCAGCATGCCAGTATAGGCCTGCATCCTTCCAGGTGGATCCCCAGTCCCCAATGAAGCCAAATCCCTGAGCTCTGCACCAGTTTTTCAACCACTGATTGAATCCCATAGTGTCGAGCACCCTAGCCTCACCAGTGCCATATATAGGTAGCACCTCCAAGAAGGTTACCGTGCGTGCTATTTTTTTAAGGCCCCTCCCCATCTCCACAAATGCTTCTTGCATTGCTCTGATCCCTTTCTTAGCCAGGTCATTTGTCCCTAGGTGGACAATGATATCCAGCTTCCTCCCCTGTGCAGCTGCTCCTGCGATCCTGAGGATTCGCTCCCTGTCCCTCCAAGCCATGGCACTAGGCAGGCACCTTACCTCCCTCTCCTCTTCCTCTCCCAGTTCTACTTTCCTAACAATGGAGACCTCCACCAGGAGTTGTTTCCTTCCCCTGTGGGATCCCATGCCACCCTCATGTGGGTCTCCTTTGTGGAGGTTCTCAGCATTCTCCTTGGTCTCCACTGTGAGTGTCTCCATAGAGGAACCACACTTTTCCACAACGACATAAAAATTGTGGAGAGGTACAACTGGAGGGATGTGCCTCTGTTCCACCACGCTCACCCTCCCTGAGCCCAATGTGGTCCAACTGCTCCTTTTTCTTGGCAACCTCAGAGGTAATGGCAGTGACCCTAATGGTCCCTGGGTGGGAGCAGAGGTCCCACAAATCCTGGCCAAATCAGTCTGGAGATAAGCAACCTCCTCCCTCAGCCCAGAGAGGTGCTTGCAGATGGGACAACACCGCATCCTCCAGAATGTCTCCCGGAAGACTGCTGCTCCACAGCCACTGCATTGCACCACTCCCATCATATCTTATTTCTGGTCCCCTAATTGTTGTTTGGAATACTTACTCTTTCCTCTGTTTATTTTATTTTTTTTCTCTCTCCCTACTTACGTACTGCCTCTGTGCCCTTTTAGCACCTGATCTTCCTGTTCTGAGATGAGAAGTTCCTATATTTCTCAGTAGTCTCCTTACTTGCTCAGTCAGACCTCCAGCAGCTGGGGGGGACGGAGAGCTACTCTTGCCCTTTTAGGATGATGAGTCTTTGGTGGCTCTGATCACTCGCTTAGTTCTCCCAAACAGGAAGTTCCTGTTGTCAGTCAAATCCTGTGCCTATAAAAGTAGAACTGCCTTTGGGTGGGGGGGGGGAAGGAGGGCAATATAGTCCCAGTAGAGAAGTTTAGTTATACCAGCAGCTCCTTCCTCCTGGGTGCTCTGCTTGTTCTCTGGCAGAACCTACTTAGGGCAGTGTTTAAATCTAGTTTTAACCTGGCTCCTTCTAGCTAAGCCACTCCCCTTACTTTGCAAATCTTTCTACACTTACTTAATTTCACAGATAATTCCCTTCAGTCATCTGTGACAAGCACCTAGATAACTACACAGATAACAGATACACAGATAACAATTTACTTCAACTTACTCTGACAAATACACTAACTTTTTTTTTTTTACCCTAAATTGAAGGTCCCAGTACAAGAGTTCTAGTTCTTAGTCCCAGTAGAGAAGTTTACTTATACCAGCAGCTCCATCCTCCTGGTGCTCTGCTTGTTCTCTGGCAGAAGCTACATCTCCCCTTAGTTCTTTTAGAATTCTGGGGTGAATCCCATCATGGCCCATTCCTCTGTCCACCTTCAGTTTTAGGAGTTCTTTCAGAACCCTTTCTTCTGTGAATGGACTGATATTCATCCCCCTATCCAGAGTGCTTCTATTGATTGGATTAGGTACCTCCCCCCTCTTCTTCTTTTGTAAATACTGAGCAGAAGTATTCATTCAGTATCCCTGCTTTTTCACTGTCACCTCTGCCCACCCTCCCTCCCTTTATTAAGCCTCAGTATCCCTCCCTTGGTCTTTCTTTGCTCCCTAATGTACCTATAAATGGTATTATCCCCCTTCTAAACAGAGTTGGCTACCTTTTCCTCAGTTTGGGCCTTTGCTATTCTGACTGTCTTCCCTGCTTCCCTCTGCTTTAACTGGTACAGTTCTCTGTCCTGCTACTTCTGTGTTTCCTTATACTTCCTGAATGCTATCTTTTCCTTCCTAACCCTCCCAGCCACTTCTTTTGAGAACCATAGTGTTTTTTTTCCCTTCGTTTTGATTTATTTGCTTCACACAAAGGCTTGTTGTCTCTGTGATGGCAGTTCTGATGTTTCCCCATTGTTCCTCCACCCCTCCTCCTTGCCCATTTGCTAATGTTTTTCTGAGACACTCTCCCATTTTGACAGCCAGCCTCCTAAAGTCCAGTATCCTCACTTTAGTATGGCTTGACTATGGCTGTGTTTATCGTGAACCACACTGTTTAGTGGTCACTTGTTCCCAGAATTCTACCCACTTCAAAATTTGAGATCCTCTCTCCATCCCCATTTGAGAGTACCAGGTCTAAGATTGCTCCCTCCTGAGTGTGTTCCAACACTAGCTGTCTGAGGCATGCCCTTTATAGGGCATCAAGAATGACCCTGCTCTTGGATGTGGCTGCAGCAAAGGTGCGCCAGTTAACATCTGGCATATTCAGGTCCCCCATCAATAATATCTCCCTTTTTTTTGCCATCCTAAGGATGCCCGCTATTATTTCCTTGTCCATTTCCTCCCCCTGAGAAGGGGATCTGTATACAACCCCTGTGCAGACTGTGGTGCCATTTCCTGTCTCGAGGGTGACCCACAGTGCCTCCTCTATTCCCAGTTTACCCTTTAGTTATGTTGCTTTGATCCCTCCCAGTGTGTAGAGAGCTATGCCTCCTCCTCGTCTACCCTCCCTGTCCCTCCTGTAGACTGTGAAACCTGGTATGCTGATATCCCAGTCATGGTTCTCTGTGTACCGTGTTTCTGTGACTGCCAAGATATCCAGTCGTCCCTTTCATCAAGGCCACTAGTTCAGAGAGCTTGTTGCCCAGACTACAGGCGTTGGTACTCACTGCCCTCCATTTTTTGATGGCCTGGTAGCTATGCTGGGGGAAAATGTATTATAACAGTTTGCATGAGTGCTGGGTCAGCTTATCGGGTTACAGAATGTGAGAGGATTCCATAAGGTAGATTAAGTTGCCACTGAGAAGTATGTTTATAGCTTTCCTGAAGTTCTTGGAGCTACTGGAACTACTTTCATGGTAGAAATTTTAAATACAGAGCTTTTTATCATCTCACTGGTTTTTGAGGTAGCGGAGTAGGCATACACTATATGCCAATGGATACAGCAGGGATAATAAGCTACACAACTTCATAGGATGTTTTATTAGTATGCTAACTGTTTAAAAAATGGAAAATAAATTTGTTTTTATAGAGCACTTGTCATACAGACCATTTCCCAAAGGGCTTAACAATCCAGGAGAGGTAAGGGAGAAATTGTTGCTGCTGTCGTCAGATTATACAGAGATTTAAAAATTGCAGAGGATGCCTAAGAGAGACAGAGTATGAGAGAGAGATGGAACAGGGGAGGTTAACTTACTTAATCAGGGTTGCAGTGAGCACGTTTAAACTGAGGGATTCAAACCCAGGTCTACAGATTAACAGCTCTGTGCTTTAATCATGCCCAAGTGTGTCCCATGCAATTAATCCAGTTATGGGTGAAATACCTGGGGACAGCAAGTAGTAAACTCCGGAACAGCCTTTATTAATTATAAATTGTATTTGCTAAGAGAATAAGCCCCTATCTGCATAGCCACTTCTGAACATAGATTCAGCAGTTAAATTATAGGTAGAAGAGTTTCAGTGTTCTGGACATGCACTATATCCAAGGCCACTGTTTTTTGGGTTTTACTGGAAAACCTGGTAAAGTTCTGGAATTTGGACTGCCTGAACACCGGTAAAAACAAAGATTTCATGGAATCTGGCATTTCATACCAGATAAGTAAATCTACAAAACTTGTTTTTTTTCTTATAATTGCTTCCTGTACTATTTTCAATTTGCTTTATTTATTTGTTCTGTATATTAAGCCTTCTTTTATTCTGATTATTTATACATATGCTAAAAGAATGACAGTAGAATCCCGGTAAAATCTAGAAATTAGAGTAACAATCACCAGTGCAATTGTGGATACTGAAGTCTTGAAAATGGAATTTCATTGTTTTAATCACCGTAAATCAGTGGCCTTGACTATATCTATCTGTATATTTAGGCAGTATTTGGTAGACGCTATTTCTACTGCTTCGATTTTCAATGTACTGTACATTGCATTTTCCTTTTGTGCTGAATACCGTACAACTGAATTATGTGCATTCTCATTCTTTTTATTAAACAGGAGAGGGAATGATTTCTAACTGGAAGCTGCTTACAATGTTCCTTTTTTCAGTAATGATACTCGTACCCCTAATACATAATTAACTGTACAGTAATAAAAAGTGAGGCAAAAAACTGTTTTATATAGTTTTGATTTGATTGGTAGCACTATGTTACAGTTCTCTTCACGGACCCAATGATCTGGAGTTTTAATTATTTCATGGTTTATGTACAGAACTCTGAGCACTGCTCTGACAGGTCACAGCTCTTGCTTAGCATTCTGTACACAAACCATGACACAGTAAAAACTCTGAATTACTGGTTCCATGAAGAGAACTGTAAATAATGTTGTCCATGAAAAGCAAAAAAAAAATTGAAAACATAGAGGTATCTATAAATGGGAACATTGCTAACTGCTACCAATTAGCACAAAGTTCCTGCCCCCTTTAAAAGCACAATAAAAAATATGTAAAGGGGAACATTCCTGAATAGCATGCCCCATAGTCTGAAACTGTGATGGATGAAGTTGGGGAAATTAACCTCGTAAGGAACTTCTCAAAGTTTCTCCAACTTTGGTTTGCCAAAAGTTGCACTTCATGTAGCCTTCACCTGGTAAAGTGCCCATCTTTGTCAGGCGAAACTAGGCATATAAAGACAAAAACTACATGTAGTGTCATTTCACCAGCCAAAATGTCTAAGAGCCACTTTGTGTAGTTTTGACCAAGTTAAGTAATACTTTGCTGGTGAAAACTAAACAAAGTATGTTGTTTTTTTTTGGGGGGTCATTTAAATAAAATAGTTTTGGTGATCAGCAGGGTGCCACAAGGATCATTACTGGGGACAGTCCTCTTTACTGTCTTTATTAGTGACACTGCAGAGGGGTTAGAAGGAAAAGCATGCTATGCCTGTTTGCAGATGCCATAAGGATCTGCAACAGGGTTGACACCCCAGGGGGGTGGAATGAACGAGGAGGGATCCAGGTAAGCTTGAGGAATGGTCAAGAATGTGGCAACTGAGATTCAATACAAAGAAGTGCAAAATTATGCACTTGGGGCACAGGAACGCAGAGATGGAGTATATGATGGGGCGGAGTGGTACTGATGACCAAACAGGAAAGGGACCTGGGGGTAATCCTAGCCAATGACCTAAAAATGGCCAAGCAGTGTGACAAGGCAGTGGGGAGAGCCAGTGGGATGCTGGAGTGCATAGGGAGGGGTATCACCAGCAGAAAGAAGGAGGTGGTGATACCTCTGTATAAATCATTGGTGAGACCTCATTTAGAGTACTGTGCCCAGTTCTGGAGGCCTCATCTCCAAAAGGACAGAGAGCTGAGGTGGTCCAGAGGAGGGCAACTAAAATGGTGCAGGGCCTGCACCAGAAGCCCTATGAGGAGAGACTGAAGGACCTCAATATGTACACCCTGAAGGAGCGGAGGGAGAGGGGGGATACGATAGAGACTTTCAAATACCTCATGGGTACAAGAGGGAAGCATTTTTTAGAGAAAACAATGCTCAAGAACAAGAGGTCATGCTATGAAGCTGGAGGGGGGAGACTCAGGGGAAACATGAGAAAGTACTTCTTTACAGAAAGGGTGGTGGATGCACAAAATAGCCTCCCAGCAGAAGTGATGAGGGCAAAAATGGTAACATAATTAAAAAAAAGTGTGGGATAGGCATAAGGGAACTTTAGTGGCTAGGAAAGGATGGATAAAGCCGGAGATCAAGTAGGGTCTGCAGTATTACAGTAGGCACAGAAAATGGGCAGACTAGGTGGGCCAAACAGTCCTTATCTGCTGTTAATTTCTATGTTTCTATGTTAAATGTAGAACCCATTAGCATTGTGACATTCTGTGCCTACCCCATCCCACCAACCAGACCTGTTGGAATAACATATCCATCACACTCCACTCTAGCACCCTGCCTCACCCCCCCAGACCTGGCAAAGAGCCAATTTCAGTTAATTTAGGGAACAGAATAGTCCCTCCTCTCACCTGTGCAATGCCAACCACCACCACTCACCTCCCTCCACCATGTCCCTGCCCCTAAAACAAAAGTTTTGAGATAACCCACACCTTAGCACCCTCTAGCACCCAATCTCCCTCCTTCAGTAACCAAAGTCTTATGAAAGTAAAGGTGCTAGTATCTGTCAAGAAGAAAAACATCCTACACAGAGGTAAGAAAGATGCCCTCATCCTCCTGTGTCGTGCATATGAATTAAGTGATGAAGTATTCTCATATGGTAACACCTAAATGGCTGACAAGTTACTACAAGAAAGGACATCATCACAGAGAATCAAAACAGATACTTTACCTTGACCTTTACCAGATGGAGATCACTAAACACCTTAAAAAGTATAGTCTTAGTGCTACGGCACTGCCAGAAACCACACTGGAATGGCTCAATGATATTATAGGAGTCCCACTGTTGGGCCACAGCCACGTTCCCCACAACTTTTGCCAGATACAACAAGTTGGAAATAGGCCAGTAACTCGAGAGATCATCAGAGTCTTATGAAGGCTGTTGGAGCACTGGTCTATCCATAGTCCCCTTCAGGGCCGTGAGGAGATGATCCTCAAAAAGAATCATTCACAATGCTAACAAAAACTGGGGTCCATTCCACCACCTTGGTAACCAAGAACTTTCAACTGCCAAAGCACCTCATTAAACTAGGGTATACGTCACCATGATGTGAGGAGGTAAAAACTGACCAGTACCAGGGAGTTTCCTGCCAGTGTGAGGGACAGATTATTATCCTGCAAACAAACAGTGGAAAATATAGAGGAAGCAGCGATAAATGCCAAGATATACAATAAATCAAGTAACCAGCTGGACCCAGATCCCGCTGGAAACAAAACTAGATCACCTCAGCAATCAGAAGTGCCATGGTGGCAGCCCTGACACTGATCAACAACAGTATCCAGCAAAGTGAGCAGTTCCAATGAGAAGTCACTAATCTCTAACCATGCGGAAAAGACCAGGTATAGTGTGTGTCCTCTCTTGTGCATTGCCCCATAATTAAGTTGTTTTAAATTGTAAAAAGAGCAGATCAAACTGAAGAAATACATATTTTATCAAGATTATCTGACAGTTGCATCTTTTTGGTTTATAGAGCCACTGTTTTCACTGCTAATCCTGTTTCCCCATAATACTACATCCCTCCCATATTTTCTGAATGTAGGCTTGTACTCTGTACCTCTCCCTGCCCATATCTTCTGAGTGTATCTTAATTGAGAGAGTCCTGTTAAGTGAAGCAAGGAGGGTGAAAAGGGGCCCTGGAGAAGGAGGAAACAACTTCTGGTAGAGGACTCTATTGTCATAGTTTCTAACAAACACAGGCGCTACTCAGGCTCCACAGAAAACATCCACCACGACAGATTTCTGTTTTAATTGCTGATTTATTTAATCAAACGGCAGCTCACAGATGTCAGATGAGCAATGAAAAACTGAATCACACTTGTGGATCACTGCCGATAAAACGTTAACCCCTGCACTTCAGCTGTTAGTGCTTTAGCTTCACCCACAAATGAGTGTCTGTATGTGTTTGAAACTACTACATTTTGGCAGGGCTGGCTGCCCTGGCGTCAGGTGCATCTCGTCCAAAATTCTCATGCAGTATTGTTTCCATGTTTATTGAACTCTTGGAGTCTACTGTCAGGGGGCAAGAGTTGGTACTAAGAAAGGGGCAGAGAGGTCTGGTGCCTACCAGGCACCAGGGCCAGAATGGATGGGAAGTGAATACTAAGGATAGCTAGGGCAGTTGGAAGGGAAGTGGAGCCAGATGTCATTGTCTACCTGGGGACAAATTACTTGGCTAGGGGAAAGGGCACCAACAGTGCAGGGAGAGTTTAGAGATGGGAAAAAGTCTCAGAAAGGTAGCATGCTATGCAGCTTTTCAGAGGTACTGCCTGTCTGCGATACACAGAAGGAGAGGGTGCTCCACACCAAGGCTTTCGACTCATGTTTGAAGGCCTGGTGCAGAGAGGAGGTGTACAGCTACACTGGGGACTGGAGGTCCACCTGGGAGGATATACAGGGGTGATGGCCCGCATCGATCAAGTAGGGGAGCCACAGTTCTCACTGGAAGGTTTAAATGCTTTTTTGATGACTGTTTAAAGTATTTGGGGGTGGAAGAAAAATGGGCAGCAGAAACTGCCCTCACAAAGGCTGAGATGCAGCGTAAAGAGACTCTGGGGGGGAAAGCAGTCCCACAAGGGGTAAAAGAAACCAGAGAAGTAGGGGGTTGGAAAAGGAGGAAAGGGAAACTAAGCAGGCAGTTGAAAAAGGGGAGAAAGGGGTGACAGAAGTTAAAAGGCAAAAGCAGCAAGCAAGGAGCAAACACAATCTGGAAGGCCATGTGTGCTAATGCTAGGAGTCTGGGAAATAAGATCCCAGACCTACAGGCCATCATGGCTGAGGCTGACCCAGATATCGTGGCCATTACCAAGTAATGGTGCACTGAAAATGATGACTGGGACATGGCCATATTACGATACACATTATTCAGAAGGGACAGGGTAAGAAGGAAAGGAGGGGGAGTGTTGCTATATGTGAAGGGAAGCATAAAAGTAATGGAAATACATGGAACTCAGGTAGGGGCAGAGATGCTGTGGGTTACCCTTGAGTCAGGAAACCAAGCCAATATTCAGACAGTAAAGAAGTAAGATCCAACAGGGAAATCATTAGGGTATGGATCAAGGGGGAAGAAGCAAAGATGTCATTATGTGTGGATGACACCCTTTTGTATTTAAGCAACTCAGAGGTAATGCTTCCCAAGCGTTTAACTTTATTAAATGCACAGAAACACAGAATTTGTCAGCACAAAATGACTGCTTGGCCCAGCCAGTCTGCCTAGGTGTTCCCTGCCTAATTTGTTTCCAAAGATCCCATATCCACTCTTCCAGAATGTACATGTTGAGATCCTTCAGGCTGTCCTCAAATGGCTTCATGTGCAACCCCTGCACCATTTTAGTTGCCCTCCTCTGGACTGCATCCACCCTGTCTATATCTCTTCTGAGGTGCAACCTCCAAAACTGTACAAAGTACTCCAGGTGGGGTCTCTCCAGTGAGCAATGTGGTGGCAGCACCAATTTCCTTCTCCTGCTGGAGATACTCCTCTCCTCTGCATCCTAGCATCCCACTAGCTCTACCCACTGCTTTGTTACACTGCTCTGCCACTTTGAAGTTATATGACATGATAATCCCAAGACCCCTTTCTTATTTAGTGACTGTCAATACCCCCCATACGCAGCTTCTGAGTTCCTATGCCTTAGGTGCATGATTTTGTACTTTTTGGCATTGGACCCCAACTGCCATGCTATGTACTGCCACGTTCATTAGTGACATCGGAGAAGGAATCCAGGGCAGGTTGTGACTCTTCGCAGATGACACATAACAATGTGGGAGGGTGAATAGTGATGAGGGAATAAGGGAAATGCAGAGAAACCTACAAAAGCTAGAGGGGTGGCCAAAGGTCTAGGTGAGAGATCTACAAAAGCTAGAGGGGTGGTCAAAGGTCTAGGTGAGAGATCTACAAAAGCTAGAGGGGTGGTCAAAGGTCTAGGTGAGAGATCTACAAAAGCTAGAGGGATGGTCAAAGGTCTGGCAGTTAAAATGCAATGCTAGGAAGTACAAGATAATGTACGTAGGGAAAAGGAACCCCAAGACAGAATACTGGATAGTAGGAGAGAGACTTATCACTACAGCTGAGGAACGGGATCAGAGAGGTATCATTAGCAACTCACTTAAGCAATTGAGTCAGTGCAACAAGGCCTATAGTAAGGCTAACAGGATGCTGGGATGTATTGGGAGGGGTACTGATAGCAGAAGAAAGGAGGTAATACTTCCCGTCTACACATGCCTGGTAAGGCCTCACCTAGAGTACTGAACCCAGTTCTGGAGTCCTCACCTCAGAAAGGAAAAGGATAGGTTGGAAAGGATAAGGACAGGTTTGGGACAGTGCAGCACAGTGTGATTTGGGGCCAGCAGAGAAAATCCTATGAGGAGCACCTCACGGCACTAAATAAGTAGTCACTGGAGACGAGAGGGGAGATATAACAGAGATCTTCAACTTCCTTAAAGAGATTAACAAAGTGAACTGCGGGGAATTATTTAGCCTGAATACCAATTTGCAGTCACATGGACATGAATGGAAATTAAGAGGAGGTAGGTTCAGGAGAGATGTGAGGAAGTACTGCTTAACAAAAAGGGTGGTGGAACCTTGGAACAGTCTGTCGACTGAAGTGGTGGGTGTGAAAGCAGTCAGGGGGATTCAAGCAGGGCTGGGACATAATGAAGGAACTAGTGGTTACCGGGGGTGACAGGACCAAGGAGGAGAATAGAGAGAGGACAGGGAGGGTTAGTACCCTGGAGGAACTGTAGGTTCCAGGGATTGATTATAGGGAACTTGGGCATACTGGATGGACCTCTGGTCTTTTTCTGCCATCATTGTCTATGCTTCTATTCTGATGATAGCTTCTCCAAGTGTCGTATCCAACTGCTCTCCACGTGCTGGAGTTCTGTACACTACCCCACTAAAATATATTCAGGGGTCAGACTACAAAATTAATACAGAAAAATCCAGAATCCAAAATTATGTCACTACGTGGCCTCACTGCGTTGGAACTGAGAGTAAAATGCCCATTTAGATAGACAAAAACACATTTCAGATATAAAGGGAGGCAGTATAGAGTAGTGGTTAAGGGCACTGAACTGCAGACCTGGGTTTGAATCCCATCACCCCCCACTTATAGACTGCATGACCCAGAGCAAGTCACTTAACTTCCCTGTGCCCCAAAGTCACACCTGGAAACAAGTTCCGGCTTAGTGTGCCTTTCCTGGTTAAACAATTTCCCCTTGCCCTTTATAAGTCAACTGAATATATCAGAATTATAGCACTTAAATTATGGAAATATACTAGAAGTAATCAGACAAGATTTAACAAGATGTCAGGAACTCCCATTATCCATGACAGGTAGAATGGTAACATCGAGGATGAAAGTTGTGCCCGGATTAGTTTATCTATTCTCCTCACTCCCAGCAGCCATCTCCAAAGCAGGTTGGAAACATTTACAGCACATGATAAGGCAAGGATATAGAAATTATAACCTTACACTATAGTGGCAAAACATTTGTTTTAAACAATTTAAGACACTGTGTACCCATTTTTAGATTTTCTTGTACTAATTACTGATATTAAATACTTTTTTCATACTATGTACATATAAATAGTACACATTTATTTATACATAAGGAAAGAAATGTGTTTATATATTATATGCTAGAAGTTACTAGTGGGATTCTGTCAAGGACAGCCACAACCCTTTTGTGTAGCTGATATCATGGCAATGTTACAGTATCAATTAAAATTAAGAGGCATTGCATTTCAGATGAAGATTGCATTAGGGAAAATCAGGTATCAGTATTATGAAATACTATAGTGACTTCAGCGGGACACTACATTAGGGCTGGTATGTAAATGTTGTCACAGCTTCTATTTGCTTATGACGCAGTTGTTGTTTATGCTAGGGAAATAAACATGGACATATACACCCTTTGTGACAGAATCTCAAAACCTTGTATATATGGTAAAATGTGGTAGGGATTTTATAGCACTAGTACTTCAAATGTTAGGCCTTTAAAACTGAGCAAAATTCTCAACTGCCAGGAATGGGTGCCAAAACATTAAGGCACACGTTAGCACCAGTCCATTCCCTGCAACTCCCTCCAATCAAAGTTGTGCCCAAAGGATGTCAAAAAGCCCTTCCCTGCCAGAATAGGGAGTGGGTGGCATTTAAATGGCACACATTACTATTCACTATGCCTATTACTACTATTGCAGCAGGTATTACACTTGTATGACACTCCTTGGTTAAGCATGTTTTTTTTCTAAATGGTAGGCATATTGGACAACTGTGCACAGACATTGAGAGGTCACAGATCATCATAGGAGCAATCAAGTAAAAAGATACATGCCAGGGAATGAGGCTATGGAAGGGGGTTCCACTGGACCACAAGAGACACAGAATGAACTAGGACCAAAGTGGGTAGGCTGCCTGACCAAAAAGCATTCCTCATCCCATCAAAGCCCAAAAGCAGGCCAGGGTTACAGGTCAGGGAGGGAAGGAGTATGTGATGCACAGGCTCATGCATGTCTGTACACGGAACTGCATCACAACCTCCTAATGAGCATCGTTACTGTGCCCAAACTCTGACTACACACCAACAGTTGGAACATCCTGCACCAGTGAGAGTCTGAGGACTTCATTGCTTTTTTTAAATGAAATCTAAAGAGACAGGTTCATGTGGTTACATCATATTGATACTTGTCCAATGTAATGCTGAATGGTAAAACACTTAACAGTACTAAATATAGAATAATGCATGGGGAAGTGTGGTTAACGAGGATCTCATGCACTCTCGAGGTGTGTGATGTGCCCACGGGATTTATGTGGGCATCACACACTAAGGGTGTGCATAAAAACAGAGTTCTCAGCACACTTCCCCATGTTTTATGTTTTATATTTACTGGTGGTTAGTACTGCACAAAGTGACTTTGTGTGACACAAAACTGGTTTTTTGGAACTCTGTAATTCACAAGTGTGAATTATGGAGTTTACAAAGCTCTGTCTGCAGTGGTTTACTGACCCTAACCAGTAAATATATAGAGAATAATGGATAGACAAGTGTGTGTTATGGATTTTTTTTTTTACACACCCAAGGTGTGTGATGACCTATAAATCTCAAGAGCGAAGCTCAAGAGGTTTATGAAGTCATTACACACCGAGGGTGTGTAAAAAAATCCACAACACACACTTGTCTATCTTTAATTTTTTATAATTACTGGTGCAGGGAGTTTTTTAAGCAGTGCTGTCATAGTGAGAAAAACACACACACACACACACACATATACCAGCTACCTGTGTCTGTCAGCCTGTCTCTCTCTCTCTCTCCTCACTCCAATTCAGATATATATATACTTTTTTCTTTGTTTGAAATTGCGAATACATTTTAAGTGCAGCAGGACCACAGTGAGAGTAGTCAGTCACTGCGGTCCATTCACAATCAGAGAGGCTGTCTCCCGAGTCTTTGACAGACTCCTAATAAGTGCAGGATCGATCGCATACATTTGTGTGTAAATGCATGATCAACCAGATTAAGCAAGAATAAGAAACTGGTGTCTTGCTTGCGAGGAGGATGAGAGGGAAGTCCAGGCGGTTACTGCGGGTCCTTGGGAAACAGAAAACTAAACTGCTGTTTTTTTTTCACACTCGCTCACTCGGCCTGCCCATACACAAAGTGACAGCCAGTTAGGTGGCGCGCTGCATGAGTGACAAAGACTGCAACTAAGTTTTAAGAAACGCCATAATAACCTGATTCTGGGTTATTACGGCATTTTAAAGTACTTAGAATCCGGTTGTTAAATAGGGTCACCAGTAATTATTATACTAATAATGCATTATCACTACTATACTGAGAGAAAGTAAAAGTGACAGATATAAATATAATGGAAATATACTACAGTAATACAACCTTACACTTTATCAACAGAAAAATGTTTTTTATAAACATTCATAAGACATTTTTTAAATATCTTTACAATCTTGGATTCCTATAGAAGAAATATAAGCAATATAAGTAACAATATTATTCTTTTTGTATTAAAAATGTGTTGTTAAAGTAGTCTAGAAATCCTCATCTTCCCTTTAGGTAACACCAAAATGCTCCTATGCTTTCACAAGCTACAGCTGTAAAACCATCGGAAGATTCAGTAAACTAAATTACAAACTTTGGTGATAAATTGTAAACATGCAGTCAGCTTCCTATGAACCAAAGTTCAAATGAGTTGCATTTTAAAAGATGGTGAGAGTGAAAACTGAAGGGGGAGGTGATGCAGATATGAGTATGAAATGCTGAGTAAGTGTGAGTGTGAGAGGCTGACAATGTGGGATGTTAAGCAAGTGCAATAAATGCAGAATATAACACTTAGATCTTCTGTGTTCTAATACAGCACTTGCTATTTCAGACATCAAAGCAAATGAAGCATTATGTTGTAACCATATTATTATATTGCCATTTTGGAGAGAGATTTAGATTGTTATTACCTATAGGACACTGTTTCTGTCTCAAGCTCAAACTACAGTAGGTAAGTACCTTAAACAAAAAGGGGTCAAAGGGTAGTCTGACTGAATAATATATATACTGTATAAGGTTGATGGCCACTGGTTGTCTTTCTTTTCTAAATTTAAATGTTTGTAACTAGATGCAATTCATGACAGTATTGCAAAAAATATTAAGTTCTGTTAGAAAATCTGCTAGGAGTTGCGTCATGTAAAGAATCCAAATAAATACACTACAAGTACAAGGAAACTCTGAATAAAAGTAGACTGGATATAAAAGCATGCTAAAAAGCCCTGTGAATTTCATAAAGCCATAACAGACTTGCTATCAGAGAAGAAAAATGGTCTCAAATGCCATAGATTTATAAAATCCAAATAACAATGAGGCAGTATTTGACGTTCCTGTAAACATTTTTAGTATCTATAACACTACATTTATTTGGACTATTTTTTAGATAAACGTTCTGCAGGCAAAGTTTATGCAAACCTCTAAATCATCTTTTTTTTGTCATTTTGATGTAAAAAGAACTGAACATTTACAGCAAAAACATCTATTATACAACAATCAAGTGCTCCATTTCTGAAACCGGCAGGCATGTGTCAAATTAAATACATTTTCTGTCATTAGCAACATCTCTGAATTCTGGCCTGTCCACTACACTTTTACTGTACACAACTGTGCCATATTCTAGACAGCTCTAATTCAACCCGCAACAGAACAGGTCTGCTCTCAGCAGGAAAAACAATTAAACCTAACTTGTAGCTTTAGTTACACTAATAGAGTGCATTAGAGCTTAACGGACTGCCAAGGATGAAAGGAAAATTACACAAAATGCATCAAGTGAACAGTTTTATATTAGTCCATTTTCCTTGACAAGCAGCACGTGAGAATTTATATTAGGAAGGGCTGTATGTCAAATTCAACAAGTTCCTTATCAGAGCCTATCTGCATCGAGGAAAGCTTGAACTCTCCCTAGTGGGGAGCCTGCAGTTCACTTCACATCTATCCACTGAATGCTTCAGTTCCAAATGTGAGCTTCAAAACCTAGGAAGAAAACATCCACTTGAAAATCTACATAAACATATTATTTTCTACCAGTCTTTAAAAGCACTGGAATTCAGTTTATCTAATAACCTGCATGTATGAAACCACAGAGGAGATGGCTTCAACTGACAAGATAAGGAGGTGAGATTTTATTGCTGATGCATGAGCTTGCCAGCTATAGTGGATAGGAACAGCCGACTTCCCCAGCAGCTGAGATCTCTCGCATAAGACAACTGCAGTAAATGAGGAAATTTCATGAGTGCATGCCTGCCTCTAGCGAATGCTCTGTTGGTCACAGCTGAGTAAATGTCTTACTGATATCTGGAGAGGTGGTGACCACGTCTCACGAAGCAGGGGAAATTTTCAATGATATCTTGCAGCAGATGCACTACAATGTTGGATCATTTCAAAGCAAGCTTGTTGAAGAACTGAATAGATGGAAATGCATCGCAAAGGAATTCCACAGTCAATGGCTTTTTATTTCTAATGTACTTGAAGGTAAGCAACTGTCTCCATCAATACACAGCTTTACAGTTAACATTTAGTGTGTATAGTGCATTTCTGAGAGTTATGGGGAGCACATCAGGAGTGTTTACTATGAACATTTTGTGGAAATAATATCTAGCAACCTTAGTTAAGGATTTACAGCTATCTTCCATGAGTAAAGCATTTGAAGAACACCACACTGAATTACTTCTGTTTAACTACATACATGAGAACAGAAAATTATATGCCTACAGAGCATCTGGGTTCCTAGCATTTTGTTACTGCAGCATATAACTTTCAAGACTGACATGGTATAAAGGTTTGGAAAATACCTATCATGCAGTTAAACTGCTTATCTTTTTCTAAAAGGACACTACAACACAGGTATTCCAGAAGTGATTCATTTCAATAAATATATGATGTTCCCCTAATTACTAAAACAGAAACAATTAAATGCATTTATATTAGGCTTATAATTGAAGTGTTGCACCACAGATAGAAGACAGACAGAAAAATAGATAAACTTTTAGAAACTGTACATATGGGAAATAGAAACAAATACTACTAAAACATGCTCTAATTGAAACACAAATAATAATGCTGTGCCAGTCAGCTTAAAGCCGTAAATAAAGATCCATTATCCATCTCTGCACAGCAAAATAATTAACAATTCATTCAACATGGCAGATCCACAGTTTCACACTGCTTTCACAAAGTTTATATTTTCTGTGCATATGACTGCCCGACAGAGGAATACATTTGAAAACAGGCAAGCCTGGAAATCGGAAGTAAAACAGCTGGCACAGCACATACAACCGACAGACTATGCAAGCCTTAAGTACAGAGCAGTCAAGGAAAATGATGTGAACATATCCGCTTATCCTGGATTTTACATCTTATTTCTTGGTACAACCTTCAGTCCTCCAACTAAAGCTTGGTTTTCTGTCAACTAATAGACCCTTCTACTGTCTGTGAAATTCAGGTATTATTCGATAACATACATCAGCATCAAAAACTCAATCACAAGGTGTCGGTATTTACTAGGGTATATCTTGCTTAGCAATAGGAAATGTGTTCGGCTTTAAGAGCAACAATCTGGAAACAATGTTTCCAGGTACAACTATCTGTTTGCTGTAGTGACTCACAAAGTGTTTGGCCCATGGGAGTTAAAGCCCCTTCTCTCCATCTGGTTCTGCACCATCAGTCAGGAATATGGAGTGACTTTGTTAACGTCAAACTCTATGTAGACTAAATGATAGGAAAACAACAGTATTCATACTCTATTCGCAGATAACCAGTTCACCACAAATAAGTTCTCAGGGGATAACGTTACAGGGTTTTAAATAATTGATTAGCAGTTTTTTTTTTTGGGGGGGGGCAATGCTAACTGTACAGCAAGTATTTATATAGGTTTTCAAGAAGTGTTATGTTTGTTAAACACAGTGACGCAAGTGCTATGCATTTTTACAATGTTTTAGCAATTTTATGAGCAAAAAGCTAATCAATTTTTAGTGTTAAATAAAACCCTGCATTAACTTACTCATGCTACCGAACAGTATTTTAAATTATTCAGCTAGCCAGCACATAACTGCAGTCATGTAGGGCTCCTTTATAATGAATGCATATATCCCTACTCTTTATGTGAAAGGGGATAACAATCTGAAGCTACTAAATTATTTAACAGAAGTTAGTCAGCCAAAACTATCAGACAATCTCCAGTAACAATTAATTTTCAAATAACCTGCCTCAAGCAGTTAAGTACAAATGTTGTATGTTTCTTTAATGCAGGCCTGATCTGTTTATTTTATTTTTTTTTTTTTTTTTGCTGTGATAAGGCTATGCAGTACCATAATATTACAGTTTAGTGCCAGGTACCAGGTATACTTCTGTCTAACATTTGATGAACCAGAGTAAACCACTAGATAAGCACTGCACTTCATTATTTTTAAGAACAGGATGTGGTATGGAATGCAACTGTACGTGTGTGTGTGTGTTTGTGTTCGTTTAAGCAGACACTGTTGTACAGAGAAGTACACCTATTTTTAATTCTAAGCATGCTTAAATGTACAGTTAGTTCTCTGGTTATGCATTACTGTCATTGTGAAAACCTCTACCATGCAGAACTTGTCTTTGTATTGTCTGCAATAAAGACAATCTAAAACAAATATCTGGTAATTGAACAAATATATCATCACTTCTTTTAGAAAACTAATAACATACATTATTTTGAACTCCAATGGGTGCAAGCAACTGCACAGAATTTCATAAATATACTCTAGTTTATTGGCTTGACAATGCAGTATAAAGATGACTTTTCATTAATGTTTAATACTCAGTCATTATTTTGCTAGATCATAGCCCCTTAAACAGCAATGTCCTATGCACTCAAAAACAAGGATACATCAACTTTTTACAAAGTTTTCCATTTTTACTAATGAAATGAACTAAAATATGTGCAAAATAATTACACTGAAACATTTTCTTGAAATATGTTGCTGCACTTGCCAACAAAGAAATACCTTTCATAGTGACAGCTTGGAATTAATCATCTCCTTAAGGTAATTATTTGGCTTTTCATTTACTTAACAGGATTATTTCTTTTTAATTACCTCTAATTGAGATGCATAACAACAGTTACAAGGACCCTTTTCAAACTCTAGAATTTTAATTGCTTGACTAACAAGGTCCAATTTGGTAATAAGTATCAGCAAGTGGTAAGTGTGGAATTACTATATTCTGGGAACAGTATTTAAGCCTGGGATCATACTTGATGTTTCAAAAACACAGCACTATTTATTAGAAGAGCAAGCAATAGGGCCTATTACCTCTCTGACCTTTACAGGATAATGCCTAAAAGTACGCATCTGTAACTTTGAACTGACATGCAACAGTGCGCACAGCAGTAAAATATACTGACAAGACACATGTAAACTAGCACCATGTCCTTAAGAAACACATGAGGGTTTACTGTTGTGATCTAAGGACTCAACATCAAGGAGAAAACCTGCCAATACCACTCAAATCTGTATGTTTAGACAAACATCATGCCCAGTAAATGGCTGTGATTAACATATACCTAACTACACCAGAAGTGAGGAACAACCCATAGAATTATCATATCCATTAAAATGAGAGCTCCACCAGAGCCCCTTATTGTGTGACCCTGAGCAGGTCACCCGACCTCTTCTGTGCTTTGGTCTCTCACAAATCGAAAATTATGTAGAAGCAGGGTCTCACTGATTAAAAATGGCTGCTTCTCAGCAGGGTGACCATAAGTAAATAAAATGTTCAATAAATAGTTTAGTGTTTTGGGGGAAGGACCTGGCCTGGTCCAGGAATGGTTCAATCAAACAAGACTGATAATGTACCAGTTATGGAAAATTCTGAGTTGTTGTCATTGTGTGTGTGAAGAAATGGGGCATGTCATATGTGGTAGTCCAACATGTCACAAAAATCTACAATGTACAATGTGGGGTTACGTTTGTGGCATTGGAGAGGGTGACTATTGATCAATGTGAGGGTGGTTTAGATAAGAAAATTGGGTAAAGGGAAAGCTTTGGGATTTTTGAACTGAGAGCCAGGGAAGGAACTGAATGATAATATCGATTTGGCCTCATTTTATCATGATATCTATACATGGAGCAAGTGTCAGTGTGAATGAATTCAGTAAATGTATGCATTTATTTCTGTGCTTCACTGTAATATATTTGTAACTGTGATCTTTGTATTTTTAAGGTTGTGCCTGGTCTCAAACCATGAAATCTGTAATTGATTTTAATTGTAGAAGTAATTATGTATGTTGTATTTGGATTGGTTAGGTACCTGTTTGACTGAGGTGAATATCTCTGAAGAACCACGGCAGCAGAACATGCAAAACTTAGATTTTGCCTGATGTTACCTGCCACTGTATCTGGTTTGTAGCCAGGTGAATAATATTGAGTAAGATCGTTTATGGCTGTCATTGGTTTGAGTGATGTACTTGTGTGTATTCAGTTCCTTTTACTTACCACTGTTGTACTCAAGTGGGGTACATTATCCTTTTATATGGGGAGGCTTAGCGTGTGTTTTTTTCCACATAGCTTAAGAGAAATACTATAATGCCTGAAAACCAATGCCTTATAGCAAAGCATCTGAAAAACGAGTTTTCTTTAGCTAAATGATGCTGTAAAGTCTGGAGGCTCTGCAATGACATTAAGTAAGAAAAGTTGGGCTGTGTGGCACTGAACACTGCTTGCCAAATATTGGTGCTAAAACACAAGCACAGACCAGCAAATCAAACATGCACTGAAGTCTCACAAGAGTCTCTTATGCAATCATAGCTGGGCTAGACATGAACCAGCTATCTCAAGTAATCATACACATTGTGCACATCTCAGGCATACCACAGTAATTATAAAAAAAATCCAATCTTAAAGATGCCCCTGATAAAGCCTACCTAATTATTTGTGAAGAACCTGCTTAAGAATTATTTTATCAATCAAAAATAAATGAAACACTGAAACTAAAGTCCAAAAGAAATACATTAGAGAATTGAATATTACTGTCTATTGAGTTCTTATGACCATGGCTAACCTACTTTGAGAAACACAAAGCTTTCTGAATAAGCATCAAAATTAGATTTACAGTGGAACCCCATAGCATTCTTATTACTAATCATACTGTGATCACTGCTGAATATGAGGTGGCTTATGGGTCCTAAAAAGCATGTAGGGCAGGAATGAAAAAAATGTCCCAACTAAATATAAATATTTGGAAAACAGACATCTTCTGGGAAAACAGAGATATGAATATTACATTTTTACACTGACCTTGTGTATTCAGTTAGTAGGTATTGAGTTTGCATGTAGATGGTGATGCCAAAAGCAAATTCATAAATATTGCTTACTATATCAGCATTCAAGCAGTTGATGTACGATAAAAATTTTCACAACATGCTCAGCACTTTAGCTTGACAGAAGAGCATAATGTTTTTAGTGTAATATAAATTGCAGTCTGATGATTACCTAACATAAACATGCATTAAAATATCTATCAGTAGAAAAACAGAAAGAGCATTGCAACTACCACATCCTAACAAAAGTGAAGTAGAATTAAGTTGCACTATATGCCATTTTTTAATAAGAATTTGCTTTTTGTGACAAGGTAAAATAATCAATATATGCTACACTGAATCTGTTTTTACATAATGAATTATGCATATATTGTTCAGGAGGAGCATTTATTTCTATGTATTACAATTAGTGTATTTTATTGCCCTGATTAATCAGCCTCTATATTTCCTGAGTGACATGCCCATCGCCTTTCATTTTTCATATTTTTGTGTCTTTTCCTTATTCCTTTCACTCTGCCAATATCTCCTCAGTTTTCTCATCAATATATTTTTGTTGCTGTTTTCCCTTCCTGTTGCCCTGTCTTCTACTTTCCATTCCATGTCTTACCTTTTTTTATTAGCAATAATTTTGCTTTATACCATTCCTGTTTTATTCCTTGCCTAACTGCACCACTTCTGTCTTTATGGTCACAATCCTTTTTTTTCATAGCAAATTATAAAAGAAAAAGACCCGTGGTCCTTCCAGTCTCTCCAAGTTCCCTATTTTGTCCTGGGACCTACTGTCCCTCCATGGTTCAAAACAAGCAGCAAAGCATACCATATTCTTCTCACCACTGTTGCAGTATGTCTGTCCTCTCTACATCCAGCAGGTGAACACACCTACAACCCTTCCTGAGAGTCAAACCTGGGGTCCTGAATACTGAAGGTAGACATTCCACCACGAGAAATTACCATAAATTGAGTTCCTTGTCATAAATGACACTGTACTCGGAAGGATCTGAACCTATGTAGGGAAACCCCAATGGATGTCAAAGTCCATCGCCTTACCCTCTTGGCCATGACTGCTACCTGTAAAATAGTATGGTGGACCCAGCATGTGCTGCTTCAATGTCCTGTGCCTCCTTTATTTTACTCTAGTACTTTAAAAAAGTATTCAATGGCCATGAAAACTGAGGGTTAACAAGCAATGCAAACAAAAACTGAAGCATAAAATCAGACAAAGCATAATCTGGTATTGTATGGGATTTCCCCATTTGCCGTGACACTGCACCATAGCCTGATCTGCTGGGATTTGAGAGCATATCAGCCTCCATATTTTTTCAATCTAAAGCTTCCTTTAGGTCAAGACATCTGAATTCACCAAATATGTGCAGCAGTTTTGCTAGGTGGACTGTTGTCTGAGAACACCTAATCAATTCACTTCTGCATAATAAAAGGCTGGACACATCCTACCGCCTAGCACATCAAACCAAGTCGTTCTGGGTGTTGTGCCATTTTAAAACGGACACACCGTTTTGAAATAAACTAAAGTTAAGGTTCTTCTCTCCAGAACAAAAGTGGAGTAAGGCAAATATTTCTTTTGCTGGATAACTAATAGTACATTATAGCATAGTTTCTAACAATTCATCAGAACTACCTTACTGACTAACTTGCTAATCCTTTTTCACTTTAATTTTTCTTTTATTGGATCCTTCACATTCTTTTCTCATTTTCCTACATCTATTTACTTTCCTTACATTTACCATTTGTATCCACTTTTTGCTTTCTTTTCTTACTTAGGTAGTGTGAGTGTCCAGTATACAATACAAGTTTACTTCTAGATTGACTGCTAAGGGTTTAAAGTGACTGTAAAGTTTGTTTCCTAATATTTTTATTTTGATCATAATCAGATCATTATCCAATATGGAAGGCACAGTCAATCAGGACTCCAAGGCTTTGGCTGAGGTCAAAACCTAGTAACCATTTGTTTTCTGTAGCAGATCATCTAGCTACAAATTGCTCAATATGAAGCACTCAAACTAGCATGTACAAATAGTTCATTGTGTGAACAATATACATGTACATTTGCCCATATATATGGAACTTTGCAATAAGGACAACATGCATAATTCTATGTGGCAGCTCACCATGCCAAGTGTTCCAAGATAGACTACAGACATTAAAGGCCAGGTCTGGATTAATAATTAGGGTATCAGCTGTACATTTTTGACTCTTGATGCATCGACTAAAGGACTGGTCTCTAAAGAGTACAGGAAGTACCCAGGAGAACAATGAAAACTGGAGGGAGAGAAGAAAGGGCTAACTTGCTATATAGCCAGCTAATCGGACACTGGAGTCATAGTCAGCAGCACTACCAGTAGGTGTCACTATGGACACTGATAAAAGAAACAGTATAAGGATGCAAGTTGGCGAAGCTCAAGGGAGATAAGCAAGCAATAACACACAATGAGATGTGGGTTATGTCCTGATAAGAGCAAACCCAGGTGTGTTATAAGGCACGAGGCACTTGCATTGACTGCCTTATGCACCTGAGTGTGCTCTTATCAGGACATAACCCACACCTCGGAGTGTGTTTTTGCACTTATAAAATGGGCCCCCTGCTAAAAAGTGTTAAATATGCATAACATAAAAAAAGTCCATCTGTACTGCATACCACCATATAATACAATCCAGCCACTACAGGGTGTTGGTGTGTTTCTCCCCTCCCTACTCTGTCTGACGCCCAACAGAATAACACCTGGGTTTTTATTCCCTTTATTTTACTTTTTTATGGTTTCTCATCTCTAGCTGTCAGCTAGCTTAACTGTCAGTGGGCACTCTGTAGAGTGGTTTGTTCTCCTGCGTATGTGTTTTTGCTCCCTACTCTGTCTCTCCCTGAACACCACTACTGTTTTTATTTACTTCAGTTTCTTTTCATTTACACTTTGTTTTAGCTGCAGCCAACTGCCCACTTGAGTATGAGTGAGCGTGTCTTTTGGCAGCCGCTGTACAGGTTAGTTAACAAGAAAGTGAAAGTTCTGCTGCTGTTAAAGCTAGGCTTACTTTCTCTCATGAACAGGGATGGCTGGCTATGAGGGTTGGAAGATGGTTGGGAGGCTGAATGGTCAAATTTTTAGGAGAGGATGAAGGGAAGAGGATGGAGTGTGGAGATGTTGCCAACGGTCATGTGTTGGGAGACTCTTGTGGAGCGGGACCGAGAGCTGGAGACGCAACAAGGAGATGGCCCGGGAGACGGGCAGTGAGTAAAAGAAAATATTGAGTACAGTAACTGTTTATGGGTTGCGTGGTAAGAGAGCTTGCATACACGGACTGGCTTTTTTCTCGAGCAGACTGTGGAGCAGCGGCATGGAGCGAGAGCTGCACTACCAAACAATTTTTGCTTTCTGTGCTGGTGCCACTGCTCTTCTGGTTCCATCAGATTTTAGATGTTACCTGAAGAGCTGCAGCGGGAAAGCGGCAGCACACATTGATTTCAGTGGGTGGTGTGTTTCACCTGGCACATGTAGTGCTGGTTTTGAAGTTATGTCCTGATAAGGACACGGTTGACAGAGGCTGTCAGCCAATCAGGATCGAGGATATTCTCTGCCCATTTTATAAGAGAAAATAAATATGTATGCCACAGTAGAATACTGATGTCCTACAGGTAATAAAGTTTCCCCGTGTAGTTTATGTCAACAAATGCAGCATTAAAAATTTATACTGGATTAAAATTCCTGCTATAGCCTGTTGATGGCCCATGCAGATAAAAATGATGACAGTAATGCAAAAGTCAAATACAAAGTGCTCTGACACGTACTATTTTTTTATTTAGTTTTTTGTTGACCAGGTAAGTGCACTAGACAAATCCTATTTTCAGGCACGACCCGAGGGAGGGGGATACAGATGAATGCCAACTGACCTTGAACCAGATTAAGCTGTTGGTGGTATTCCACTGGAATCAATCAATAGAAAAAACAAATCTACCCACACTGTCGAACACCTTTGCATTTTATTTCAAAAACAAAGGAAGTAGAGAAGGTATAACTTAAGGAGTTGTAACAATTGATATAAAATTACAGTATTCATCTGTCAATATAATGTACAGCTGGTAATTGGCATAGTTTCAATGCTTTTACTCTATGAAAGCATGCACACCAGTGAATGAAAGTATTGTTCATTAAAATATAATTTAATAGTTTTAGAGTACTGTATGTTTTAGACATTTTTGTCACTGATCATACTGGTAATACTCAAAGTTTATTTTATAACTACAAATGTATTTAAGATATAGAGATACAGTACCATCCAAAAACTGCAATGTATCCAATTTTTACCATGCTTTATAAGGGAGATTTAAAGCAGATTATTCATGCAGTTTCAAAGTCAATACACAGTTCATAATCTCCAGACTGAACAACCAGTGTGGATAATAATCACCAAAGAAACTACGGTTGTTAGTATACAGAATAATACCATTATGAGTAAAGGTTCAAACTGCACTAAACCTTATCTAGTTTGACATCATAATATATAATATCATATTCTAGCCATGTTCCACTGAGGTACAGCACAATATCAATCTGTAACACATTACAGATAGTCTATAACAGAGACAATTAAGCACCTCTCATAAAAGGAACCATTGTTGCAACCTTCAGAGGCATTGTGCTAGCTATGTCTTGTGTTTTGTGTTTACTGCTGAAATGTGGCTAAATGTTAGTCAACATCTCCATTTGTTTTAATGGACTGGCTTTCTTAGTAAGAAACTCTCACTATATGTAATTTTCATAGTTTTAAAGCTAACAAAAAAGTTATTCTTCAGTTCTTGGAGGATCTTTTTAAAACACGTAATTATAAATAACACAAATTCAGCTTTATTTATATGTTTAGTGTCTCTTCTACTGAGGGTAATTTGCAAGAAAACAGAATGCTTGTGTGCTGATTTAATCTGGGCCCTGTGTTTTTCTCAAGGTTCATCAGTAACTTCCCCACACACTGTGTCTAAAGTATGGTACACGTGCATGCAGGTGATGATCCTCTACTGCTACAGTCCCTCACAATCACAAGTGAGGAATCACCTCCAGTCTAGCTTTGTTCAGTCTTCAAAGCCTGACTAAATGAGAATAATATCATTCTCAGTACCAAAAACACTAAAATTATGGTCTTTGGCAACTTGGAAATGCACAACCTTGGCATGCACCCATTTTGTGAAACTTGCTTCCTGCTGTCGTTAGAGGGTCCCATCAATCGAACATTTTATGGGTTCCCTAAAAACCCACTAGTTCAGCTTGGCATTTGGGACCACTCAGAATTGGGCTATGGGTGGTATGTTTTTCTTTAGGGTTGCTATATGTATCCTGACCTGTTATAAATTATGTGTGTAAGACTTTAAATCTTTGCGTGTATAGTGCTCAGAGCTCTGGATAGGCACCTAACAAACAAATTTGCCTTGTCTTGCCTCTTACGTTCTATAGCAGCCAAGGTGTTTGTACAACTGTTTTGAGGGTAGGTCTACACATGGAAATTCTGACACACCAGGGCACAAATTTTATGTTGCACCTTATGGAGGAAGTCTGTGCTCTTATGAGAGTGCAGTCTTGTCTAGACCTTGGTTTGTCATTCTCAGACAGTCTAATCAAGCATTTTAATAAAATACTCAACAGCATAATACAAAAGTTCATGGTTACAAATGTTAAATACCTATGGTGTTTCAGAGCACAATAGGGTTTTCATCCTTTGAGCTATAATATGGGTAATGACCAAGAGGATTTCTGGATCTCATTAAAGAGATGTGGGATGATAGGGTTTTCAACCTTTGAGATAAAATATGGGTAATGACCAAGAGGATTTCTCGATCTCATTAATTATATGACAGGTATCTGTTCTCAGCCAATCATATTAGAGAATAGCCATCAGTTATTCTCTCACAAACCCCAAGTAGAAACAGCCAGAGTCAGTTATTCAACAAAACCGCTCCCACAGTCAGTTAATGAAACTTGGCCATGCCCACAGTCGGTTATTCACACCATAAATACAGGCACACACATACACCCCCTTCCCCACTTGATCCCTCTCCCAACAAGACTGATTATAAAGCCAACAAAAAACAGAGCACTCACATTACTACAAGACAGCACTCCTGGTCTGATGACTTTCACTGCGGTTTGACCTCCCCCCCGCTGCTGACCAACCGACTGCCACACACTCCAGCTGTTAAGACTGTTCAGCTGCTCACCAGTAAAAATGAATCACCAATGAAATCCCCTCATCTCAACATCAATACTCTCAGCTTTCGGAACTTCCACCATTAGTAGGGAAGCCTTACTCTTCAAGAAATTTGAAAACTGCTCAGCTTGCTTACCCACTCTCTTCTCACTCGCTCTCTTTCAGCATCATTTCATTCACCCATGAACTTGTGCCATCACTGATCACTTGCTCTCAGTGTTTCTGGTCACAACGCCACCGTCAGTTCAAGGACAGTCACAGTCAATTGGGGGGGGGGTTGTTGCTCACTCAAGCGTGGAAAATTTACATCACACAATACATTGAACAGGTAGTCCTCACAACCTCCACTTCATGCCACAGTTTAACACTATCATGGAACATTTGACCGCTCCACCTCCCGGGAGTCCCATTTCCTTCCCCTAGTCCTCTAATTCAAGACTCAGCTTGAACACTGACAAAGAGATGCTGAAGATCGGCAGCCTGAAGAATGTGTGTGTCCTTTTCCCAATCACATACCATTTAATGGCTGGTATGGCTTGGTCCAAATCGCATCTTGCCTCACATCTATCCACTCGCACCTCTCAGAACCTGTCATTTTAAAATGTTGTGGAGACTAGTTAAATGTGCAAGAAGAACTACAAAGGAGACCACGAAAACTGAACTAGAGTCAGAAATTGCATGACTCTATTGAAACTGAGGTGAGAAAATATTGTTTACTGAAGGTGGGTGAAGAACTAAAAAAAAGCGAATTATATATGGTGTATAATTTTTCTTTTATATTTCAAAATTGTGGAGGTGGACAAGATTGGCTGTGGGTTTTGCAGGGTCATGAGACTGATTTCACTACATATCTCATTCATCTCTCCCACTAATATATAATAAAAAAAGTTGAAGCCAACTCCAAGTCGTATAATAGTAATAACATTCAGCGAGTTGGAGTATACTCGCAATAACCGGCTTCTGTGGGGAATAAATGCCTCAGCTTCGCCTTGGCATTTAATCATCCACAGAAGCCAGTTATTGTTGCTTCATATATTCCAACTCACTGAATGTTATGACTTACACAGATATGGGATGAACAGTATATTAATATGACTGGACCAAACCCAATAATCTAGAAGGGGAGCAGGAACTATGTTGATCTTCCAAGAATCAGTCTTCACCATTTATTCCCACTACTGGGTCTGTGTAGAAGGCACTAGGTCCCTGCAGGAGCAAAGACTTTCTGTAGCCTACAAGCCTAATGTCAGTGATGACATCGGTGCCAATTTTATTTTTTTCTCTCTCTCTTTCTGCAGCACCGAAACCTTTTTCTTTCCTTTGCTTGTTCTTATTTTCCACACGGCACCTCTGCCTGGTTCTCTGGCTACCTGAAAGGTAGCAACTCATCCAATTTGGCAATGGCTCCTCCAGCCTTTTGCCTATAACCCACAGTGTCCCCCAGGGATCCATTGTAGGACCACTCCTCTTCTTTATCTTCATCAGCAACCTCCCATCACTTACCTACAAATGTTCTATCGTCATGTACGTTAACAATCTTGTCCTTTACTTTAGTTCTCATAGCCCCTCCCATATTAATGCCCAAATTAACTCAAACTTCACTCACATCCAGAACTGGCTTATGGTCAACAATCTGGTTCCCAATGCCTCCAAAACCCAGATTATATTATTTGGTTCCAAGGCACACAGAGCATCGTGCCCCAATCCTCTGTCCATCCAGTGCACTGGTGGCTCTCCTCTATCTCTGGTGGATGAATTCAGGTACCTAGAAGTCAATTTAGATCCTGCCCTGGAATTTGTCTCACACCTCTCCACCATTAGCATATCATCAATGCCATGCTTGGCCTGGCTTACTGCCTCTGCCACTTTCTTACTGCAAATGCACATACGGTCATCTCCTAAGGCATTCTCCTTCCCCACCTACATTATAGCTTGCTCATATACACAAATGCCCCCAAAACCTCACTACATAAATGGGATATTGCATATAACAACATCTGCTATTTTGCTCTGTCCTCCCCTGCCTAACTCATCACTGCGCCCTCTACTCTTCCCTGGGTCGGCTCTCCCCCTCTGCCTCACACTCCTTTGCATTAGGTTGCTTTCTCTTCAAACTACTCATGTTTGCTTTCACGGCCACCCCCATCTCCCTATCACATGGTGTTCACCTGATCTACTCACTCTATTCTACCGATGCTACATCCCTAGTTGTTCCTAAGTGCTCAACCAAAATGGGCTATCATGCCTCTTCCTCATCTGGCCCAAGTCTATGAATCTCCCTCCGTACTGAGGTTCACAACTCTCCCACCTAGTCATCCTTCAAAGTTGCCCTGAAGTCTTATCTCCATTTATCAATGGACTGCAACTGTTTCTAATCCCACCCTACTCCTTTCATACCAGTGCACTCCCACACCACACTGGCAGCCTGTCCAGGCCTGCATTAATTTTTACTGTCCATGCCCCTTAATGGTGATACCTTGCCTAATTTGTTTTACATCTGGAAACAAATATGTTCTCCTTTTTTTTTTTTATCTTCTGTTTATATACCCCACCCCCAGAACTCTCTCAGACTACTCCTGTAAGCCACACACCGCTCTACCACTCACCTGATCCCCCATCTCCGACTGCACTCTGCCAACCTCTTGCTGGCGGACTCCCCTGCCCTGATCCCCCTGGGGTAGGGCCATCTCCACTCCAGCGCTCTATCTAGAATCAAGTGTGCTGGATTAGGTGGTGAAGGAACAGGGTGGGGAATGGAGCTAGGGCCCGATATTGGCCATGTGGTGTGTGACTCGGAGGAGAGACATCGCCTATCTGGGATCGGAGGATTTTTCAAGCTTATGTTCCCCCTAGGAGCGCAGATGTGCAATGATGCCCACACGGTCATGCCATAAGCGTCTGCTGCGCTCCTCCCCTTAACCACTCCATGCGCTAGCTGTCTCTCCGGTCTCCACCAGGGGCCACTACTGTGCCAGAGACAACCTGGATCCCTCCCAAGGGAGAGGAGAGCAGTCCATCAGATGCTCGATTCCCCTGCCAACCCCCGGCGCCCAAGCTCATTCCCGAATTTGGGTCGCTGGCACGGCGCAAGATGTGGCATCCAGCATCTCAACCCTCAGTGCCACCAGGGCAAATTTGTTCTCTTATGTGTCATTATTTTGGATGGTTTGCTTCTGACACTGTATTTGCTCTGTGTAATTTGTTTTTGTGCAATATCTGGATTGTTATGCTTTGTGCTGTACCCTTTCAGGTCACACATGAAAATAGGCATTCAACTAGCTAGTGTACTTACCTGGTCACCAAATAAATAAATAAAATGAATACCCAGTGCACCCTCCATGCACCTAAAGTCAGTCGAATCTGGCTCTGGCTTGCTGGGGAACTTAGCTTCACACCCCATGCTATCCACAAGTTACAGCCAAGAGATTGGACAGGTAAAGCATTTCTGTGGCTATGGGTTCAGGGAACCTTCTGAGGTTTCTGCATGTGTACAGAGGGCAGCCCAGGTTTTAGCAGCCCTCTGCACTGGTGGAGAGCATTAAGTACCACTTGGGAGTAAATCATAGACTGTTTCTGTGTAATGGCATTAACCTGCACTGCCCTCCTCTGGTGTCATTGTTACACAGTATACATAGTAATAATTATTTAAGGTCAGAAGGGAATCTAGGTTCATCACGTTTGAGAGAGCCTTACAACCTTAAATTACTGTTACTATGTTACAACACAGAAAGCCAATGCATGTAAATACCACTGCACAGAACCAGTCTATGATTAATTTTGAAGATACTCCATTGTTACTTTTTGTGATTGTTTAATCTTTTGTTGGTGTGTGTACATTCAGTGTATGAGGATTTTTAAAATTAGACATTACAGCACATGTATGCGAAGTGTAATTCTGAGCGAGATTTTAGTTTTATTTTTATTTATGAGTGGGTGGCATTGGGTATTTGGTTGCTGCAGATCTCCTCACTCTCCCAGCTATGACTGCTCTGCTTGCTTTTAAAGCATCATCTCTGACAAGTAGTTTTTGACCACAGTGGGAGTCTAGCTAGTTTGCAGGGGATATAATATTGGTATCTGAGGGGGAATGGGAGAGACACAACAGGAATATGAAGCAGAAAGGCAAGGAGGCATAAGTTTAGCAATAGGAGTCATCAGGACCCTTGAGAGGGTAGGGGAGCTAGGGATAACTCATGGGGCCCGGCACTAAAGAGGGGCCCTGGCTGTTTGACATGCTACTATATGCAGCTGCATAGGGGCCCCAGAGTCTGAAATGTTCCCAGGGCTTGGAATTCCTCTCATGGGGCCTGGAGGGCATAGACAGAGCCGACTCCTACCTGACCCTTTTTTCTCAGCTGCTCTATGGAAAAAGTACAGATGAATGGGTTAGGCAGCCACACTCCTCCTATATGGACAATTTTATGCTAGATTTTATTATGAGTCTGAAGTGATTTTGGTAGGTAATTTGGTATGTATCAGAAACTTGACTGGGTGATGCTGTGGGTCCTGTGTTAGCTACTGCCATTTAGCCAGTGGTGCCATGTGGTGCACTACCCAAGACAGGGAAATAGATATGCATACAGTATATGGTCATTTGATTTAAACCAGAACATAAATACATGGTTTACCTTACAGAACAGACTAGGTTCTTTGACTGTGTATCCATGCAGCGTGGGCATGAGCTGCAAGATTCTCCTTATCTTTCAGCCTCCATGGTGCAAAGTGAATTCTTCCAAAAATGTCCTTAATTACTCATATCTTTTGCACTGAAGTCTCTCGTACATTTGGAACCCAGGGACATCTATGCTAGAACTGATGAGGCTTCAGAAATATTTTCTTAGAAACTCAGCCAGTTTATGGCTTCTACTGACTAAGAGTGTTGGAGTAATAAATATTAATTCCCAAATACTATGAATAATGGAGTATTCAGAATTTTGGGCCAAATAATGAACATCTTCCATTATTCATTGTGTTTGTACACATACAAAAAGTTTAAAAGAAATCTAAAAAAGGTACGTTACCCCCTCTCCAAGTGATCAGGGTTAGTCGCATGACTACCTCACATTCAGTCTCAATGGTCCACATCCCATCACTCCCAACACCACCTTACCCTCTCCAATACACTAAAAAGCTATAGCCATTATTTGAAAATGGATCTGGCATAGTGCCAGCTTTCAGTAGTTTCTTTTCAGTCATACCCACAGCCACTACAGTCAATATCAGTTAAGTAGTCCCTTCCTGACCCTTGATACCCTCCATGACTGGGGAAGAGAAACAGCAGATGGTATGTCAAGATGAATTCAATGCCACCCCAACCCCCAAACCAACCACAGTGTGCTCCCCTCATGGGTGCCAGAAGGGGGGGGGGGGCACTAGGGCCATGGCCCTACCACTTTCATAAGTGACCCTATCAGTTTTTGCAATCATGTTAATGTATTTAATTGGGGAGAATTTACCCCTTACATCCTTGGCCCTACCACTTTCAAACCGTTCTGGCACCAATGTCTCCCTTTCCTGTTACGCTGTCTCCACAAGTGACAGCTGAGTTTGCTTGGGTGGGGGAGTAGCAGTCTGTACCTCACTGAGTAATGCTAGGCAGACTGATTATTTTCTTATAGCCCCAGAAAGGCTGTACTGAGACACCGCCTCAAATGCATGACAGGATCAGTCAATCTAGCAAATTACTGACCTGCCTCGAATCTGTCATTTTGGGAGAAGGTGAAGGTGCTGTGGCCTGGAGCTCAACTCAGAAAGTATGATAACTACAAGCTGTTCCAATTCAGTTATAGACCTGATCACGGTACTAAGATGGCGCCTGTCAAGGTTTCCACTTCCAGCCCCAATTATGTTTGCCATCTATAATGCTGCTGGGGGAGATCCTAAGGTACATCTCAGGGTTCCACTGCTACACAGATTAAACCCAGCAACACTTTTTCTTTGTCCCTGGCACAGAGGACTCTAGCTTTTCTAGAGGGATGTTTGGCCAGTGTTGGCAATGGGATGGCCCCAAGCTGACTGAACGTAAACCCAAACAAGGGTGACATACCAAAAGCTAGCTCCAGTATTCCACCTTTCATGATGACTGGCAATGCAATTGCTTTTTCAAATTTTGATAGGGTGCTATTGACAGAGGTACAGTCAACCAGGGACATGATGGGCACCCTAGAATGCAGGCTCTTCTTGGAACTGCAGATGACAGAGGTAGGTAGGTGCCACTTATTCCACTAGAAGAATGTCATCTGGTTGAAGCCCTGTTTCTTGGGTGAGAATCTGGCCACACTTTCTACAAACATTCATGACCACATATTTAGACTACTGTGATGCTCTGTACATCGGGTTATCTGGAGAGTCAGTGCACCACCTGCAACTGGTGCAAAATTCATCAGCAAGGCTTCTAATGTCTGCTCGGGCACCAGATTATGTAACGCCTGTGCTGCATGATCTGCATTGGCTGCCTGTTTGGTGGCATATCATCTTATACGTGTTGGTGCTTATTTTTAAAACACTTAAACAGTGCTCACACTACCTGTGCAACCACCAGATCACTTAGTTTTCACTGGGCCAGACCTCTTAATGTTCTGTCTGACACCATCTCTGGATAGGGCTTTTAAAATCAGGCCCCTATGTTATGGAACATACTCTTAACATATCTCAGATCTTTGACTTTGTTGGAATGCTTTAATGCAAACATAAATAGCCACTTTTTTTCATTAAACTTTTATGGGAGAGTATAGAGATTTGGCTGTTATTCATTGAATTTATGATGGGTATCTGTCGACCCTGTGCAGTGCTCACAGCACAATCATTATATCAAAACTGGCTTGCCGTACAATGCACCGATGCCTGAATTCATACCCATTTTAAAACAATGGCTTGAAACGCAGTATTATGAGTGGCAGGCATGCATGTTAAGGGGTTATGTTAATGGCTGAAACCCATCATATAAAATTAAACAAATAGAATTTACCTATAAAAAACAAATTAAAAAAAAGAGAGTTTAAACTACAAAAACCCAAAATAAAAAAAAAGTTTCAGAGTAGCATTATGGCACTCCAGAAGTCAGATTACACCCTAGGAACATAAGACACTTGACTGAGTCCTGCTTCAGTCATGACTATGGTGAAGATGCTGGCCATTGGCAAATTCAAGCTAGTTTTGATTCCCCAAACTTTGGTTTGGCATCGAGGCATCAGCCAAAACCCTCTATGTCCCTTGGTATTGGGGTCTATCAGGCTACACCAGCAGGCTGGCAGGGCCCTGTACTTCTGTAGGTGGACAGAGTCTTCTGTTCACACAGGTCCCAATGAGACCTGTGTGAATGAGGAAACAATTCCACTATCTCAAAAATAAAGGAATTTTTTTGCAGAAAACTTCATTAATGCACCAGTTATGGTAACTTAATGCCACAGAAGTATGGAAATGTGGTGTCAGGGTTTCCAACCCTAACTGCCACCCCCAAGCAGCAAAAGAAAAAAACTAGGGGTTCGGGTCTCCGGAGTCTTGTCAAATCAGTGGTGGGGTCTTCCTTGGGGTTATCAACCTTAATGCCCACCCTGTTCCCTAAGCAAACAACATCACACATGATCTTTCTTCCCACAGTGCCCTGCATGAAGAAAAATGTAACAAATTGTGTTGGCAACATGTGGCAAGACCTAATTCTCTACCTTTGAAGAGTGTATCACTATGAGGCATTGGCTTGGAGTTGTTCCTTGTGCTTTGGACTACTGGCTATGGGCTGGGAGCTGAGAGGGAACTATTACAGTTGATATTCCTATGGAAGACCCCATCGATTTGCCAAGACTCCAGAGACCAAAAACCCTAATGTATTTTCCTTTTGCTGCTTGGGGGTTGGGGAGTTAGGGTTGGAAACTCTAACACCACATTTCCCTACGTTGGGCATTAAGTTACCCTAATTGGTGCATTAAAATTATTTTTTTGCAAAGATTACATATGTATCTATAAAATAAAGGATGGGGAAGTGTGTGATATGTGAATGTAATGCACACCCGAGGTGTGGGATGCTGCATAAACCCAGAGAGCAATGCTCAAGTGGTTTATCAAAGCATCCCACACCAGGGGTGTGCATTAAATTCTCATATGCTCTAAGGCTCTGAGCTGGAAACCTGGGTTTGAATCCTACAGCCCCCACTTGCATACTCTGTAACTCTGAGCAAGTCACTTAGCTTCCCTGTGCTCCCAGGTCACACCTGTAAGCAAGCTTTCAGCTTAGTGTCTCTTTCCAGGTATAAATATATATATATATATATATATATATATATATATATATATATATACATATATACACATATACACACATATATACACACACACACACATATATATATGCACATAACCCCATCCTTTTTTATTTTTATAATTGCTGGTGAGCAATTTTTCCAGCCTAGACTATGAGTGACGCGCGCGACACACACACACACACACACACACACACACACACACACTCTTTCTCCCTTTTCCTCCCTCACTTTCCAGAATTAGCATTTTCTTTCTTTCTGTTTACTTACAATTTGCAGTTGTGAATGCGCTTAACGTGCACTACAGTATAGCCAGTCAGTCAGGGCCCCGCTCCTGCTCACACTGGCTATGTCCAAAAGCAGATGAACAGCTGGATCAACCAGATAGCGCTTTTTTAAGCATAAAATGTAGGATCAACTACATGGATTGTATTAAAAAAATAAGGAGAGATGAGCTGAGTGTTGTTGTGGCAGCTCCTCAGTAATGGAGCGATGGGGCCGCCATGTTTGCAGAACCCTTCAGCCCACCCATATAGAGAACGAGAGCCAATGAGGAAGTGCCAGGTTTTGAGAGACAAGAGCGCATAAATGCCGTAATAACCAGCAGGTTATTATTGCAAATATCAACTGAATAAGCCCATAGAAAAAAGTTGTAGACCAGTAATTACAATATAAAACAGTTTTTTTGGCAAAGAATGTGTGTGTGTGTGAGTGAGTGTGTGTATTAGCTATCTATCCCTCCCCGTCTCTCTCTCTCTCTCTCTCTCTCTCTCTCTAAAGAAAAAAAAAAATATATATATATATATATGGTATGTGCAATGGAAACAAGTGGAATACATGATTTATCTGCACAAGAGCATCTTCACCTCAGGTAACCTCACAAGTGGCATAGACCACGAGTGAGGTGTCCAAGGTCAAACTGCTCGAGTGCAGATAAATCATGTATTCCACAAGTTTTCCATTGAATATCCCATTTATGCAATAGGAATTAAGTTTAAAGATCAAATGCCAATGTTTTACAGATTTACAATAACACAGGACTTCAAGTCCCTGTGTCATGATTAGGGTTTCCTGAACATCTCATGCTGTTTGGTTTTGTGGTTTTCTTTAAATCAGCATATGCACATGTGCTCTGCAATAACTGAAAACGGTGAAGATATTTCTTTCCCTATTAGTGAGTGATGACATCACTCCTGTCAACCCTGTTGGTGCAGCAATGAAGTCTTTAATTGCCTGTAGTAGTTCTCAGTCAGAGGTATCTGTAGGGCTAATTGTCTTTACTCCAAGAGTGCTACTAACCCACCTGGCAAAAGCCCCACCTTTGGTGGCCTGAGGCAGCATGGTGCAGCAGCCCCAACTGTGGAGGCACAGGCCCTGGGACTCTAGGGCTTAGCAGAGCACAGCAGTCCTGTCTGTGGAGACTGGAACAGGGGGCAACAGGTGGCATTGGCCCTGCCTTGCGGGGGGGGCAGAGGGAAACAGGGTGTAGCAGCCTCAATTGAGGGGCAAGAGACAGGGGAATCAGGATGACATGTAGTATGTCTAGTTACAAACATATATGATGTATTTCCACACAGAATCCCTCAGAGAACTGAATTTTGAGAATTCATACAGTACATGTTCCTGAAATAGCAAAGTGTGGCAGACACCTGTTTTGTCAATCTGACATAACAATGCTGTTCTCACATGAACATATGTACGGAGGCTACATCAAGAACACACTACTTCTATGACTTAAACTTTAGATTTAGTTTATATCCATTAAACAATCCTGGATTTATACAGGCAAATAACAATGCAGAGTTTTTATGTGACCCAACTCAGGTGTGATACAGACAGGAGATTTCTCCCAAACATTCATTTGTGCCACTTCAGTTACCCACTGAAACACAAATGACCAACTCTTTGGCCCAGATATGCAGACTGCACCTGGCAGGGGCACAAGCCTGGGCGCAGCACAACTGGGATGCGCTGGGGCCAGGACCAGGTGATATTCAATGGTGATGCACCACAGTGCAGAACCGTTGAATATGGCAAGGTCGGCGCACATACTGCACCAGTGCAAGCCACAGACAGGGAGCACGGGAATGTGTGCCAGCGTATGTGCAGTTGCACTAGGTGCATCACCCGCGATATTCAGCAGGGGGCATGCAAATGAGGCCATAAAATATGCATGGTGCAAATGGGGCCATTTGTATGTCATTATGGCCCATTTGCATGCCTTGTGCAGGGCAGGCCGGCGACTTGTGCCTGGCACCCTGCACAGCATGACGCATGCTGTGGGGATCCTGGGGCATCCCTCGTCCTGTAGCCGCAATCGCACGGTTTGAGTTATGAAAGATAGCCCTAGTGGTCTGGTGGCCCTCCACCTTCCCGTTCCCGATGACTGTAATGTGCTTACAGCCCATACTGTTTCTGCACTGCAGGCGGCCGGGCTGTATGCGGGTGATTGCAGCCACCCGCCGGGATTGGGGGCAGGTGGGCAAGGGTGCTGTGGGTGGGAGGGGTGGGGTGCCACTGATCACCAGGGATAGATGATATGGTGCTGCACCGTGATTGCAGCAATGGGGGGGGGTTACCACTAGACTACCAGGGACATGGTTAATGGTCATATTCCAGCGATCGGAGACACGGGAGGAAGGGGGGCCACTAGACTACCACGGACAGTCTAACGTAACAGTTATCAGGGCATCAGGACTCGGGAGGGGGGTCCACTGGACTACCAGGGATGTGTGTGTGCTTGTGGACGGTGTTCTGGGTGGGCGGGTGGCCATCCACGGCTGGCAGCTGCTGTGTTGCACCCTGCAATACAGCGGCCTGCTTGTGGGTGACCAGGAGTTGTTCCCACTCCTCCCGGGCTCAACTTTGAGCCCCCCTATGCAGCGCACTGCAGGGCTGCGCCAGCATATGTGCCGCACACCCTGGGCTGAATATTGGGATGTGCCACATATGCATGGGCACGCCACCTGCATCTGCGCCGCATACAATTACATTGCGCCCCGGCGAATTGGGATTTGTGCTGCACCTGGCTGCCCTTTCAATATCCTGCCGAGGTGCAAAGCAGGGTTGCACCAGCGCAACTCTGAGCCATGCACAACCCCTTTGAATATCCCAGCCTTTATGTGAACAGAATGCTAGATTGTAACCTAATCTATCTAAACACAAACAGGTGGGTTAGTAACACACTTGGAGTAAAGACAATTAGCCCTACAGATTCCTCTGACTGGGAAGCTACTACAGGCAATTAAGGGCTTCATTGCTGCACCAACAGGCTGGACAGGAGTGATGTCATCACTCACTAATAGGGAAAGAAATATCTTCACTGTTCTTCACTGTTTTCAGTTACTGCAGAGCACATGTACAGATGTGGATTTAAAGAAAACCACAAAACCAAACAGCATGATATTTTCAGGAAACACTTTCATGACACAGGGACTTAAAGTCCTGTGTTACTGTAAATCTGTAAAACATTGGCATTTGATTTGTAAGGAAATGGTTGTCTTTTTTTTTTTTTAATTAAAATAAGTTGGATTATTTTGTATATCCTTGCCTAGTTAGAACTGGTAGCTATGTACTGCAACGTCATTAGTAGGGAAGGCAGATGCCCATGTTAATATTGGAGTTCCAATTGGCTGTTACTTTACATGTGGGTGGGGTAGAGAGTTTAAAAAATACGATGGCTCATTTCTTGCTGGTTGTTATGTTACATTATTTACTGTGTTCCTATGTTGGTGGTATTTGTTTATAAAAAAGAATATATTTTTTTAATCATCTGGTTGGTCCTGCATTTTATGTGAGCATTTTTATACTGTTAGGGTCTGGTAATGTACCGAGCAAGCTGACAGAATGCCTGCACTTGCGCTTTCAACGCATGTTTATGGAGTCTGGCGTTTAGTTTCGTGTGAATGTTGTCGATTCGTATGGCCACTTTTCTTACATTTTGCATTAAAGAAAGAGTTAAGTGTCTCTCTGCAGAGCCGGGAGTGGGTGGCCATGACAAGCAGCGAGAGGCAGCCAGTGGGATGAATTCTGAAACACCAAACTCCACGAAAGAAGTGAGGCACCTGGAAGAAGGAGCGAGTACTGCCAGGCAGCCAGAATTTGGAGAGAAATGTCGGTGCTGCAGGATGAAGCTGCAATAGTGCAATCCAGAGTGTCTGTGGCAAAGTTTTATAAATAAAAGTACTTTTTAATCTGTGTGGGGGGGGGGGGGTTGCAGTGAACTGTGGAGTGCAGGTAAAGGAGGTGTGAGTGATGAGAGTGAGTGAAGTGCGAGTAATTTTTTGCAGGCGAGAAATACAATGGTGAAAGAACAGGGGGTAGTAAAGACTGTAGTGCTAGGAAAAAAATAGATGAAACAAAGTGTGTGTTTTGGGGGTCAGCTGGTAGTAAACATGTATACTGTGTGCAATGTGAAGAGCAGTGCAGCTGTGGGCTGCTGTTTTGGTTTTGAGACTGTGACATGGATGTGTTACTCAGGGAGGTTATGTGGGGAGCACTGGTGGGAAAGTAGTGTCATTTGGCGGGGTCTGATTAATGGCAGGGTGTTAAATAAATGGTGGCTGATTGAGGTTAGGGTGTTAAATCTCAAAACCACCATTTATTCTAATATATGTGAGAATAAACAGATTGATTTAACTGCTTTGGTACACACACACACACACACACACACAGCCTGTGAAAATAATCTTTATATATTCTGATATGCCATGGCCGTAATTGAAATATCTACATTATTTTTCATGAGTGCAGTTTGATCTTAAGATACCATGAGCTGTGAAGCCATGAGTGAAAAAAAAATCTAGATATTTCTATTAGATCCATGACATATTCAATATATGCAATGCCCTTAGTGTTAGATAGTTTTCAGTGCTTGTTTACAATTTCTTTTGCTTAAATCTTATATCGTTGGATGGCAGAGCAGTGTTTCTGGATGAACGAGTGATTGTTTTCAAGAAGTGATGCACACGATGCTCTGCATGCATCAGTGAAACAATGCACGTGCTGGTGATGCACATGCCAAGTGTGCAGGTGGTCATCAGTATAGGAGTGAGTGAGAGTGGCCTGTTATGAAGTGGTGCTGTAGAGAGATGTTGCCCTGTGAGGATTCAAAGAGACTGCCTATCTAAGAAAGGCAGACTTCCTTGTCAGGTCATGCAGAGAGGTATGATGCAGGGAAATGCTGTGGGACACCGTCTTGAGCAATGTCACTGTTGTTTCTGAGGTACTTGGGGAAGTAATGTTATTTATTTATTTTTCATCAAGAAAGAATGATTTTTAGTCCTTTTATGAGCAATGCTGGAGAAACTATAAAAATGAAAATACTCAGCAGGAGCTGGCCGGCAACTGAAACCTCTACATTCTAAATACGGAACTGTAGTGCTTGTGCTGTTGGCTGGGACCAATCAGAGACCCACAGTGAGAATATTGATGCTCATGGGTACCCAGAGTGAGAATATTTCGATATACTCACAAGCTTTGCATAAATAATATATTTAGATATCTATATATAGATAGATAGATATATCCATTGCAAAAAACTTTGTTAATGCATCACTTGGGGTTGATATTACAGCAACAAAAGTCTGGAAAGTCTATGTTAGGGTTACCAACCCTACCACCTCACCCTCCACACACCAACAGGTGTCGGGGTGTGTCTTGGGTTCGCCAGCCCTAACTCTCATTCCATTCCATGTGTAAGGAAGCTGAGATGGTACAGTGTAGGAGAATGTGGTGAGTTAGGAACGATGACCCAAGGCACACCCCACCTGTTGGTGTGTGGAAGGTGGGGTGGTAGGGTTGGTAACCCTAACATCTAATTTCCATACATTAACCAAGTCTTTTACAATGAATTTCCATTCTTTTTGAGACAGTCTAATGTTACCCATATGTGGTTGTGGGAGCGCAGGGCCCATGCTCCCATCAGTCTGTAGTGTGTTGTGGGAGCACAGGGCCCCGTGCATGCATATTGTAACTGTCCTTGATTTTCATATGGGAGCACAGGGGCCTTTGGGCCTTGCTCTCCTATATAACCATAAGTGTGGAGACATTGTAATTAACCCTCATCCCACTGTAGTACTGCATAATGGAAGTCCCTGCACTCCCCGTTCCCATCTACCCATAAGTATACAGACATAGCGTGGGCATAGAGACATTCCAAGTAACTGTTGTGCTGCAGATGTGGCAATATCTCAGCAACCATAGGAACTTTGGAAAAAATTCCACCACAGCTGTAATCATGACCTGACAATCTGCACACATGCTTAGGTGTACTAAGTTGCACTTAGTGAGACATCTGTATCTTGAACCTTTTTTGAGATATAGGTGCTGAAAGGTACTGCTGCCGCCAAAATGTTAGCCCATGGGAAATTTCGAAACTTCGGAATGTTATAACTATGGAACTTTTGTAAACTGTTTCACCAAATCAGCAAAAGGCACATCTGTGGTGCAAGCCCTTGTTACCCCGCACATTTCAGACCAATAGTCCTAACCATTTATTTGCAGTGAAGTGGCAAAGAAACAGCACTTTTTGTGGATTTATTGTTGCAAATCACGAAAATGTTTCAAATTTTGCGATATCATACTTGCTATACTGTAGCAAAATTGCAACAGTGTCGCAAAGTCACTGTCACAAAGTGCAACAGTACAAATGACCAAAGTCTGAAAAACAGATTTCTGAGCATAATTAAAAAAAAAAAAAAAACTTATGTCAGGGTCATATTCCTTGGGCCCCGATTAGGTAAACACAACTACTGGTGTTGACCAAGTGGCAGTATTTTTTGAATTACAAACTTTTTTAGCAATCGCTAACTGAAAACAAGATGGTGGCAGCATGAGTACTGGACACATTTGCGGCGGTAAAAGCGATGCTGCGGATGCATACATGCTGTCCGGGCACACATATATTTTTCCTATAGGCTATAATAGGAAAGTTGAATCTTCACTAACTTTTGAATGGATTAATATTTTTTCACTAAACCTTCAAAAGGCACATCAGTGACCCAGTCCCCATATACACAGAAAATTTCAGACCAGAACAACAAACTGTTTGGGCTATAGCCCTGAGCAAAGAATTTGCCACAAATGAGGATTTTTCACATTTTTTGGGCACTCCGCAGCTCCGCAACCGTACATCCAACTGGAAAAACACTTGTCAGATCCAGAGACCTGTTGTGCCAGACCGCACGTGCAAAATTGCAGGCACATCTGATAAACAGTTGCAAAGTTATTAAAGTGCAAAATGTGGGTTCAAAATAGAAGTGGCTATGCAACCCTAACTATAGTGGCACTACCATGCCACTGAACTGATATACAGTATATTTATATATATATATATATTTTTTTTATCCCCAGTGGTAAAAATGCATAGGGATCTTGGAAAACTCAAGGAGTGTTCAAGAATTTGGAAGTCGGGGTTCAATGCCAAGAAGTGAAAAATCATGCAGCTTTGGGCCTAAGAACTGAGTACAGCATGTGGGTGGAGGTACTGTCAGCCACTAAGAATGAAAGGGACCTTGGGTTATCATACCTGATGACATCAAAATGGCACTGCAGTGTGATAAAGCAGTGGGCAGGGCCAGTGGGATACTGAGATGCATAAGGACAGGTATGTCCAGCGGGAGGTGTGAGGTGGTATTTCCAATATACTACTCACTATTGAGACCCAAGCTGGAGTACTGTGACCAATTCTGGAGGCTGCACCTTGGAAGAATATAGACAGGGTGGAGGCAATCCACAGGAAGGCAACTAAAATGGGCAAGTGTTGCACCAAAAGCCACGTGAGGAGAGACTGAGGAATCTCAACATGTACATCCTGGAAGACAGGAGAGTGAGAGGGGAATGAATATATATATATATTTTTTTTTAATTTACAAAAAAAGTTAGGGGGAAAGAAGTGACTGGCATGGTCATGGGACTAGCCGTGGCCATCGAGAAGACTACTGATTTTTTAATTAATGTATCACAGGTTTGAAGTGACCTGAAATGACCCCAAAATGTTGACAGCTCCAATATGAAGGTGAAAGTGGCAGATTTCATCACTTTCACCAAATTCAGGACTCATCATTACTTACGGACTCTTAGACTAACTGATAATATAAAATGGGGTGCAAGTCACACTTTTTGTGATGGCTGCAAACTTCAGAAAAAAAGGGGCACAAATTTTGGGAGGGGGTGAGGAGTAAATTTCAGGAGAGATGTGGGTTAAAGGACCCAATATCTGGATGGGAAGCAAGGCACAAATACTGGTAGAGTATGGAGCATACATTTCAAGAGGGCTGCAGGTGAACATTTTTGGATGTTGTGGGGTACAAATTTTGGTAGGGATGAGGAACCCAAACTTTGGTTTAAGTGTGGGTGTAAATTTCAGGAGGGACATGGGCCACACATTCAGGTGGTGTGCAGGTGCAAATTTTGGGACTGATATGGGGCGCTATTTTCTGTAGTATAGTGTGAACAAATTTGGGAGAAGAAGAAGCACAACATTCAGCAGTTGTATGGGCATTCTTTTTGAGAGGTGCATGGATGAAATTTCAGGTGCAACAACTGTGGCAGGGGTACAAGTTTCAGAGTGTAAAATTTGAAAAGGGTGTAGTGTGCAAAATTCAGGAGTGATGTGTGCACAGAGTTTTGGAGGGTGACGGTGTGATTTTTGGATGTATGGTAAAAAGTGTTGGAGGGGAACAGGGTGCAGAATTCAGAGGCTATGCAGCAAAAATCAAGTGGTTTATAGGAAACTAACTTTAGGAGGACTGTGGGACAAACACTGCAGGAGGAATGTGAAATGCCAAATTCAGGAGGGTGTGGATTTTAAAATGTAGCAGAACAGGGACTTCTGGTGACATCGCCCTCCTGATGGCCGCTTAAAGGGTACATACAGGCTGTGGCTACAACCTCCTAAAATCCCCACAAAAGACCATTTTGTGACTCACCAACATGCCAGCAACTACTAGGGAAGATTACAGCCACCCGATGGAGAGTGCCAAAGAAAATAATGACAGCTCGGATGCTGAGGGATATGGAGAGGGCTGCTCTGATAGTGAGCTCTCGCAGGCCTCGGCTGTCTCCTCCCAATCAGGCCACCAGTGTGCAGCCTTCAAACAAAAACAAAAATCAAAATTGACAGAACATCTTGATTTGAAAATGGTCATCTTAACTGCAGAATTTAGAGACGTCAGGTGCGAGATCCATAACACCACAGCAGCCCTCCGCACTGACATCACCAAACTCAAGAAATGGGCTTTTGAATACGAATACCAGCTTACCAGTACAGACTGCCGGGTGCATATAATTGAATCAAACATCCTTCAGCTGCCCTCCACTATTTAAGAGATGGAGGACAACCTGGAGGATGCTGAAGCCCCAAATCACCTCAACAACCTTCTAGTATATGACATTCTACAAGGGGAGGAAAATTTGGACATGAAAACATATTTCCAGAGAGCTTTTTCAGGTTAGCATTGGACTTTCCTCAACATCAAACCTTCAAGATTGAATTGGCCCATAGGGCGCTGGACCCAAAACCCACTGATCCAGCCACCCGGCCATGCTCCACAGTAGCATGTTTCCTCTATTACGATGACAAACAAGATGTCTTGAGCAGAGTCTGGTGGGCTAAGGAAGTTCTGTATAATAGAAAAAGGCTGTTCTTTGACAAAAACTATCCTGCATCACTTCTAGCTAAAAGGAAAGCTTTTCCCCCTTTTACAGAGCCACTGAGAGCCCAACGACTAAAGTTCTTTACACCCTACCCAGCAAAGATGGTAATACATTTTATGGATGGTCCAAAATCTTTTGTCACAGCTGACTGAGTCCATGTAGAACTCCGGGCATGAAGCATCCCTTTCACTGCACCAGCAGAGCAGCTTGCCACCCACTGACTGCTTCTAAGCTAGCCAGGCAGGCATAAAAGACCAAGAACTCCTATAATAAGCAATCTGCTAAGACTGCAGCAGATAATCAGACATCTTAGGAGGAAACATGAGATGGCTGTATGTTCACTAGACCTGGACTGAAGATAGCCTCTGGACTAGCTTTCATATCGCACTGCAGTTGAATCCACCTAGGTAGGTGCCCTGATTCTTCTCCTTGGCCCCACCACACCCTTGTATGGGCTCCCTCTGTATTTCGTCCTCTCCAGGCGGCTGGCTGGTAGTACCCCTCCCAGCCCCCTGTTTGGATCACACCCAGGACTGTACTGCTGCCATCGGGAATTCCTTGCTGCTTCTGCAGTAGATGGGGCTACTTCATAGCATTTATATTGAACACTGTCCCCACTTAACTGTTACCTGCTGGCCTGTCGGATGTCACTTTACTGTACAGTTTGGTGGTTGATGGGGACTTTCCTGGCTACATCTCAGAGACCAAAACTTGGATGGGTGGCTTGAGGACTGCTAGATTTTGGACCCCACCTTCAGCTGCAAGAAAGTCTGCAGGCTGCTGAGGCCCCTTGCTCTAACCTGCCATGTTGATTTGGGGGGGGTCCTTGATGGTGATGTGATGAGCAAGTGTATTTCAGTTTAAGAGTGGCTGGCTTAAGCAGAAGCAGATGCGGCAAGTGATCCTGACTGATATATTTCAGTCAGAATGGGGGTTCCTCATTTGGTTGGGGAGGCACCGAGCTCCTGGAGGGGGGTACTGGGGCCTTTGGGACAAGGGGGATGGGAGGACAAGTGGAGCATCTGGGGGATCTGGGCTTCTTTGCCCCTCCCCCATCTCCAGTGGGGAGGTATATGACTTTTTTCTGGGACTATTTTGTGGCAAGGAACTTTGCTATCCTGGGGAGTGATTTCTGATGAGAGGTAAACTCGGTCCCCCCATGAGCTCGGCTCATTCAGCTGGATTAAATGGCATATTTACCTGTGGGACTGGTTAGGGGCATGTATAGTCCACATCATGCTTGGACTCTATGCTGGATGGAATCTGCCCCTGGTAGCCATCAGACATCTCTGGGACCAGGTTTCTTACTTAGTGTATGCCTGTGGGAGAGGAAAGATACCTGGGGATGAGGCTTCTTTGTGGTGTTGTCTATGGATAGTGCTGATGAGACATAATATCTGTCCTCATACCTTTCTATAGGTGAGTACTGTTGGTCAGCTGGTACACGCCCCAATCAGTGGGCTCACTGTTTACAAGAACCTTAGCATGCTGAACCAGATGTTGAGGGGGACTGCAGCCAGATGAGTGGTGTCGGTACACCCCTTTCCCCTTTCCAGATAGTAATTCTTTACTATCAGGGCTCCTTCCCCTTCCTCACTGAGGGTGGGATATCTCTGACTCGCAGTATTTCTGGCAGCCTCACGGCTCAGAGATGAGCCCCTGCATTGAAAGCCCACTGCAGTTACAGCTAGAACAGGGTTAACCCAGTTGGCATAGGGCCTTGCAACAGATTGTTGGTTTGGCCATTTGTAATTATTTTGTACCAGTTTTCCCTTAGAAGAAGCCCTGCTGGCACCTCCAGTTGGTGTCAACTTATTACTTTTCAAAACCTCGAGTTGAACATTTCACTCTGTATACAGTAGCTATGAAAGTAAGCTGTGGATCTGGTGGGGGGGGGGGTGCTGTGTACTTTTCATAGTGATGGATAGGACATTATGTTACCTGTTGAATGTCAACAGCATTTATAAAAGTCAACAGGTTGAATAATCCTGTTAAGCGGGCTAAGGTTTTGATGTATATTAACCATTGCAGGGCCATGGATATATCTATCCAGAACTCCAATACGTTCTGATTCTGTCAGCAGCCTAAGGGTTAAGACGGAGAAGCCTGATTCTACAAGAGACTCATTTAGACAGAGCAGAACATGCTAAACTGGGGAAATTTGGGTACAAGGTGGTGTACAGTTCTGAAATGCCTCGTGGGTCTCATGCATGAGTGGCCATCCTAGCACCCCATATAACACCTTTCCAGGACAGCAAGCTCATACAGGATGAGATGGACCACCCGGTTATTGTAGAAGGAATGTCGTGCCAGGCAGAAGTTACATTAGCATGCCTCTATATCCCCCCTAGGTCTAGCACCCCTGAGATTAGGCAGGTATTGGATCTCATAGTGGTCAATATGAAGGAGGTGTTACTCCTGTGGGGACTTTAATTCATTACCTGGGATACTTCCAATCCTTCCCCTCCAAGGCAGCCGGTAGTCCATAAGGTCTGTCTTGCCCTAATGCATGCCAACTGTTGGCTTGATGTGTGGTGGGAGCAGCACACCAACCATTGGCTTGATGTGTGGTGGGAGCAGCATGCTAAGACTAAGAACTTTACTCACTACTCACACGTTCACTTGGTCTACACATATATTGATTATAGCTTTGATTAGCAGGAGCATATGCACCAAGATACAGACTGTAGGACAGAGACAATTCTATTTTCAGACTATGCATCTGTCATTTCTGAAACTAGACAAGAAGCAGCCTAGGACCTAGTGGCATCTTAACACCTTTCACGTGCGCTCAGAGGAATTTTGAACTTTCCTCCAGGAAAAGATTTGGGAAACCCTGAAGTTTAACTGACATGGTGAGTACACAGGGGCAGTCCTGTGGGACATGCTGAAAGCAGTCCTTAGAGGACACATAACTGAATACATGACTTAAAAAGTGAGGAAGCGGTCCCTGATGCTAGGTAAGCTTCATGACACTCACAGCCTTTTGCAGGAGGTTCATAAAAAAGGAGATACTTCCATTCTGGAGCAACTAGCCACCACAGAAAAATACATTTATAGAATCTACTTCAATAAGACAGAGATGGCTCTTACCATTCTCCAGCGTAAATATTATGAGGTGGGCCCTAGGGCTACATGGCTGTTAGCGCATCAGGTTAGGTGTCAGAAACTTCAGGCCATAGTAACCAAATTGAACCATCCCCTTACTAAGCTTCCCCTTCACAAAACAGCTGATATGGTTGAGGCCTTCCGTACTTACTATAAGACCACTTATACCCCAAGTAAGGTTTTTGATACTGCAGCCTTGGCAGAAATTTTTGCCCCCAAACACTGCCTGCTCTTCAGCAAGAGCAGTCAGAGGTTTTGACTAGGCCCCTGCACATTACTGAACTCGGGGGTCCTTTGTGCCAAGATGCAGAGAGCACTTGGGCTGCATGACTACATTCTAGAATTTTACAGAACTTCGAAGGACCTTCTTCTGCCACATTTGTTACATATCTGTAATGATGTTATAGAAGGGGGAGCTAAACCACAGTCGTGGCAACATGCTACGATGTCCGAGATACCCAAACCACATAAGGACCATTCAGAGTGCTCAGTCTATTGGACAATCACCATATTAATTAAGGTTTGTAAGTTGTTTATGACTGTCCTCACTCACCATTTGGAACCCCTGCTGCTGTCGCTAATTCACTCAGACCAGCTTTGTTTAGACTCAACAGACAGGCAACACCACCCACCAAGCCTTCCACATACTTCCATCACGTACATACCCAGTTAACCCCCTTTTTATTAGCCAGTCTTGATACCAAAAAGGCATCTGATAGGGTGTCTTTGCCCCATCTCTTTGCCATCTTCGATAAATTTGACTTTTTGGCCGAATTTGTTTCTTTTCTGCAGAGGCTCTATAGCTCCCTGCAGGCCTTCATTAAACGTAATGGTCATGTTTCACCTTCTCAAGTTAGGGAGGGGAATGCCACAGGGCTGCTTTCTCTCCCCCCTCCCCTCTTTTTTTACCTTTATATCGAACCCTCAGCACAGGCACTGGGGGACAGCCCAGGGTTTTCAGGCATTCAGATGGATGGGACAGAACACTGGGTGGTCTTGTACACTGATGATGTGCTGTTATATGTAGTCAATCCAACCACTTTCCTTGGGGCCATTTTTTACTATCATACAAGAATTTAGCGAGGTGTCAGATTACAAATGGAATACCTCCAAGACGGAGGTACCTCTGTTCTACTGGGCACCTCCACAAACTACAGAATACATATGCTTTTCACTGGGATCTTAGCACTCTTAAATACCTTTGTATCATTCTGACCTTGTCTAGAGATGGGCTTTTTTTAATCAAATAAGCTTTATTAAATTTTCAATGCAGTAAACAAGAAGAACGAAGAAAGGGCAACAATGAAAAATAACAATAAACCCTCACAACTAAGTGAACAGGTAAAATGTCAGTAACAAACCACAGAGGAGAGAGATGGGATTTATCAGGCCAACTACGTTTCACTGTCTTCCCAGATGCAGGCAGACCTGCAGCAATGGCAATATTTGTTGCTAAGCCTCATCAGGAAGGTGGTCACAATTCGGATGACAACACTCCCTCACTTTCTTTACTATTTTCAAAATGTCCCACTTCCTATACCAGAGCAAGACTGGAAAATATGGGGCACTGCTGTCTCCAGTTTTATCTGGAATGGATAGCATCCTAGAGTCAGACTGTGTGCCCTGATGCTCCTGAAGGCCTGGGTGGGTTAGCACTCTTCCACCTTAGAACCTATTACACTACCTCTCCTCCAGATTTTGTTTACCAGACATAAACCTGGTTCTGGGCCACAGTGGCTCAACATGGAACATGGCTTGCTCCCCTCATGGGACAAGACCATATATGTCTTCACCCCTGCAGATCCAGATTACATTGAGGCACACCATAACCCTTGGATTGCTCAGATCCGCAAAACGTGGCAAGAAAGTGGCCGCTTTGAAAATTGCTAATGCTCAAAGATGGGTCTGACCAATAGCTCTGAACTTAACCTATCGTCAGTGGGCCAAGTGTAACATTTTGTATTTAAACCAGTTTTGTTCTGCAGGGATAGTGAGCCTGTACCAGGAGACATGGGACCAATACAGCCTAGACAGATGGATTTTCTTTCACTATCTCCAGATCTAGCACTATAGCGAATCCCACCTGCCGATGGAGAGAGATCCACTTAAAGCACAGCTCCCCCACTTGTTCTTGCCTTGATGACACACATTAGAGCCCTGAATGCAAGCACATTTAACCTCTGATTTATACATGGCACTACAAGCTACACAACCGTACTATTACCCTATATGTAGCAGCGAAATGGGGGGGGCCAGAACATAGGCAGGCCATAGATAAAGTGGGAGACAGGCTGCTCTGAAGCAGGCAGGATCAACTCAGCCCACATCTGATATGAATATGCATGGGATCACCTGCTTTGGTATTTTCAAACTCTGGTTATTACAGTTAAATATGGAGGGCAAAACAGTGCTGCCTGTTGGAGGCACTGCGGAGAACCGCTAGGGACCCACACTCACATTATGTGGACCTGCCCAGTAGTGAGGCCTTTTCGGGGTGAGCTGTACACTGCAACTGCAGAAATCTTGCATAGTAGAGTACCATCATCCCCACAAATTTACCTCCCATGTCAATATCTGAGGGCTTTGAAAGGCAGGAGGGAGAAATACTTTCTAGGTATTCTGCTCCTGGCCACCAAAAAATACATGACCCGTAACTGACTGACAGACCAAGGAATAGATGTGGGTCAATGGCAGGATACAGTGAACGCCATATGGAAAGAATCATGTTTGGTCTTAACTTCTCACATCTAGGTGGAACTCCTGGGTCCTTTACATTATGCAGCATGACCCAAACTTTGCCTCATGACTGCACAGGTGAGTGGGAAGGGAATGGGTGGAGTGGTGCGATGGAGGAGGCGAGCAGGCAGAGTGGATGGTCCAGGATGAGGGATGAAGTATGGGAGAACAGATGACTCCCCTACACTTTTCGTGTACCCTTTCCATAGGATTTAAATGGTACCTAGAGAATGTTATGATTGCAGACACCCCACCCCTAAAGCTGTGTCAGGGGACTTGGACAGCCCTTGCGTTCTTTACTTTTGAGTGTACGGCACTATTTCATAAGTGCTGTGGTATTTTCTACTTCCTTTGTATATGTACTTGATGATTTGCTTGTATGACTCAATTTATTAATAAAAATATATTTACAAAGTGTAGCAGAACAAAGAACACACATCTTTAGATGAGCAGCGATACAGATTTTAGAAGGAATGCAGGCTGAACATTGCTGCAGAGGCACGGGACACAAAGTTCTAGAACAGTAAAAGGTGGCTGTACCTCACTACTTATAGTGCCCATTGACTGGAAATAACACAAGGCAACCGGGTCAAACAGTGTAACTCTGCCCATGACTGGGAGTTATACAGAAGATGTCCAGCCTTAAGTCCCTGTGGCATTGTGCCCGAGTGCCCTTAAGTAATAAGACATTAATTGTCTGTGGTTAATGCATGCCGAGGTATGTAGTGAGGTATACGGTGCTTACGTGCCTACCGGTTCATAATGTCACACGCTTTATAGCGTACGACATTATGGCTAAACCAGTGCAGCGTAGTATGCAAGCGCTAATGGTGCAATCCGCGTATACTGCTGTACGCGGTATTGTACCATTAGCACTTTTCCAGGCAGAGGATAAGACCTCTGCTGGGAGTGGGTTCTGTCGAGCAGCTGCCATGGCTTACAGGACTGAGCCACAGCAGCAGAAACCCAGGCGCTGCGTCTGGGACAGGGTTTGATTCCCGGTCCCATAAACTTTATTTTTTTTTTTTTTACTTGTGTGCTCCCTGAGTTGAACCCCGGAGTTGAGAATCTTTAGTGGGGGGTGTTTGGGAAGGCACAGCCCCCACGTAATGGTGGGTGTGGGTGTGTGGGCAGAGCCCCCCCATAGAAAAAAGACTTATGCCTCATGGCAGAAATCGTGCTGCATTGGCAGCGTGATTTTATAATGTGGCATCGACATTATGACCCTGTGCCACTTGCACAGAGATCCTTCTGTACCTGGAAGTTCACAAACCCCTAACAACCAATGACCTAGTTAGTGTGCTTATAAAATGGGTACACCAAGGAAAAAAAACTTCTAAAAACAAAAAATTAAACCTTTTTTAAATTAAAAACAGTTGCTTTTATTTTATTAAAAGTAACTAGCAAAAGGTAGTCAGTCACTCTCTCACCTGCCAGTCATCTGTCTTTCTACACATTCAACAGACAAACGTTTTATCGTGAAATATGAGAATCTGAACATCTGCAGAAGTCTTCTGGCAGAATATTCACCCCCACCCCACCCCACCCCAAGTAACAGACTGACTTATGTGGAGCCAATGTCTCAATTTTAACTGTGACAGGGTAAGCCAGAGAGAGAATGTTCTGGCAAGCTGATAATGACAGGAGGGGGATTTTCTCACAGTCAAAGAAATACCACAAATTAAAACTGTGAATAGTACTTTATTTAAGATAAAATGTTTACTATATGTGAATAAGGAGGGGATCGTCAGAGAAAAAAATGTCGAGATAGACAGATTTTCTTCCCCCATTTTAGGTAGTTTTACTTTGTAGGACCCTGTTGAAGGATGTCAGTGAGTAAGGATGGCAGCTATGTTTGAAATAGCAATGGGGTCTAATGAAGAGGTTCATATAAATTCTGCATGCAAAGTGCCCGAATTCCAAATCCCACTGCCTGACCTGGTTCCAACTGTGCATTTCCAGGGCACTGACATATGGCTGTCAGAAAATATTACCCTAATCAAGAAGCAGAAAATATCCAACCCATTTTATCACTCTGATTTGTGCTCTACCCATCACGAACAATGCCCTTCTCTGCCCAGTGATGATCATAAAACTTTTTTTGCTGTTTCTACTGCCTCACAGTGGGCTGTGCAAGGTGGACGGCATTGTATGGGGGAAGGGAAGTGCCACAGCCTCAGTCAGTAATGTTAAGGACTCAATACACTGTGGGGAGATTCCAAGAGTCCTTAGACCACATCAGGGACTCCTCAACCTGTGATTCAAAAAAGAACATGCCTTTAAAGAATCCCTGTCATCTTAGCGTTTAGAAAACAGATGAAACATTTTAGACCTGTTTCAACTTATACTATATTCCATATATTCTTTGTACTAGGTTATTTATTTATTTATCTATCATTTTAAAGCATATGTTTGAAACCTGGGCTGTGCTTCAGTATTCAGTTTGGTGGGGTTCACAAGGGTGGTGCATGGGGTGGGCAAAGTTAATGTTTCAAAAACCTTATTTTTATCATTTAATAAGAAAACCATAACGTGTGCTTTAACACAGTTTTTTCCAATTAATTTTCTTCTTTCTTTTTGATATTGAAAGCCAATGCAGCTTATTTTGTTGTTCTTGTTGTAGTAGTCCTTTATTTAATATTGTGCCCTTTCCCAGGGGCTTGGAGTGCCTTACACAGTAATGAAGAATTATATAAATAAATCTGTATAAAAAAAAAAATCAATTTATAATATGGTCAATACATAATTAAATATTCCTGTAACAATAGCAGATGGCCTCCACAGATGCAAATAAATAAGTAAAGAGGCCATGTACAGTGTTGTAGCAAGTCAAGACGTTTAGGGGAACCCTCAGAAAAAAAAGACTCCAGGTAAAGTTCACTGAAAAAAAAAAGTTGCTTTACGTCAACAACAAACAAGGGTTCAAAAGCAGCTTACTTTGGCAGAGCAAAAGCAAAAGACTTTCAGTTTTGCGTGATTGGTCAGTTGGCCATCACAGCAGGGATGTTATCCTGGCATAACCTCCCTGCTGATTGTTTGTTGGATTTGGGTGAGCATCTCTTGTTTCTCTCAAGAAACAAAAATATTTTCACACACTAACAAAAACCTTCTTTAAAATTATTTTTTTTTTTACTATAAAACAACAAGCCATTGTATAAGAGGAATAAAGCCCTCCAGGGTGGGTGTTATGCTGGAATAACATCCCTTCTTGGGTGTTGGGCACCCTCGGCTGGTGGCCTCGGGCCCAACCACCCGAGGTGGGATGTTATCCCAGCATAACACCCACCCTGTCAGGCTTTATTTCTTTAATGATCCCTCCTACAGGTAGTATGTACACTGTGAACAGCATGAGTGAGAGGACCAACCCCTGGGATACACCACAGAGCAGGGGCTACAGGAATGAGGAGAACTTACCCATCACTGCCTTCTGCATCCTATCCCTGAGGTAGGACTCAAACTAGCAGATAACTGTGACAGTGAGTCCGCAGTTCTTGATTAGGCAGTCCAACAACAGCCTATGGTTCACAGTGCCAATGAGGAGAGATCGAGGAGAACAAGACTGACCATTCTCCTAATCCCTTGCCCCAAGTTCATCATTGTGCACCCTGACCAATGTGGTCTCGGTACTATGTCTGGACCTAAATCCAGGCTGGAGGGGCTCACAGATGTCACAGGCCGTGAGATGAGTCTCAAGTTGTGGAACAACAATCTTATTGATAATCTCCCTCAGAAAAAGTGAGGTCAGAGTCCGGTCTATAATTTGCTATGCAGTCAAGATGCAGAGTACGTTTCTTAAGAAGGGGCCTCACCAAAACATCTTTCAATGCACTTGGATAGACCCCTTCGAAGACAAAACACGGACTATCCAGCGAAAGCGAGAGGGCACCATCCACCTACTAAGATGAGGTTCCTCACTTGGTGATATTTGAGATGTTCTAATTAACTTGCAGGTGGGGAAGAAGACCGATGCCACCTCAAAGTACATGGCTGTGGCTGGATTTAGGAATTGATACGCTCAATTAGGATTACCTCCTTTATACACAAGGTTCAGCACTAGATGATGGACCATGACTTAAAGGGCCCAGGCGTCACAGGGGTATCTTCGGAAAAAACATGATTGCTGTTTCAGCTTATGTTTTAGATAACTTCTGCATTTAGCTACGCTCTCTCTATAGTATCTACTTTGACATGAAAACAGGATCAATGCTCCCAGACTTATACTGCTCTACCCACTTGTCTGCAGCCGACATCATAATCCTCTGGGTGCGTGATCAAAATCTGTTACTATGACAATGATTATTATGTCAGATGTTGACCAGCAGCCAGATGGATGAAGTCTAGGGGATATCGTCTGTTTTCATGGTAATGTCCATAGCAATAAAGAAAATGACACCCTATGACAGACACTACACTGCTTTGTTGCCAGTCACAAGGTTGCAGGATACTGGATCTGTGGCACTTTTGTACGATATGGCTGCTGCTTTGGGCCACTCCCACAGTCCACTGCAGGTCTGAGGCAACTTGTGTGATGATTTAACTGCTTTGAGATCGGCACAGGCACACACACACTGCCCCAGCCTGGTATCCTGTGAACCTGTGTTACACAACACGAGTGCAGCATTCATCATGGGGTGTAACTGTATTCCTTGTTCCATGGTATATGGAAGAAATCTATCTTACATCCCTCTCTGTTGGCCACACAAGTTTCAGACTACAGCTTCAAGCATTTTTTGCTTCATGTGTAAAGTTACGCAAATGAGTTTCCAAGTCACAAAAACTGGTTTACGAGTAAAAATAACAGGCCCTGTTTTCATGCCCCTCAGCCACCTAAAGCAAGTAATATTTTAAAAACTACTGACATTTAAAAAAATAACACTTCAACAAATCAACCTTAACCTCCACTCTGTTGACCACGCAAGTTTTAGACTTAAGCTCCAAGCATGTGATTATTTGACGTACAGTGTTTTCTCTTCTTTTACCCACTCTGACTGCTACAATTTATGAAAATGGAAGCTATATTTCACAAACAAGGATTTCAAGTCATGAAAATAGGACCTCCTATTTTCACAAAAAACATCTTATGAAAAATGAACAGTGCATGAGCAGAACTTTATTTCCTTAATGATTTAAAATCTACAAATGTTTCACATAGCAAAATATTATCCTTAAGACAAAGTATAAACTAAAAGTTTAAGGTTTCAACTCTCAGCTGTTTTTGTGCTACCTGTATCATGGTATTCTCACTGTAGGTAACTGACAAGCAAAAATAACCATGATGTTTGTGACTTTGTGTTTACACTGCCATTGAATAAATACATTTTCACAACAGGTGTGAGTGTTAACAATGACAAGATAAAAGTAATGTATTTGATGATGATGGCAACATATCAAAAAATATGTTGCTGTTACTGTTGCCACAATGGATATCGGGAAGGTTAATATCATAGCACTAGAACACTGAACCATTCAGAGAGCAGCTTTCACAATCCTGATGTTGTCACTCCTACAGTAGCACTGAAGCCAGCAGTTCAAATCAAAGAGGAACAGTTAAATCTTCTAATGGATAGAAGAATTAAAAGTTGAGCAAGTAAACTGAAGTTGTTTAAATCAAATATACAAATGCTTGACTCAAAATATGAGTTTATCATCAATTGTGAGGGGGCATGACTTTCTTAACTCACTTGTGGCTCAGCCACTTACCAGTTGTATTCCTGCCCCCTCACACTTTAAAGATAGATTGCATATTTTGAGTCAGGCCATTGCATATCCCATATCTGTCTGCCTGTCTGTATGTCTATCTATATACACCTCTCTCTCTATCTTAACATGGATAGTTGAATTCTACCAATCTGAGTGGCAACTGAAGTTTGAAATCTATAATGATACTGTATCTCAGAATAAAGCTGCTAATCAGACTCATATCTGTGATCAGTTTTAGAAGTACAAGTATGTATTCTAGGACGTACTGTATATCACAGTAGTATAGTCCTACTTTTCAAGTGGTATGAGTCACGTCAACTGAGATGTGCTGGTATGTCACAAAGGCACAGTCATGTGTGCCATATTGCTTAAGTACAGTCTGCAAAGAGTGATAAATTAAGTGCTGTAAATAAATATGCAGTTGGTTGAAAGAATCAGCAGGCTAGGTTTGGTAGAAAAAAATCAATGTATTTGCATTTCAATTGCAAGAACATGATTTTTTTTTTTTACAAAACTTGTCAAAATTCTTAAATGCATCAAAAAGATGCAGTTTATGAAATAAGTTATGTTGATGCATTTAAAATGTAGCAGCATGTTCTAAGGAATCAATGTTATATCACATCATTTAAAGACAGATGCAGCATATGTGCAGATGTATTAAAAATATTACAATACATGTTTAAACTTTTAGTCATTTCTGGTTCATATTCAGGCATAAAAATAAAGTGCAGTACAATTTTCTCCTATATAACGTTCCTGAAGTACCGCAAACGTGTTGCAAAAAAATAAAATTAATTTCCACTCAAGCAACCCTATATCTCCCATGCTTTATAGGCTTCCTCTAATAGTAAAAGTGCTAGAAGGCAATAAAAAGCAGAATTAAGAAAATATATTGCAAACTTGCAGTGGGGGGGCCAGGGGACAGCAGAGCTCTAGAATGAGAACTGCACCTCGTTTAAACAGCCCAACGTGGCAGTGCACAGTGTCAGGGAGATTACAGTTGGGGGTGTGTGGATGGTATCTAGACACTGCAGTTCACCTGCAGTCCCAAAAATACACAAAGAAATCAGCCTCTTACCTCATGCTCACAGTTTTAACCAATGGCTGCACAGGTCATGGTGCATACACAATATGATCAAACAGGTGTGAAGTCTCAGAATGCAATCATCCCTTCTTGCCCCTGCTGAGGCAGCTGGCTTTTGCTGGAGTGCAGAGCTGAGATGCATGGACTAAGGCACACACAGGCAAACAGCTGATATTTTGGAGCATTCACATCACCCCTTCCTCAGAACTGCCATGCGTGCATCAGCTCTGCTCCACTGCCAGCTACCAGAGTTCTAGCACTTGTTTGATCAGATTGTGGATGTACAGTGACCTTTGCAGCTACTGACTGAAACTGTGAGCCTGAGGTAAGAGGCTGATTTGTGTGTGTTTTGGGGAGTGCAGATGAACTGTGGTGTAGTGTCTAGGTACCACACTGCCCAGATATATACACACATACATATACATATACACACACACTATACTGGAGACCAAGACCTGCAAATATCAAATATGTTTAATTCTTTAACTTTTAACTAGCAACTGGCTTTGTTTGTTGCGTTGCTGCTTTAATATTAGTAACTACACTTCACATGGATATAGTCCTCACTCAAAGATAACTGTCACTGTAGCACTAACCTATGCTATATTCTGTCATGACAGTTTTACAGATAACAGAACCGTTATAGCTATATTGTGACTGAGTTGTTGACAGCTATTGACAAGGGGGATCTTTTGACCTTGATCATAGACTGGCAAGGTCTCAACTGCTCAATGCAAGCCAGGATTCAAACACAAGGAATGCCCAATACAGTAGCTCACTGACAAATAGAAAAATAAGGGAATTCACATCTCATCTCTTCCATGGTTTATACATGTATTTCTGAGAACATTTTCTCTTGCTCTGTGAAGATACACTGGAAGAGAATAAACTCGCTGCTAGCAAACACAGTCTCTATTATTAATAGTAAAACATTACATGCAGAGTACCTTCTCCAATAAGACACTAACAGCTTGATGATTTAAAATTTGATCAGAGACTTTTAACATCTGGAGCTATGTTTTACATTTCATAGTTTGCATTTTTGGGATCGCAAAATGATGAGCTGAAAGATGCACAAGCAGTGCTGTGGTTTATTTCTGCAGCTACGTGCTTAATAAATTTGAACCCTCACTAGTAAGATCTGCATCAGAAGACAAAGCATTAATTTGAATTAGAACATCCTCTTCTGAATGGGGATTCTGATTAAATTACTGTAGAAAAGAAGCAGTCATTTATTAAAGGGATACAACAGCTTTAAACTCAAAGATTTCTCATACAACATATGGCCTGGAAAAGACTTAGAAAAGGGATAGCATTTGTAGAAGATCTAATGCCTGTTGCTAAGATACCATGAATCTAAAATGTTCTGAGATAGGAAATCTTCGCAGTTCTGCTCTTAACACATGCAGCACTCTTTCCCACACAGTTACAGAATATTGTGTTTACTGTCTACCATAATGTAATGAATGCACACGTTACTCTCAAGATAAATGCTCCTCTACCAGGAATACTAAGTGCATCATCCATTTAGCTTTTTCTACAGCTATGCAAGGAGCCAGAACAAATTATTAATGTTATCTAGGTTTCATTTTTAATGCTCATCTTTAAAGTAAACCTTGATACTACAGGTCAATCGTGTTTGAATATCATAGGAAAAACAAAACCTAAAATATATTTTTAGAAGAAGCTGTTAATTGCTATTTCTAATCACAACTGAATTCTGAAAGGTTGGACATTTTTTTAGAAAATACAATTCTGGATTACTGCAGTGTAAAATAAAATCCATGTTGCATTTTATCATGTTTGAGATAACAAAAGAGATCCAGTAGCAATGTCAGGAGAGAGTGCGTGTGTACAGTATGTGTATGTGTATGTATGGGAGTGTGATATACAATGAGCCTGGTGGAAAAAGGCAGTTTATCTGCATGAGAAAAACTAGGCCTCTGTGACCCCCTCGAGTGGCAGAGCGAAGCACAGTCACAAGTGAGGTGCCCAGACAGCAATCTCATCAAATGCTGATGAACTGCTTATTTTCACTAGTGGCCCACTGCAAATGCTACTTAAACAACTTAGGTAAATTTGTTTTTTCAAGAAATATTATTTTTTATGATTTTTTCTTGTTTAGTTTGACTTTTTTATTGTTTTCTTTTTAAGAGTGATTTTGTTAAAATGGGAGTAACACACTGTGCAGATTGGTTGGGGGAGAAGTGTGTGGTTTCTGTTTGGCTGGCTTGATATGATTTCTCTGGCTGACTGCTGTAATCGGCAATGTTGGTTGTCTGTGAGTATGGGGAGGTTTAGTTTGGCCTCGGGTAGCAAAGCGTGAACATGGGAGTGAGAGTGCGGTATTACAGAGGCCTAAAAAGGGACTCGGTGCTGGAGTTTCATGGTGAGGCATGAAGGAGGAAGGTCCATGGGATTGGGAATCATGACTTGGTGCACATCGTATGAAATAAGTCCTTCTGGCAAGTTTTGTCTTTTTTTTTTTTACTGCAGAAGAGGTTGGGAGTGTGGCCTAATGGAGGTGGATAGGTTTCCTTTGTTTGCATTTGCTGGTACAGGATGCAAGGGGACATGAACGTGTGAAAGATGGCAGTCAGCCTAATTTATCCTGTGCATGTGTGGAAAGCTAAACACATCATATATGACTGTTTGAAAAAGGCAGATTGTATGAGGTGCTAAAATGGTGCAGGATCTGCATCCAACACCCTATAAAGAGAGTAAAGCACCTCAATATATATGTACACCGAGGAGCAGAGTGGAGATACGATACAGACCTTTAAATACCTCACAGGGGTAAATAAGGCACAGGAGAGGAGTATTTTCAGAATAACAGGTGCCCAAGAACAAGGGGACATGCTATGAATCTGGAGGGGGTGGGTCGATTCAGGAGATATGTGAGAAAGCACTTCACAGAAAGAATGGTGGATTCTTCGAACAGCCTTCTAGCAGAGATGGTGGGGGAAAAAAACTGTTTTGGGGGTTTAAGAATGCATGGGATAAGCACAAAGGAACAACCGTGGAAAGGGAGGAGGGAGAAAGAGCTGTAGATTGGGCACGGTCTGATATAATAGGTAGGGAGAAATGGGCAGACTGAATGGGCCAAGCAGTTCTTAACTGCCAACAAATTCTATGTTTCTGTTTGTGATGGTTATGAAGTAGTGAGTAAGCATTTGTTCAGTGATTTCAGGTGAGGTTAAAATGCCAGCAGAATAGGCCTAACGGTCTTTCGTGTCTGCTCGTTTGGTCAGCCCCAACCCTGGGTGCTGACCTTGCTGTCCCCCTCGCCTTCTCTGGCTTCTCCCTTCCCAGTTCCGGATATTCTTGCTGCATTGGATTTTGCTTCCAGAACCCTTCCCCTGTACCTGTCCAACCCCCTCTTGAACCCCTCCACTGTCTCTGCCTCCACCAGCCCCCTAGGCAGTGCATTCCATGGCTCCACCACCCTCTCAGTGAAGTAGCACCTCCTCCTTTCTCCCCTGAATCTTCCCCCCTCCAGCTTCCACCCATGCCCTCTAGTGGCCCCTTCCTCCGAAGCACCCTGACTGTTCCTCCCCTATTTACCCTCTTCATGTACCTGAAGACCTCTATCATGTCCCCCCGGTCCCTTCTCTCTTCCAATGTGTACATATTTAGCTCTTCAAGCCTCTCCTCATAGGTCCTGTCCCCCAAGCCCCAAATCATTTTGGTTGCCCTCCTCTGGACCCTCTCCAGGAGGTTAATGTCCCTCTTAAGTGTGGCCTACAAAACTGCGCCCAGTACTCAAGGTGCGGCCTCACACACAATTATACAGAGGAGTATCACTTCCCTCCTTCTGGAGGTGATCCCCTAGTGATGCATCCCAGCATCCTGTTGGCCTTGGCTGCTGCCCTCCACAAGTCTCAGAGTTGTTCATCTTGACATCCACCACCACCCCAGGTCCCTCTCAGCCATCAAGACTTGTAGCATCCCCAGGGTGTACACTTGGCCTGGGTTTCTGGCCCAGGTGGAGTACCTTGCATTTCCTGCATTGAACCTCAGCTTCCACTTTCTAGACCATCTTTCCAGAGCCTCCAGGTCCCCTGTAGGCCACCCTCCCTCCTCCCCATCCACCACCGCCCCAGTTTGAGTCATCTGCAAAGACTCATCTCACTCCTGATTCCTGTCCTTATGTCAGATCGTAGGCGTTGAACAGAAGGGCCCAAGGACTGATCCCTGTGGGACCCCACTAATGACCCTCCTTGGGGATGAGACTATCCCACCAACTACGACCCTCTGGGTCCGGGTCCTGGAGCCAATTGCCTATCCATCTGATCATCTGGTTCCCCACCCCCATTTCTCCCAGCTTATCCAACAGGCCCACGTGAGGAACAGAGTCAAATGCCTTGCTGAAGTCTAGAAAGAGGACATCCACTGGTCTACCCAGGTCCAAGGCACTTGTCACCCAGTCATAGAACTCCACCAGGTTTGTCTGACACGATTTCCTCGGGATGAATCCATGCTGTCTATCGTCCAGGCACCCTGACTTATCCAGGTCCCCCCCTAGCCTCTCCTTGACAATGCCCTCCATCACCTTGCCCACCACTGATGTCAGGCTGACAGGCCTGTAGTTTCCTGCCACCTCCTTGATCCCCTTGTGGATAGGCACTATCTGCGCCACCTTCCAGTCATGGGGCACCCACCCTGTCCTCAGAGATGGTGGAAGCTCTGCCAGGGGTTTCGCCAGGACATCTGCAAGTTCCTTCAGCACTCTGGGATGTAATTTATCCGGCCCCGGTGCTTTCTCCGTCTTAAGGGAGCTGAGGGCTTCCCTCACTCTCTCTGCTGTGATTTCCACTTCCGGTACCTCTTCTCCCTGCTTAGCCCTCCCCACCTGCCAGTGATGCCTCCCCTCTCCCAGACCTGCCGTCGGTAAGGGTCCCCTCCTCAGTATCTCTGTCTCCTCCCATGTATGATGCAGCACCCCCATTTTCCCTGGTGAAAACTGAGGTGAAGTACTCATTTAGTACCTCAGCCTGCTCCCCCGGGTCTTGTGCCCATCTCTCCCCTGATTTAATCCTGCTAATCTGCCCCTTCACCCTTCCGTCTTTCCCCAATGTATCTAAAGAACCCCTTGTTCCTTCTCCTAATTTCCCTGGCCAGGTTCTGCTCCTTCCTTGCCTTAGCCGCCCTCACCACTCTAGTGGCCCTTCTAGCCATCAGCTCGTACTCCCCTCGGTCCCTTTCCTCCTTGAGCACTTGAATTGCTTATAGGCTGCTTTCTTTCCCAGACCACCTCCTGGACCTCCCTGGTCCACCAACAGGGTTTTTGGGCCCTACCGCATTTTCATCTTACTCTTGCACAGGTGCTGGTAGCATCCTGCACCCCTCTCCTGATGATTTCCCACCTACTATCAGCGTCCATGTCTGACCCAATCCCATCCAAATGCTCCTTAAGGATCCTTCCCATTTCCTTAAAATCCGCCCCCCTGAAGTCGGTTACTTCCGTCTTTGTGCAGCCAGAGTGTTTTGTGACTGCTGCTGTGTTTCGCGAGACATGCTGGTTGTTGTTCAGTAAGGAGTCCAGCTGACATGAAGGTTCTAAGTGAGATAAGAAATACATATTAATTTTTGTGTTTATCACAAATTTGTGGGTTAGATGATGGACCTATCTGTAGTAGCACAAATTCAGTTACACTGTGTATATCAGGGATATGCAGTGGAGAATAGTGTGATAACTTATCTGCCATCACTAGAGCAGTATGAACTCTCGTAACCTAATGAGTGGCATAAGTCACGAACGAGGGGTTCAAGGTCAAACTGCTCTAGTGCAAATAAATAAGGTATCACACTGGTCCTCACTGCATATTTCATTTTTGCAGTACAGGAGGATTAGGATACTGAATGTAGTTGTGTGTCTGTATTTTTGTTTTTAATATAAATTTTAGTGGACGTTTTGGTGCTCTGCCTCTGGGATGATATCACAGTGAAGCAGTGCTGTGCACTGCTAAGGACACAGACATGTCCAGATGGCCTGGTACACATCGAGTGGTGGATGGAGTGGCACTCTGCAAATATCAGGGTAAGATGGCAGTACCTTTTAGCAGGCTGAGAGGCAGGGAACTGAACTGAGAGAACTGCCAGCATGCTTTGATAATTTAAATGTTCAGGCATTTGTTAAAAACTTACAACTGTGTCATTTTCTTTTCATTTCCAGTTTGGCCTGGTTATGGCTATCTCAGGGGAGAGAGAGAGAGAGAGAAAGTGAGCAGCACGACTTGCAGGAGTCAGGTGTAAAAAAACGCTAGTATAGCTTGGCAGTGGTTCAAGAGGTTTTAAAAAAACCTGGCACACTGTTTATGTAGTGGCTGTGTGGCTTTACAGATGGAGACAGCGGCAGCTTTCAGGAGCATGTTGCTTGTCAGTGAGAAGGTGGGGGGAGGTGGGAGAGGACTATACCAGAAAGATACAAAACAGGATCAGGCAGGGTTAGCAGCATGAAGAAGATCGTGGTTCCAAAGAGAACAAGCATTTGTCAATGCCGAATGTTGGCTTGCTGGCATTGGCAATGCAGGAGTTAGAGAGATGCATCATAGGAATGGCAGTGAAGTACTGAACTGATGCCAACCCACCCCCACCCTGCAGACAGTGACAGGCATTAGGGTGTCCCTTTGGTTGTTTGGTAGTGCAGTGCGGGAAAACATGTTGGGCAGGATGTGAAAAATGACAGCTGCACAGTTCATAAGGAGGTGTAAAAAAATGCCAGTGTTGAAAATGTGGCATGTAAATATAGCAAATTTGCAAAGTTATAAGAGTGCGTGGGAAATATGCAACACTGCCATTTTATGGGCGTTTGGCACCAAATTTTCAACACAGGCATTTTAGCACCTCTGCTCATGTTCAGTGTCACTGTTATTTCCTCAGAGTGTCCCAAGAAGTGATTTCGCATAGCGACCATGCTATTCTGTGCCGGAAGTGCAAAAACATATTTTGGGCAGGATATGTGAAATGATGGCAGTACCGTTCATCAAGAGGTGTGGAAAAATGGCAATGGTGAAAATTCAGAGTGAAAATATCACAAATGCACGACAGTACGAGCGTGCATGCAATCTGCCAACGCACGCTCATAACACAGTCATTTTATAGAGTATCATCACCAAATTTTCAACATAGGCATTTTAGGAACTCTGCTCATGAACTGTGTCACTGTCATTTTCATAATCTGACCCAAACATTGATTTCCCACAGTGACTGCGCTATTGTGCGCCAGACATGCGGAAACACATTTCGGGCAGAATGTGGAAAATGACAGCTGTACTGTTCACAAGGAGGTGCACAAAAAAGACAATGCTGAAAATCCAGCATTAAAATATTGTGAATGCACGAAGTTATGAGCCTGCGTAGCAACTGCAGAACGCACGCTTGTAAAACAGGCATTTGTTGGATTTTTTCCACCAAATTTGGAACATTGGCTTTTTGAAAGGCCACCTCATGAACACTGGCACTGACATTTCATTATCGGGTCCCAAAAGGTGATTTTGGGCAGTGACTGCGAAATCACCTTTCGAGGCCGATTAATGCCATGATAGTGATAGAATTCATAAGGAGGGGCACAAAAAACCCCATGTTGAAAATTTGGTGCCAAAATTCCAAGAAATGGCCGAGATATGCAGCAAAGTTGAAAAAACCCTATTCATTTTACAACTTACCTGCATTTCCTCAGTTCACGGTCAGCTTTGAAGAGTGCAGACATATTACCAGTCCACGGAAGATCGTTGTGCCAGACTCGAGGTAAGTATGGGGTGAGAGGAGGCAGGGTGTGCAGTGGGTGGGTGGGAGGGGCATTGAGACTACGAGGACCGTTTCTCATTTTGCAGGGTAAAAAAAAAAAAAATGAAAACCACGCAGGACAGTTTTCATTGTGCAGGAGCATTTGGCATGCTGGGGTGGGCTCCCAGCGTGCCGCCTAACTATTTTTGGGGGTGTCAGTAGTCGATGAAGTTGGGCACCCTGGTCGGCACACAACATGGGGGAGAAAGTAATGCCGATGGGATTAGGCACCCCGTTGGCAAACAAAGAAACAGGCGCAAGCCGAGGGAATTAGGCACCCCACCGGCATTCAACATTGGGGGTTATGCCGATGGGAATGGGTTCCCCCTCGGCACACAAACACAGCGGGGGGGGGGTAATGACAGGGAGATTGGGCACCCCTGATGTTGGCAAATGTTAGACGGCCATCTGCTCGCTGACCATGCTCATAATGGCGACGAGCATGGCAAGAAAAGGACCACTGCGTATGATAAGCTTTGCTCAGACTGCAGTGGACCTTTTCTTAGATGTGCTCGCCCCATTAGGTATGCATGGTGTGGTGCCGGGCATGCAGGCTGATTGGAGAATGAGGGACGCAGCTACTGATGCATGCCCTGCATTTTCCCAACAGCGGCCGCGCCCCCCAAATCTGCACTACCGCAAGGTGTTGACTTGCGCGCAAGCGCGGCAAGCCAACATAAAAATGTACAGTGTGTTGCAATCCGATATCAGACATTTCTGTTTACTTAGTCTACTTCTTTTTAGTGGCAGTGTGTTGAATAGTGTGTGTGTATGTGTAAAAACAGTGCCACTGTGGGAAAATGAAAGTGGCTGCTGGTTATGAAAGTAGTACCGTAGGAGAGGAAGGATGACATGGCAACTACTGAGATAAACACAACTGTTTAGATAGATGAATTTATCTCACTGGTCACTGTTTTGCAGTGACACTAATGATTTACAGTATCTACAGTGATTAGTGTCCATCCCTAGTGCATGAAGATATACATATATGTAAGTAATAACTCACAACAGGGCATGCGTTTTTGCAGAACTAATGCACACCCTATGTGAACTGGAGGGCACAAGGCTAACAGCCGAGTAATTTTCAGCACACCTGGGAAGTGCATTACTTCTCAAGGAACTCATGCCCTGGACTGGGTTTACAGCACCTATAAAATGGAAAACATTTTTTTGGTTGGTTTTTTTCTTTTGTTTAATAGGGAAAAAAAGTTTCATGTTTCTTTAGTTGGGTTGTTGCTAAGTAGAACATGTGAGTTTGGTAACAAAGGACAACTGCCTTTCAGTGAACACAGGAAGAGCATGCATTTTAAATAAACCTATGCCTGTTGTGAGTTTTAGTGTTTAAAAAGTGGAAATGTTTTTATTTTTATGGCAAAAAGTGTTTATTTTCATTTAGTTAGGTTGTTGCTAGGTTGGTTAGGCCAAGTTAGTTACAAAATGTTGGTATATCAGAGATTAATGAATAGTTGGGTAATCTGTTTAGACCAATGAAGAGTCTAGGATTCTGAAACCCATTTTATATAACATGCCCCCCCCCCCCCACACACACACACACAATACAGTTGGTAAGCTAGACTGTGCAGGTTGTCTGAGGGCAGCTTTCCAGCTGGATCCCAGACTGGAATACACTACACCTTCACCTGTTAGTGACAGACACTAATGTACGTAGTAAACATTTCCACTTGTTCCTATCACCTTCTACAACCAAAATCCAGAGAAATAATTAGACAACCTCAATATTTAGGTTACAAACTACAAGCTGCAATTACTGTGCAGATGTTTATGCTACTACAGCTAAAACATTTATTTAAAAGATGATGTGTTTGTGATTCATGGATAAAGTAGCACAGAGTTCCTCAAATCAGAAGGCTGCATAAATATATCTGGCACTCTATGCTGGGATCTGATATTTTATTTGTAATTTATTTACCCAGGACAGCTTAGCTGAAGGAGACGCAACGGCTCATTTACAGTGGGGTCCTGCTTCTACCCATTTTCACAGCTGGATGAGCTGAAGCACTGGGAGGATGAGTGACTTACCTAAGGTCAAACAGCAAGTATTTGGTTCTAGCAGGATTTGTACCTGTGATCTCCTGGTTCCAATGTCGGTGCTTTAACCTCTAGACTACACGGTCTCCTGCTCTACTACACTACACTGCTTCCTCCTAGATATACTGTACCACAGCAGTTGTTATATTATTTTCCTTTCTAATTCAAGTATTCACAAAAGAGGAGGGGGAAGTGCCTAATCCAATTAACAGAAGCACTCTTGATAGGTGGGTCGATCCCAGTCCTTTCACAGAAGAAAGGGTTCTGCAAGAACTCCTAAAACTGAAGGTGGACAAAGCAATGGGTCCTGATGGAATTCACCCCAGAATTCTAAAAGAATTAAGGGAGGAACTAGTGAAACCACTGGCTACTCTTTTTAATAAATCATGGGAGGATGGTGAGGTACCCGAGGACTGGAGGAAGGCGGATGTGATTCCCCTTCACAAAAGTGGGACCAAGACAGAGGCAGGAAACTACAGACCTGTCAGTCTGACCTCTGTGGTAGGGAAAGTGATGGAGTCACTTCTGAAGGAAAGAATAGATCAGTACCTAGAGGCCAGTGGAGCACAGGACCCAAGGCAGCATGGGTTCTGGCGGAAGGTCATGTCAGGCAGAATCTATAGATTTCTTTGACTGGGTGACCAAAGTAGTAGACCAGGGAGGGCTGTGGACATGCCTACCTAGACTTTAACAAGGCATTTGACACAGTCCCACACAAAAGATTAATAGTCAAATTAACCAGCCTGGGAGTGGGACCCTGGGTAAAACATTGGCTGGACAACAGAACACAGAAGGTAATAGTAAACGGAGTCCACTCTGAAGAAAGGGCGGTAACTAGTGGGGTACCACAGGGTTCAGTACTGGGCCCGGTCCTTTTTAATGTCTTTATAAGTGACATTGCAGAGGGACTGGAAGGAAAAGTATGCCTCTTTGCAGACGACAAAAAGATCTGCAACAGGTTTGATACACAAGGGGAGGTGAAAAGGATGAGAAGGGACTTGGCAAGGTTGGAGGAATGGTCAGAAGTATGGTAGCTTGGATTCAATGTAAAGAAGTGCAAAGTAAAGCACCTGGGAAACAAAAACCAAGGGGAAAAGTACACAATGGGTGGGGGGGAGGTAGTAACAACAACAAAAAATGGAAACAGACCTGGGAGTAATCATATCAGATGACCTAAAGGTTTGTAAGCAATGTGAGAAGGCAGTAGGGATGGCTGGGGGATACTGGGATGTATAGGGAGAGGCATCACCAGTAGAAAACAGGAAGTTGTTATCCCTCTGTACAGACAGTTGGTGAGTCCCCATCTGGAGTACTGTGTCCAGTTCTGGAGACCCCATCTCTGTAAGGACACAGACAGGATGGAGGCAGTCCACAGGAGGGCAACTAAAATGGTGCAGGGTCTGCAACAGAAGCCATACGAGGAGAGACTAAAGGAGCTTAATATGTATACCCTTGAAGAATGGAGAGAGGGGGGGACATGATAGAAACTTTTAAGTACCTCAAGAGAATCAACAAAGTCCAAGAGGATAGCATCTTTCAGAAAAAGAGATGCGCATGAACAAGGGGATACAATTTAAAGATAGAGGGGGGGGACAGCTCAGGGGCAATGTGAGGAAGTATTTTTTTGACATGGATGTATGGAATGGCCTTCCTGAGAAGGCAGTGGGGTCAAAAACAGTGGGGGAATTCAAGAATGCATGGGACAGACATAAGCCAATTCTGATGAGAGGTAGGAAGAAATAGGCTGTTGGTTAACTAGGATCTGCAGCTTATCCAGTAGGTATGGAAATGGGCAGACTAGATAGGCCAAGCGGTCCTTAACTGCCGTCAAAGTCTATGTTTCTATGTTCCTATGTTCTATAGCCCACCCAGTCTGCCTATTTTCCCTGCCTACAGTAATACCACATACCCCACTTGATCTCTGACTTTACCCTCTCTTTTCCTACAGCTAAAGTTCCCTTATGCTTATCCCATGCATTTTTGAATTATATTACTGTTTTTGCCCCCACCACCTCCGCAGGGAGGCTGTTCCATGCATCCACCACCCTTTCTGTGAAAAAATACTTCCTCACATAACCCCTTAGCCTACCCCGTTCTAGCCTCATATCATGACTCCTTGTTCTTGAACATCTTTTTTTCCTAAAAAGGATTCCCTTTTGTACCTTATTTATACCTGTGAGGTATTTGAAAGTCTATCATATCCCTCCTCTCCTCCAGGGTATATATAGTGAGATCCCTTGGTGCAGACCCTGCATCATTTTGGTTGCCCTCCTTTGGACTGCCTCTACTCCAGAAATGGACACAGTACTCTAGACGATGTCTCACCAATGATTTGTACAGTGGTTTAACCACCTCCTTCTTTCTGCTAGTGATACCCCTCTTTATGCACCCCAGCATCCAACTGGCTCTACCCACACCCTGTCACACTGTTTGGCTACCTTTAGGTAACCAGATATGATTACCCCCAGGTCAGTTTCCTGTTTGGTGGTCATCTGTTCCTCTCCCCCCATCATGTACTCTGTCCCTGGGTTTCTGTGCCCCAAATGCATGACTCTGCACTTCTTTGCAATGACTCTTTGCTGTCACACTCTTGACCACTCCTCAAGCTTACTTAGATCCATCCTCATCCCCCCCCAGAGTGCAACCTTGTTGAAAATCTTAGTGTCATCTGCAAAAAGGCATACCTTTCCTTCTAACCCCTCTAAAATGTCACTAATGAAGACATTAAAGAGGACTGGCCCCAGTACTGATCCTTGTTGCACACCGCTGGTCACCCTCCCCTCCTCGGAGTGAACTCTGTTTACCATCACCCTCTGTCTCCTATCACTCAATCACTTTCTAATCAAGTTTGCCACCTTGGGACCCACTCCAAGGCTGCCCAGCTTGTTTGCAAGTCTTCTATGTGGAACAGTGTTGAAGGCCTTACTGAAATCTAGGTAGGCCGCATCCACGGCTCCCCCAATCTAACTCCCTAGTCAGCCAGTCAAAAAAATCTATTCAATTTGTTTGACTTGTCCTCCTCTCAGTAAACCCATGCTGCCTCAGATCCTGTAATCTGCTGGAATCACAGTATTCCATAATCCTTTCCTTTAGCTGTGATTCCATTACTTTCCCTACCACTGAGACCAGGCTGACTGGCCTGTAGTTGACAGCCTCCTGCCTGATCTCACTTTTGTGAAGGGGGGACTAAATCTGCCTTTCTCTAGTCCTCTGGAACCACTCTCATCTCCAGCAATTGGTTGAACATGGCTGTCAGTGGTGCTGCCAGTGCCACTCTAGGCTTCTTTAATAGAAAACTCTTACAAGAAACAGGAGTTCTGACCCATACAGCTGAGATCTCTGCCTCCTCCTGGTCAAAACACCACTGTCAGCTCTATGCTGATCTAAACTGTCTACTCCCCACTTCTGCTCGTGCTCTGGTCCTTGGCTCTTTGACTGACAATATTCTTAGAGCAGGTATCCCTGTCTCACTTGCCTCCTTGTTATTCAGGAACTAAAGTTAGTCTCATGCTTCTTGCATCACAGTCCATTGCTGTGGAAATGGCAGTGATGTCACAAGCAGGGCAATATGACGTCAGCTCCTGAATAAGACTGGGCAGTAGATAAACTGTAAGTGGCAGTTTTGAGGGTAATGAAGTGCAACCTAATTCCTGAGTTCAGCTGCTGCAAAACTATGATTTTTCTTTTCATTTTGCTGGTAGCCATATTAAGTGTTACGCATTTACTACATATTTAGCCATGTCTGAGAAAAACGTGCTTCTATAGCATACTCTGCCGGTAAAAATAAGACTTCCAGAAAGCTATCTAGCAGGAATCTCAGCCCCCTGGTAGTTAGATATAAGAATTTTATTTGCTCTATGATTTATATACTGTGATGTTCAAAATAATAGTACTTCAATGAGGCATGTACAGCAAGGATATTCTTTTGTTTACTGGACCCAGGAAGCCAAACTAATCTCAAAAGGTACAGGATATATGTGTTTTCATATCAAGTGTTACATGTCTATATATAGCTATATAGAATTTGTCTTGAATGTTTAATAAACTTTAAAATAAGAAATATTAATTTATTTTAATACAGGAATCATGGTGAGTAAGGAATCCAGCAAATGTCTATTCTCAAACTCAGAAAATGAAGGTGAGCCTGCAGCTTCTCTTGCCTTGGAAATGAAATATTCACTGGATCATAACAGACAAATTAAAAAGAGAAATAAAGCCCTGCAAGTAAGATTTAAAGACATCTGTGAAGCCCAGAATGAGCAAAGGGAGAAGCAACTCACAATAGCCCAGAAATCGGACAGAAAAGATACAAAGTCACCCTCCTATAAAACAGCTTATCGTAAATATATGACAGTGCCTGCAAGAAGGTCAATACCCAATGTTACCAAGAGCACAGGAGTTCAGACTTCACCTGATCTTAAAAAACGTTATCAGACATTCCCTTTGGACCGCAAAAAGGGGAATGCTATTAAAAATGCCTCTGCAATAGCGGACACCTTCAAAAGTCAAAACAATGGATTTCTAAGAGACATTAAGGATAAAAAAGACAATGAAAGCTCAGGGGAGGATGCTCTGTGCAGCAGGAAGGTCAATGCTCAAAAGGAAACATGGTTGACGTTACATACTAATGAATGCATGAATGTAGTTGATCAGCTTTCTAGTAGCAGCTGCTCAGAGGGATGTAAATGCATTGATTCACACAGCTGTATTAAAGAGACCCCTTGTCTTCAAAACTCAGCAGATTCTAATTTAGAAGGACCAGATTGCCAGCTGTATGATAAAGCAAAACATGATCAAGGGCCACTGGGTAATCAAGACTCTAATCAAGCAGCACAAGGGAAAAAGCTGACAATAGAACAAGCCACTGTCCATGTATCTGCAACTAGTTCACAGACCACACCGCCTGACCTGTCAAACTCTTCAACACCAACTGAGTGGCTACAAAGTCCTGAAGTACAGGAGGAACACAAAAGAACTGCACACCTTAACGGGCTGCAATCTCAATCAGTGACTACTAAGACCAGTTCAATGCAGCCTCCATGCCAATCAAGCCAGTGTAATGAACAGCCCCTTCAGATAAATGTTTCACCTAAGAAGGAAAATCAGACTTGTCAGACAGCAGTTGCCGTAAGTGATGTATTGAAACAAATCGTGCCTCACACAGAAGCAGTAGATTTGAAAGCACAGCTTCAAATGATGGAGAACCTGATCAGCTCAAGCCAGGAAACAATTAAGGTTCTGCTTGGTGTTATTCAGGAATTAGAAAAAGGAGAGGCTCACCGAGAAGGGTAAGTATAATATTGCCTGTTGACCTAAAGTAAATGCAATGTGTCACCACAGTGAAAACATCCAAATAAAAGCCATTTAGTGAACGGAAACATATTAATGAAATGTGTTATTAAACTAAGACCTTTTGACTACTGTGAGTATACATGTACTATTACGGCTACTATATTCAGTGTAGGCCTTAATCTTGTTCAGAAAGGTTAATCTGTATACATGAGGGAATAACACAACACTAGAAAAGAGATATTTAATCACTTGCTACTGTTGAGCTGCCTATAGTATTCATTCTACATCCTTATTTTTGTGGAAGCTGCAACTGTACATGTGCAGATCAATTTCACATTTATTGTACAGACTACTCAAATGGACTTGACATATAATTCTGAGTCCATGTCCTGACCAGCTACATATCTTTAGCAACCTAAACAGAGAAGTTGAATGAGACAGAACTATATGGCCTAGCCAGGGAAAGGAGGTCATTGTGTGGATGTGAAATGAATACAATTAGTAGACCTACAGTTACAAGTAAGCAACTTCACCTACTGTCTACTTGGGTTCATCTAACAGAACTATTACAGTTACTAAACCCATGTCACAGACACTATACCTGAAGAAATGTCAATACGAATCTTCAAATTCCTTAAAGTTAATACAAACATGAGCAAATGTTTTTTAATGCACAGATGTGCAGTTCTATGTAATATTCTCAATACTGACATTGGTGATACACCATCCAAATCTTCATATATATAAAATTAAATCCTAGTACTATATACAGTAAAGTCAATTAGTTGTTAGATAAAAGGGACATGACTAACTATCGTCCAATAGCCGTACTATCAGTCTTATGCAAAATTATGGAAAAATTAGTATCTATCCAAGTTACGGAATTCCTGACCAGATATAACCTCCTCTCACCGATTCAGTATGGCTTTCACAAAGGTCACAGCACCTCCACTGCCATGCTTCATCTTACAAATGACACTCTGACTGCAATGGACAATGGCCACCTTATGGGGGCAGTTTTTATTGACCTCACTAAGGCATTTGACCTTGTTGATCATCCTCTTCTACTAGATAGCCTCCTAGCCCTTGGTTTCTCTCATAACTTGGTGGCCTGGTTTAATAGCTATCTATCTAACAGAACCCAGCTTGTCGGATTCAATTCCTCTGAGTCCAGCCCTTTGCCAATTAACCTAGGTGTTCCTCAGGGATCGATATTAGGCCCCCTTCTATTCTCTATTTTTATTAATAGCAGCTCGTCAGTTATCCCTGATTGCTCTGCGATCCTATATGTGGACAACTTGGTCCTGTACTGTAGGGATAAGAATGTACATACCGCTCAACTGTCCCTGATTTTCAGGGACGTCCCTGATGTTACTTCAAAGGTTCACTCTGTCCCTCCTAGAAATTGTTTCCATGACCAAACAGTGGGGGTTGTAAGCATAAAATAATGGCAAACATTAATGTTACAGATGTGTTCTTCCTTAGAAAATGCATGTTACACAACACCACTTATTCTACCACCTTCCTGAGTGGATATCACCGATTTGTAAGATGTGTCCCTGATTTTAAACCTTTGTCTCTGATTTTTTTAAGCCTTGTCCCTGATTTATGAGGCAGGAGGTTGAGAGGTGCGAGAATGTATGCCACATAAACCAGACACTCTCATCTGATTTCATGTCTATTCGATCTTGTAACTATGTTGTTTGGGATTGCAGTCTAATTAAAACCCAATCAGGACTTATTTAAGGTCGCTGGTCAGAGTGGGCTGGTCCTGGAATTAGTACGCTCCTTCAAGTATCTTGGAGTCCTCCTTGATGAAAACCTCAACTTTGATAAGCACATAACAACTACCTGTAAATCAGTTAATGCTAAAATTGGGGTAGCCTACAAAACAAACTATGTCCTTACACAGTCAGCTAGATTAGCCATTGCCATGGGATATTGCTCCCGTCAGTATCCTATGGGGTAGTAACTTATCTCTATGCATCCTTCTCTCTCCTTAGGCAGGTATGCCTCTGCCTCCCCCTGGTCAAAACATCACTGTCAGTTTTATGCTGATCTAAATTGGCTACCCCCCACTTCTGCTCATGCTCTGATCCTTGGCTCTTTGACTTACAATATTCTTAGAGCAGGTATCCCTGTCTCGCCTGCCTCCTTGTTAACTCCACTGCCTTCCTCGCATGGTCTTCAATCATCTGATAAATCCCTACTGTTTATAACTAGATGTAAATCTACAAAAGGAACCCTAGCTCTCTCCCACTCGGCAGCCCAACTCTGGAACTCCCTACCTCTCTAGGTCCACCTAGCTCCCAGTCATGGCCAATTCAAAAACAAATATTGTTCCTTCCTCTTTAGCCAGGTCTCCTGTACCTGCTTCATACCCCCTTGAACATCCTGTTTCTGCTGCCCTGCTGTCACACTTCCCCTTGCTGTAAATTGATCACTACTTTCCTGCCCATCTAGTTTCATTATTTGGCACTTACTTTTCTACTGACCATGCTTTATGCTCTGAAACCTAATTGTTGTTTGCTTATTGTGGTGTTCTTGAACGCTGTATTACCTATGTACTCTTAACTATCCTGTAAGTACCTATGTACCAGTGAACTCTGGTTTATCTCTGTATTTGTTTTTTTCTCTCAGTACACAAAATGTACTCCCTGTTTTACCCCGCCTCATTGTAACCTCGTGGGCGTGCCTGGAAATAGTAATGCTTTGGCTATGGCACTTACCCGGTAAACAAAAAAAGATTAATAATTAAATTAATACTGTAACCTGATATAAATTACCATGTTTGTATGAACCTTTTGTGCCAACCAATGTAACTTTGTTTCTGTAACCTATTCTATACACCATACCTTACTTCATGATGCAACCCTGATGTATAATACCTTGTTTGTTTTGAACCATTTCTGTTCTGCCACTGTTTGTTACCTCTGTAACTGCTCTGTAACTCTCCCATCTCTATGGCTAGTGCACTTACCCGGTAAACAAAAGCTAAATAAATAAATTATTCTGCAGTCAAAGATAGCCCTATATATTATGTTCGTATGGCGAGGTGAAGGGGGCAGTTGAGGAAGGTCAAGAGGTAAACAGGAAGGGGGCATTTCCCTCTGTAAACACTTTTGCAACTGCACAATTGAGCAGACTAGAAGGATCGTAAGTCCTTTATCTGACTACATGTCTGTATGTGCATGTTAGGATTCATGTACTAGACAATATGCATTACCACATGGCTCACCCTTGGTCAGAAACCCATTTAAATCAAGCTATTTTCCTTAATTTATCTATCATATCAACATATATTTTAATAATTCCCTAAATAAATTCCATATCCATATTTAGGTGGACTCCTAGCAGAGTCTATGATGTAGGAGCTAAGAGCTCACAGAGTAAATGACGCTTGAAGACTAAAGAATCAACATCCATGCAAGACTGTTGGTCAGTGCTGTAATGGGAAGTAAAGGTACAAATGTAAGATCAGATAGCAACTCTACAGAAAGAGTAAAGGGCATATTCATGATCATATAGTGGATATATATATATTTTTTTTGTACACTTAGTTATAATCTGATGACCCAAGAGACACACACAGAGTTGAGGTTCACAGCCAAGGGCAACTGCGACCTAGGGAATGGGGTTACAGAGGGACAGCAATCTAAGGGATGCCTGCTGGGAGTCAATGAGGAGATGAGATATGTAAGGGGTGGAAGCATGCCTATGGCATAATAACATCAAGAGTGCAGAAGGTCAGGCCAATCTGGGCACAAACATGCTGCTACACAAAATAATATATCAGATGCCTCTTTAATGTTTGTAGTCCTGTCCCAAAATTTCATTGACAATACCAGCTTTATCAATGGACTGTTCTATGAAATGAACAAAAAAATAATTTGCTTCAGTCTTTCGGACTCCTATGTACACACTCATCAGTGTAGCCGAGTTTCTACTTAAAGTATATGCTGGGCTGCATGTAACTTAGGATGCTTTACTTTTAACTGACCTCTTGATAATTAGATTTCTTTAAAGGCTGCCTCTGCAACATAAATGCAAAAAAATGTTGTAGGTGCCGTATTGGTCCTTTTAAGAACAGATCCAGAAACAAATGATGTGATACCTTTTATTGGACCAACATGGATGTTACAGAAAAGAACAAAGTGCTCTAGCTTTCGAGCCTACCCGGTCCTTCTTCAGAAGCTTTATGGCAGTTATTTTGAAAATCCCATACTATTAACACCAGATTATGTTGAAAAAACAGAAATAATTCTCATTGGTGTAACATATACATTTAAAACATAACAGAAGATTACGTCAGAGAAGCTAATTAACACCAGCATTATTTTAACTGAGGGGCCTCAGAAGGGCAAAGGTTATCAAGAATTCTCAACAAGCAGAGAGTTCTTCTCACATAAATTTTAAAATGTCTCAGTATGCTAAGAAAGCGTTCTAGTGATAAAAAACCCTGGGATAGCATTCTCTCTAATACATGTAAAAGATGAGGTTACAACTTACATTCCAAGTGTCCTGCTATATTAAAGAACAGATAATGAGAGACAAAATCCTCAAATCAGGTATAATTGCAAGTTGAAAAAGAGCCCCAAATTAAACATACATATATACATGATGCATGATAGTATCACCTGTAAGTGTAAGTGCCAAATAAAAATACTTGTCAGGGACCCCCAAGAAAACGAGACCATGAGCCTGATAAGTGCAGATTTCAACAGAGAGTCAGTGTATAACAAAAATGCACAGAATCAGTCTAAGGAATCTAAATGAAAATGTCCAAGGATGAAATCCTCCAGGCCCCTCCTTTTTTCCTTTTTCTCTCCCTCCCTCTCTCTCTCTCCTTGGGAAAGATACTGTAACTAGTAGAAATGAGATATACTGTATGTACAAGAGTCATAATACAGCATCATTCACACCAATATTAATCATTACCCAAAGGAATTACCTTTTATGAACCCCCAAGTAAATGAAATATGCATCTTAATATGAGCAGATTTAAAAATGTGACAGTGTGTAATCCAACCACTGACAACTAGAAGGAAGTAAATGTACACTATATGTGAAAACTAAGTGTCCTAGCCACATAACAATTGTCCCATGCCATGCTCCCCCCACACAGACGTGTGTACACACACCACACACACCCTGCACACCCCACACAACCACAACACACAACAAATATAACAAACACAACCCACACATACCACACCACACCACACACACAAACACACATCATACCCACAACACACAAAAACACAACACATGCAAAACACACACATACATGCATACATCAATACACACACACACACACACATACACACACTCCCCACAGTGTTAAGGTGAGAAGTCAACATGTAGATAACCATAAACTTACAAAAGCAAAGGCCCACTGAAGAACTAAAGTATTTATGTCCATCTGTGTAAGTTTAAGTGCAATAGTGTGTCATATAACCAACATCAATGTTCAATCCATCCGCCACCATATTGAGAAGTAAAATAAGTCTAATTTCAGAAGCCCGTCTCTGTTGTGTATTGTTGAAATGTCCTTTTAAGACCATCACAGACATATCTGAGATTGAGTGGCCATCCTGGGAGAAGTGCTGGGGTACTGGTTTCTCAATCTTCTTGTGATTAATAGAATGTCTGTGTGAATTCATTCTAGTGTGGAGTTGTTGGCTTGTCTCCCCCACATAACCTGTGTGAGGACATTTCTTGCATTGGATAAAATAGACCACATTACTTGATGTACATGTATAATTCATCTGTATCCTGAATAATCTGTTTTGTGATGTAACCACACAGTCTGAAGTGAAAATGAGGCTACATGTCTTACATGTGCGTTGATGACAGGGCTGTGTACCATATGATGTCATGGTATTCTGTTCCGGTTTAAGTTGACTCCTAATAATCAGGTTGGCTTAATTAGGTGGTTGTTTAAAAGATAGTAGTGATAGTTCTTGAAAAATACAATTAAGGGTTTCATCCTCACTAATTATTGGATGGAGATCCTTAATAATCTTACGTAGAAGTTCAAGGTCAGGATGGTATGTGACTACTAAGGGTATTCTGTCGGTAGTCATCTGTTCCTTATATTGCAGTAGTTGTTCTCTTGGGACCTGTGTTGCACGTTCCACTGCTCTGTCAATTTCCTTGGATGAGTGTCCCTGCTCAATAAAGGAGTTTTTCAACATCGCCAGAAGTGTGTCTCTGTCTTCCTCATTTGAACAGAGGCAGTGATACCAAAGTGCTTGACTATATATGACAGATTTCTTTGTATGGCTTGGGTGATTACTTTTCTTGTGTAAGTATCTCTGTCTGTCTGTTGGTTTCCTATAAAGACACGTATGTAGGGTTCCATCCTTAACAGTGACAGTGGTATCCAGAAAATGTACACTGGTGGCAGAATATTCCAGGGAAAGCTTTATAGTTGGGTGGAGGTTATTAAGTTCCCGATGAAAATCTTTGAGCGTGTCAGTGCCCTCTGTCCAAATTATAAACAAATCATCAATGTAACAGAAATAAGCGAGTGGTTTACGTGTACAGTGCCTTAGAAAATCCTCCTCCAAATTTGCCATAAAATGATTAGCATACTGTGGAGCCATCCTGGATTTTGTCTCTCATTATCTGTTCTTTAATACACCAGGACACTTGGAATGTAAATTGTAACCTCATCTTACATGTATTAGAGAGAATGCTATCCCAGGGGTTTTTTTTTATCACTAGAATGCTTTCTTAGCATACTGAGACATTTTTTTTTTCCACCCCCGTGCTCACTGATCCCCCACTCCTTCGGGCTCCACAGGCTCCCTCCAGCCCCACTGTCCTTACCCAGCCCTCCTCTGGTCCTCATATAGCAGCCGATCCCTGGGATATCCCGGCATATCCCTTTGCCGGGCGGGTCCCCCTCCTCCGAAGGGGAAGGCACCAGGGAGAGGGGATGGCCCCAGCACACACTACTAGGGCCCAGGGATGCTGCTGAGGAGCAGAAGGCCCTGGGAAGGCACTGGAGGATCAGGGAACAGACAGCCGTCATCCGGCGGCCAGTGAGCAATTTTTACCTTTTTCTGTTGGAGGCAGCGTAGTGACATCACGGCATACGCCGACGTCCACTCCTCCCCCAGTAAGCATTTGGGCCGTGCATCCTATGATACTCCCAGCCTCCGCTAGGAGTCAGCAGGCGCCAGACCAGTCCCCTACCCTCCCCCCAGAGAAGAAGAGCTGTCCATGGGATGCTCAATCCTTCTCCCCCCCCGGCCAGCACTGAGACATTTTAAAATTTATGTGAGAACAACTCTCTGGTTGTTGAGAATTCTTGATAACCTTTGCCCTTCTGAGGCTCCTCAGTTAAAAGCATACTGGTGTTAATTAGCTTCTCTGACGTAATCTTCTGTTATGTTTTAAATGTATATGTTAAACCAATGAGAAATATTTCTGTTTTTTTTTAACATAACCTGGTGTTAATAGTATGGGATTTTCAAAATAACTGCCATAAAGCTTCTGAAGAAATACTGGGTAGGTTCAAAAGCTAGAGCACTTTGTTCTTTTCTGTAACATCCATGTTGGTCCAATAAAAGGCATCAAATCATTTGCTTCTGGATCTGCAACATAAAGACATTTTGTAGGATTTTACTTGTCTGCTTATATTCTACAAGTGAAGGTTCACACACAACTTAACACCACCAAAGTGAGGTACTAAAATGAAATTTGCTGAAAATTCAGCTACACACTTCTCATCACTCTTTATGTTGCAGAGGCACCCATAAAACAAATCTAATTATCAAGAAGGCGCTTACAAGTGAAGCGTCCTAAAGAAAATGCAGTTCAGTATAGACGTGGAAACTGAATTACACTGTTGAGAGCATATATAGGATTTAGAAAGACTGAAGCAAATAATTTATTTCTTAGAACAGTTCCTTGACAAAGCCGATATTGTCGGCAACACATCTGGACAGGACTACAAAAATAAAGTGGCATCTGATATGTTACAGAGGGACAAAAAGTCAAACAATACAGTAAACAAATTGGGAAAAGGGCAAGAAGCGACAACTGGTTTTAAGATTCACCTACAATGCAAAAAGCTCAGAGGAGCAGGCAAATAATATGAGCAAGGCAGATATGTGAACCAAAGCAAAACAAGGAAAATATACAATGATTATATTAACATGCAATAATGTATGTGATGTATTTAAGATAATACTACTGGTTCTGTATCTAAGGTGTTGATATCAGAAAGCTCGTATGCAAAACATCAAATAATGTGGCTAAATCGATACATTAAAAACTGTACTGTAACATCCATGTAAAAAAAACCAAAAAAAAACACTTGAACCATGAAACCGATAAGAGTGTACAGGACCAAGGCAAGCAGTAGTTCTTATGTGGGACTTCAGAGTAATAGCTGTCAAAATGAAGGCCAGAAAAAAAAAAAGAAAAAGAAAATGATCAAAGACAGCACTGCTAATAGGAAATCTGTCCCTAGCATATATAATGTCCCACGCATGTACAGAAACAAGGTTGTAGGAGTAGGACAGAAAGAGCAGTGGTTAATGGCAAATTCTTGAGTGTTAAAGAGGCTGCAAATGGGGTACCACGTGGCTCAGTCCTGGCCCTGTCCTCTTTAACATAGTCATATGCGATATAGGGGTAGTCACACAGGGTAAGATCTACCTCTTTGTGGATAACACTACAATCTGTGCAAGGGTTGACACTAAGGATAGGAGTAGGGCACTAATGGAGAACCTGGGTAGATTAATAAAATGGTCTGTTATTGCTGCAGCTGAGTTTTAATATGAGGTAATGCATGTCACAAATGCACTCCGCAGGTCAGGCACTTTGCTCTCAGAGCGCAATGCGTGAACAGGTAACAGACAGGGTAACCCTCCAATCAGCTTTTGGGTCCAAATCATCTTTAGCCTCAAGTTCTAGGGGGATTCGAACTGTGAACCTTACGCTAGCATACCCAATGAACAGGCTCAGATATGTACCCTCTTTGGGGATTGCGGTACAATCTTTCGCCAGGGGCATCCAGCCAGGCTTCCAAAATGAGCCCTTTTAACTCTATAAGAGACCTTAGGTATATTCTTACCTTTTTACTCAAGCTCAGTAATACCATCAAGCTGTTGAGCAATTGTCAGACTTAACTATACGTCACATGCAAAAAAAGAACTGGCAGACACCCAGGCAGTCTTTCAAAGAAAAGGTACTTTACTAAAAGATGATAAAATATGAAAAATGCAAACACAGAACAATACATCAAAGAGCCCACAATCACATAAAAGAACAAGGGAAAATTACAAAGCTAAAACTCCTACCACAATACAGTTAGACCTTTGCTGTCTAAGGTATTATCTCTGGAAGTGCTTAAGTTATATCAGAGAGCTGTGTCTCTCTCTATAGGTCCAAAATAATATGACATTTCAGACATAAGTATCAGTTTAAACTGTGTCTCCACACCCCTTCTGTGAGTCTTCTAGCTCCTCCTCCTTTTAGAATCAAAAAAATACAAACATGATGTCCTATCAGGGGGTATATTAAATAATGTGAACATCAGCAAAAAACAAAACAAAAAAAAAACACTTCCTAAATATGACTCATTAAACATTTTCTCTTTGATCTTGTGTGCTTCCTGTTCCCAAGGCAGATCAAAGGGTTTTACAACTTTTAACACCATGTTGGTATCAAATGTTCTTCCTATAGGAATCATAAAACTTTATGAGTCCTATATCCTGGCAGCTGGATCAGTTCTAATTAAGACAAAAAAAAAGCAGGAGACCTTTAATCAGGTCACTGGTATTTTTAATTACCTCCTGGTTTCAGGTCACTTGTCACTCCTGACACCTTGATGTAGACCAATTTCTCACATCCTCTGGTCAGTGTAATACATCCTGTAGCTTCACTGAAACCTGGGAAGGGGGCCACCATGGAAGCACAGGCTGTCTTATGTGAGACAATCACATACTATATTTTTTTACTTTTACAAATATCATACCATAATCATAACCAGCTGGCCAAGCGTCACAATGCAAACTGGGAAAAAGAACTGGAGAATGCAACACATGATAGAGGGTTTAGTACTGGAAAGCACAGCAAAAGAAAAAGACCTTGGGGTAAAAACATCATAAAATATTAAATCCACAGCACACTGCAACAATTTATTTATTTGAAAATTGGTAACCAGGAAAGGCACACTGAGCTAAGGCTAGGGTGCAAACCATGGAAAGGAAACAGGACAAACAATAAAACATACACAATAATCATTGCTCAGTACAAATAAAGTACATTAAAAGTACAATATGACATGGTACAAGTGCAAATAAAAGCAGCAAGGCACAACAAGCAACAAAAAAGTACCAATAGAGAGACCTTGCGTAGAGGAATGATGGCAATGCAGAAGCGGATCGGGAGCCTGATGCAGGCTGCGGTGGAACCCTGGATGAGGTCCAACAGCATGGACAGTAGGGGCTCCAAACAGGGGATGGTCAGGGAGAGGGTGACAGGAGCAGAAGGAGGTAGGGAGGAGTTTCAGCTGGTGTCTGAGGAAGCCAGGGAGGAGAGAGAAAGATGGAGGGAAGACAGAAGCAGGTTCCAGATTGAGGGAAGGTGACAGAAGAAGGCTGTCCCTCTCAGGTGTGGGAATGTGGAATGGAGAAGGTGTGATGACCCCTGGAGTGAGGGAGCAAGAGGCAGGGGGGATGGGAGAGAGGAGTATGGAAAGCTAAAATAGGGACGGGACCCAAACCAGTATTTGGAGATGGTGGGACTGGTGTTATGAGGGGGGAGGGAATAAAGAGGAGTAGAGGGAACAGTGGTGAGTTCAAGGGCAGGGGTAATTGCTGGCAAAGCGGCTAAAGGCATTGCTGGGGATGTCCAGTCTGGCAATGGAAGTGGATGGGTCAGTGCCATACAGCACATCTGCAGGGCTGAAGACCAGGAGCACCAATCTAGGAAGAAATTCCTGGCAGACCTGCGGAGACGAGCACTCTTTACTGCAGTACAAGGCACTAAGTTTGGGGTGGGAGCTTGGTAAGGATGGCACCAATGTGGGCAGAAAAGTCAAGCTTACTCTCTAGCCACACATTGAGGTATTTAAAGGACTGAACCACTTCAAGGGAGGGGGGGCCATTCAAGGTGGAGAAAGAAACAGGGACAGACACATGGGAGCCCTCACATGAAAGGGCGAGTAGGGGGGCAGAATTAAATCAAGGGCAGACTAGATAGACCAAATGGTCTCCTTCTGCCATCACCTTCTATGTTTCTATGAGAAGACAGGGAGAGTGGGGAGCATGCTGTGGGGCCAAAGGTCAGGGATACTATTTTTAGTGTTGACCCAGAGATGGTTTGAGTGGAACCAGTGCAAGATGTTGTGCAAGTCTTGCTGGAGCAAGACTTCCACTACAGTGGCCAAGGGACTGGACATAAAGATGACTGTGTGATCTGCAAACATGTGAATATGTGAGTTGGCACAACTAGAGGGGAGGTTGTTTAGAAAAATGGAGAAGAGGATCAGACACATGATGGAGCCCTATGGGACCTCAGCCTGGACGAGTAGTGAAGATGACAGGATGCCGCCTACCTGTACCGACAGCTGACTGCCCATGAGGTACAAACAGAACCATTCAACAGCAAGAGCTGAGAGGCCAGCAGAAGTCAGCTTGTCCATGAGGAGAGCATGGGCCACCGAATCAAAGGGTTTGGCCATATTGATGAAAATGGCTGCTTTGATGTGCCCCTGGTCCATCCAAGAGAAGATGGGAGTCAGTAACATGCAGCAGGGAGGACAGGGTAGAATGGTGCTTCCGGACACCAGACTGGGAGAGAAAGTTGGAGGAATTGAGGAATTTGGAAAGCCTGGTATTTATTTATTTATTTTTTTAAGTGTTTAACCAGGAAGGCATGCTGAGCAGGCTACTGCTCGATTCCAGATGCGTCCTGGGGGAGGGGGGACATAGACACAGAGAATGACTTAATAATACAAGTGCGGGTACATAATGCTAACAATAGGTCCTGGTATTAAGACATAATAGAGCAAGAGCAATAGATACAGGCACAGTTTATATATATTACCAAAAATAAAGGCGGATAGGTAGAACAATACATTGATATAAACACGAGTTGGTTAAACAGTGTTGCCACTCCATGGTATAGACACGTTTCTCTTGCAGCTTTGCAAGACAGGGGAAGAGGGAGATATGTCGACAGGGGAAGAGGGGTCACCCCATTGTAAAGGGAAGAACTCTGGTAATCGTTCGAGATTGAGGAACAGCACAGAGGGAGAAGAAGAGATTAATTAGGTGAGTGAGAGGAGATATGATGGCAGGAGCTGAATGGTGGAGGAGTTTAGGATCCAGTCCATCGGGGCTTGATTTGGATAAGCTGAGGAAGGAAACAGCAAGCAGGGTTTCTTCAGCAGTGATGGGGGGGAGGAAAACCAGGGAGGGGTGGGGTGGAGAACAGGGAAGGGAAAGGAGCCAGGAATTGGTAGGAGAAGGGAGATCACAAGTAATAAAGAACACGCTGACGTGAGCAAGGCAGTGGGGAAGGCAAACAGGATGCTGTGGTGCTTACTGAGGGGAACCAGCAGCAGAAGCAGTTTGCTGATCCTTCCACTAAAAAGAGCATTGGTGCAGTCACACCTGGTGTACTGTGCAAGGTTCTGGAGTTCATACCTGTGTAAAGACTCAGAGAGGTTGGAACCTGTGCAGAGAAGAGCAAAAAAAAAAAATGATCAAGGTTATATGTACAAAAAGGGGGTACAAGACCTCGAGATGTACACCATGAAACAAGAAGGGAGAGAGGGGACATGATCGAAACATACAAAATACCTGCATGGGGTAAACAGTGTGGCTTGCAAAACATATTTGTGTTAAGTACAAATACAGATATGTAGGGGAATTCACTGAAATTGGCAGGTGAAAAAATTAAGTAGGAATGTCTGTAACACTTTTTCACTGAAAGTGTGCTGGACAAGTGAAACAGACTGCCTAAGGAGGTGGTGAAGGTCAGAAAAGTAGAAGATTTCAAGGTATGGTGGGACAGGCATAAGGCCATAGAAAGTAGGAAGCAGGCAGAGGTAAGGGAGAAGGATCGCTGCTAAGGCCAAAATAGGGCAGTTAGGTACAGTGGGCAGATTGGACAGGTCACTGTGCATTTTTCTGCCATGATTTCATTATCAAATATAAACACACGTAGATACAGACAAGAAAATATGAAGAAAACCAAACAGAGGATGTGCTGTCGAGCCTGATCCACATGGCAACCACTTGTAGAGCTCTGAGAGAGAGAGAGAGAGCTAACACTTCCTATAACAGTTTCAGAAAATAGTTTAAAAGCGATAGAGAGATTACTTAAGAGTTAACTTCACTTGCACATGCTATGACTGCTGTGTTTTCTCTTAATGCAGTGCCTGTACCTTGCAAATATGTTTTGAAACCTGTATAATTATATTATGTATCCAACCTGCCTTATGTACCTATACTAAATGTACCCAGGTCATTCCTTAAAATGGGGACTGTATTCCCTAGTAAGTTTATCTGGTCAACAAGTAACACATAAAAATAAATGTACAAGAATATGCAATTCTATATAAAATCGAATAAATAAATTAAAGTGTAAAATACAGCTTATATAGGATGTAGTAACTGCATGAACAAAAGCAGAAGGATGGTACAGAAAAAAGGTGAAACCAGGCCAGCCCACTCAGATCCAATTAGTAGGGAGTCCGGCAATGGAAATAATAGAAAGAGCCCACAAGAGAGTTCGATGGGTTAGGGAGAAGTGAGAGGAACAGGAAGCTCGAAAGAGTACTGGACTCAAGTGATGGGATGGGATGGGAAGATGAAGGTGGGAACTGCAGGAACAAGAAGTAGTAAAATGGGACCTAAGGAGTGGTTTAAGAGATATGAGGAGGCAAGGTGAACTAGTCAGCTGTTCCAGACTAAGGGGAAGTGGACAGAGAAGGTGGCTTGCCCAGCAGAGATTTTTCAGTGGATGATGTGAGAATGACTGTCTAAAGAGCAGAGGGGAGTAGAGGAGGGTATAGAAGGGTTGAGGAGTGAGGAAAGGGTAAGAGGTAAAGGAAGAAAAACACAATTTGGAGAGGAAGAAGGAGCAGAGAAAGATGTGGCAAGACTCACGGGAGTGGAGATAAAGGCTGAGGTAGAGATAGTAATGACTACTAAGTAGAGGGGCACTGAGAACAAAGCAACAGAAGGAGTGAGAAAGGGTGTTCAGTCTGGTACGAGTGCATTTGAGACCAGAACTGTAACCATATACACACAGTCAAACACTGGCAAGATCATCTTAAAGATAATCTTGCAGTGGGTCAAGAGTGGGAGGCAGGACTTGTAGTACAGTGCACCTATTTTAGTGTGCATGGTATCAATATGGCTGGAGAAAGTCGAGGTTTCAATCCAGACACACAGGGGTACTCAAACTGGGGGACTACTTTGAGTAGACACCCACTAAGGGTCTTAAAGATGGGTAGGGTCTGGAGTTAAGGAAGCTTTTGCTCACTGCCAAAATTCATGGACATTGTCATTAGCATTAACAGAGAGCAGATTTGAGTGGAACTAAGGCAGGGCATTATTATCAAAGTCAGGCTGAAGTGACAATTCCAGCTCAGGGACAGAGGGTCCAGAGAAAGTATGGTGTCCTCTGCGTACATGTGGATGCAAATGGAGACAGACTGAGTGGAAGTAATTGATAAAAACTGAAAAAAATATGGGGCCCAGGAAGGACCACTGGGACTCTGAACCTGACTGGCAGGGGAGGATTAAGCATTGCTTACCTGAGCCAGCTGGTTCTGGTCAGCAAGCTAGTAGTGGAATCATACCAACCACAAGACCAGACAGACCTGCCCCACCACATCTCCCACTACAAGCTTGTAAAGGAAGATGGGGTGGGTCACAGTTTTGAAGGCTTTGGCACAGCTGATAAAAATGGCAGTGGTAATCTGGCCCTAGTCTATCACTAGAAGAATGGACTACGTGACCCAGAGGGGGGGAAGGAAATAGTAGAATGGGATTTATGAAAGCCAAGCTGGAAGGTGGACATGAAAGAGGTACAGTTTAGAAGAAAAGAGCAGAGGAAGCACCAGTTTCTCCTACACTTTGGTTAAGACATTAAGTGGCAAGATGGGGGGAGAGCCCCAAGAACAGAAGGAGGAGATCAAGAGACAAAACTGCAGATGATGTTATAATGCAAAATGTTCTTATTCAGAATTTGTTTACCTAGTATAGCACACTTTAGATGTAAGGTCTCTCTTTCATCAAGGTTGTGCTTTAAGTCAGTTTCATAACTGAGAGGACTGAAGCACAAAAAGATAAAGGGACATGCTCAAGGTCACACACTGAACCAGTGGTAATGGTGGGATACTGACCTGTGATCTAATGGTTCATAGTTCAGTGCCATAACCACTAGCTCACACTGCCTTCCACGTGGAAAAGAATCGGTGTGGAAGCAGATTCACCTTGATAAACTCACATCAGAAGTCATAAATAACTACTTTAAATTACCTCAGATAATACCAGTGTTAGGCAGACTGTAGTAAAACATCCCCATTTATATCCAGTAAGTGAAGTATCATCTCACCTCTAAGGCACAGGAGGTCCAAGACAGAACACTGGCCAAACCATGGACAAACAGAAACCACCTTGAGCAGACATGCAAGGTGCACGCACAGGATCACCTTATCTTTGTGGAAAATAATGTATAGAGAAAGAAAGAAAAGAACCCTCATCTCCCAGACCCTCCATGCTGATGTCCGGGCACCAAAAGCAGTTATCCAGAACAAGAGATTGAGCTCACCCTAGTCGATCCAAAAAGCTTTATCGTCAGCTTACTGTGGACCATGATAGGTTCAAGACAGGAGCAGGCAACTGCAACATTGTAAAGAAAGAATTTGGTCCTTAGACATATAACGCAAGGACATTGTCTGCAGACAAGGTCTGGAAGCTAGATTTAGTAATAGTGTTCAGTATATGCAAAACATAAAGCCAGATATACTCTTTCAAGAGTTTCAGTATTGATGAAGACAAGAACTAGAGATTGTCTAAACTGCTATACACCTCATTAATTGAGGGAGGCACTGAATGTATCAGACACCAACTTGAAAATCTCTTCCACTTGCGAGAGTAGGCATTTCAGATATTGGGGCTGAGGAAAAAACCACAAGTACCCTCATTATCTCCTAAAAGCATAATGCATGTAAACATTGGTATTGCAGAAACCAGGGTTTGGGACACAGAGCATCTAAGTTTGCATGTCCTAGTGATCTCATGGACCTTGTTAAAATGTTCAGTTGGAAAGAATGCACTACAGGAATCCTGATTCATAATAATTATGTCTTAATACCACTGCTGCCTGACCACTCTGGGGTAGATTCAGGGATTAGGAGTATAACCACGACCTTCTCCCAATGGGCCTTTACCAGCACAATGTGCAACAGTGGAATGCAATGGAGACATACAGGAATGTGGTGCTCCAACTCCAAGAACAACATCCCACAAAACAGGACCACAACTGTTTGTAAATACTCAGGAGTAAAGGGCTTTAAAGGCTCAAAACATTTCTCTTCCTCTAAATCCATGACCTTGAAGAAGCTAGAAGCACTAAAATCTCCAGTTCTGTTCCTGATGGGAAACCTCTTTTGTGCTCACCTGAAAGATGTATGGCTTCACCAAAGGGAGAAACATAAAAGTGTAAACTGAATTTGAAGCAGCAGCAATGGGTTGCTCTATTCGGGACTGGACATTGGAGTGCTCTAGAGGAGTGGAAGGGGGGTAGGCATACTTTGAGCTCCAAAGGGGTCTCTTGGGGACAGCTGGGTATTTGGTAAGCAGGATTAGCTATAGCATAAACTGAGGATGTTGAGCAGATCAAAGAGGAACTCCCAACAACTGCACTGGTTGATTTCAAAAGTATCTGCACAAGATTCTATTGTTGTGTGGATTTTTAATGACATGGGTAACATTGATGCAGTCATCAACATAGTTTTCAATTAGTGTGAGAATAAATCTTTGAACTTCACCAAGTGAAATCTTAACTACCCCCTTAAAAGCACTCCTACTCCTGACTTCCATCATGCATTTGCTGAAAGCAGTTGCAGTTTAAACAGCAGTTGAAAACATTTTTGCTTACCAATTCATGTTGTAAATGTTTTTTAAACTGCTGTGTTGAGTGCTCTTATCTTGAAGTATTTCCTGCATCTTGCAAGATACAATTTGTTGCACTGCATACATCTGTAACTCTAAACTGTGTTACCAACTATGGCTGCTTTGTGCTGTGGCTCTGGGCCACACATGAAAAAGGGCCTTTGGCTGAGTTTGTCATCCCAGTAAACAAACAGAAGGAATGAATGAATGCAATTCTCACCCATACCATTTTCTCTAATTTTCAGAGGAACATCAGTGCATGCCCCATCTGATTCCTTCCTTAACACTGTTGGTCCAGATAGTAGCCCCACCCCATCAGGTAGGAAGTGGTACAAAGAAAGTACCTTTGTGTCCATCCTGCTGTCCTCTCAGCCAGATTTGCAACATGTAATACAGAATATTAAACCCCAGAGCTGCAGCCCATCAGTTCCCTCCCTTATTTGCTTTTAAGCTGATAGGGGTGGCTTGCAACTTCTTTGAAAATGTATACAGCCTTACACAATCCCAGTTAGAATCATGAAGTCACCGAAGCTCTGTTCCACATCAGATGGATGTTCCTTCTACTGCTACCGGCAAATAGGTTGCCTAGTCTAGACCCATTTTCCCTGATAAATGAGTGCATGGGGGGGGGGTACTGCTGCAATACACATTAGTGTGCCCCAGATGAATGGGAGGCAATGCAGAAAGGACCTGACCAAAAGGGACACTGCGACATGGATAGACAGGACACCTTCTCTCACCACCACCCCAACAGGATGGGTGGTGGCATAATAAAACAATTCATGTCATGGAGGTTAGTGCTTTCAATATGGATGAGAGGTACTTTCAAAGGGGAAGGGATAGTATTAAAGTTTGTTTCTATAAAGTGTCCAGCAAGGGATACTTCCCAGTGAACAATGCACCATAATTATTTTTATGTAGCTGTTCAACCTCTGCTAGCATCCATCCAGTCTTCAGGCTGCAATTTTCCATCGGTGAGCTTCCACCCTGACAACTCCTACCTTTCTGGACTACCTTGATGAGGTCCACATGATGCAGGGCCTAAGGGTACCAACAATAGCCATTCAGGTAGCAGTGTATGTTTATACTCTGTTTTCCTCCTGGATTGCCCACCACCACAGTGGCACAGCACTCAGACACTAGGAAACCATGCTGGCATATTTTACCTGTTGTTGGAGGGTGAACTTCCAAAGCCCAACTGCAGGGGTTACAGATGCTGTAGACATGTGGTCCCTCCCTCCCTCCCTAATTAAGCATGCCCCAACACAGGCAGCACTCCTCAATCATGGCAGCCTGCTATCTGTATCCTGGTCTCACTCCTAAATCTGCAACAACCTATCACTGGGCCATTAGTGGCCCACCTATGTGTAGTTTGCCTGCTTTGGTGCATTTTCTATGCACAGCAAAGCAGGGAAATACTGCACAGCTCTAAATCCTACACAGATCATAGTGCATCAGCCCTTCACCATCTCAAGCGTAGAATCAAATATGGTGCAACATGTATGAAGGTTCACTGTGCACACAGGAGGTTGAAGGGGCACTATAGGTAGCACAGGTACAATCAGTGGTAGCCCCTCAGACATCTCCTCAGGCTTTTTAGAAGGATCCATTGGTTTTCTCTGAGAGTTTCCCAGGTTTCTTAGCTAGATTCATTAGTTTCTTATAAGGGTCACCAGCTTTCAGCATATTGTTGACAAGATTCTTGGACTTGTCAAAAGAAACACCATGGCAGATCCTTAGAGAATTCCCCCAGGCAGTTTGATCTAATCTTGGTAATCCTGCAGGAACCAAGGCAACCCTGTCTTCAACAGTGGTAGTGGTGGGGGAGCGCTTTCATTACACACCCTTTGCCATATATTGCTATGCATACTGTATTTCCAAAACTTAGTTTTTAGAGGTTGAGCTTATAGGGGCTGTAACAGGAGATTAAAAAGGTAACCACAGCCATCTATAATATAAAGCCAATTCTTATAGCATTGAGATAAAGGAGACTCACCCATGGCTAGAGCTAAAAATAGGGATTTTAACTTCCTTCAAGTTCCTACATCTAGAACACTGGCAACTGGTTCTGTTCCACTCTTTTACATTAGAAGCCATCATAGCTGACCTATCAGTGCAGTGACAGTGCCGATGCTTGCAACACTGGAAACCTGGGTTTGGTAAGAAGCAGAGGATGCCAGAGGGCCAGTGGGGAGGGAAGGAGTGAGCATCCCAAAGGATGTTAATCTCTTCTGGGTTGAGTAGCTGTTCAGAGTCTGCTGCCCAAGTGCCTCCTAGCTGAGGCTCAGTGTGAGTGTTATGGCAAGATCAATGCATGTCTGAGCATCTGTGCATGACTGTTGCATGTGCATTGCGGAAGCATGTTGTGCAGCTGATTCTAGAAGGGTGAAAACAAGAAGAAAACAATGGCCTTCAGCATGACTAGTGGGTCCCCTGCTGGCCCCACAACAAGAGTGCTTAGCTACATACCAGACTTGGTCTCCACCAGGGTTTTGTCCACCCTGGTGGCACCACCCTGGGGGCTCTTAGGAGGTTAAGTCCTGGGAAAGGAGGATGCTTCAGTTAGGGGGACATGCTGTGGGGATTGGTGGACAAGTCAGGAACATACAAAATAAATTTGAAACAATATTTTTTTCTTAAGACTTTACATAGAGGATTTAGTCAAGTGTCTATGGGAGGACTCTTGAACTTGAAATTGTCCCTACAGCACCCGTGTGTTTGTGCTTGGCAGAGACCAGGAATTTCTCAACCTCTTAAGCTTGGGACTGTGACCTATGCTCCTGCTTCTTGAACCTGAGCTTGTTGTGACACTGAAGATGGTCCTTATCTGAAGAACTTCTGCTACCGCAGGCTAATAATTTAGAGCCCTGAAGAATCATGAGAAACTAGACTTAAAAGCTCCAGTGCTAAGAATCCAGAACCCAATTGATCATCCCCACAAGATGTAAATCAAGAAGCCAGAGATTTGGTTGCACACTTGAGGGCCCTCAGTTAGATTATTTGAGACACTGTCTTGGTCAGAAGCTGCTAAAATATAATGGGTCCTCAAGGAAGACTGGGAAATCACCAAGAGAAGAATATTTAAGGCTCAGCGTTACCAATGCAGGAGACCCTCAAATCCACCTTCTGTGCCTGATCCATAAGCCTCTGGTCATCCAACTGGGAAGTGCCCATCCCACCTCATTTAAGGCAACAATGTGGGTTGTACTGCCTGACAGCACTTGATAGAGTCAACACTGTGACTGAATGAGGAAAATGTGCTTTAAGCAGCAGTTTGTGTCAGCTGAGAAAATCTATCACCATTCAACTTTTAGCAGCTATTTATTCCAGACATCTTTGGATTCCCTACTGCAATATGTTAAGTCTAATGAAGCATTTTAAAATTATGTTACTATTAATTTTGTGACTAATAATGTTATTTATAAGAAAAGTATACACCATTAGAAAATAAAGTTAGGGACTCATTTACAATGGTTTCCAACAGCAGTAGGCTCTGGCTACAGTTTGGAGAAGGTACAGTTTATACACTACAGCTTGAGTAGAAACACAGATTTTCAGCACAACTGCAGCAATATTTAATGTTCCACTTATCTCTCACGTGGGAAGAGACACTCAGTACCTAACTGTTATAGAGCAACAGATTACAGTTACCTTCCACATGTCTCACATGACTAGATAAAACCATATCATATAAAGCATAACCAGGCCAGTATGTTTTTTTGTCATCCATACCACGGGGGTGTATGTGCTTATTGTGGTACAGAAGTGCCTAGGCTGCTAGCAGTGCAGACTGTGCCATCCTCGTATCAGGTCACACATGGGGGTTGGGGGGTGGACTGGGCACAGGTCAACAGGCAGGTTGTTCCACAGCAGAAGGCCAGCATGAGAAAAGCAACCACAGCCCATGTTGGCGTTCATGTGAATGATAATATACTCCAGTTCTGCAGATCTAAGCCCCTACTGAATTCCACTGGGCACTACCAGGACCAGGATGTCATCAGTCACCTTAACTGGAGTACATTTTTTTTTTTTTTTTTTTACATGAGGTGTTTGTGGTCACCTACCTTCACTTTATTCAGTCTACTATATAGTGTACAATGGTGGTAGTCATGGGGTTCATTTAGTGCAAATCGAGAAAGCCTGTTGTAGAGGAAATTTAGCTTGCTTAAGACTGATATGTTGGCCCCATTATAGAGTATGTCTCCATAGTCAAATAGAGAAATTAAAGCACTAGTGTACTGCCTAAAACTAATATTAGATTTTAGAAGCAGCCAAACATTCCCACTTATATACGAAGTACTTTTTCATTTCCCTTTTTCTAATCAGAAGATTGTTTTCCTGATGTTCGTAGGTGTGATGTATGAACAGCACTCTACCTGGCAGCTGACATATCTAGCTCTATTGCCTCCTCCCCCACTACATCATCAGTATTGTGACCTCACCAACTGTGACATCACTGCTGCTTAGCCACTCAGTGGCTGCCAGGTCAGTCACCTGTGAAGTCATAGTCAGTGAGATCACAATGCTGATGATGTAGCTGGGGGGGACACAGGTAGATATGTCAGCTGCCAGGCTAAGAGCTGTTCCACACATCCAGCACAATATTATCACATAGAAGACCTTCTAATCAGCAAAAGGAAAAAGAGAAATACTTCTGAAATAAAAAAAAAATTGCAATTGACTACTTCTTAACATTTGTGTTATTTTCCTGTCCACCTGTTATGGCTCCACTAGCTCTTTAATACTGCGTTCACAATGTGCAGGCATGCAGGGATAAAAAAAGCAGGCCTTATCCCTGTACAGGAAGACAATTTTTGGGCCAAGGGTTTTTTTTGTTATAAGATTCTCAGGGCCAGATATTCAAAGCACTGCCCCTGGCACAAAGCCGTAGCACTGGAATAGTGCTGGATTTGCACCAGGCTGCAATATTCAGAAGCCCTAATAACGCCAGTGCTATGTGATTGTGCCGATACTAAAAATAAATGTATGCTGGGGGCGGGAGTTAGGGGAGTGGCCATGAATGCCAGCTGCGCGGCATATTCAAAAGTATAGCGCAGCACTACAGGCATTAGCACAACCTGTAGCACAGCGCTAAATACCACCAACAAAAAGCTGGTGGTAATGCAGCGGTGCCCTCTCAGCATGATCCCCGAGCCCCAGTAGCCCCAATAAGCACAGTAATCCCTGGTGTGCTAGTGGTCCCCCCACCCACCAGCACGATCCCCGGCCCCGGTAGCTGCGGTAATGAATTAAATGCCCCGGTGTTCTAGTGGTCCCCCTCCCCAAGCACGATCCCCGACCCCCTTAGTCATGGTAATGAATTAAATGCCCTGGTGTTCTAGTGGTCCCCCAAGCATGATCCCCAACCCCCATAGCTGCGGTAATGAATTAAATGCCCTGGTGTTCTAATGGTCCCCCCCACCCCCAAGCATGATCCCTGACCCCGTGGCAGCGTTAATGAATTAAATGCCCTGGTGTTCTAATGGTCCCCCCACCCCCAAAGCCACGATCCGACCCCGTAGCCGTGGTAATTAATTAAATGCCCTGGTGTTCTGGTGGTCCCCACCCCCAACCGTTCCCTGACCCCCAGTAGCCCTGAAGACAGAAATACCTCGTGGTCATGGTGTCCCCCCCACCTGGAAGTGGCTGCCCATCCTCCTGTACACAGACTAGGTACAGCACCAGCGACCAGCTCAGCCCTCCTCTCACCACCATGGCCCAGCCACCGACTGCGGTATGCATGAGTGCTACTCCTTTAGTAGCACTCATGCATACTGCAGTCGGCGGCCAGCCGTGGTGGTGAGAGGAGGGCTGAGCTGGTCACCAGCGCCGTACCTAGTCTGCGTACAGGAGGACAGGTGGCTCACTTCTGGGTGGGAGGGGGACCACTAGACCACCAGGTATTGCTGTCTTATCGGGGCTACCAGGGGTCAGGGATCGTGCTGGGGAGTTGGAGGACCATTAGAACACCAGGGAAATTATTTCATTACCATGGCTACGGGGGTCGGGGATCATGCTTGGGGGGAGGGTGACCACTAGAACACCAGAGAAATTATTTCATTACTGCCGATGGGGGTCGGGCATCGTGCTTAGGGGTGGGGGGACCACTAGAACACCAGGGAAATTATTTCATTACTGCGCTATGGGGTCGGGGCACTAGATACCACAGAAAATAAAATTATATGGTGAAATGGGGGTCAGGAGTTGTGCAAGGGGTGGGGGAACACTAGACTATCAGGGAACAAGAATGTCATATGGTGGAACGTGGGTCAGGAGTCATGCTTGGGGGTGGGGGGGGTCCACTAGACTGCCAGGGTCACTTGTGTGTATCAAGCACAAATATGCATGGGTGCGTTGTATGCACTCATACCTCCTGACTGTCCCTACTATTCAGGGAGTCCCTGATTTAGCCTCCAAATGTTCCTCTGTCCCTCACAGAATATGTGTTTATGTAACAGAACAGTGGGGATTAACCTCACACATTAATGTCATACATGACTGTTACAGACTGGTTCTGCTTCTGAAACTGCATCTTAACACAAATCCCCTTATTCTATCAGCATTCTGAGTGCATACCTCTTAAAGTGTGTCCCTGATTATGGGTCTTTGTCCCTGATCCTTTGAAGCCTTGTCAGGAGGCAAGGGGTTGTGAGGTATGTATGCTCCAACTGTGCCTGCCACCACACAGTTCCTGCTGCTTCCAGCCTGTACTTCTATTCCGACCAACAGGGGATGCTGTGGGCATGCCTTTGCCTGCAGTGTCCTGCCTGTACTTCCATTCCGACCAATAGGTGGTGCTGTGTGCTCCATACAGTAGCACCAGGCTAACTGCATGGTAATGTATGCTAAGCAGTATATAATGATATGCAAATGTGCTTGTTTGCCCACAGATTACCTAAGTAGGCTCATTTGCATGGGAGCATTGAATATAGCTCCTGTTTGCCCCGGGCTAACCAGTTTGCACCGGGCTAATGTGTCAGCACTGTGCAATTAAGTTAGCCCCGGGCAAACCTCACTTTAGCATAGCACAGTCTGCGGTGTGTGGCTTGCATTGTTTGCAGTAGGTGTGAGACATCTCTGTGCAATCACACACAATGTTCTCCACCTGCAACACTGGCTTGCTCCAGTGTCTACTGAACTTCTGTTGCAGTTTGCTCTTCCCAGTTGCTATATTCAGTGCTGTCTTATTCCCGGGCTATTTTTGCCCTGCACTCCCAGACCAGTTTGCCCGGCTTCCTTTGCATGCTATATTCAGCAGGATTAGCACCGGGCTATTCCTTTTGAATATAGCTTGCTTTTTGCTCCGGGCTAAGTCTGCCCACCAGGCAGTGCTAATTTAGCCCCAGGGCAAAGTTTTGAATATCTGGCCCTCAGTCTGTAGGCTGAATCTGAGATGAAGTATCAACACATGCCCAGATATCTGTACACAGTAGTGAGTTGAAGCTCATGACGGTGTAGGGTAGTGATAACCATCTGCTGGTTAATGCAGCTGTGCTTCTGCTGGAACCCAAACAACATTATTTGGGTTCTGCCTGTATTCAACATCAGATTATGTTGTATAAAGAAGGATAGAACCTTGTCGAAATTTTGCTATAAGGAAGCTTGGATTGAGAACATACTGAATTCCTCCAGTTGGTTCACAAAATGTTATCACCCACATACAAGTATAAGCAGACATTCTCAGATCCACAGCATAGGTAATTGATAAAGAGTGAAAAGAGGATTGGGCCCAGCATGGAACCTTGGGGGATATCTGACACAATGGACTCAAGTTTCAATTTACCCCTTTAAAGATCAGCTGACAATTTTGGGGCAGGCAAATCATGTCCAGTAGCTGCCTGCCACAGGACCTCAACTATCCATATTTTTAACTGTTTTGTTCTGGGAATAATTAGTGTTTAAATTTCTTAATAGGGAAACCCTGCTTCCTTGTTATGCCGAAGCTGCCGAGTGCCAGCCACAGCTCCACCAAGAAAACAGCGTTCTGATGACACTAAGTGAGGAAGGGGCTGCAGGGCTATAAACAGCATTATAATGCTATCGGGAGCAGCTGTGGCCTTTGCATACTACTGCAATATATTTAAGGCACTTGTACATGTTAAGGGGGTGTAGCACATGTAATACTACCCCCTTAACAGGTACAACTGTCTTTTATAAGTTGCAGTAGTATGCAAAAGCCGCTGTTGCCCCCAACAGCATTATAATGCCATCTATAGCTTTGCAGCCCCTTCCACACTTTGCACCATCAAAACACAGTTTTCTGTGTGCAGCAGGAACTCAGCGGCTTTGGCACGACAAGGAAGTAGGATTGCACTATTAGTAAGTTTAAATAATAATTATTTGTGGAACAAAAGAAATAAATAAAAAGGGGAGAGCCCCAAACCAGAATTTGGAGGTTAGCCTGGTACAGTGAGAGATGCATCTGTGAGATAGTGGAAGGAAGGTTAGAGAGCGATAGAGTTCACAGTGGTGGGAGCAGGAAGGGGAGTCGATAGCAAAGTGGCAGAAGGAGTTAAAGAGAGTGTCCAACTTGGTCAGGGAAGATCTGGGAGCACCACCATAGACTACATCACGGTAGTCAAAGATGGGGAGTATCATCTTCTGGACAATTTCACACCTCGCAGTCAGCGTGATACAACTACAATTCCTGTACAGAACACCAAGTTTGGGGCGCAGTTTCTTCTGGATAGCTTCAATATGCCCAGAAAAGTTGAGGTGCTGGTCCAGCCACACTCCCAGCTATCTAAATGAGGAGGTGTCCCCCAAGAGGGTCCCATCAAGGGTGTGGAAGGTGGGTAGGGCCAGGAGCCTAGAGAGTCTCTGACTGGTGCCAAAGGTCTTTGAGACTGTCTTCCTGGCATTTAGAAAAAGCTGGTGAGAAGCAAATCAGAGCTGAACTTGGTTGAAGTCATGCTATAAGCTGGTTTGCACAGCAGCAAGCTTTTTGCCAGAACTGCACAAAACAGTATTGTCAGCGTACATGTGACTAGAGGAGGATGAGCAGGCTATGGGAGGACCATTAAGGAAAATGGAGAAGAGTAGGGGACCAAGCACTGAGCCCTGAGGGACACCAGTGTTGATGGGGAGTGGAGGGGAGATGGAATCAAGGATTCTCACCAGTCACTAGTTACCTCCAGCAGGGCTGAGGTAGTGCTGTGCACAGGACGACAGCCTGATTTACAAGGGTTTAAAATATTTTGACAGTTAATTCATTCAGATGAAAATCCTTGAGCTGCTTCAAGATTACTGCAACCACAGGAAGCAAGGAAATGGAGCAATAATTACCAATTACTGTATGTTATGAGTACCACTTTTGTGTATTAAGGTGACCAGCACCTGCTTCCATTCAGTGGGAAGTACTCCTTGTGTTAACATACTGAATGTGTGTGCTAAAGGATAGGTGACAGTAGGTGCATCAAATTTTGTTTTAGTTTATAGTTTTATATAGTATGGAACTACAAAAAAGGAAGCGACTCCTATCAGTTTTTAAACATCTCCTTCCTAAGGGGTCTCTCTTCAGCTGTGACAGCTGTCTTCACAATGTGGATATTTAGAGGTTGTGCAAACATGTGTTTATGACAACCGACATAGTATTGCACCAACCTACTTAAATTTACACAGATAGGCTGGACATGAGGGCAGGGAATTTTAAAAATGTCAAAAACAATGATCATAGCCAGCCCGGTGGCACTGAGGGTTGAGGCGCTGGACGTCACACCTTGCACCACACTGGTGACCTGGGTTCAGGAGCGAGCAAGGGTTGTTGAGGTCGACCAGGGCAAGAAGGATAGAGCACCCGGCAGCTCTTCTTCTCCGGGGGGCTGCAGGCTCCCGCTGCAATGCCGCCACCTGGGGGAGCCCAGGTGGATGGCACAGTAGGTGGAGAAGCAGCAAGTAAGATTGGGTGTTTGTTAGCAGAGGGGCGGAGCGGGAGGTACGTCTCAGCATGCCTCCTGGCTCATAGCCCCTCATTGCTTGCCGATGTTGGGGGAAGAAATCAGGAAAAACACATCGGTCCTTCCTAGGCGAAGACGCCTCCACTGGACATCTCCGGGGCTCGTCGGGGCAGACTCCGCTATGCAGGATCTACACACACATACAGAGTGCTGGTTTGGAGAGAGGTAAGTGCCAGGGGTTCCCTCTCCACCCCTACCCGGGGGGGGTGGGGGTATACCGGGGGTCTTCAGGGGAGAGTGTGTGTGGATGAGGCACTCTAGAGGCAGATCACGACGGGGATTGGAGGGTCCACAGAGGATGTCAGAGTACAGGGAGGAGGCAGATTAGGAGCATAAACACAAGGTTAAAAAACAAACAAACAAAAAAAAAATGATCCTTTGCAGTGTACAAAAATCAATGAACTGGAAAAATTGGTATCCTTCAGTTTCTTTGTTCTAGCTGCTAACTGCTGAATAGGTAGCCAATTAAATTGTTAGTAACAGCTTGAGTAAAGCATCATCTGATAAAGTGAGGTACTAAGCATTTTAGTCAGGGGGACAATTAGAAGCTGCAGGAGTGTGTACTTTAAGTCATAGGGTATGTCCAAGTGCTAGGTTGCAACCACTAGACATTCTGAAGCCTCTACATGCAAAAATGAACCAGTCAAAAAATTAGATGGGAATAAATCCACTTAGGCCAAGCTAAAGTGACTGAATATAGTTGTTATAGCTCGCTGAGTAGGTGGATAGTAACCAAGTGGTTAAAATATAACTGCTTTTATCTGCAAGTCTGTATTTTCTGTAGATGTTTCTCAAATACTAGTACACATTCCGTTCATGTTCCATTTTGTTTCTGGCCATTTAGTAAATGCAGAGAGGTATTTTGATTTACATGCTGGTTCTAAAGACCATTTTAGAACTGTGTGTGATGTAGTTCATTATGCTGCTAAGCTCTTAGATTGCTAGCACAATGCATCTGTTCTACTATAGAATGTTGTAGCTGAATGTGAAACAAATTCCACCTCTACATTTTAAAATGGTATTCACCACTAGTGCATTAATCAAAAATACCAAATAAGTTAAAAATAAAAGGCCAAAAAGATGGGACAATAACAGAATTGAAACCCATATAAAACACTAAACCTTCTGCAGGAAAGAACTTGCAGAATTACTAGTTTTCTTTAAAGTAAAACTTTTAGTTGGATCATTTCTTTCTTTCACAAGTGATTAGGATTGGTTGCCTAGATACTGGAGAAGTAAAACCATTAAACATATATGCAAATGTTTATTTAGTTCAGCATTCGGATTAAGCACAAGTGCTCATTTATAAAGGTTCTTTGTCCGAGACAAGAAGATGATTCATAAGAGTAATCTTGAGTTCATTACAGTCAGTAATACAGTGATGGCTGCTCACATGGAGCGTAGTCAGCAGCTCATGCAGAGCATTATCAACATGACATATGAAAGGTACAGTAGCTAGAAAACAGCAGCTCCAGGGGAGCGTAATCAGCAGTGAGCATTGGAGGCCCTAGGTACTTGTGTGCACGCAGTTCATAAGAAGCAGGGGGAAGAGAATGAGCCAAGGAGACCAAATTAGCTAGAACAGGTGCATTTGGTACTTTTTTTGAGTTCTGTTCTCAGCACTTTCTTGAACTGGGCAATTTTAGGGACTGCTACAAGGGTTTTAGGCAAGTCATCGCGCCATTTAGATGCCCTTACTACAAAGGAGTGCTTGCCAAGGCTAGTTTCACGGCAAGGAATCTCTAAGGCATTCCTAGACTTACTCCTGGTAGTGTACGAAGTTACGAATCGCTAAAGGGGTAAGGCCCAGTAGTGCTGTTTTTGCATGCAAACAGGTTTGATATCTTAGCCTTTCATGTAGGGGGAGCTAGTTAGTCAGGGCATAAAGGGAGCAGCTATGTGCAAGCATGTCAACCCCAAGTGCAAAGCAAGAAGCCTTATTTAGCACTATCCTAACCCTGTTAAGTACGGACTCACAAGCTGCTGCATAGACAGGGAGGCCGTCATCCAGAATTAGTAGGACTGTGCATGACACTACAAGATGCCTTGCTTCGGTGGTGAGGTTCAGGCAATTTCCGAACAGTGTGCCTAGCTTTCTGTTCGTAAGGCTAACAATGTTATCCATATGTGGAGAGAAAGATGCCACTCAGGATAACACCAACATATCTGAAAGATTCAACATGTTCCAATGTATCTCCTTTATCATTTAGGATGACTAGGGAAGGGATCCTTTTTTTCACTTGTGACCCTGAGAACAGCATGGTCTTGCTGTTTTTGGAGTTTAAGACCAGCTTATTTAGTGAGACCCATTTCTCTAAGGACTTAAAGTCATTTTGGAGGTCAGTAAATAGATTCACCCGTTTTGCACTACTGGTACAGATAACAGCATTGTCAGTATATAAGAGCACCATAGATGTCAGACAGGCCTCCAGGAGTCTATTTATGAATAGACTAAAGAGGAGGGGGCCAAGAACACAGCCTTGCGGCATGCCCACTGAAATGCTTATAACAGAGAGAGCTGTCAACCTTTACCCACTGTGAATGGTTGGTGAGGTAGCTGTGGAACCAGGTTACTGAGTCCTGTGGGAGACCAAGTAAGAGGAGCTTTTCAAGCAGCAACCTATGGTTAACAAGGTCAAATGCTTTGGTCAAGTCAACGTAAATAGCTCCCACTAGGTAACCACCATCAAAGGCCTCGTGCAAGAAGTGGGTATATTCTAACAGGGCAGTACTAGTGCTGTGATACTTTCCAAATCCAAGTTATTGAGGGCAATGAATATTGTACTTGCACAGGTAGTTGATCTGATATTATTCACTCTAGGGCCTTAGACGATGGGAGAGGATAGATATAGGCCTGTAGTTGGCCAGGTTAGAATGGTCTCCACTTTTGAGCACAGGTGTGACTAATGCAGTTTTCCAGATTCCAGGGAACTGGGAAAACTACAGTGAAAAGTTGAATATCCTAGTAATGGACTGGGCAAGTTCCTCAAGTGCCAGTGACAGCAATTTCATATCTATCATGTCACCCCCCCCCCACACACACACCCCACCCTTGTTTACCTAGAACCCTTTCAACACATTTGAGAGCATCTGTTATTATAACAGGCTTGAAACAGAATTTGGAGCAGCCAGGGTCACAGTCAGAACCATTAGGTAGTCCTGTCCCATCCCCTTTACAAGCCCCATGTCCATTATTAGAAGGGAGGACAGAGCTGGGAACAGTGAAGGTTGTACTGAATGTGTTGGCTATCTCAGCTGGGTCCAAGGTGACTGCACCATCAATAATGAGCATTTTTGGGGGTACCTTTACACTTTTGCCCAGGTGTTCTGTTATATTATGCCAAATTTGTTTTACCATTACTCCAGTTCCCAGTTTGCTGCTCTTTGCAGTGTGAGGCTTTGGCCTGTCTTATTAAACTGGTACACCTACTGCATGCAGCTTTGTACCTTTGCAGGTCAACCTTAGAGACTGTTTCTCTTGCCCAGTGCCACAGGTTGTCCCAGACATGCATTTGGGTTAACAGGTCAGGGATGATCCACCCTTCTGCTGTGCCTCAAACTGCATGCTTTTTAAGAGGGGCAAATTTGTCACAGACAGCTTTGAACTAGCTTATGAAGTAGTCAAGGGTAGCATTAATATTAGAAGTGGCGTTCAAGCTCCATTCTATCTGGGCCATGGAAGCCTTGTATGGAGGGCTTAGAATATTTTGCCCTCTACACACATTACAGCGGGGAATGTTCATTGATGGAGTCTGAAAGGACAGAAACTTCGATTAGTCTGTCCGGGCAAGTAGCCAGGATACAGTCAATTAAAGCTGACTTAATAAATATAGTGTGTTTTCTGCAAAAAGTGACTCATGTACAGGCGCTCTGGAATTAGGGACATTTGGTGAGCTTTTTCTTTTGAAAATTTTAATACACTATTGTTCAACCTCAATAAACAATATACTAATAAAGCCTTGGAGAGCACTCTTCCCTCTCTGAGTAGTCTCACTTACAGTACATATTTAGGGTATCAGAACCATGGTTATCGTACACGAACAATGCTCATGAGATCATTCTTGCAACTCTTAGGAGTGGTCCACACAGCTGTATTAAAAGAGAACTGTGATGAGGATATAGTACGATACCCCCTCATTTAGAATCCTGACACCCTGTAGCCCGACATCAGATCCCGAGATGGAAAATCTCGACAGTGGGATTTTGCCTGTCATGTTTTGGGGAGCTTCGCCCCAACACCCCCCCCCCTTTAATAACTAACTCTGTGAAGTGCAAAATCCCACTGTTGGTATTTTCCATTTTGGGATTCTGGTGTCGGGCTACAGGGTGTTGGGGTTCTGACTGACAGGATATCATCGTGATACCTGTGCAAAACTTGTAAGTCTTCATCCCCAATAAAAACCTTTTTTTAACTACTTGTTCAAATTCTGTTGTTGTTCAATTTATATAGGTCTTTCTGTGGTCTCAGTGGGTGTTTCTGCTTTAAAATGTGGTGGTATCATTTTAGAACTGAATGATGTAGGTTATTGTCCAGTTCAGTAGTAGAACATGGATGCATTGTGCCAACAACAGAAGAGCAGAACAGGGATGTAAATTACATCATGCAGTTCTGAAATATGTTAGTCGCCGTATTGGTCCTTGTACAAAAAGATGAACAAAATGGGTGGTTTGATACCTTATTTGGACCAACAAATATTTTTTACAAAATGTTTAAGCTTTCAGACTGACAGAGTCCTTTACTGGAAAGATGGCAGTTAAGGAGAGAACATTTTAAATACTCAGACCTTTACATATGGATTGAACATTTCAGCTGATAAGATTTAAGACAGAAATTGAAATCAGAGAGAAAACAGGCCAGTCCTAGGGAACTTAACTAGGTGCAAATCACAAATTCTAACAAAATGGAATGCACGTGACAGCAGAAGTCTGTAAATGATCAAATCCTAATTGCCTGAAAAGAACAGTGTGTGTGTGTGGTCAGCACAGCAGTATGTTCTGTGTGTATGAAGCTGAAACAAGAAAAAAAGCAGTGGAGTTCAGACTGCAAAATGGGTCATAAAACCGAGGCCCATATTCATACTACAATAAAATGTATTAAGAAGATAAATAAATGTGACCTCTTACACTCACCTCTTACGTGCATTTCTGAAATGCCCCTTGACAACCAGGACAGAGAGGTCAGAAATGGAGTGATCAGATTGAGAGAAATGTTGGCCCACTGGTTTTGCAGTAGTTTTTTATTTTAATGTCATCATGACTATGTGAATTCATTCAAGTTTGAAGGCATTGTCTAGTTTCCCCCACACAACCTGTATGTGAACATTTCTTGCATTGGATGTAATAAACAATGTTCTTAGATGTACATGCATAATTCCCCTGGCATCTTGAATTGTTTGTTTTGGTGGATGCTGACAGAATCTGAAGCAGAAATGTACCCGCATGTCTTACATTTATGACTACTGCACGGTTTAGTACCACCTAGTGTTCTATTGTTTTGGTCAGGTATACATTTGCTCCTGATAATCAGGTTAGAGAAATTAAGTGGCTGTTTGAAAGATAGTAAAGGTAGTTCCTGGAAGATATATGTCAATGTGTCATCCTCACTGAATATTGGTCGGAGGTCCCTAATGATTTTACATAGGGGCTCCAGATCAGGACTGTATGCAAACACCAAGGGTACATGGTTGGTGGTGGTCTTTTCTTTTTATTGTAGTAGTAGTTCTCTTGGCATAGGCATTGCATGTTCCACAGCTCCGTCAGTTTCTCTAGAAGAGTGTCCCTGCCCAAATAATCTTCTTTTAAGAGTGGCAAAGTGTTTATCACTTTCCTCTTTACTTTAACAGATTCTGTGGTAACAAGGTGTATGACTCAATATTACTGATTTTTTGGTGTTTCTAGGGTGATTGCTGTTGTTGAGTAAGAATCTGTCTGTTTCACCTGCAGTGTTCCATCTTTGATGGTAACTGTGGTGTCCACGAAATTAACACTGATGTCTGAGTATTCCAGGGAAAGTTTAATGGAAGGGTGGAGGATGTTCATGATGAAGTTCTTTGAGAGTTTCTGTATCTTTTGTACAAATTATAAATAAATCATCAATATATCTTTCAGAAATTGTAACTGTCCAGATCCACCAGGCTTCTCGATGACATAAGAGCGTTAAACTGGTCTGCCCCTTACCGCATTGACAGTGTGTCATCGGCAGTTAGCTTCTTCATCAATGCCCTCCTTCGAGTACAAGATCTCCAGTTCCACTCACCACTCGTAGGGTGAGGGGCTGCTACACCCATTGGATATCCAAGGACCTACTGGCATTAGTGAAAGAGAGGGACAGCCAGTAGAAGGATTACAAAGCGCCCCCCCAAACTCTGGAATGCTTACATTCACCTATGCAACACCTGCAAGCAAAGGGACAAAACACTAAAGCGCAGCTCCTACCTCAATCTACAAATGAATAACCTCAGCGATACGTGGTGTTCTGGGGCCTTGATAGGGTCCTTACTCAATCTGAAGACTCACAGCCAAGTCATTCAACTCGCTTCCCCATCAGACGCCCTGACTGACCCAGCTGTGACTGCACAGGGCTTTAACAAAACATTTATTGACCTCCCTGTCCACTTCAGTAGACTTCCCCCAAGTCACAATCTAGCCCTAGTAGTCAGGCAGACTGCCTCCCTGCCAGCCATACCCTCTCTCTGTCCCCCTTCTACTTTAGAGCCATAGGCCCAGAAACTACCTCCAAGCTCCTAAAGTCCCTCCCTACCAGGGGTAGCCTTCGCAGTGATGGGTTGTTCCCCATCTTCCTTAAGCTCATCTCTCCTGCAATCATTAAACCCCACACCTTCCTTTTCAACCTTGCCCTCTCCACATCCACCATGCCCAATTCCTGGAAGCATGCTAATGTTGTTCCTATCATGAAAGCATGTGATCCCCTTTCTACAGATAACTACAGGCCCATCTCCCTCCTCCCCTACCTGACCAAGCTACTAGAGAGAACTGTGCGCTCCCAGCTTTCTGAGCACCTTGGAAAATATTCGCTGCTGTGCCCCAGCAGCACGGTTTCCACAAACTCCACAGCACCACATCGGCCTGAGCCCATTTCACTAACCATGTCCTCAGAAACATGGATTCGGGTAAGGCCACAGGTGCTGTATTCGTTCTGGGTGCTGGATCTGACCAAGGCATTAGACCTAGTCGACCACCCTCTCCTACACTCTACTCTCCACCACCTTGGCTGCTCCTTGGAGACTTCCTCATGGTTTTAGAGCTATCTCGAGGGCAGGTCGAAGTCAGTTACCATCGGGGCTGCATCCTCCCCTGCCCTGCCTGTCTCTACCGAGGTCCCCCAAGGCTCCATCCTACCATGAGACCTATGTCAGGTCTTTACTTCTGTTACAATAACTTTATTTTGAAACTTCTGACTATATTGCCTGATAAAGGTCCAAGTGCAATAGCTACAGTGTGCTTTGTGTAGTGTCTGAGGGCTGGCCGCCCTTCAAGCTGCTGCACCGACCCTTGGTTACACTGATCGCAGCACTAACTGTTTAACTGATAGATTGCTGACATACTGGAGGGAAGGACTTAAGCTGAAACCAGAAATCCTGAAGGAGATTCACGTGAACTACTAGAAAACATAGAGCCGTGCTCTGTAAGTACAAGAAGCTACAGTACATACCCTCCAGCAAGCTACACAATACAACAGTAGGAAAGAAGAAGATAACACAGAACAAGATAATACAGCTGAAGATATCTCTGTTGTTAATTTGTTCAAACACACACTGACCACTGCAGAATTCTGTAATCTCCAAGGGACTTTCATTCTGCCCAACAGAGGAGCTTGATAAAATATTATTCTGTGGTGAACTAGAAGAATACTTCCGTAGATTAAGACTAAAGGATTTTTTTCACAATGAACATGATGCCCCAGACATCAACATACCATCAGCAAAGCAAAAGAAGTAATTTGCTTTTATCTCCTCCCCCCGAGTGGATGCAATACCAAACTGTACACATATATTCAGAATTTTCAGAGAGTAAGTTGCCAGATCCTTAACAAACAAAAACAAATCCACTATAACCTCTCTTCATCAGAAAAGAAAGTAATACAGTTGCTGAAATCTAACCATAACATTGTTATAAAGAAAGCTGATAAAGACTCTGCTGTTGTGATCTTAAACCATGAAGACTATATTAAGGAAGCCGACAAGCAATTAACAAATTGCACCTACTATGTGAATAGGCTAATGATCCGACTGTGCAATACACCGAAGAACTATGGGACATTATCAGATCATTTCCTAAGCATGTCCAAGACAGAATAATAGATCTCATCCCTGATAACCCTAGGCCAGGTACATTCTATAAGCTCCCTAAGATCCATAAACCTGGAAATCCAGGGAGACCTGTAATATCTGGGAATAGCACCTAAAAGAGGGAAGCTCTGGTTTTATAGAAAACGTTTTAAAACTGCTTGTCATAGAAAGGGACAATTATATTTAGGACACCACACACTTCTTGCGTAAACTGTCTGACTTTAGGGATTTACTGCCTAGTACCATCTTGGCCACGATGGATGTGAACTCTCTTTACACTAATATTCCACATAAGAATGGCATTTCTGCATGTGTTAAATACCTACAAAAGAAAGGACAGCACCATAACATCCACCCTAAATTCATTGCAAGACTTATCCAATTTATTCCGACCCACAGTAAATTCAGTTTCAATGGTAAACATTATGTTCAAACTATAGGAACAGCAATGGGCACCAGAATGTCTCCACAGTATGCTAATCTTTACGTGGCAAATTTGAAGGAGGATTTCCTGAAACAATGTACACATAAACCACTTGCTTACTTCTGACAGACTGATGATTTATTTATAATTTGTACAAAATGCACTCAAAAACTAAGAATTTCATCAAGAACTTACCACACTCCACCCTTATAATAAACTTTCCCTGGAATACTCTGACATCAGTGTTACTTTCCTGGACACCACAGTTACCATCAAAGATGGAACACTGCAGATCTCTATTTACAGGAAACAGAGATACTTAACAGCAACCACCCTAGACACAATAAAAGATCAGTAATATACAGTCAAGCACTTTTTTACCTCTGAATCTGCTCAAGTGAAGAGGATAGAGATGAACACTTGACCACACTAAAAAGAACATTTACTGGGAGGGACACTCCTCTAGACAAATTGACATAGCTGTGGCACACTACTGCCAAGAGAATAACTCCTACAACATAAAGAAAAGACCACCACCTACCAGATACCCTTGGTTGTTATATACAATCCTGATCTGGAGCCCTGGAGCCCCTACATAAAATCATTAGGGACCTCCAACCAATGTTCAGTGAGCATGACACCTTGAAATATATCTTCCAAGAACTACCTTTACTGTCTTTTAGGCAGCCACTTAATATATCTAACCTGATTGTCAGGAGCAAACCTGTACCTGACCAAAACAACAGAATACTAAGTGGCACTAAACCTTGCAATAGTCCTAAATTGAAGGCATATGAGTACATTTCCACCTCAGATTCTATCAACATCCCCCAAAACCAACAATTCCAGATACAGGGGAATTAGACATGTACATCTAAGAACATTGTTTATTACATCCAATGCAAGAAATATCCACATACAGGTTATGTGGGGGAAATTAGACAAAGCTTTCAAACCCGAATGAACTCACATAGATATGACATTGAAATGAAAAATACTGTAAAACCACTGGGCCAAGATTTCTCTCAAACTGATCACTCCATTTCTGCCCTCTGTGTCCTGGTTCTCTAGGGGCATTTCAGGAATGCATATGAAAGGTGAGTGTATGAGGTAAAATTTATCTTCTCAATACATTTAATTGTGGTATGAGTATGGACCTTGGTTTTATGACCCATTACAAAATCTGAACTCCAACTGTTTTTTTCTTGTCTCAGCTTCATACACACAGCCATACTGCAATGCTGATGATCACACACACACATTGATAATTTATTGACTTCTGCAGTCACATGCATTCCATTGTGTTAGAATTTGTGATTTACACCTAATTAAGTTCCGTAGGACTGGCCTGTTCTCTGGTTTCATTCTGTCTTAAATCTTATTATCAGTTAAGATGTCCAATCCATATACGAAGGTTTGGGTATTTAAAAGTGGCATCCATCCTTAACTGCCATGTTTCCAATTAAGGACTCTGAGTCTGAAAGCTTAAACATTTTGTAAAAAAAATTATTTGTTGGTCCAATAAAAGGTATTAAACCACCCATTTCATTCATCATCATGCGGTTCTTACCAGCTTCATGTACTGTATGTCAGATACACCCACTAGGATAACTATAAAGCCTGGTTAGCTAAAACAGCAACGGAACTTAAACCACTGTTGAAGAAACGGTTTCTACAGGGAAACATGACTTACAGATTCAGAGCACGTATTCTTTATCATATAGTAGAGACATGCACTTTACTACTTTGTTGGAGTAAAATCGGTGAGCAAATTATACAAATAAAAATTGGACCTGTATGGAATAAGGACAGTTTATGAAAGATAAGTACATACAGAAACAGAATAGTTGCTGTATTGGTCCTTGTAAGAACAAATTCAGAAGTGAATGGTTCAATATCTTTTATTGGACCAACATAGATGTTATGAAAAGAAAACAAAGTCTAAGCTTTCGGACCAACCAAGTCCTTCCTCAGAGATGTATGACAATTGTTCAGAGAGTCAAAAGCTTAGACATTGTTTTCATTTTATAACATCTAGGTCGGTCCAATAAAAGGTATCAAACCATTTGCTTCTGGATCTGAAAGATCAGTACTAATAATTAGCATGGTCTAAATATATCACTCATCCATACCCACTGTATTTCCTTATTCAGTCAGGGTCATGCAAATCTAATGATAGATAGATACAGTACATAGATACACACATACATATTTAAAAACTATACAAAATGATGACTTATTAGCATAGTTAGAATGACACAATATTTCTCTAACTGTTCTTCGTTTTCAGTCAGCAGTGTTAATTTATAATTGTACTTTATTATCATATTTTATTCTTGAAAATACTAATTGTTTTATGCAAAGAAATCTCTATTTTCCTAGCCCTAACTTTCTGGTCAACAAAAATAAATAACAGTTTTTGATTAGTTTAAATATTACTCTCAATTAACCTAAATCTTTAACATGAGATTGCTATGCCATAAAAGCAACAAAAACAAAAAATCCATGGAGCAAAACCACATACTACTACATTTGGTAATAAAGAACTAGATTTATTTTAATCATCTGGGCGATATACTGTACACATTTTTCATGTGTTAATTACAGAATAATCAAATGCTGACCACATATGCTTTAATGCTGAGCTTCTGCTTCAAAAGTAAGATTTAAGACCACTCTTTTAATACCCGTATTTTCACACATTATTTAAGGAAGACAACTCAGCCAACCAATGCAGTCATGTATCAATGGAGTCTCCTATCCCCTGAATTCTCAGTTTTATAGTACGCAAGGAAAATCTCCATTAAATAAAGGTTAAAGGGGACAGTTCTATGCTTTTTATTGCCATATATACCCAATAAAGCACAAGGAAACCTCAACATATCCCAGCTATTTCCTCCATTACAAACTACATATCAGGGCTTAAAGTCAAGTCACAGTTGTGATGAAGAAACGCAGCACTTTAATACTAACATTAGTTTGTAAAACCTCAATGCTGGCTGGCAACAGGAGATCTCCAAAGAAAACTTCTGACTTAACATTCATGTGATGGATTCAGACTCCCAACTATTTTTCTTCCCAAATATATTATATACTGCAACAGTATGAAATAATTCACTAAAATACTTAAAGGAATGATTTAATGTGAATAAAATCCAGTACTGTTCTTTAAAACATGGAATTCTAAGACTTCAATAGTAACTGTGAATACTGGTTCTCGATTATTCACTATAGTATATTCTATTGTAAGAATATGCAGGGAATGTCCTGCATCCTGACTGGTCAAACAGTTTCTAAAGTCATGGGGTAATGGAGCAACAGCCAATCATTGTGGACTTCTCTTGGATACAGCATACTGACATATAATGTCAATGCCTCTTAAGAACAATTCCCGATGGCCATCATGAACATGACTACTGCATTTACTCACTAAAACTTCAGCTAGGCCCAGACAAATAAGACTCCCTTAAAAGTAATTAAATGTTCTTTCCCTTGAAAGTCCCCTCCTTAGACACATACACAATTTAAATAAAGTATTGCTCACCTTAGTGTTAATGCTTCACCTATCCCTACCTATTAATCTGGGAAATCTCTGTTGCTTTTCCTGCCACAAATTTAATTCAGGCCAAGCACTATATGAGATGTTCTGCTGTGCGTGTGTGTGTAGAGAGGTAAACGTCCTGCCAGTGGAAATCTGCAGAATTTCTGATTCCAACATTTCATGATAAGCAAACATTCTAGCTACTGAATGAGTGGAAAGACAGATGATTGAGCACTGGAAATGGACTACGTTTTACAAGTCACAATTTTAAAAGCTGGAATTTTGTGTTTTATTCCAAATTATTTCTTAGTGTACTCATTTTACAAGTGCAACAAGACACTCCAGGGTATGGGTTTTTATGTGAGAAAGAACAGTTAACATAAGAACTTCCTAGAACAGTAGATCTTCAAGGGCATCCTTTCATCAGCTCACATCTATGGAACTAGTCCTGCGTCAGCACTAGAACCAGACCGAAACTTTTCTGTAGCAGTCTAGTAGGGTCTGCCTACACCAACGTCATACGTCGACGTCCCTGGATTACCACCTCCCCTGGGTATTTGCTGACATAATTAGTAAATGTATAGCAAGGGATCAGGCCTGGAAAAATCACAGGAGACTAAAATCCCCCACATCTCTGCAATATTACCACACCCTCCGAAACAACTGCACTAAAGCCATAAGACAGGCAAAAAACTACTATTTCCGTGATGCCCTCACCAAAAATCTGAGTCATCCCTCCAAATTCTGGAAAACCATTAAAACCCTGTTCTCTCCCCCGGCCCAGCCACCCTCCCCTACCCTAAACCTTCAGGGCAACATCATATCAACCCCCAGCGAAGTTGCATCCGCTTTCAACTCCTTTTTCTCTACTAGTGCCAAATCTCTCCTAGACAACCAACAGCCTTGTGCAACCGCCAACAACCACCCTGACATACCCCCGCCGACCTCAAGCACGCCCTCCTTCTCCTTTCGGCCAGTCTCCCCAGCAGAAGTTTTTGCTGCTCCACGCTCCCTCGACCCAAACAAAGGCAAGTGCCCGCAAGGTCTGGACACCAAACTCCTCTTCCTATCAGCCCCCGCACTAGCCACCCCCCTAGCCAACCTGCTAAACCTCTCTTTCGCCATGGCAAAAATTCCAGCTGCTTGGAAGGAAGCTGTAATCATCCCCCTACCTAAAGGGGGCGACCCATCTGAGCCGGGCAACTACCGCCCGATCTCTCTCCTACCGGCTCTGGCCAAGCTGCAAGAGCAGCTCGTATTCACCCAACTAACACAGTTCCTTGACTCCACCTCTTTCTTCACTCCATTCCAGTCAGGCTTTCGCAAAAATCATTCCACCATCACAGCTTTGCTAAGGCTCACTAACAATATCTCTTTGGGTATGGACAAGGGCCTCGTCACCTCTGCTATTTTTATTGACTTGGCCAAAGCCTTTGATACTGTGTCCCACTCTAAACTTCTCTCGAAACTGCAACACGCAGGCCTCTCTCAGCCCGCCTCTAACTGGTTCCAAGCCTATCTGTCAGGCAGAGTGCAGGCTGTAAAAATTGGCCCTCACATCTCCTCCTCGCTTCCAGTGAACATGGGGTTCCCCCAGGGCTCGGTCCTGGGTCCCCTACTTTTCTCCATTTTCTTAAATGATCTGCCTCAAGTCTGCTCTAACTCAGCATTACAGATGTACGCGGACGATACAGTACTGTACACCTCTGACCCCTCTACCGGTGACACAATTGCATCTCTTCAACGGGATTTCGATGCTGTACAAACTTAGCTTAGGTCCAACCAGCTTATCCTAAATGCTAAGAAAACCATCTCCATAACTTTCGGCACCCATCCTAAGCTATCCCGGCCAGCAGCCCCCCCTGTCTTCCACACCCTGGATGGATCCAAACTAGATTCCTGCACCTCCTTCAGGTACCTAGGGGTCTGGCTCGATCAACACCTCTATTTCCATGCCCATATCGAATCACTACAGAAAAAAATCCACCCTAAATTAGGAGCACTGTACCGGTACAAAGACACCCTTCCCACCTCTGTTAGGAGGGAGCTAGTCCTCAAAATGATCCTCCTCATTTTTGACTACGGTGACATGGTCTACAGCACCGCCCCTCCATCCACCTTGGCCAGCCTGGACCCCCTCTATCACTCGTTCTGTCGTTACGCACTCAACTGCCCTCCCTCCACCCATCACTGTGACCTGTACAGCGCCCTCTCCTTCCCATCACTAGAGTCTCGGCGTAAACTACATTGTACAAATCTTATTTTCAAATACTGGTCAAATACCCTCCCCCTCTGCCTCAGCTGTACTCTAGCAACCCAACCACCCCCAGCTTACCCCCTCAGAGCTTCAGATTCAAAACAGCTCTAAGTACCTTTCATGTGCACCTCTAAGGGCCAAATGGCCTTCATGCATCAACTGCCCAAACTATGGAATGAGCTACCTGCAGACATCAGGCTCTCAGCTTCCCACTGGGTTCTCAAACCGCGCCAGAGGTCCCACTTCTCAGATGTATGTAACTGCCACCCACAGATTTAGCTGTCATATATAATGCCTTTGTACCTGCTGCCTGCTGTCTACCCACACTGATGTACTGCGACTACTGTTAGCTACTCTAGTCCTATGTAACACTGATGTACTGTGTTTTAACTGTATCTGTTCTTGACCTATGTAACCCCAGGTTGCATCTGGAAACGAGCGGTCCCCGCTTCAGAATGCTTATCTGGTAAATCTCCTAAATAAATAAATAAATAAGTGTGGGTGGTACCACTCCTTCCTCAGTTCCCCACTGGATACTATACTCGCTAGGCCTCCCTCAAGGGAACCAAGGAGAGAGATGAGGTGCATGGCTATAAGAAAGGCTGGAGCAACAGGAAAGCCAGTCTGCAGACAGAGACCAGGGGGATGGAGGGTAGGATGGCATGACCTGATAAAGGAGATTCCCTCGAAGATCTACTGTTATGGTAAGTTCTCACATACCAGTTCTATCTTCATCAGGGGTATCTCTTTCATCAGGTCACACCTATGGAACTAGTCCCAAACAGTACAGCCAACAAGACAGACTGGGTGGCATGAGGTCCGGGTCCTAAGAAAGAAGTCCCTGAAGTACAGCTAGGCCAAAGCCTGCCCTCCTTCTGGCAGCAATGTCTAGACTGTAGTGCTCTGTGAAAGTATGGACTGTACTCCAAATGACAGCAGCACAAATTTCAGTAGTGGACATGTTCCTGAAACAGGCAACTAAGGTGGCCATGCCTCTGGTGGAATGACCAAGAACACCACCAGGAAGTTCCTTACCATACTTCCTATAACAAAAACTAATACAATTGGCCAACCATTGTTTAGAAACTAGAACACCCTCCTTCCCAGGGCGAAAGAAACAAATGGAGTACCTTCTGCAGTCCTTGGTACGGTGTGTATAATATCTCAGAATTCTATGTATATCTAGCATATGGTGCAACGCTTCCCCGGATCGACATGCTCTAGGAAAATTATCAGGCAGGTGGATAGATTGACAGAGTAAACTCAGATACCACCTTTGGAAGAAACTTAGGGTTAGTGCACAAAGACACCCTGTCTTTGTGGAAAATCAAATAAGGCTGCTCACACATGAGAGCCAGTAACTCAGAAATCCTTTGAGCAGAAGTAACAGCAACTAAAAATAATACTTTCCATGACAAAGTGTAGCTCACAAGATGTGGCTGGCTCAAAAGGAGGCAGCGTCAGCTTCCCTAGAACAAACTTCAGGTCCCAAACTGGAACCGGATTATGGATAGGAGGCTTCAAGTGAAGAATGCTTCACAAAAAGGTATGGGCCATGTTCAATTGGGCCACATTATTACTATCAATTGGCACATGAAAGGCTGATATAACTGAAAGGTGCACCTTAATAGAGAAGTATTGGAGGCCTGTGTCAGACAAGGGCAGGAGATTCTCCAGAACCTGGTTCACCAGACAAGTGAAAGTGTCAAGGTGATGGGATGTGGCCCAAATAGGAAAGCACTTCCACTTCATTGAGTAAGTGGCCCTGGTGGAAGGTTTCCTGGCTGCCACCAGGACATCAGCCACCTTCTGAGACACCCCACATCAAGCAATGGCTATGTTCTTAGGAGATATGCACGTAGGTGGAGGGACTTGAGGTCTGGATGGACCAGGATACCCTGTGCCTGTGTTAACATGTCCCTGCAGAGGGGCAGGGGAACTAGAAGTTCCACAGCCAACTAATTCAGTAATGGAAACTAGATCAGATGAGGCCAGAATGGTGCCACCAGAATTAGAGGGGCCCCCTCCATTTGGAGCTTGATGAGCACTCTCTGGATCAGAGGAAAGGGAGAGAAGGTGTAGAGAAACCTCTCTTTCCAGGAGAGGGACAATGCATCTCACCACAAAATTCCAGACCATGGATCTAGTGAGCAGAAATGTGGCAGTTTTGCGTTGAGTGGCGATGCAAAAAGGTCCAACTATGGTCAATCCCACAAATCAAACAGGTCTTCTACAACTGAGGTCAGCAGCTCTCACTCATGCATCCTGGACTGTGACTGTTGGTCAAGACATTTTGGTCACTGGGAACATTAACAGCTATCAGTTCTAGACCGTGTTCTAGAGCCCAATACCAGACTGTCATCGTCTCCTTGCATAGGGGGTAGGAGTGAGTCCCCCCTTGCTTGTTGAGGTAACAGACCACACTGCGATTGTCTGACTGCACCACCAGGAGACCCAGAGAGAGAGATGGTTTTGGAAGGCCTGTCAGGCATACAGAACTGCCTTCATCCCTAAAACATTTATAGGGAGGCAGTCTTCCACCAGGGACCAGGTCTCCTGGGTCTAGAAGGGACACAGATGTGCTCCACAACCCAGACTCAAGGTGTCTGTGATGCGAATCTGCTAGGGAGTAAGAATAAGGCCGTGGACCCCTTTCAAAAGATTGTGGGGGTCATCCACCACTGAAGCACTTTTCGGACAAGAATGGAGAAAAGAACCTGCTGTTCTAAACTGTCTGAACATTGGTCCCATTGGACTCTGACAGTCCACTGGGGGATCCTCATGTGCATCCTGGCCAAGGGAACAGTGGTAATGGCTGCCGCCATCAGGCCTAACAGCTGTAGGAAAGTCCTGGCTATAATGTACCAGCTCTGGGCCACCAACTGAGACTGAGCTATGAGGTACTGCACCCTGTCCTGTGGAAGGAAGGCCTTGCCCTGGATGGAGTCCAGGACCACCCCTATGCATTGCAGCCACTGACAAAGGGTCAGGACGGACTTGGGCTGCTTGACTGTAACCCCCAAGGACTGCAAAAACTGTCTGGCGCATTCCAGAGTCACCAGCAGAAGATCCTTCGATGGGGCCTTCATCAGCCAGTTGTCCAGGTAGGGGGGACATATAGGTCCTTGACTTGAGGGCTGCTGCCACCATAGCCAAGCACTTGGTTAAGACCTGAGGTGCAGAGAATAAGCCAAAGGGCTCTGAACTGGTAGTGCTCCCCCTGGAACAGGAACCTGAGGTGTCTCCTGTGTGGGGAGCAAACCCTGATGTGCAGGTATGCATCCTGCATGTCCAGAGAGCATAGCCAGTCCCCTTTCTTCAGCAGAAGGAGCAGGCCCTGCCGGGTGACCATCCTGAACTTCTTGTACTGGATATAGCAATTGAGCTCCTTGAGGTCTAGAATTTGCCTCAATTCCCCTGTTTACTTGGGGATAAGGAGGAAACAGGAGTAGAACCCCTTGTTCCTCTGCTGCCACAGCACTGGCTCTATAGCCAGTTTGTGCAGCAAGGTGAAGACCTCCTCTATAAGCACTGGAATGCGGTCTGGAGGTTAAGTGGAAGGAGCAGGCAGAAACTGTGGATGCTATTCCAAGAGTTACAGAGCATGCCCCTGCTGTATTATAATTATTGGTAAGAAACTACCTCAACTTCAGCCCACACTGTACAGAAATTATACAAAATTAAAAAAAAATAATCCTAGGGTTCATAAAAAGGGCTTTCATGTGCAAGAGTAGAAGCTGTGTATTGCCACTGTATACAATATACATAAGACCTCATCTTGACTACTGCACTCCCCTGTGGAGTCCATAATTAAGGAGAGCTATAGACAATCTTGAAAGAGTACAGCATAGGGCAACCAAAATAATTTCAGGGATTAAAAACAAGTAATATGAAAACAGATTGCAGGAACAGGGGTTGTATAGCCTGGAGATGAGGTGTACAAGACAGGACATGCTTCAAATGTTTAAAATCATAGGGGATGAAGATTTCATGACTAGCATGAACTTAGAGTTTAATGTATGGAATGCTAATCTAAGAAGCCACTGCAAAAATCAAGTTAGCATTATCAAAATAAAATACGAGAAGGAGCTTTTTCACTCAGAGAACATTTAAATAACGGAACAATCTGCCTAGAGAGGTTGTGGCAGCAAATCCCTTTGATATATTAAAAAACAGAGCAGATCACTACATGCCAAGTAAGGACCATGCAAAGTGGCCCTACTAAGGAAGGAGATGGACTAGATGGGCTTCAGCCTCCTTCTGTCTTAAAACCAAGTATTGCACCAAGTACAGTATTAGCTGCAGGGCCCAAGCATCTGTAGTAAGGGCCCTCCACTGATCTAGGTGGCGGGAGATGCGATCCCTACCACCACCTCCTGGCTTGGGACAGGAGAAAGGGGAGGGGTCAGGCAATGAGTCATGCTGAGGTAGAGCCAGCAGCTGGGGAAGCACTACCAGCTTTGGGGCTCTTGGCGGAGGCACAAGTGGGCAAGGTGGATCCCGTCCGACACTTACCCTTGGGCATGGATCCTGAACCAGCCTTTTGGGAGACCCTACAAAAGGAAGACTTCGACCTGCATCTGGGCTGGGTGTGGTAAACAAAATGAACAGACCTAATAGCCCTGCCAGAGGCCTGCAGGTCATAATGTCCTGCACATCTGGGCCAAAAAGCTTAAAACCATTGAAGGGAGCATTCAGCACCTTATGCTGAACATCCAGCATCCAGGAGTGTCTCCTAAGGCAAATACCACTGGCAGCAGCCCTGGCACTAGTATCGGGCATGTCATAAGTAGCCCTCAAAAGGTGAATGCTTACATCAGCTGCAGCCCAGAGGGATTTAAGAAGCTCCTGCTTCTGGGGACCCTCAGAAAGGACTTGTGCTGCAGCCTTGCCCTTCCACAGGTCAATCCACCTGGACTCCATGTTGGGGAGAAGGTTGCTTGGGCAGCTTGGACCTATCATGAGCCACCTTGATAACCACTGAGTCAGTTTCTGGTTGGATGGCATAAAAAGGCTTTCCCCAAGGGGGCCTGATAAAGTTTGTCAGTCTTTCTAGGCATGGCTGGAACCATGTTAGGCCTGTGCCAGGCCACAGTGACAGCACTATCCAGGGCTGACAGCAAGGGAAGGATTACCTTAGGTAAAGATTCAGGAATTTCCATGAAATCCACCAGGTTACTTCTGGTTGTATCCTATTCCTCAGTATGGAACCACATAGTGGCCTGGAGTTGTTTCATGAGGGAGAAAAATTAGGGGCCCTCTGGAGGTGATCTCAGGGTGTCCTTGGTAGAGTCCTCCACTCCCAGATGAGACAATCGACCTCTCTGAAAAAACAGTCCCAGGATCTTCCTCCACATAGTTTTAAGATCTGGGCAGTATTTTTCTTCTACATCAATGTCGGCTTGGTCTGAAACCGGTACCGACAGTAAAGACACTGACAACATCTGTGAAAGCATGGAATGCTGTGGCCTAAATGGCATCGATACAGCAGTAGCACCCCCTGGCAGTGGCGATGATGGCCCAGGCCGGTGTACAAGCTGTTGAATAATGGCTTTGGTGATAGAAGAGAGCACAGTATTGAGGCTGACAGTGGGTACAGGCAACACTGTGGGGACAGTCAGTGATGGAGCAGGCACAGTTTCCTGCATTGCCAATGTACCCCTTGCAAAAGCAGAGGTGGTGGGGCTCATCACAGGTGGACCATGCGAGGATAAGGCTGCAGTGGCAGAGCTGTCGTCAATGACCCCTCACCTGACAAGACAGAGGGGGAACTTGCTGCTGGGGGTGGCATGGAAGGAACTGAGGCCAGGGCAGCAGGAGGGGTCGATGCTGAAGCTGTCAATGGCACTATCCCGGAGGAAGAGGGAGCAGTTATCGGAGAACAAGAGTTCCTTCTGGGTGAATGGGTTTTACTACATTCCCAGCCTTTGTGACAGTGTTTCCCCAAATCCTTGTTCCAGGCCTCGGAAGCCAGAGACCCTGAAGAATGAGCTGGCAACTGGGAGGGCGTAGTCCCTGAAGGCCCCTAACTCCATCCTGGTGACGTGTGCTCCAGCAGGAAAGTTTTCAGAGTATTCTTGCGGTAGCGCCGCATAGCAAGGTTGAACTTCAGGCAGAGCTGGCAGGCAAGGAAGTCATGGGAGGCCCAAGGCAGAAGAGACAGACTTTGTGCTTGTCTATGGCAGAAATCTTTCCTCAGCGGCAGCAACAGTAAAGGTTTAACAAGCCTTTCATTCTCGAGATGCAAAAGAAAAAAAAATCACTTTGAAAATAAAGTAATTCAACACTGGAAAAAAAAAATAAGTTAGTAAACGTGAAAAATGGTGGTCAACTGCGACAATGAAGCTTCTGTGGAGTCCGTGCAAGTATAGTCGACAGCAGTTATGAACTAAGGAGGGAACAGGGCCATCCACGCTTATACACAGGGACATCAGTGTAGGACGTTGGTGTGGGTGGCCCCTACTAGACTGCTACAGAAAAGTTTCTGTGTGGTCCTAGCACTGACACAGGAATAGTTTCATAGGTGTGACCTGATGAAAGGGATATCCCCAATAAAGATCTGTACTTCTGGATGCTGAAAGCACTTGGCATAAATGCCTCATGCATCACTATTAAGCTGGGTATGGAGTTATCACACACATCATGTGAACCCACTCCCAAAATCAGAAGCCTGGGATATACAGAAGTTATTTCTTAGCAAACGCATTGCTCAGAACAGTCATTTTATTGTCAATAAAATGACAGTAGTGGCATTAACCTTTTTCTTACACTCAATATCCACATATAGCAAATACATGAAAGCACAGTCATGATGAGCTAGGTGGGTCACTATCCTTGGCAATGATGTGATTGTCTTGTGAAGATAAAGTACTTCACCTCAACCTCGTACTTTATTCAGTCAACAATCACATTATTGCCTCGTACAGTAACCCAATTAGCACATTATCACTTAACTCTCTCTGTTGTGTCTTTTTGCTTATATTAGGGATGCATGTTTGGATACTGGCACAAAAAGGCAGATCTAATCAGATAATTTCTATCTGCAATCCCTCTGTCTACTTTATTAAGCTGGGGAAGTGGCAATCCAACCCAATTAGATCCTATCTGGAGCAAGATCTCAGAGAGAGTTCCAATTTATGGCCTGACTGGGATACGGCATTGTCTTTGAAAACCCACAGGGGCCTAACAGCAGTTTTCTCCTGCAAAAAGCACAGCACCTGGAGTAGCTGATTTATATCTTTAATAAAGATGATCTACAGTATCACATACTGTAAAACTAATTATTTTTGCCATGAAATAATTAGCCATTTCTGCACAATGTGACAACTGCATGAAAACAAAATGGTGTTAAATGGTTGAAATTGCATTAATTTCATTTCACACTATGGGATTTTTACTCCTACTAAAAATGTGGACTATTGCCCGGTTAGTTCCATGCATAACATAAACTTTGCACAAAAATGTTTTTTTTACAGTATATTGTGATTTCCTTTAATGATCTGTTCAAGAATGTTTTAGAATTATAAAATGTACAGCTCACTGTAAAAAGTGTAGCCACCAGTGCGATTGTACAGTGAACCTTTTTTTATGCTTCATACTGCTGAACATAAGTAAAGATTTGGATTTGAAGACACATTTTTTCATTTCAGATCTGTATTTCTCTTATTTGTTAGCTTTTCTAATCACATTACAGTTGCAACATATTGTAGTGCATTAACTTCCATATATCACACACCAGATTACAAGTTACTTTTGTTATTGCATTATAACCTACGGGAATGTTAATAGATCTATAATCTCTGACTTTTATGGTCTTACAATCAGCTACTTTTGGTATCAGAGAACTCCCTAATTATAAGGCTATAAAAATGCTTTCTTCTTACATCCAATCATTCTTTTTAAACTACCATTAAACTACTCTCAGCTGATAATTACTCTAGTCTTACTTTCAAGGGAGAATCCTGTTTTGCTGATTCAAATCAGACCAGTCTCATGCTAAGCAGACAATCTCTCCTTACCAGCTCACTTCCTAGCCCACTACTATTTATTATAACAAATAAAATATAGCCAGATATACATGAATAAGGGAGTAATTCTCTCTTGGAATTGTGGCGACAAACATAAAAACTGTAGCTTTGCTCTTGTGATTTGTAAAAGACATTGGAACCTCCTGACAGAAAAGAAGTAAACCCTTGTTTTGTATATATGGGTATACTTTAATTCTTATATATTATCATACTACAGAAAGTTCAGTATCTTGTAAAACAGCATTATAGGTTATTTAATAGCATTTTGCATTCTAATTAAAATCAGGAATATACAGTAGTCCAGTAACCATAGTTCCTAATAATCAGTTGGGTTCAAGCCAATCAACTGGTATTTGGCAAACAGAGCAACTCCTCCTCCTCCTGCATAGAAGACCAAAAGTTAGAGATTCCGGCTTTATATTCCGTGCTGGCCATCTGCACCACACACCTATTAGCAGTACGGTCTGATTATGGGGCTATGTCAGTGTAGCGCACAGTAACCACATGCAGTGCTCACACAGCCCCATACAGGAATATGGCCCACAGGAGGTGATGGAAATAGTGTATCCCAACATTACTCCTGTGTGCCACATTCAGCCAAGGTATGCTAATAAACTCTTGTGTGCCATATTCAGCCAAGGCATGTACTACTGTATGGTGGCAAGGAACCTTTTGACTGACTATAAAGGACTACTCGAAGGCACTGTGCAAAGCATGTTTCAGCTCCCCACCCCCAAATCACTGTACTGTCTGTTGCTGTATTTTAGACTATCCCTAGCATCCGAAGGTCCCCTACCCTTGAGCTCACAGTAAAGATGCCTCCTAATGCTGCTGTAATAATATCCCTGGTGTCTAGTGGTCCCCAACCCTTTGATCGCCATACAGATGGCTTCTAACACTGTTGTATTAATATCACTGGCATTTAGTGGGTCCCCCACCCCGATCATGGAATATAGTTCCCCTCCCCATTCCACCCACTCTGAACCCTTCAATCCCACCACTCCCTGGAGCCCTCCACTCATCCCAGGACTCCTTTACACTCAACCAGACAGTAGATGGCTGTGGTGGAGAATGGAGGGGCTGTGCCAGTCATTATCACTGGAGAATCAGAGTTCTGGAATGAATGAGGGTCACCAGAGTGGTCAAGGTAGAGGGTTCTGAGTGTGTCAGATGAGGAGGGGGAGTTGTACTGTATGACTGGGGGATATGGGAATCAGAGAGGCAATCAGGGAGTGGGGAGACCACTTGATGCCAGGGATATTGATACAGCAGCATCAGGAGGCATCTGCACTGTGGTCAGGAGAAGGGGGACCACTGTACGCCAGGCATATTAATATTAATACAACAGCATTAGGAGGAACTATACTGTGATCAAGGGGTGAGGGGACCACTGGCTGTCAGAGATATCAACAAAACATATCTAGGTGGCATCTGCATGGTGATCATGTAGTAGAGGGGGACCTGCCAGGAACTGACAGCTCCTGCTCTGTCCACTATTCGGCACTTGGTGGGGGGATATTCATGCACCACTGCGCACAGTGATGAGAGTAGGGTTTTAAAAATGTTAAGCAGCACTGTGACAGAGGCTTTTTGGTGCTTTCAGACCTTTGAATATACTGCTGGGCCCTGTATGCAAGGGAATCCCTCATTTGCATGGGCACAGTGGTATATTCTGCATGCCTAGGCTACTGGGTTAGCATCACACACTGGGCGCCTTTGAATCCCCACCCAACCACCCTATTCCTGATTAGTGTGACTCTAACCTTTTGAACTTGGGGGGCCTCTGATTTCCGGTGTGCTGACAAAAACTGCTGTTGAAGGCTTTCCACTTCTATGAACATTTAAACATATTTTCATGCACTTTATAAGTTTGATGTATAAGTAAATGGGCAGGCAGTGTAGCCTAGAGGTTAGAGTAACAAGCTGCAAATGAGCCTGGTACATCCAACAGACCTGGGTTTGATTCCCACAACCTCCACTTGCATACTGTGCAACTCTGAGCAAGCCATGTAACCTCCTAGCTCTTGGGGGGCTGTAGAGCCCAAGCAAGATGGCAGCTCCTAGTTAGAGCTCTGCATCTCCCTGTGTAAAATGTAAATTTTGGAGATATTTTCCTGGATCTAAAGCTCTGCAATTTTACCTCTGCTTCTTCCTCGGACCTTGAAAATCGGAATGGGTAATCCTCGGAAAGAGAAATCACCAGGGGAAGGATCGAAATCTAAAACTTCCTCAGGGGCACTGACCACGAGGTTGGCCTAAGGCCATGACATGGAGGTAGCGGAATCAGTGGGAGAGGCAACACTGGGAACAAAGCTTAATCGCTTGATTTCATCTGTGGCTGGACTTTCATAAATTTGACACTTTGACAAACAGAGTGGCTGGCATAAAAACATCCCTGGAATCAGTCACCTTTGCCACTACAGAGGTAACCAAATGAGCCGATGCCGCCATGGGAGCCATAACCTCAGTAACTAAAGAAAACATCCACATTAAGTTAAGGTTAGAAATCTTGGAAAAATCAGGCTTGTGCTTCCAATCTTCATATCCTGGGCTTGCCAGAGGGATATGAAGGGGATCACCTGATGCTGTTTCTGCAAGAATGGATGGTACAGCGATTAGGGGAAGAGGTGACCCCCATGACCCAAAAATTCAGCTTATCGGGTCACTTCTCGAGGCCGCACGGATAACCCTGAAGCACTGAGGACTGTGGTCATCATAACAGAGGGAGTAGGTGCCCAAGACTACATACTGGTGTAGGTAAGACAACAGCAAAATCTCCTGTTTGATGGACAATCCATTTTGATTTTTACCCGACAATAGCTATGGTACCAGGCAAAAACAACAGAAGTTTGACAGTGCCTAAGCCATGCTTCGAGAGGCTGGAGTGCCTCACGGTGTGATGTTCCCCACAAGGCTCCGTACTGCTCATCAAGGGAAAGTTTACCTCTTTTCCAACCCTGCTGGTGCATTAAAGTGGTGCCATAGAAACACAGTGAAGCCCTGTGAGAGACCCGGAGAAGACCTGTCGTCAGAAGAAGAAGAAACATGAAGTGGTAACATTTTTTGGACTGCCCAAGAAGGTTATGCTATAACACCTGACATAGGGTGGCAGATCTGAAGTGCTCTCCTAAAATGTTGGTTTTCTAACTAAAACTGTGTTTATTGATGTTTGAAGGGATGTGGTACTTCCATTTCAGTTAGGCTTACGTTATTCCTCGCTCTGGGGATTCTGTTTGTTCAATACCTGTACTGGTTTGCACATTCATGCATTTAAAGTGCCTAAGTTACAATTTAAAAGTTTATATTTTACATTTATTAGTGCTTTATTCTACTATATTGGGAGACAAGTATTGTGGAGTATTAAACATACCATGGATCCCTTGCATTGTTTATACAGGATACTGGAGAGCTACAATCGAAATCTATGGTTACTTTCCTGGGGAGCAAAACTCATAATAAAAAAAAATATCTATACTGGAACACACACAGTATATTAAGTCAGGAAGGTTTAAACATGGCTTAAAAACCCATTTATGGCATTAAGCATTTTTAGACACTAATTAGGATGTTGTTTACTGATTTTATTATTGTCCTATCCTATTTTGTTTTATTTAATTGTATCTTGTTGTAAAGCACCTTGATGTTTCGAAAGGGGCTTTTGCGACATAAAGCTATTATTATTACTACTACTAGACTATTGTCACAAAAGCTGTAATTTATGTTTGGGATGTGTGTCAGCCAGTTCAGTACAACTGTCAAATGAGGCAAAGCAGTAGCTCAAATGTGCTTCACTTTAGTGTATCAAGTGTCCCCTGCCCTCACTGGAGGAGCTAAGTGGGTGACTCAAGGGTATTCCCACCCACTTGCTCCAGTTTGGACATGAGCCACATAAATTGGAGCTTTTTATGTCAAGATCTGAGCTGAAATCTGAACTGTGTCACAGCTGACTCACCCTTGCATAATTCATGGTTACTGTTAAAAAGCCTCCACGAGGAACTCCTGGTTTGGATGTGACCTTCGGAGAGAGGGAGTTTAGTCTGGCGGCTACATTACAAAGCCCTGTACCCGGAGACCCTGGTTTGACTACCACAGCTCCCGCATACTGTGCGACTATGAGCAAATTATCTCTGTCCTGTTGGAATCTCCCTAATGTTGAAAATGACACCAACATTCTCGCTCCCCTCTCACTTATATATCGTTAAGCACTTTGCGATACACTCTGCAATGCATGAAAGGTGCAGAGAAGCCATGCTCTGGCAAAACAAACCAGCCAAGCAGACTGCAATATCATTAGTCACATCACAGAGACAGCCAGTGATTTTTCTGTGTCTCCAGTCCAAGCCTGCTAGCCCTTTTTTGACCCCCAGCTGTGAAACCTGTCTGAGTTAGAAGCAACACCAATAAGCTCTCTTTTGCACCGTCCCTGTACTGAGGTGCTGACATCAGGCTAGGGGAGGGGTCATCCACTTCATCAGAGCCGCACTTTGGGAACGGAAACTGGTTACAGACCTGAACAGCATTTTTAAGCTCCATTTTGTTTCAATGAACGGCATTTCAGAGGTGTGTCACTGACTAGCTCGATGCACGTCAAGCTACACTGGGCTCGTCCTTGACAGGCTAATGATCACATAAACCAAGTATGACAGTGGTTCACAGTTTATGGGCAGAAACTTTGTGTAGCTGAAAGGACTGAAGTACTCCAATGAGACAGCATTCAGGCCCTTTCATTAGCATAAAGGTGGTCAGCGAGTAGCTGACTGACTTTAGGACATTCCCCTTCTCTCTCTCTCTCTCTCCCCCCCTCCTCCCTCCCTCCCCCCTTTCTGGCTGTGATAAGGGTGTTTTGCAGAGAAAGTGAAAGTAGCAATGCATGAAACATCTAACCCTAAATAATGAAGGTGAGCACTAGTTTAAACTGCATTTTTTATTTTTAATAAATGTCACATAATCTATATGACCAAACAATGTGTCCTACAGCAGCACTATTGTTCACCAGGATCCCTATCTTAGAAAACGGCACTAGCAGATGCTACGGGAACATGTGCATTAAGGTTTTCATTGTTACAACAGCCTTAGCCAGTAACTTGCTTGGTTGACTGTAGGCACAGCAACCGTAGTGCAGGTACCCGACCAGTCAGTGCCTCACAGCACATTTAGAAACTAGAGCGTCCTGGTTTGCACAGCGCTCAAGACTCAGCTTTCTTTTTCTGTCGGCCTGTGTTTTTTTATTTATTTATTTATTTAGTTTTTGTTGACCGGGTAAGTGCGCTAGCCAACAAGTGACTATTTTCAGGCACGACTAGGCAAACTACGGTTAAAGAATGAAAAGGCTGTATGCATTTATGGAACATCTGTCCTTATCACTTAACATATCTGGCATAATGTGTGTCTCAGTACTTGTTAAATGGCATTTAATGCAATGAACACTTCAATAAAATGAGGTTCCTTTACATCTACAGTATATGCCTTCCTTTATGATGTGTGTTATACTGAGTTTTCTTTTGTCTGTTTGAAAATCACAGAGCTGTGTATTCCCATGTAAAGGAAAAACAATTGTTTAAGCAATTAAACAGCATTCCGCAGAGAAAGTGAAAATAGCAGTGCATGAAACAACTAACCCTACAGAATGGCAAAATAATGAAGGTGACCACTCGTGCCTGTTTCCCAATCATGACAATTTCACTAGTTATTAATTTGTTAATTATTGCCTCTGCACTATCAGTATCAAATACCTAAACAGCAAATACAAGCAAGCAAACGTTTAAGATTGACACATGTTTATTTTTGCAGTTAGTGCTCTTTTTCCCCTGAGCACCAGATGGCCCCCTTCTTGCCGACCACTGCACCCCTGTCACCCAAACATCTCCAGCTCCTACATGTCAGCATGTTCCTCAAGGGCTTACCTTCCCCCCCTTGGGGCAGAAGGGGTCTCCAATCCCTACCATGAAATGGATCTGGTTCCACAGCAGTGTCTGTTCATCAGGTGCGTGGCCTGCAAGTGGTCGGTGTCATCCTGCTGACTGATGTTTTTCCTTGGAGCTTCTGGCTGTCCCTTCCCATGAAGTGGCGTGCAGTGGCATCACTGATGTTACCATGCATGCTCCCGTGCGTGGTGAGTCAGAGATCCTGCTGCTCCATCCCCTGTAAATGCGGTTCCTGCACCCTAACCACCAGCAACTGCTAGGGATCAGGTTAACCCCAAGCTCTGCGCCACTCCCACCCCAGAGGAGAAGAGCAGTCCACTGGACACGGAGTCCACCTCACCAATGCCAACCATCCGACAGCCAGAGTTTGCTCCCAGTTGGGCTGGCCTTTAGACTTGAACAGCATTAGCTACATCAGACAGACTACCAGTGATTTATCACTAAATCTCCAGCCCATGCCTGCTTAGTTAGCCCTTGTTTGAACCCCAAGCTGTGCCATTTGCCAGAGTCATCAGCAACACTGGTAAGTTCCCTTGTGCCACCATGTTGTACCAGTATGCTGATATCAATCTAGCAATGGAGCCATCCACTTCAGAGGAGCCAACCTAGTGCATACAAGGGAGTGGCGATGCCACTGGTGTGTAAGGAGGCTATTTACAATTTGTTTTGTTTAATGATACAAGCATTTCGTTTGTACTGCATATTAGTGATAGAATTGGTTAAGTGTTGTAGGATTTGTAATACTTTCAGGTAGTACATTTTAAAATTGTTTGTTTTGGAGTTGGTGAAAACTGGGCAGGAAAAATTAAAGGCATACTAACAAGGAAGTGTTTGCTATCAGGTGCTTGTTACATACAAGTTGTTATTTTCACAGAAAATGTGGTACAAAAATTTTCAAAGGAGGACAGGGTGGGATTCTACAGCAAGGGGATAATTATAATTTAATACTAACATACTAATTGCCAGCACATTAGGCCTTATGGTCTATCGAGTCTGCTCGAACCTCAGATGCCTAGTTGGGTGCCAATGCCCCCTCCCACTTGTGTTCCAGAAACCCCTATCATCCATCCCCACCCCCCTGGGCCAGTCCATCATCTGATACATCTGCTTTCTGTGTCTGTCCCACCCTCTCTTGAAGCCCTCCACTGAGGATCTCTGAACCAGATCGCCAGGCAGTGCATTCCAAGGGTCCACCACCCTCTCAGTGAAAAACCTCCTCCTCTTCCCCCCTCACCCTTCCACCTTCCAACTTCAAACCATGCCCTCTGGCGATACCTCCCTGCTTTAGTCTAAAGATCCCCTCCATGTTTACCCTATTTATTCCCTTGAGGTACTTGAAGACCTCAATCATGTCCCCCCCCAATCTCTCCTCTCATCCAATGACAACAGATAGAGCTCAAGTCTGTCCTCATACGCCAAATCCCCAAGTCTTCGTATCATCTTGGTTGCCCTCCTCTGTTCCCTCTCCAGGAGATATATGTCCCTCTAAAAAGTGTGGTCTCCAGTACTGTACACAGTTCTCAAGCTGTGGTCTAACTAGTCCATTGTACAGTTGCAGAATCACTTCCCTGCTCCTAGAGGTGATCCCCCTTACAATGCATCCCAACATCCTGTTTGCCTTGCTAGCCGCTCTCCTGCACTGCTCAGAGTTATTCATACATGCATCCACCATGACCCCTAGGTCTTTTTCCCCTGTTGAGGCCTCCAGCACCTCCCCTCCCAGGGTGTACCTGCATTTAGGGTTTCCCCGCACAAGATGTAACACCTTGCACTTGGTGATACTGAAATTTAATTTCCATGTGTGAGCCCAGCTTTCCAGGTCCCCTTGCAGTGCCAACCTCCCCTCTTCCCCTTCAACTACTCCTCCCATCTTGGAATCATCAGCGAAGAGACTCATTTCACACCCTATACCCTCCCTGATGTCCAATATGTATGCATTAAACAGGATCGGACCCAGGACCGAGCCCTGCGGTACCCCACTACTGACCTCTCTAGGGTTCGAGAGCTCCCCACCAACTACTACTCTCTGGGTGTGTCTAGCTAGCCAGTTTTCAATCCATCTGACCATCAAAGGGCCTACTCCCAACCCCGTCAGTTTCTCCACCAGACCACAGTGGGGGACAGAGTCAAATGCCTTGCTGAAGTCCAACAATAATACATCCACAGGCTTTCCCCTGTCCAGTTCTGATGTTACCCATTCATAGAACTCCACAAGATTGGTTTGACATGATCTACCTGGCACAAACCCATGTTGCCGACTATCCAGACCTCCCACCTCCTCCAAGTACACCCCCAATCGTTCCTTTAGTATACTCTCCATTAATTTTCCCACCACCGAGATCAAACTGATGAGTCTATAGTTACCTAATACTTCCCTCGACCCCCCCCCCCCTTTTATGGATTGGCACCACATGTGCCTCTCGCCAATCCCTAGGTACCAGGATAAGCTGATTTGGACTGTAAAATGGTTACTATGGATACTAGACAAAAAGAGTAATAATTGGACTGTGGTCTGAATTTAAAAAAAAAAAGTAATTTGCCATTTTAGCTATTCTAAGATATTTAAAATTTACTGTACTTTGCTATCATCTGGTGAAACAGAACACCCCAGGCCTTCTGATGAATTTAATGTTGACAGGTTTGGCCTTTATCATCATCACTGGTTTCAGTAAACTGGTGTAAAAATTGCACACATAAACATCTGAAGCAATCTATCAAAAAAGAATGAACTGGAAGCTTGGACACATGTTTATGAGCCTGTGTATCTCTGTGTTTAGTGAAACACAACTTAAATAAAAGGTATCACACAGAGAAATAATTTATATTAATGGTTTTAAAGTGTAGCATAGACACAGCATGAAAAAGAAAGGGGGTGGGCTAGTTATAGTACTACTGAATGCTTCATTTTATCATTTGGAGCAAAATCCATCAACTATACCAGATACAAGTAGGGAAAGCAAGTGGGATATCAGGGTGCATCGGGAGAAAAAGTGCGGTGGTGTTGCCACTTCGCCAGTCACTGGTGGGACCGCACCTAGAGTAATGCATCCAATCCTTTAGACCGCACCTTAGAAAGGACATAGAGTGGGTAGAGGCCATCCACAGAAGGGCAACAAAAATGCTGCGGAGACTGCATCACATGTCCTATGAGGTGAAAATAAGGGATCTGAATATGTACACCTTGGAAGGAAGGAGGGGGGGCAGCATGATGTGGACCTTTAAATACCTCACAAATGTAAATAAGGAAAGGAAGGGAGCATTTTCCAGAAAAAAACAGGTGTACAAGAACTAGGAGGCACAATATAAAGCTGGGGGGTCTAGGAGGGATGTGAGGAAGTACTTCATTACTAGAGGTGGTAGATGCATGGAACAATTTTCCAGTGGGTGTGGTAGGGCCAAAAACTGTAACAGGCTTCAACCATGCATGGGATAGATATAAAGGAAAACTGGTATCAAAATGAAGGTGGGGGGGGGGTGACCAGGTAGAGTCTGTGGTGGCAGAACAGGGTGGGAAAACTAGGTAGGCTACTTGGTCCTCCTAATCTTCCGAAACACTCTATGTTTCTAGATAATAAATATTTCTAAATAATAAATATAAATTAATAAAGATAGGAGAATAACTTGTGACTGTGATAATATACTGCGAATCTCAAACATAGTTTATTGTACTGAAGGGGTACAAACTATATGTGAGATTTGTTGCAATTCTCAAATATTTCAGATGATAAAGTGATACACATATGAACAACTAAACAGGACTAATCAACTATGAATAAAGTGTCCATACACTAAAAAAAATTGTTATAGGGTACGGAAAGGTAAACAGAAGAAACAATAAAATAGTCCTTACAATTATAATGGATTGGCAACCTGTGGTGCCAAACATCCTGTCCTCAAGATTTTCATAAGATGAATGTGACTGTCTGGAGTATCACACTTTTTGAAATGCACTTTCCCCTTCAGTTGAGATGCTTGGCAGACAATACTGTTCTAAATAACTGATGAAACATGATGCACTTTGTCATGTAAAGACAATGTATTCCTAGTTTTATTTCATTTGTATAAATCTGTAATGACTTGTTGTCAAACAATAAACTTTTACACTGAACTAAACAGACAATGTGGTACAGAAATTTTAAAGGTGAACAAGGATGGATTATATAAGGAAGGGATTTAATGACAGAGGACAAGCTGGTTTCAGCAAGGCTGAGTTATTAAAAATATACTTTGCCACCATCTGAAGATACAGAACAAACCCCAGGCCTTTTGATGAATCTGATGTTGGCATGTTCCTCTCAGAGCCAGAAGTTTGCTCTTGCTATCAAAGCAAGGAAATAGCTGACTGAGGCAACTCTCGGAGCAAGGGGTTTGCTCTTGCTATCAGCCAAGGTGGCTGCTGGCTGAGGCAGCTAGAACATTTCCTGGAATTTTTCAATCTCGGTGGGGGGGCAGTAAATGGATACTTTATTAGAAGCATAGGATCTGCAAGGTAAATAGAGACCTTCAGTCACAGTATATGGAAACAGTAGTTATCAGCATGCTAGTCTGAGTTGGAGGAAGGCAGCTGACAATCATCCTTGCAGTTAGCTTGGTGAGGATAGCTGTAAACTGTGGCTTAGGCAGAAGTGAAGCAGTTGCCTGTATTTAGACTCCTCTGTAGTTAGTTGTTGCTCAGTTCACGGAGGTTGCTCTTGCTAGCAGAGCAAGGAGGCAGCTGACTGAGGCACCTAGAACATCTCTAACTAGGAGGTAGTAGACATATACTTTATTAGAAGTGTAGGGTCTGCAAGGTAAATTGGGTCCTTCAGTCAGGGTATTACACAAAAAAAATTGGTTACCAGTGTGCTTGTCCGAGCTGGGGGAAAGCAGACGACAATCATCCATGCAGTTAGCTGGGTGAGGACAGTTGTAAACTTGGGGGGGGGGGGGAGGAGTGCCATAGGAAGCAGCTGTCTGCATTTAGACTTCCCTAGCCTTCCGACAACAGCACTAGACAAGGATTCCCTGATAACATGTTTCATTCATGTTTGTGTCCCAGAGCATCAGTGGAACAGCACAGCAGTGGAATAGATTGGCATGTTAGGCATCAGCATGTGTCCTCTGGGGACTGCAGGCATGCAGGGAACTCTGCCGGTCTACTAACGTAAGGTAAAAGAACTGTTTACTTGCTACTGCCTAAGAAAGAGAGTACTGAAAAAAGGTAAGTGGGTAATGGAATGGAGGAAACAGGCTGTACAAGCAGTAACTACCTCGAGTGAGAAAATCAAGGGTAATGGTACAAACACGTTAATGTAAAGCAACAAAGAGGAAAACTGGAAATGACCTACTTAGGGTAAGGGTACAAAATATATTCTAGTAGAGAGTGAAGGAATGAGAATTCTGGAGGTGGCAGCGCACAGTGCAGTGGATATTGAGCTACAGTTTTAAGAGAGATGTTCTGGAGACTAAGGTGCTACCCCATCTGCACACACCTCTCTGGGCTGAGGGAGGAGGTCAGTGGACTCTGAGCCGAGTAGGACCCCCTCTCCCATCCAATGGCTACAGAGTCTACCATCAATCCCCCAGAGGATACTTAAGAGAAGGAGGGCCAGCTGGAATGTGGTCAGCACCAGCAGGGTGGAGGTGGTGGGTCAAGGGCACATTCCTTAGCCTGTGCCACTATGAAACACATTCACCACTCTGGAGGGATGAGAGGAGATACCCCTGGGAGTAGCCAGGGAGGAAGTGGGGGTCCCAAGGCTGGAAGTAGAGGTACCCAGAAGAGAAGGAAGCACCTTCTGGTGGAGGACTCGATTGTTAATGGGGTTGATTTGGGAACAAGATGGAAGGGAAAGAGGGAGGTGAGATGTCTGCCTAGCACCATGGCTTAGAGGGATAGAAAGTGGATCCTAAGGATTGCTATGGTGGTGGAGCACGAGGGGGAGTTGGATGTCACTGTCCACCTTGAGACTCATGCCTGGCTAGGGACAAGGTCGGGATTGTGAAGGGGGATATAAGAGAGCTTGGGGGGTCTTAGGCAAGGGGCACACTCAGTGGCTTTCACCGAGTTGCAGCTTGTCTACGCCTGGGGGAAGCATAAGTTTCTTGGCTTCAACTCATGGTTGAACGAACTGGTACAGAGAAGAGGGGTTTGGCTACACTGGGGACTGGGGATCAACCTGAAGGGATCTCGGCTTATACAGGGGTAATGACCTGCATCTGTCTGGGAGGGGAGTTGTAGTCCTTAGTGGACAGTTTAAATGTTATTTTGATGAACATTTATATCAGCTAAGTGGGTGGAGGAGGAAGAAAAATGGGAGGCATAAACTGCCCCCTTCCATGGACTGAAGTAGAGAGAAGGTAGGACCCAAGAAGAGAAAAATCACCCATGATGCAAAAACAAACAAAAAAGCTGTGTGGCAGTAAACAGAGGGGATGGGAATAAGAGTAGTATAAAGGGAGCGGAAAAGGAAGTAGGGCAATGAAGGAAAGAGGTGAGTATCAGTCACAGTGGGGACAAAGTATGGAATGTCATTTATGCAAACACATGAAGTCTAAGAAACAAAATTCCAGACCTTAAGGTCATCATGGTAGAGGCAGGTCTCGATATGGTGGCCATTACCCAGTACCTTAGTGAACTTCTTGGAAAATGCTCTGATGTCCGTGGATTACATTCCACTGGCACTGGCTTACTGGCTCTTCCAAAATCAAGGTTAAAATTGACCGCAGACACAGCATTTTCTGTAGCAGCTCCTTTGCTATGAAACTGTTTACCAGCAGACATTTGTGTTGCCCCCCCAATCTTTAAGAGTAAACTTAAGACTTGACTGTTCAATCAAGCTTTTGGAGTAGACTGAACTAGATGTTTTTACTGTTACTGATCTACACTCTAATTCTCTGATTATCTATCTATATATCTATCTGTCATTGAGTCATGGTGCACAGGGAACCACAACTGGGATATGGCCATGCCAGGCTAGGCTATATTCAGGTCTGGAAAGACAGGGTGGGAAGGAAGGCTAGTGGTGCTGTATTTAAGGCAGGGTATCAAGCCAACAGAGACACGGGGAATCTGGGGGGAATGAAGGGGTTGGAGGTACCATGGGTCACCCTGGAGACAGGAACTGGAGCCACTGTTTGCACTAGTGTGATGAGAAACTGGATAAGGCACTGGTGGAAGCCATGAGCACAACTGCAGAAAAAGGGGAGGTGCTGCTGGTGGGGGAGTTCAATCTGCTGGATGTGGACTGGAGCCTCCCAGCCACAGCTACAAGCAGGGACATCCTAGACTCCCTGCAGGTGGTGTTTTTCAAGCAACTAGTCAGGAAGCCCACTCGAATGGGGAAATACTGGAGCTGGTGTTCACAAACCAGATAGTAGTGCAGATGCCAAGATGGGAGGCCACAAGGGGACCAGCAATCACTGGACAGTGTGGTTCAACATAAAAATGACAGAGGATGCAAACTATACAAAGACAAGGGTCCTGGAATTCGGGAGGGCAGATTTAAAAAAAAAATGGGTGAATGCCTCAGACAGGACCTAGTGGGGGGGGGGGCCTTGATGGGGTGCAGGAACAGTGGGCGAAGTTCAGGAAAGGCATAGTGAAAGCAACAGACCTCTGCAGAAAGGAAGTAAGCAAAAGCAGGAGGAAAGAGACACCACTGTGGTTCTCAACGTATGTGGTTAAAAAGGTAAATGCTAAAAAAGTAGCATTCAAGAAGTGTAAAGAGACACAGAAGGATGAGGACAGAGAGGTGCATCAAGAGAAGCAGGGAAAGCGGTGAGGACCACAAAGGTGCAAACTGAGGAAAGAACAGCCCAAGTGATAACTAAGGGGGACAAAATATTTTTTATTAAGTGAAAAGAGGAAGACGAGGGGAAGGGCTGTGAGGTTAAAAAGGGCAGGGGGACTGTGCAGAGGGGGGTCAGGAAAAAGCAGATATCCTGAAAATACTTTTTTTCTCTCTTCACAGAGGAAAGGGAAGGGGAAAAGGGATGGGCCACATAAAAGCAGCAGGAGCACTGAGGGTGGGGGGAGAAGGTAGACAGGTCCATTTACCAAAGACAGAGTCATGAAGGGGCTCACAAATCTGAAAGTGTACAAAGCTATGGAGCCAAATGGTGTACACCCAAGGGTATAGCGGGAGCTCAGGGAGGTACTGGCTGCACCTCTGACAGTGTTATTCAACAACTCACTAGAAACTGGAGTGGTTCCAGAGGACTAGAAGGCAGATGTAGTCTCACTTCATAAAAGTGGTAGCAGGGCTGGCAACTATGGGCTGGTCAGTCTAACATCAGTGGTAGGGAAGTTAGTGGAGTCGCTGCTAAAGGAGGCAGCATAGATTCAGAGAAGGGGGTGCGGGAGAAACCATGTCACACAAATCTGATAACTTTATTTGACTAAGTGACAAGGGAAATAGATCCAGGTGGGGTGGTAGACATGGCCTACTTAGAATTTATTAAGGTGTTCAACAATGTACGACATAGGAGACTCATAAGAAAACTGGGCAGTTAAGGGGTGAGTCCAAAGGTAGTAAACTGGCTAAGAAATTGGTTAATGGATAGGCAACAGAAGGTGGCGGTAGACAGAGTTCACTCCTGGGAAAGGAGGGTGACCAGTAGGGTGACTCAGGGTTCAGTACTGGGACCAGTCCTCTTTAATGTCTTTATAAGTGACACTGCAGATGACCTAGGAGGGAAGGCATGCCTATTTGCAGATTACACTAAAATCTGCAGTAAGGTAGACAATCCAGAGGGGCAGGAAAGAATGTGAAGAGACCCAAGGAAAATCAAGGCGTGGCCAAGGGCATGGCAGCTAGGTAGGAAAGCGAAAAAGTGAAAAATCACGCACTTAGGACACAGAAATCCAGAGGCAGAGTACAAAGCGGGAGAAGAGGTATTGACAGTCGCCAAGTATGAAAGGGGCCAGTGGGTAATCATATCCGATTACCTCAAGGTGGCGAGACAGTGCAACAAAGCAGTGGGTAGGGCCAGTGGGATGCTGGGGTGCATAATGAAGGATATCACCAGCAAAAAGACAGAGGTGGTGTTGCCACTGTACAGATCACTAATGAGACCCCGCCTGGAGTACTATGTTCAATTCTGGAGATCACATCTCAGAAAGGGACACACAGACAGGAGGCTGTCCAGAGGAGGGGCAACTAAAATGATGCAGGGACAGCACTAGAAGTCCTACTAGGAGAGACTAAAGGACCTGAATATGTACACCTTAGAAGTGAGAGGGAGACAAGACAGAGACCTCTACATCTCTCACGGGGCTAAACACGGTACAAGAGGAGAGCATTTTTCAGAGGAAAATATGCATAGAAACAAGGGGACATGCAATGAAGCCGGAATCGGGAAAAGTTAGGAGAGATAACAGGAAGTACTTCTCCACTGAAAGAGTGGTCTTCCAGTGCAAGTGGTAGGCGCAAAAACAGTGGCATGTTTCAAGCATGCATGGGATAGGCACAAGGGAAGCGAAGTGGGGATAGATCAAGTAGTGTCAGCGGTGACAGGATAAGATAAGCAGGGCGGTCCCTTACCTGCCATAAAACTCTGTTTCTATGTTTGACTTGTATTATTACTGGTTTTAGCAACCTGGTTTAAAAATTGCACACATAAATATCTGCAACATTCTATCAAAAAAGAAAGAACTGGCAGCTTGGGTACATGTTTAAGAGTCTGTGTATCTTGGGCCTTAATGAAACGTGGCTTACATCAAAGGTATCCAATGCGGAAATTTATATTAATGGTTTTAAAGTATACTGTAGAAAACAGAATGAAAAAGAAAGGGGGTGGGATACACTGAGGCTAGTGTGTTCGAGGTAACCCTTAAAGTGGATTGTGAATGACTATTTTTAAGTGAAATCCTGGGCATAAGGAATAAAATTACATTGGGCTGCATACATTATCCCCCAAAATTCAGTATTTAAGAACTATAGGACCTTATAGAGGGTTTGTGTAAAAATGAGAGAGACCATTGTACTTGATCATGTAAATCTGAACTGGATTAGTAATAAAAATGTCATGTATTAAAATATGTTCTAAAATGTAAATATAAGTCAAATTAAAAGTAATGCCATTAGGCAGAAAAATAAGTCTAAAACAAAAACTCTGATATTTCACCACAGGTTACCTTCATGGTGGGGCCCCAGTGATCAGAGGGCTACAGAGGGTGGTGAAGAGGGAGGGTTAGAAGGTAGGGGGATGGTCCAGTGCCTTCCGGGGCATCTGCCATCTGTGGTTTAGACAGGCTAGGGAGGATAGTGGAGAGGGAGCTGGGGGGCTGGTAGCCCTGGGTACCAATGATCTGGCGAACCAGTTGGTGGAGATGTTGAAACAGAATGTTTGTAGACCGGGGAACAGATTGGCAGCACACTCAGCCTCCCTGACCTTTTCTGAAGTCCTCCCTGTGTGAGGCAGGGTGTGGAAACAGGAAAGGATAAGGGGGAGGTAACACAGGAGTTTAATGGCTGGCTTAAGGGATGGCGTAAGGATACGCTGTACCACTTTGCGGGAGACTGGTGAAACCATAACTGATTAAACAACATGTTTAGTTTTAAACCTGTGAGCATTTTACTGCAGTCAATAAGCAATCATGCAACAGTATTTTGTACATGTCGCAACAGAGGACCTAGACTAAAGCCTAGACCTCTGAGTTGTAGGAATCAGTCTGGTCTTTTTTTTCAGAAAAACAAAAGCTAAGTCTGATTTGGTTATAGAAACATAGAAAAATGACAGCAGAAGGAGACCAAGGGTCAATCTAGTCTGCCCAGATTTTCACAAGACCTTCTCAGATCCCAGGACCTAGCCCCCTTCTAATCTCTACCCATTCCAATTTACATGAATTTTTATTTGAGCATTACCTTTATCCCAGCCCCGTTTGAAATCTGTCACCATCTTGGCTTCAACCACCTCAGTGGGCAGCCTGTTCCAAGACTCAATGACCCTCTCCGAGAAATAGTGTTTCTCGAGTTCCCTCTTGACTATCCCTCCCCGCAGCTTCCATTCCTGCCCTCTAATATTTGAGCTGGAAACCTTGTTGAACAGTTCAGAGCTCTACACCTTATTTATTCCTTTCAGGAACTTCAAAGTTTCTATCATGTCTCCTTTCTCCCTCCTAGATTCCAGTGAAAACATTCTCAATGCTTCCAAGTACCTCTCCTATGAAAGTCCCTGCATGCCCTGTATCACTTTTGTTGTCCTCCTTTGCATGGTCTCCAAACTGTTTTTGTCCTTCTTAAGGTGTGGACTCCAAAACTGGACAGTACTCCAGGTGGGGCCTCACAAGGGATCTACAGAGTGGCAGTATCCCCTCCCTATTCCTGCCGTCAAATCCTCTCCCGACACACCCCAACATTTTGTTGGACTTGCTGCAAGCTGTGTTGCATTGGCTGGTCTGCTTAAGGGTGTCACAGATAACGCCTAGGCCCCTTTCCTCCTGTGAAGCACCAGGTCTGACCCCATTAAGCCAATATACAGTCTTCGGAATCTTTTTGCTAAGATTCATCTCCTTACACTTCTTGGCATTGAACTTAAGCTGCCAGACACTAGACCACTTTTCCAATCTTTGCAGATCTCTTTGAAAGTTCTTACCCACTTCCTCACTGTCTACCCTGCCAACTAGTTTAGTACCATCAGCGAAAAGGGCAATCGTGCCTTGTACAGTATATATATCTTCCTCAATGTCGCTGATGAATATATTAAACAGGATTGGACCCAAGACTGAGCCCTGAGGCACAACACTAGTGACCTTACCCTCATTCGACCTCTTCCCCCATTGACAACCACACTCTGCTTTCTGTCCTTAAGCCAATTTCCAACCCATCTAACAATACTCTTTTCGGTGCCCATTTCCTCCAACTTTTTCAGCAGGTAATTATGTGGTACTGAGTCAAATGCCTATAGTTTATAATGTACTGGTGTTTATTTGATAAGTATGCTGGTACAAATTTGGCATTTGATCCTTTTTAAGGGTGGTCACAGAAATTTTGTACAGGAATGCACCAGTTACAAAAAGAAGAGAATCAGGCGTTAAAAATGGTTGGCTTATTTAACAACTGTTAGCACTAATTAAGGAACATGACATGATCTAGAAATTGTATAAGTGAAAATACATAACTGACTGGCATAAATACAGGAACCTATGAAATGAGGTATGCCAAAAAGTAATTTTTTTAGACAGCAACAACTTTACAGATGCAAATAAGTCTGAGGAAAATGTCAATAACTTGATAAAACCAGCAGTGCAGATTAAAACTTATTAAATAAAAAAAGATGGGAAAGAATACAAGGAGGCCAGTGAAACTGCTGATTTGTTAAAGCTAATATTTACTAACTTACAAAATTATGCAGGAAATATGCTGCCTCCAGTAAATTGTCCACAAATTACTAACATTTTGAACAGCCCAAATTTTTATTTGAAGGCAATAATTTTCAAAGAAGTATATACTTGTTTCATAAAACTGGATGTATCGCAAGGAACCAGATATGATGGAGTTGATTCTAAATTTTTAAAAGTACACACAAAAGAGCTAGTCCAACCTTTGGTTAAATTGTTTAGTCTATCTTTTACTCTGAAGCGGGTTCCTGACCTATGGGATACAGTTTTAGTAATACTGATTTATAACTGGGGGCAGCATGAAGATATTTGAGAATTTCAGACCAATCTCTTTATTGCCTAGCATCAGGAACATTCAGAAATGATTAGTTCATAAACAGCTGGTACAGTACATATCTAGATAGAAACTACCAGCTGCTTTCTCTGACAGCGTAGTTTCATAAAGGACTGTAGTACCACCACTTTCCTAGTCAGGGACACAAACAACCTCTACCATAATATTGAGCAAAGTTTGCTTACATGTGAGGTGTCTGTGGACCTGAGCAAGGTACTTGATTTGGTGGATCGCTCACTCCTGAAGACAAAGCTAGAGCAGGTTAGGCAAGGTTCCTCTCTCCTGAAATGGTTTGCTGATTATCTGCATGGTGGGAAACAACTTGTCAGTGTTAATGGTAACCAAGACCCCCCCCCCAGATTGGTGAGGAATAGAATCATAGAAAAGCATGCCATGACCCTCTTCATGAACTGACCAAGGCCAACTAGTCAGAGCTGTCTATATAGACCTTACCAAGGCCTTCGACTTTGTGGATCATCAACTGTTGTTCTACAGACTGTGCTGCCTGGGACTATCCCTGGACACAGGAGAATGGTTTGCCAGCTATTTAACCAGTTGCTCACAGTGAGTGAAAATTAACTGTGCCATCTCTCAGTCCTGTGACGTCTCCATAGGGGTCCCCCAGGGCTTAATACTAGGCCTGCTACTGTTTAGTCTTTTCGTGAACAACCTCCCAGAGGCATGCCCCATGGCTAGCGTCCTGCTTTATGCAGACAACATGGTTGTCTTCTGGTGAGACAAATGCCAAGACGCCCTCAACAGACACCTGCAACAGGACTGGTTTAAAGCCAGCCTATTGGTGTTCAATAGTTAAAAAAAAAAAAAAAGACAATGCTTTTTGCCGGGTGTCCGAAGAGAAGAACCACAACTCCTTTCATCATCCTAGACTGCCCTCTCTCCGTCCTTGAGCAAGTATCCCGTTTCAGGTACTTGGGGATTACTATTGATGAGTCCCTCGCTGTCGACGAGCACATCCACACAATAACCACTGCAGTAATAAGGAAGCTAGGAGCTCTCTATAGGGTTAGAGCATGCCTTACCCCTGAGGCTAGGTACCAAGCAGTTAGGGATACAATCCTATAAATCATAGATTATGGAATAGTGATCTGTGGTGCAGCCACCAATACCAGCCTACTCAGGGTGCACACCACCCTGAGCAAAGCCTGTAGATTTGTATTAGGTACTGACAGACTAACACACACTGGCTATCTGTAAATCTTGACAAAATTACTTCCCATCAAGGATCACATCCACTTCCACTCCTGCCTAACTGGGTTAAAAGCCCTGCTTGGATTTACACCACAGTCAATCAAGGACCTATTCATCCACGCTCAGTCCAATCGTGTTACGAGGTGTGTTGCAAAAAATGCTTTAGTAGTGCCATTCTGAAAAACTGCCTTAGGGAGTCATGCCTTCGCAGTCAGGATGCCTGCCTGACTCAACGAGCTCCCCCAATAAGTCTCTAGCCTTAACAGAATCACCCAAGTCAAAACCGAACTCCGGAATGCCATCCCCCCGCCTACATGCTGCTTCTGTCTCGCCTAACTGCCCCGATCTCTTTCCCTGATTACTCAATAGTTGGTACCTCATCACTCCTGCTGTGCCAGACTCCTCTTCTCGCCTACAGTTTGCAACTATAGCTGGATCTGCCTTTCTCTTGGCTCCCTCTAGCTCTCAGCTAGGCCATCCCTACTGCCATTAGCTTGTACCTGGTTGAACCACATAGGCACCTCTTTCCACAAGGCAAGTGCTACACTCCTTCACATGTGCCTGCTGCCACAACTGGTTTTAATAAAAGTACTGCATCTATTGTCTAGCTATTGTTAGCTAGGTCTGTGTACAGACAAGCTGTTAATGCCTTCCATTTTCATGTCAGATAGTATTCAATACTATTTCAGTATCTGTTGTCGCAATCGGTTTCCTGCAGCCATCAACAAGGAGAACCTCCACCACAACCTACGTGATTCTGGATGGAATACCTGCTCCTTACCTCCTGGATCCAGAGCTGGACTCTTGACACACTGCTTTGTAACTAAGACTGTGCATTTAACATGTATGTGTTCTTTGAACAACATATGTATTTAATTGTCCGTTATGTATTACTAGTATGTCTTTCGACAAAGTCTGGCTGACTGCTATTGCTATTTCCCATCCTACTTATACTGTCCCCCCCTCCCTCTTGATGAGGACCCTTTGTAAATGAGATCCAAGCTAAAAGGTTTGTAATTCTGATTCACCTAATAAATAAAAATGGTACTATGTCTTTGTTCAGTCATTTGCGGGGTCCCCCAGAGATCCATTTCTGGTCCTTTGTTATTCACATTATTAACTGATGGAGTGCTAAACATTTGTGCGTATTCAAACATCTTCTACATAGATGATACTCAACTGAAAAGGATGTGTTTTCTTTAAATAAAAAAGTCACGTTTCAAAAAATTGAAGCTTGTTTTTGTGAAAACTGATTCATTCTGAACAGAAAGAAAACAAAGGTCACGTTATTTTGTACTTTGTTAAAATTCAAGCAAAATATAAATCAGCTTAAAATAATGATGAATGATGATGTGGTACTTGACACTGTTGACAAGTGGTACTTGACACTGTTGACAAGTTTAGGTATTTGGGTGACTACCGATTCAAATCTGACGTCCAGCTTACCGGAGCCATTCACACCAGTAGGCCGCGTGGCGGGGGCCTTGCTGGGAGTGGAAGCCTCCTTTAGCCCGGAGGGCCCGAAGAGCCTGAGCGTGAGCCAGACGGGCGGGATGATGCCGCTCTTGAAGTCTCCAAGATGGTCACGAGCGGAAACCTCTCGAGGACATTATTTTAGCACAGCGACTCCTGTCAAGTCGCAGTGGCTGAGGAAGAGGAGTCCCAGTCCCGGTGCTTGTCCTTGTCTTTCTTTTTGCGGTGACCCTCGGGGGAAGTTGAGGCCTGACTAAGCTTCTTCAGCTCCTTCTCCATGGAGGGCATTTTCTTTTTAAGTATGTGGGCCTCCAGGGACTGCTGCCTTTGTCTCTCAGTGGTGGCACTGAACTTCAGGCAATGCTGGCACTTTTCCACTGGGTGCTCCGGGACTAGAAAGAAGAGGCACTGGGAGTGGCGGTCCTTGTGTGGGAGTTGGGCGCCGCACAAGTCGCACTTATTCTTGTGCTCGGAGGGTGTAGGGGATGACATACACCACCGAAACAAGTACAATATTTGAATAAATCTATGAAAAAAACGATGGTAGAACTACCGACGACAGATTGACGAGCAGTTGAACTTAACCGCGAGGTGCTGCACAAGCTAACGGCGGGAAAGAACTGGAAGGCAGGCGTGGGGGACCGCCCATTTATACTGACATCACATGACGTCAGTCACCTGACATGGGGGCGGCCCCCCACCAGAGACTGCTAGCTAGAAATTTTTCCGTGGGGTCCTGACGCCTGCTGGCATCAGTCCTATATGTAATTATCTACTGCAAGAGCCCTCTCGAAGTAAGATCTACCGATTCAAATCTAACTTATCAAAGGCATATTGACACTGTGACCATCCAAGTCCATAGAAAGTTGCGATCTATGAGAGATTTATTGACGGATAATATGAGGAAAATCAAAAAGTAGTCTGTTACAAATTCTCAGTTACTGAAGTACATTCTATAAATACAGTTTGGGAAGCACCCTTGGTCATGGTACATTGAAAGTAAAATATATAACCCAATCTGCAGAGTCTCCTTGAGAGCAAATATCAGAAAGCATGACTGTAACCTATATGCTAGACTCCATTGGCTTCCAATGCAAGAGAGGGGCATGCTAGGCCTGGTACTTTTAGCTTACAAAGTTGTTACCTTCAGCTCAGAGAGTTTCTTGGTAGATATTTTTCAATCTTAGAAATCGGAACACAACTTGAGATTATAAGACAAAAAAACACTGATTGTCCCCACTTGCTAATCCAAAACTGGAGAAAGGGCATTCTCTTACCTGGCACCACAAATGTGGAACAATATTTCTCTTGGTGTGAGGCAAACTGGTAGTTAAAATACTTTTGAAGTTCATAATGACTTCAACAGACTCCAAGAATGGTTGAGGTGTTCTAACATGGTACTGAGTGCAAGGAAAACCTAGGTGATGCTATTCAGGCAGAACAGGACAAAAAGCAGTCACAGCAACCCTAACTATGAAAGCACTAGATGGGCAGACACTAGCAAGGGCCCACGAGCACAAATACTTGGGTGTACCCATAGACTAAACACTGAAAATTGTCACTCACATAAACACTATTGAAAAAGTAAACACTAAACTAGGGTCTCTGAGGAGCAAAGGCTTACTTTATCCCAAAGGAAACCAGGATGAAAATAGCATCACAGCTCTTACTATCATCACTAGAGTACGGAAATACAGTCTATCAACACGCTAACCAAACCACGTTAGCTAAATTAGATACAACCTACAGTAAACTAGCAAGCCTTGTCCTAGGTTATAACTATGACTGACACCACTGTACAATGTACATGGAACTAGGGTGGAACTCAGAAACCAGAAGGAAGAAACTAAGGGCAATTGCAGCCTTCAAACTAAATACAGGACTCCTTATAAATCTCGAGGCTGAGGTGGGCACAGCCTCCTGTATCTGCCCACTAGAGGGAGGTGAGAAAACAGAGGTTATATACTTCTCAAAATAGTAACTGTATATGGGAAAACGAGAACTAGCTGGTGGATTACAAAGAAATGAAATGCACTGGATCCCGACATTAGGGAGATCCCAACTATAAAAATGCTTAAGTCTATACTGGGCTAGGACGTAGAGGAAGGATGTACCTGTTACTAAAAATGACAAGCAATGTGACACAAGGTCATGATGCACCTTGGGGCTGGAGCTGTGGGCAAGAATGCCCGATTACTATGCCTTGACTTAAATCTGCATATCAACTGCATTCCTGAATCATATCCTTTCTTGCATACCAGAATGTAACTATGCTTGATGCAAGTATTTATGGACTGCTGTAATGGCTTTTGTAACATGGAACAAATATGAGGAGCTCAGGGAAGAAAGAGGACAGGTGTAACAGGGTCAGCTGGTGCAAGAGCAACACGTCATTATGGCATGATAATGCCGTGTTGCCTTGGAACACTCAGAGCAATAATACCCTGTTGAACACGTGAACGCGCTCACCGAAGTAGGGAAGGAATCAATGGGTTAGAAATCTGGAACAGTAGGTGGCGATGAACAGAGGAGGAAAGGGAACCGGCAGGGGTTGAGGCGAGCAGCACAAATGTCTGTGGTGCCGCGGGCACCATACAGAAGGGAACAGAGGACAGAACAGGGAAGGGAGCAATTGTGGAGGTAGTGAGGGCAGACTGTAGAAGCTGCCAATCGATCGGAAAGAGCACAGGAAAGGACAGGGGAATAAGAGATCGGCGTGAGGGAGACGCGAAGCTGTGAACATGAGAGAAAGTGCCACCTGTAGGTTGGACTGAAGAGGGGGAGCGGAGGGAAAAAAATCGTTATGTGGGCAAGTGTGTGAATCTGAAAACAGAGGGGAGAGGAATGGGTAGGCAAAAACAAGTGCAGAGGGGCAAACCGTGGACCTGAGAGTGGTGCGAGTCGCGGGAGGCACAGGACGGTAGGGGCAGCAGATGTCAAGGCTAACAGAATGGGTGTGCAAAATGCAAGAACAGGGAAATGGAGGAGAAGTTTCGTGGTGCTGTGAAAGCGCCACCTATTGGTCGTAATCGTCAGGTCTACAGAGCACTGAGAAGAGAACTGGCAGTTTCGGGAGAATATAAAGATATGCAGGGACATGTTGCCCAGGATGCACCAGAGCACCGAATCAGAAACCAAACGAGGCTAGAGAAATGGAGAAGCAGCACAAGCACCAAAGTTGGAGGTCCAAACACAGTTGTATGTGAATAGTTATAGATACACCAGAGAAGAAAGATTTAAAAAAGTAGTCGCCACTATAGTACTCGATGTGGGGTGATCAACGTGCAAGCGCACAAGTCCAGTAGCAGAAAGGCAGGAAAAGTAACAGACATGCTCTATAATTGTTAACGTTAAATAAGTGTTTCTGGTAATTACCGTTGTACAGCAAACAGAGCATCTCACAAATAGCACAGTTGCAGTTGCCATGTTACAAGTGCATTAATCACCTATGAAGGTGGCATCTAATGGGGGGTTAATGCATGGTCGGACCGTTGTACACCCTCGGCCTCTGGCCTTGTGCCACAACGGTCCCAACCATGCATTAACTCCCCATTAGATGCCACCTTCATCGGTGATTAATGCTTACGTATTTACCACTGTTTTCTATGACTACTGCTTACTTCATGTAACTGTCTAAACCAAATGTAGGACAGCTTTGTAAACAGGGCTGAAAGGTCCTAACAGTTCTATCCTGTTGGAAAAAAAAATAAAAATAAAAATCTGACAGAAAAATTATCTTCCTTGGTTGAATGACAGATGTTTTTAAATATGTATGTACTTGTTAGCAGTGGACTTCTGTATTCTGGATTATTTAATAATCTGCTGAATTGTTAATACATATTTTCTAATGGTATAATGTTATGGACATGTAACCTGGGCCATGCCTGTAAATGGGCCATGCGGTCCTATGTACCCAACATGACAATCAAACACTGAAATAAATAAACATAAATTAATTTATTCTCATTCCTTGGACTGCCAGGCTAGCATAGCCTTGGTATGTCACAGTGGCAATACACTTAGTCACTTGGGTGAGGGAGATGGGCATGCATGGCCCAGCCCATATTGGAATCATACCTCTCAAACACCTGCCATGCAAATTAGGAGCATGGCTTAAAAAAAATCAGGGACAAATGACAAAGCAGAGATGCATCTTATACAATTAAAATATCAGCAGAAGAAGCCTGCTATGTTTTTGACTTAATGTTAAAAGCCTCTTAATTGAGAACTAGACTGTAACATTAATTTTCTGCATTTTTTTTTTGCTTTGAAACCTTACTCTCCAGTGACAGAGATGCCAAATTTAGGAGAGACCAAGGACATTTTTTAGGGAAAGTCAGGGATGACCCTGAAAGTAAGAGACAGTTGACAGATATGGCTGGAATTTCATAGGGTAACACTGACATCAGCTATTTAAAAACAGTCCCCTCAGTTAATGCACAGAAGTAATGACTTCTGATGCTCACCCTGGGTCATGAGAGTTCCAGTCCCCTTCCCCCCCCACCAACTGCTGTGGGAACAAAGACCTGATGCCAGCTCCAGTCTTGGGAATTTTAAGCCACCAACTCGACTGGTACACTGTGTCCAATCTGGCACTCCAACGGATTCTTGTGGTGCGACTACTCCATGCTAAAAGGTCTTCCACACTCATCATTCTCCACACTGTGGTCCAGAGTACTAAGGACCACAGCTCAAGGCCATCTACAAGTAGGAATCTGCCAGGAATCAGTCAGTGGCCCAGTTATACTGCCTGTTTATGGACCTACTATGTAAAGACTAGGGTACAAATTATTGACCAACATGGTATGCTTACTCTTATGTCCAATTCCCACTGCTGCTTGGGGTTTTAAGTGTAGCACACCAATCCTGTTTAGAGACTCTATGACGAAAACTGCACCTTGGGCAATCCGAGTTTACAGGGCAGTTTTGGTCAGGGACTTCTACTTCTCTGCCACCACCTGATTTCTACCAGGAAACAGGAAATCTGTCTTTGCCTTCTGCTCAAGGTCAGGAAGGTCAACACATTAACTATTGGTAGAGTGCCCTTCGGAGATGGACTGCAAACAGAGTCCAGCAGAAATAATAAGATTACCTTGTCAATAAATAGGCAGTCACTGGTTCTATTAAATATAGATTCTTTACTAGAAAATACTACAGGTATTTACAAACAGAGTATATTTACAGTAAAACAAAAGGATTACATGTTTGCTGAGAAACAGAAAATAAAGCAAATTAGACAGACAGGATGACTGGAACTCTCATGACCCCGACAACAAAAATGGAAAGGGACTTGGGGGTAATCATACCAAATGACCTGAAGGTTAGCAAGCAATGTGAAAAGGCAGTAGGGATGGCTGGGGGAATACTGGGTTGTACAGGGAGAGGCATCACCAGTAGAAAACAGGAAGTTGTTATCCCTCTGTACAGTTGGTGAGACTCCATTTGGAGTACTGCATCCAGTTCTGGAGACTCCATCTCCGCAAGGACATAGAGAGGGTGGAGACAGTCCAGAGGAGGGCAACTAAAATGGTGCAGGGTCCACAACAGAAGCCATACGAGGAGAGACTAAAGGAGATTAAAATGTATACCCTTGAGGAAAGGGGAGACATGACAGAAATATTTAAGTACCTTAAGGGAATCAACAAAGTCCAAGAGGGTAGCATTTTTCAGAAAAAGACATGTCCAAGAACAAGGGGACACAATCTGAAGATAGATGTGGGACGGCTCAGGGGTAATGTGAGGAAGTATTTTTTCACAGAGAGGGTGGTGGATGCATGGAATGGCCTTCCTGAGGAGGTTGTAGAGTCAAAAACAGTGGGGGAATTCAAGAATGCATGGGACAGACATAAGGCAATTCTTGTGGGGGTAGGAAGAAATAGGCTGTTGGTTAACTAGGATCGGCAGCTTATCCGCTACGTAGGAAAATGGGCAGACTAGGTGGGCCAAGCGGTCCTTATCTGCCGTCAAAGTCTATGTTTACAAAAATCTGAGCATCCCTTACCTAAAACTCTTTACCTGCCCACTAGCTACAAAGACACTTGCCCTAGTCTGTGCTCCACTCACTATCCAGCTAGCTTTCTATGGCAGGCCCCCCTTACGTCAGATGTTGAGTGTTCCAGAGGCAAAGCTGGTGTTCAACTCCTTGATTTATACCCTTTTGGTTGTGGGGAGTGACTTCACCCCTTAAATGACAGTTCTCCAGTGTGTGTGTTAAGAGGGTGACATCATCTCCTGTGTGCTTCCTAAGTATCCCTGAGGTTTTACGACATCCACCTGCACTACTGTCTGTCTTATGGGCAAAGATACCTGGAAAAGACCCTCACAATGGCTTTATAACGTCATTGACTCCTGCCTGTTTACCCTGTCACTGATTACTGCTACTTTCCTCCGAGAAAATCGGCATCTATACAGTGGGTAACCAACTTTCCTTAGCTGCCTGTACATGTGACATTCCAACAGAATTTGTAACAGATAAATATTCTGAAACTACAAAAAGAACAAATGTCTCTGGTCACCTATCCTGTCACAGCCTGCAATTGTTCTACTGTACTTAAATTCTAGTTATACTGCCATGTTAACTATACCAAAACTGGGCGGTGTGTGCTGTTAACCCCATCAGGCAGCCACAGTTTTTCTTTTTTTACATACTACCATCTTGCCAGTCTGTCTCACCACCTCAGTTTCCCCCAGGTGCTATGTAAGTTGCAAAAGGGTATAAGCTTTTGCCCTACCTCGACTGCCTGCTCCGACAGAAATCCTAGCTGCACCCTATCTGGGTGATATGTATCTTCCCATTCCTTTGACCCTATCTGGTTTAGCTGTACTGCCTCAACAGTAAGCTTATGTTAAATTAATTCTTGTAGCTGTGCCATCCTGATAAGTGTTGTTTTATTTTATGTTTTGCTGAATTCTCCCACTGGGCAACACCCTTAGCCTAATACATACTCTCCCAGCCCTGTTGGTGAGCCTTAACTTCTGCTTAATATTACTCTGCTATGCTCACTGCCTGACCCATTACTGGTATAGCCCTCTCTTCCTACACTACCAGTGGTACTAGGGGTTGTCTGGAGCCTAACCAGACTGCACAATACCTGCTCCTGTACTCCTACTTCTCCCCTTTGGTGTTGCCCTTGCTGCTGTACACCCCTACAGCTCACCTCAGGAACCCTATGCATTGTCTATCCTCCTCAGACTTGTACATCTCGGGGTATGAGTATTGATCATATCCCTTTCCTCTCCCCAGCCTTTGGGGAGGGCAGACCTCGGATCGCTCACTCCTGACCCCTATCGGCTGGCACAATTCTGTATGGTTTTAGTGTCCTCAGATGTCTGCTTCAACCTGGTGAATGCTAATACTATATATGTCAGGACTACTGCCCCCCCCCCCAAAAAAAAGCAGTAAGCAAGAGGCTTTGATACCTCCCCAGGCATAGGTGTTTGGTGGTACTCTTCCTGCTTAAGTTAGGCCCTGTCCACCCCCACCTAGAACCCCGGCATCCTTCCAACAACCAACCCACAAAATCTGCCTTGAGTTTAGTTTGCCACATCATTCAGAACCTTCCAGCCAAAATTGATTGACTGGAAACTTGGGTCCTGGATTTAAAATTTGACATCTGATCTTTGCCTTTTCCAAGACCTGGCTATTCAGCAAAATCTCTGATGACAAAATAAAATTAACTGGCTACTGCATCCCTCACCCAACTCTCCCTGGGCTCCTTTCTCTTGATATTTTGTTTATTCAGGACAGGACCCTCACAGTTACCACTGTATACATCACCCCAGCCATGCAGAGGAGGGCCTGAGCACCATCTCTGACATGTTATCTGTCCTTAAGCAGGGAATGGATACTTCTCGGTGACTTTAATATGAACTTACCCATAAGCCAAGGTGACAAAGCCAGAGCTCTATCTGTGAACCTTGGTTTGAGACACATCATCACCGACCCCACCAGGGTAAATTACAAGTCTGGGTATGAATATACCCTGGACTGGATCGTAGTTTCCAACCCCTCCAAAATTTGCAACACTGGAGTACCCTGTGACTCATTAAATTACCACAGCCTGGTCTTTTGTGACAGGTTAGCCAGGCTCCCTCATACCCCCCAATCCCCAATGCACATCAACTCCATATGGCTCAAGGATCTTAACCTGGAGGCCTTCACCACAGCTCTGTTCTTTGCTGACTGGTCACCCCTAGATAATACTGTGGACAATGACTCAGACTATGATAGTTTCTGTAAAACATTCACTGGGATTTGTGATAGTCCTTGTCCTATGACATGACTCAGAGTCTGTGGCAACAAGCAGAAGTGCATCTCTGGGGATCTCTTAAGGCTCTTCAAAACTAGGGACAAAATATGGCCCCAGTACACAAAAAAAAATGAAAGACCTGGCCCGCCTGCAGGAATATGGAAATTTGCAAACTAATTACAAAGCAGTGGTTTGCAATGCCAAAATTAGCCACAATAAACCTGGTCTGTCCTCCAGTCTTGGGAATACCCAAAAACTGTGAAACAATATCATTAGTAAATCTAATGGCACCCAATCCTGGACCACTGAAGGTAAGGTCAGGTTACCTGCAACCCCAAGGCTATAAATAAGCAGTTCCATCCCAAAGGCTGCCCCCCGGCTGGTCTCACCAGTGTTGTCATATGGAACCTCCCTACCTAAATTCTACCTCAAACATGTCTGTGGAGCAGGTAGCCAAATGCCCAAGATGTTCTAATCCCAAACCCGTTTCTGACCCTAATGCGATTGACTACTGCTTGATTAAACTGCCTAGCGAGGCACTGGCTCACTCCATCTCATGCATTTTAGTCACTCTGCACTGACACCTACCCAAAACTGTGGAAGATGGCCACCATTATCCCAAGCCACAAATCTTGGCCTAGACACCTCATCTCCAACTACAGTCCCATCTCCTTACTTGCCTCCCTTTGGAAAGTCTTCATAAGGATCGTCTTTGACCAAACACCTGCCTACATCCAGCAGTATGACTTGCAGACCAGTGCCCAACCCGTATTCCACCCCATGCTCAATACTGAGACTGCCTTAGTGAATCACTGACTATGTGCTTCGAGCCTTGGGCTCTTGGAATTTTGTTGCTGCAATACTTGTGGACCTCACCAAGGCCTTTGACCTTGTGAACCATGATTTGACATCTGCATGCTTTCCTCACTCAATTTCTCTCCCAATGCCATATTTTGGTTTGACAACTGCCTCTCTGTGGCAAGGTGCACATGACTGCAATTGCCAATTGTGACAGGGTGGAATAGGACCCTGTCCCAGTTGTTAAGAGAAAGTGTTTAAAATGCAAGGATCTGTCCTTTCCTGTCTATTTGTCTATCCGGTTGTGCAACCATATTTTCCTGTGAAACTTCGGATTTGATCACCCCAACAATCTCGCAATTCTTTACCTCTCACTGTCTCTCAGTTCTCTCTCGCTGTCTGTCTTTTCCTCCCCTTGCATACCTGCTGATATAAAAATATGTGCAAATCACGGTATGGACATGTAACTGATATTGGGATCCCTTTTGTTTGGAAAAAATATAGTATTACCGTTGAAATGTATATAATTATATTTTGAGATAATTGCAGAAAGCTATTGTAAACTCTAGAGCAGTGATACTCAGTCCTGAATGGCTTAAGAGCCACATGAGCAGTCATGTTAGCCAAGGAGCCACAACATACACTCCATAGAAAATGCTGGCAAACACACTCTAGTGTAAAAGAAAATATTTCAATTACTAAACATTTCTTTCATTCCATTTATTAAACATTAGTTAACATTTGCACAGTCTGACAGGGTGCAGCTTGCAAGAAAATTTGCAATAATCTTTGAAAATAATGCTTGCTGGTGTACAATGTAGTGGTATTATAGTGCATCCTGGTTGGTTAATACTGAGTAGTGCGGGAACTACAGTATTTGCATCACCTACTGGGGCGAGCCATAGGTGATAAGCTGAAGAGCCACATGAGGCTCTAGAGCCATGGTCTGAGAATCACTGCTCTAGAGGTTACCCAAGTGCTAATCTTTCAGCCTTTTGCAAAATCTGTAGGGGCCTCAGCAAGCACATTGTGTTCTAGCAGCTCCTGCCTGATATTTACAAAAACAGGATGCTTGCTAAGAGTGTGGGTTGAAAAGACTTATAAGAGCTAAGCTGCAACTGCCAGAAAGATCAGAAGAGAAAGGGACACAGAGACTGAAAGAAAGCTATTTTATTTTGCCTTTGTAAACAGTTATACTGAACAAGTTTTGTGCTCCCAGGTCGCTCCTGTAAAAAAGCTTTCAGCTTAGTGTGCTATACCTGGTTAAAACAACTAAATAAAAAAAAAAAGTTTATTTTATGATACTGCTAGTGTAAATAAATATTTCTGGTGAATTCTACAACTGCTCCTGGTTTCCCTATGCTTCCTAACCTGTGCCTTGACGACACCAGTGTCCACTCAGATTTTCATCCCATCAAATGTGGTGGCCCACAGGGCTCCATCCTTGGTCCCCTACTATTCATGCTTCCCCTCAACTCACTCCCCAGTGCCTGCCCATCCACCATAACCTTGCCGTATGCTGATGATGCTGTCATCTTCAGCTCGGGCAGGGATCTGGCAACTTTAAACAAAGTTATGCAGCATGATTCTGACCTCCTTCAAACTTGGTTGTTGGATAATAAGATGGTCCTCATCACCAAAACAAAAAAAATTTATGTTTTCTTCGGAGACCCATAAGAAAGCAGCCTGCCCTCCTTTTCTTATCCACAGTTTAGGAGGCACTGTGCTGGAGCTTGTATCACAATTTAAATAACAAGGCATCTTTCTGGAAAGCACACCATCCTCTGACCCCCACATCAATTATCTGATACAAACTCTGCACCAGAGTGTGGTCTACACCCGGACAAAAAGTTCTTGATCTAGGAAACCAAGATTACTTGCACTCAGCCTGCTGTTCCGTATTATTGACTATGGTTCTCCTGTGTATGCTGCTGTTCCTTCTAGAGCTCTTGCTAGGGTGCGCACTGTGTACAATAGTATATGTCACTTCCTGACTGGCCTGCCCTATCATACCCACTACTGCCAACTGTAGAAATCCACTGCCTGCTTCTCCACAGAGGATCACTTCACCCACAGGTCGGTGGTGCTCCTATACAAGGTGACACGCTAGGAGAATTCCCCTCTTGCATTTCCTCCCTCTTTCCCTACTTTACCAACAAGCTGAGGACTCACTCTCAGCCCAAATTCACTTTCCAACTCCTCTGTAGAAACACAGCTGCCGTAGAAAGAGTTCTGTCCTTCAGGACAATTGTCCCCTTTAGCCATCAGCATCCCTTCCTTTGGCGTTAGCCTCTATCAGCACATGTCGGACAAAATGCACTGTAGCTCTGTGTGTTATTTTCTGACTTACACCATGTTAACAGCTTGTACAATGTTACTTACACATTATTCTTGTGATGTACCTTCAATGTATAAGTATACTTTGTTTTTTCACAACTGATCACTTATGAAAATGGGTTATGTAGCTCATCTTGCTATCCAGTATAATAAACAGCATGAAATACTGTACAGTAAATGAAATCTAAAATAGTACGGGAGAACTGGAGACAAAGTAATGCTTTGCCAGATGACACAGATATCACATACAGATAAACAAAATGTAGGCCATATACAGCAAATGACTGGAATTGGTGCCAAATATAGTTTTGTATTATACAGTGAAATTTTAAACAATGTTCAGGGCTACTAGCAAAAAACCTCTACAGAATCCAACAGGATTAAAGAAGGAGGTCGCCACCTACAAAAATGAAAATTATGTACCTACCATAATTCTTGATATTCCTGTGTACCTTCACCATTCATCACTGGTGGGTGTCTGCTGGAAACAGGCACCCCGTGGGAGACTTTTTTTTGGGGGGGAGGGGCCGAAGCTGTCGGCACTGCCCACAATGCCGACGTATTATGTGGCGCTCACGGATTGGCCAGTAACGGCCGTTGGGTCCTCTTCCACCTCAGTTCTGCATGAAGGAGACACTGGAGAAATAAGTAAATAGAAAGAAGGGTGGGGCAAGGGAGCCCAAGAGACAGTAAAAGGAAAGGAATAAACTGAAAAAGAGTATGCCGACGAGAGGACAGGAAAGAGAAGGAGGGGCCTGAGGGTTGTGGACCAGGAGGCCCCAGTCCCCGAGTGACCAAGGGAGGAGAAGGGAGCAAGGAAAAATAGAGAGAAAGAAGAAAGTAGGTATGGGATGGGGGGGTGGCCTTGGCCCCCAAACAAACAAGAGGTGGTTCAGAAGGAACACCAGGGTAAGAACCCTGGTGAGAAGAGCTACAATCTAGAGGTCTAAGTGCTTGGATTAGCAAGAAACACAGCGGGGCTGCAAAGTTTTACTGATGTGCCCCTCCAGACTTAGGCAGAGCTAGCACTACTCAGAGGTTGAAGAGGAAGCACAAGGAAATCAAGGAAGGTTGCGCCACAGAGTTTGGAGGAAGGCCACCTCCAGTCTCATTCCCAACAGTTCGAGGACTGTCACAGTTCTTGACCCCCCCGAAAACACCAAAGGGTTTGGGGGAAGGGGGAGGAAAAAATGACACTATGGAGGATAAGGGCATTCCAGGAGGCCCGTGGCACCTCCACCAGCCTGACAGACCCAGAGAGTGTGTCATGTAAGGGGTCCAGTAGAGGAGGAGCCCTCCAGAGACCCAAGAAGTAGAACCCCGAACAGTTCGAGACTCGCTCAAATCCAGACCCTGCTCCACAGACTCCCCTCCCCCCAATAACTGTTGGGAATGGAGAACTATGGGGGGGCAGGGGTTTGGGGTAGAAGGAAGGCGGCACATCTCAGGGACTGAGGCCTCGAGAGGGGAAGGTGGGAGGGAGTCAGTGATGAATGGTGAAGATACACAGGAAGATCAAGAATTACGGTAGGCACGTAATTTTCATATCTTATCTGTGTCAGTCTTCACCATTCCTCACTGGTGGGTGAGTACTGAGCACCCCCAAAGGGGGCCCAATAACCCTGAGGGGACAAAACATCCCTCAGTCCCCCTCCCCAGGGGGGCCCTCCACTAGCCAGTTTAAAGCTGGGACTCATCGGAGTGATATGGGTCCCCTTCACCTTAGGGGAAGGAAGGCAACCCTGAAGCTCCTGTCTCACTCTGTAGGAAAACAGATGGGTCCCCTGGAAGGGGGAGGCCAATAACCTGTGCCAGGCTAAAGGTGACAACCTTGACAGGTGAAACTAATGCAGACTGCTGTCCCAGCAAGCCATGAAGTGACCTCAATGGCGTCGTATGATGCTCTTGATTGGTGCTTCGCCAACTTCAGGCCTATAGCGGAGAGGGCTATGGCTTGCAGGGTAGCCTCCGAATCAGGCAGTGATGCTAGAGCTTGTCCTAGCATTGCCCACAGATGCCTGTTGTAGGCAGCGTGGTGCGCCTGATGTGAGATGATTGCCAACAGGCTCCACGCTGAAGAGAAATCTCTTCACTCCATCTGATCCAACTCTTGAAAGTCGGTCTTGGGAGGCCTATCACGGACCAGGTGTCGAAGCCTGAAAGGGGTGTCCAGCCATGTCAGTCCAAAACCTGGATGAGGCAAGATGCCTAGAGACCTGCGTGTTGCACAGTACCTCCAGTGGCAGTCCATAGGGGCTGGTTCTTAGGAATACGGACGCTGCCAGGCACTGTATGACGCTTGCCGGAAGGGAACTGGCAAGGACGGGACTACCAAATGATGTGCCCCATATTCACCTAGGAAGGTAGGTAATGTAAGGTAAGGTAAAGTAAAATTTATTTATATAAGGCACCCTTCCTGAGCTCAGGGCGCCTTTACAAAATTTCAACATAACAATACATTTAAAATCCCTTACAATTAACACACATTTAAACATCACAGACATTAAGTTTCCAGAAATTCTGGTTCAAACAAGAAAGTTTTCAGGTTTTTTTTAAACCCTTCTACAGTCAGACTATCACGTATCTGACGAGGTAGAGAATTCCACAGGGTAGGTGCCATAAAGGCAAAAGTTCTTCCACCAGATGTTTTCAAGGTTACCTTGGGAATCTCTAGCAATCCCTTGTCAGAGGATTGGAGTAAGCAGGAGGGACAGTAAGAAAACAGGAGTTCTTTCAGGTAGTGGGGTCCCAAACTATGTAGGGCCTTATAGGTCGGCAACGCAACCCTGAAGGTGATCCGCCACTGTACAGGCAGCCAGTGCAGTTCACGCAGCACAGGTGTTATATGACTGGATCTAGGGCTCCAGTCAACAACCTGGCCGCCGCGTTCTGCACCAGCTGCAAGTGGCAGATATCCACCCCCGGCAGCCCTAGATAGACGGCATTGAAGTAATCAAGATAACTGGTAACCAAGGCGTGGACCAAAATAGGAAGATATTCAAGTGGAACTAGGTGTTTCACCTGTGCTATATTCCTTAGATGAAAAAAGGAAGATTTGACTTCAGCCGACACCTGTGTCCTCAAGGTCAGGCCCTCATCAAACATAACACCAAGGTTACGCACCTGGCCAGAGGCTATAAGTGGGGTCCCCCAGAAATAAACCTGATGGTGTCCCCATCCATGAACCTAACATCCTCACCCTTGGATCCACCACCAATACCTCTGTTTTACTTGAGTTCAACCTAAGCCAACTGGTACTCATCCAGTTCTGTATCTCCAGCAGGCAGTTGTTAAACACTGTGATGAATCAGACTTCTGCCCGGGCACAAAAGACATGTAGAGCTGAGAATCATCAGCATAGCAATGAAAACTCAGCCCATACCGTCTTATAACGTCCCCCAATGGAAGCATATACACCGCAAACAACATGGGAGACAAAACTAAACCATGTGGCACCCCACAGGGCAGGCAGTGAGAGGCCAAGGAATAAATCCCCAACACTACTCTGAGTCCTACCCTCAAGGAAAGATCGAAACCAGCTGTGGATCACCCCTCTTAGTCCACAAAAAAACACAGGCGCTCGAGCAACACCCCATGATCTACGGTGTCAAATGCTGCTGAGAGATCAAGGAGAAACAAGATGGAATGAGCTCTCCAGTCTCTCACTATCAGGAGATCATTTAGTACCCGTACAAGAGCTGTCTCAGTGCTATGCAGTTTCCTGAAGCCAGACTGGAGAGGGTCATAGATACTGTTGCATGCTCAATATTGTCTCTAGCGTAACAGGAGATGTGCAAGTCCCTAACCAACCTTGACAGGAAGTGCTGATACTGGGCCTGATCAGCATCTGAGGACAGGTGGACTGAAGGTTCCTCCTCCTCAGTGAAAGAAGACAAGGAGGTCAAGGAGCTTGATGAATCAGACTCTGGCTGCGGTGGAGGAACTGGTCAGAAGACCTGCTCGTCCATGGCCCTAACGTATTGAGGGAATGCCGCAGCCTGAGACCGGAACTGATCCCAGGTCAAAGGCCCTAAGGGCCAACATGGCCTGGGAAAAGGGAAGCTGGGCACAGAGGCACGGGCAAGCCTGTGACCCGATGTGACGTGCCTCTTCTTGGGCTAGCAGAATCCACAGGAGAGTCTGGCATCAGAGAAAAAACACAGGTCTGTAGATTCACCATTTTATCCTGAAAATCAAAATGGTGAGGGCTTAACCCTGTAGGGTGAGCTAACCTGTGAGGGGACTGGGGCCACATGGATCCAGAAAGGCAGACCCCAGCCCCACCCAGAGGAACCTCCATGGGGGAACAAAGGGATCAGCACTACGGCTCCTTCCCTGACCCTGGAGGGTCATGGAAATGTGCTGTGGTCCCTTGCCCCTTATCCTCAACCCTGAGGATTCTGAGGAAGCCCTCTTCCTCAACCCCTGTGCCAAAGGCTTCCTCAATTCCACAGGCCCCCCTGAGGAGGGACTCAGGAGGAGGGGGCTCATTCCTGATCCTGAGAGGGGAAATGGCACAGGGAATGGCAGCCACTTCCTCACTCAAGAACCTGACTGCCACACCAGCAGCAGAGGGACCAGAAGGTGGCAGCTGACCTCCCCAGCCAGGGGTGGCTGGGAGATCAGCATGAATCTCAGCCACCTGAACCACTGGAGGGGGCACCTGGGGAGATGTTAGGGTGCTGGGTCATGGGGATCCCTCTGATTCTGAAGAATCAGGCAGTCAATCCGGATCCACCTCAGAATCGTCCGCCTCTGAGGAGGAGACAATTATGAAGGGCTCCAGATTGGTGGCCCTGAGGGATCCCCCAGTCATGGTGCCGTGAATGGTGCCACAACCTGGCCGCACACCCTTCGGTGCCGTCCTAATCATCTGTGCTGTACGTGGCTCTGGGATCCATGAGGGCATCCAGGAACATCCCGCGCCAGGACCCACAGCCATGGGCCCCGACAACGGGGGAGCCTGCACCTCCCAAGGAAGGGTGACTGCCAAGGTGGTTCTCCCAGCCCAGCCTCGAACAGGGCCAGACTGGTCCTCCAGCACTGCAGCAGGGACCTCCTCCATGGCAAGACTGGAAGAAGAGGCCCCCTCTTCACCAGACTGTATAGGCCCAGGAAGGAACCCGGAGGTAGGGCAGAGAGTCCTGAGCTTGGACCGGCGCACGCGACACTGCCCCCCAAAAGTCGGCAGGGCTCTGTCGAACTTTAACACGTGGTGTTCTAAAACTCAATGGTCCTTCAAGAAGCAGGTGTCGCAAGCATCCATATCATGCTGGGGACCAAGATAGGAGAGGCACACACCATGTTGGTTGGTCATGGAAATCTGTCGGCCACAGGGATACCGACACATATGGGGCCAACCAGTTTTCTTAGATCACTTTTTGTCCGATAACTAGACATGATGGAAAGGTAACAAAATGTAAAATCAGCAAAGACTCGATGCCGCACACAAAATAAAAGGAAAGGTCTAACCTGTCTGGAGCGGTGTTCAGTAGCAAAACCGAGGCAGATCTGAAGGTTTAAAAGCATCAAACTATGGGGTCGTCGTAGGATCTACTAGGCCACAGTAGTCTCAAGTTGGCTGGGGTGCTGTCTCAATGGTGGGAGAAGCATAACTGAGATGGACCCAATGGCTGTTACTGGCCAACCCGTGAGCGCCATGCAATAGTCGGCCTCGTGGGCGGCGCCGATGGCGTTGGCCCCTCTTCCGAAAAAAGAAAGTCTCCCGCGGGGTGCCTGTCTCCAGCAGATACCCACCAGTGATTAATGGTGAAGACTGACACAGGTAAGATCAAAAATAAGGCCTCAGTTTGGTCAAATGACTGTTTCATACATAGCAGCTTCTTCTTGGAATCAACTACCCATGCCAGTCAATGCCTGATTTAAAACAGCATTGAAATGGATCTTATTTGATTGTCACTGATTATAGTTTTATTGCATCAGCTTTGTTTTAAAAAAATGTATTGCTTTTTATGCAGGACAATCATAATAATAGGCTCATACCCAGTGGTCCTAGCCTGATAAAATATAAAATTATTCCAATTGTTTTGTCACAGCTAGCATCATCAGAAGTCAGTTGCACTGCATTCTAAAAAACAGAAATTCAAGTTACTGCATTTTTTAATGACAGCATTTAGATGACAAATATAAGCTTTGCCCCATACAGTTTGTTGACAGCTAAGGTATCCTCTGGAGATTAAATCACACCACCCGGACTGTGATATCACACAGCCATTCCACAACAGTAGACTTTGACGTCACAAGCAGTAGATAATGACTTTAGTTCCAGGAGGAGCTGTAAGTGTATAGTAAGTGGCACAGATGTAGATTCCATGCATATGTTCATTCGACAGAGTCCTCTCCTTAAATGTACCTAAAATTATTTTCAGTTTTCATGTATTCCTTAGGATGGTACTCTGGGTAACATGTTGCTCGCAGACAGCTAAACTAGATAAACCTTCTCAAATGGTGGGACAGATAGCTGTAAATAGCCAGTAAACTTCTTATAATTGTCTTGACGGTGAGGGATTTATGATGCAGCATGATAAACTACAGACTCAGAGCCCAGAATTCTGCTAGGACTGAAGTTTACCCAGTCCCTTGGTTGCATAACCAATCAAAACTGGCCAGAGTTTGAATGGAACGGACTGGATGTTTAAAAAGACATAGCTGCCAAAGGCAACATTATGTCCAAGCACAGTGGCATCATGGAAAGTGGCTCAGTGGCTGAATATCTGTGATGCACAAGTGGGGAAAAGTCTCTCCCCCTGTGATGCTCGGAGGGAAGCTGTGTGCAAGTTCTGGGCATCCAACAAAGAAAGGGCCCCTCCAATTACTGTGTGCCTGTTTTGAGAAAAGGAGAGAATCAAGCCTGAAACTTCGACCTAGTCCTGTACATGTGAAGTGTTCCCTACTTCCTTGGTGTTTGAGTTGGACAGTGAAACCTTTATAATTAAGAATTTTAGCTTCAGTTTAGTTTGCATATTTTGATTCAGTGCATTCATTTAGTCTAAAACATCTTTATTTTGATTTTCCTAGTGTGTTCAGTAGCCCCCCTCCCATTTATACTGATGCACTATGGGGTTCCATCTCCAAGAATAAAACTGAGACAACTTCTACAACAGAAACATGTGGTGGCGTTCCTGAAAGAGAACCGAGATTCTTATTTGTGGAGGTCTTGTACTAGGGAAGCAAGGACCAGCAGTGAGACAAAAAGAGAAAAGCCCACTAGTGAATTCACAGCAGGCTGGTGGCAGCATTGGTGAAGTGTAAAAAGCCAGCTGTCAGTAAAGAACACTAGGACAGTCCTTAACAATACAGAACAGCATGACTTAATTGGAAATATTTTATACACGAGTTCTGCTAACGTTAACTGGGATTTGCTCACTGGTCACCAGTGCCCCTCTTTAAGCTAACAAATAAAATTTCCTATACAGTCAAACAGACTGAAAAATCATGCATGTATGGCATTTTAATTTAATAACAACATTAATATAAACTATTCACCTTGATCTAATTTAAATATTGACTTTTTTTTTTTTTACTTTCTATGTTTCCCTCTGCATCTGTTGGTCTGGGTCTTTTCGGCACATTTACAGTTTCTTGATCCCATGCCAACTGAAGTAATTGCCATTGACCACCAGACACCCACTGTTATCTCCTCATATAGGGTCCTGAACATAACTGTCCAAGTGCAGCCAGCTGGATCTCACCCACAAGAATTCAACTTCCCCAGCTGGGAGGGGGCAAGGCAATTTTATTTGTTCGGCACCCTATCTAGAAAGGCTCAGTGCACCTTACGGCATTGAAAAAGCATTCACTGGGTAACACTGTGTGTTACTATATTAATTTGCACCTAGCCTACTAAATGTTTAGTAAATTGTCAGTTTGCTTGTAGCAAATCACTCTTACTATTACTGTTTATTTTTATGGCTAAGTCCCTGTTCTGATTCGAACTTTCTTTCTTTCACTGCTTGATTTTTGGCTAAGTCCCTGTTCTGATTCCAAGCCCCAAACATTTTGTTTTCTCATTTTGTTTAACTTTGGATATTCCTGTTCTTTTTCCCAGCCCCTGCCATTTTCCTGTAGATTCCCACTCCTGTAGTTCTCTGCCCCTCCCTGCGTTTAAGTCAAGAGACCAGCCCTGCACATTTAAACTTTTGTTTTTCACATATCCCTCCCTGCCCTTTTTGCTGGCTTTTGTGTGTTTGCCAAATACTGCTAGAATTTTAGACTGTATGCTCCTCTGTCTTGTTACTCTGCCTGAGCTGACGGAGTTGCGCTAAGTGTTTGCTGACTTTTCCATTAACAGATTATATCTTCTAACCACTAGAGGGCTATATCTCTGGTAGGAGTGAAATTTACTATGTCCACTCCATCATTAGCAGGTTATATGTGCCACTAGGGGCTCCTATCCTATCTGGCACATCAAGTGCCTACCTAGATACAATGATGCTGTCTCATCTGCTCCTTCGCTTCTTTGTGTTCACGTTGCTGATTTCACACACGAGCATACCAGGAGCCAGCTACCCCTCCCAACCTCCCTGTTACGTGCTCAATAAAATCTACCTTAATCCTGGTACTCTTGCCTCTGATCCTCTCTCAGCACACAGTAGCTCTATGCCTTATGACTGGTTTGACGCTTACCATCAGAGATGGGTAACATGCACCCATACTTTATCACTCTCCCCTCTATCCCTCATGCCCACCCTCTAGGAACGGCAACAACAACTAAGCTGAGACACCGGACAGAGGCGGACAGCAAGACTTACCTACAGGCAGTTAATATTATGCCTGCTCAAACTTATACTTATGTTGTTACTGCTGTCTGGAAATATTCACCCAAACTCTGGCCCCAGCCCACCATGTAAGGCAGCCTCTTTAATGCGGCTGGGGTTACTTACTTGAGCAGCTATGAGCATCTGCAGTCTCCTCCCTAAACTTGATGCTCTATAAGTCTTTGTTAACCAACATAATCCAGACATCCTGACAATTGCTGAAACATGGCTAACACCAAAAATCCCTGACATGGATATTGCCCTGCCATGTTACACCATCTTCACGCTGGACAGGACTACCAAGCGAGGAGGGGGGATGTGCAATCTACCTCAAAGAGTCACTCATGGGACACCCCCTGCCAGTACCTACTGCTGGTTCAACCACACAAATACTAGCCATCAAAATTCTACTAGGTGCCCATAATAAGGCACTTACTGTAGCATCAGTGTACATCCCTCCTAAAGAACAGGGGAGGGGTCTCAATTCATTCATGGACTTTATCAGAAACTAACCCCCTGCTCAGAGTTAATTCTGATGGGAGGTTTTAATATTAATTGGCTTGCACCTGAGAATGGGAGCTTGAGGGACACCATCTCTGCCGCAAACTTTTCCTAGCTGGTTAATTCCCTGACTAGATCCAACTACAAAATGGGATGAAGCAGCCTACTGGATTGGGTCCTAACCAGTCAGCCTGATCGCATTACTAACACTACAGTCCTCCCAGACACGCTCAGTGACCATTCCCCTGCCATCTGCATGTGAACAAACAAATTCTGCAAACCTCTACCAAAGACAATCACTAGCAAGGTCCTAGCACAGGGTCATCTTGAACCCCTCAAATCCCTCCTCAGAGTGCAAGACTGGACTCTCATCGACAGTGCAAAGGGTGTCAACACGTCACTTTATTTCATCAACACCTTTAATGCTGCCTGCGACTCCCATGCACCCCTCAAAAAGCGCAAAATCAAAGGCCCTTGCAACATCTAGCTCTCTGCAGACTTAATTAGCTCGTATGAAATCAAGGGACCACCTCTGGCATCAGGCACGAGCCACCGGCATACAATCGGACATTCAGAAATACAAAAGAGCACAGAATGATTTCGCAAGGTCCATCCGCCTTGAGAAAAATACTACAAGGGAGTGCTTACTGACACGTGGGGCAATGGTAAAGCTTTCTGGAATAATATCATAGAGGTTACAGGGAAAAACCCGAAAATATCACCTACCTTACTTGATGTTGCTGGGACTACAACTCTGGACCCCCTAACTATTGTCAATACCTTTAATAATGCATTCACGGACCTTAGCAGTGTTCTTCCACCCGACTTTTTTGATGTGGATGACACTCCGACCAATCCTGCAAACTCTGCCCCAACAGCCAGTCACCCGCCATTCTACTTCAAAGTTGTCTCATTGCATGAAGCCCAAAAATACATCCATAAAGCAACTGGTAAATCTAGACACAGTGGGGACTCCCTTGACCTCAAACTGCTGTCCCTCACCCGTAAGGAAGTGTTAGCACCTTTAACCAGGATCTTTAACCTCTCACTCAGACTCGCACAGTTTCCTAATAAATGGAAATCATCCACGGTCACCCCAGTCTACGAAAATGGAGACAGGACTCTTCACGAGAACTACCAGTCTATCTCCATATTACCACCTCTCTCTAAGGCTCTTGAATGCACTGTAGCTGACCAGCTTACTGCATATCTTGACAAACATAAGATCCAATGTGCCCAACAACATGGCTTCAGAAAAGGGCATAGCACCGCCTCGGCCCTTATGGAATTCACCGGTTCTATACACAGCTCCCTGGATCATGATCAATTAGTTGGTGCTGCCTTCCTCGACTAGACAAAAGTATTTGACATGGTCCATCACCCTTTACTACTGGAACAACTACTTAATGCAGGGCTCTCCTCCTGACTCCACTGCCTGGTTTAAAAGTTATCTGGACAACTGCACTCAAGTCAAAACTGTTGACGTCCTCTCTGACTCAAGACCTGTTTGCTCTGGGTTCCTCAAGGGTCCATCCTGGGCCTACTCATATTCAGTCTCTTTCTAAGTAGTCTCCCAAGCTCCTGCCCTGAACAAATCCTACTCTATGCAGATGATGCCGTAATCTACACAACTCATCCGGACCCTATACCGCTTGAGAATCAGCTGCAACTCGAATTTGCCTCAGTAGAGAAATGGTTTCGTCATAACAAGTTGATACTAATCTATAACAAAAACTAAGCTTATGCTCTTCAGCAGGTCCCACAACAAGCACATGCAACATCCTCTGACTATCACTAGCTGCCTTGGTACTGCCCTCAAACAACTACAATTCTTTAAGTATCTTGGAGTCACCATAAACAACAACCTATCATATGGGGTGCATAAAGATAATGTTGCTAAAGCTGTAAATATTCGTATTGGTCTACTCAATAGACACGGATAATCTCTGACCCCTGAAGCCTTAAGGATAGTTGTACAGAGCTCTATTATTTCCATAATTGACTATGGATTGATCATCTATGGACCTGCAACTGATACTGCCCTCCAGCATATCTCCAATGCTCTTAACAAGGCATGTCACTTCGTCTCAGGAGCCCACCGACTCACCCACATGTGTGATCTCTATGCCTCAATCGGCTGGCTACAGCTGAAAAATTGCATCAAATACCAACTGTGCCTGGTGGCCGAGAAAATAACCTTCGGCCTCTTGCCACCTGGAGTACAAGGTCTCCTAAGCCCCCCTCATAATCCACGCCGCACCTAAGGTTCTAAATCTCAGCTCCTAAAGGTCCCTCATTGCTGAACCACACGGGGCAAAGATTGTTCACCTACAGGGCCCCCCTCTGGATGAATGCTTTCAGCAATGACATCTCTTCTGAAATTAAGCTGGGCCCATTCAAATCCAAGCTTCGGTCACTACTCTCTACAGCTGGCACCTGTGACTGTCTCCCTTAACCATGTTTTCCCAAGCCTCGACTTAGCACTTGACCTCCTTCATAATAACTTCGCACTCTTGCCTCCTACCTCTCCCTGCATCCCCCTACCCCTCCACCCTTCCTCCCCCCTTCCTCACATCCTCCACTCCCACCCCTCTTTTACTCTTCCCAGCCCACCCCCCATCCCTTCCTACACCCTGTGCCCTGTCTGTCTTGACAAAGCCTGCTGACTGATATCAATGTACTGTATGCATCTTCCTGTGCCTGAAACTGATTAGCATAATGTGTCTCTGTTGTTTTACGTTGACTGTCCATTATGATTTTGCATCTCCTATTTACACTTTATTGCACTGTACTGTACTTTACTGTCCTGTTGTATCTGTTGTCCTTTCTACTGACTTGGAACCTTTGTAAAAGAGCTCTTAGCTCAAAGGTATATGTAATCTGAGACTTAAAAATAATTAAATAAAACAAATTTCATACTCAATAGTTGGATCTCTGTGATACAGCTAATGGAAGAGATGGCTCGCTGCTCATCATGGCTACTGCTGGAGACTGTGTCAGTATTTTGTATAGTTACTGATGTACGGTGTGGGAAGCCACATGTCAATGATCATAATTCTGAGATATACTGGGATCTGAATGCCACTGGGTGATGAAGCGCTTTGAATTGAAGTACCCTGAGGCAGTCTGAGCTGTCAGTCACTGGCAATGACCATCTAATCAGTGAAGGCTCAAGGCATGCTTGTAGCTGGATCTTGCAGAGACTCCTTGTCTGATGGCGAATAATGTCAAAAAATGTTGGCATTAGTAAAAAAATAAATATTTTTACATATTTCCATAACAGAATGACATCAATCTCCTGTAAATGAAGGTTTTCATTTATCACGAGTCCAAGAAATGGAAATTCATGCCCTTCTATAATGACTATCAACTAATGATTAGTACCTGCCTGGTTGGTTAGTTTAACAGCCCGAATAATTTTTAACTTTACAAAATAAATCACTCCCTCCTGTTTGTTTAGATGGGTAGACTGGAAGTTTCAGGCATCCAGGCTGAAACAGAAGGCATCATGCACTAATTACTATATTGTTCTTGGCACCTTGTCTAAAACACTAAAACAACAGAAACTGGATATTTAGTATGTCTTTCCCGGTTAAAACATTCTGAATAAATAAATGATTCGCATTACCACATAAAAACTCACTTTGGATTTAAAATGCCGAAATAGAAACAGAGAAATTGACAGCAGACATGGAGCACTAGGCCCATCTAGTCTGCCCATTTTCCCTGCCTACTGTAAAAGCCGCAGACCCTACTTGATCTCATGCTTTACCTCCTTGTTCCTGTTGCTAGGGTTTGCCTATGTTCCATGTATGCTTGAATTCCTCCACTGTGTTTGCCGCCACCACCTCCAATGGGAGTCTATTCCATGCATCCACCACCCTTTCTGTGAAGAAATACTTACTCACACTATCCCTTAGCCTACCCCTTCCAACCCCATGTCATGCCCCCTCATTCCTGGACAGCTCCTTTTCTGAAAGATGCTACCCTCCGGTACCCTATTTATGCCTTTTAGATATTTGTACGTTTCTATCGTATTTTCCCTGTCTCTTCTCTCCTCCAGGGTATACATACTGAGGTCTCCCAGTTTCTCCTCATATGACCTTTGGTGAAGGCCCTGCACCATCTTTGTTGCCCATCTTTGAACTGCCTCCACCCTGTCTACATCCTTTCAGAGATGCAGACTCCAGAACTGGACACCATTCTCCAAATGAGGCTCACTAATGATCTGTACAATGGCATCATCACCTCCTTCCTTCTGCTGTGATACCTCTCCCTACGCAACTCAGCATCCCACTGGCTCTCCCCACAGCCTTGGCACATTGTTTGGCAATCTCTAGGTCATCAGATATATTTACCCCAGACCCCTTTCCTGTTTGGTGACCATCAGTTTCCCCTCCCCCCCATCATGTAATCCTCCCCTGGGTTCTTGTACCCCAAATGCATGATTTTTCACTTTTTCACAAAAAATCTCAGCTGCCACACTCTGGACCATTCCTCCAGTTTATCTAGGTCCCTCCTAATTTTTTCCACCCTTTCCGGAGTGTCCATCCTGTTGCAGATCTTAGTGTCATCCACAAAGAGGCACACCTTCTCCTCCAGCTCCACCGCAATGTCACTTATGAAGACATTAAACAGGTCTGGACCCAGGACTGATCCCTGTGGCACCCTGCTGGTCACCCTCCTTTCCTCAGATTGAGCACCATTTACCACTACCCTCTGTCTTCTATCACTCAACCAGTTCCTAACCCTGTGACCCTCTCCCAGGCTACCCAGCTTGTTCACAAGTCTTGAGTCACACCATATGTAGGAGGTAGTATAGCGTAGTGGATAAGGGCACTGAGCTGAAGCTGGCCCAGTGGCATTGAGGGCTGAGGTGCTGGTTACCCGTGTTTAGGAATGAGCATGGGTCACCGGGGGTTGACAGGGGAGGAGAAATATTGAGCATCCGACGGACTGCTCTCCTTCTCTGGTGAGGGTGGTCCTCAGTGGTTGGCACTTGCCTGCTCCCTAGCAGAGGCTGGGGGACAGGGCACCACGTTGCAGAAGGCGGAGGAGTTGGGGCAGATGCTTGAAGAGAGCACGTGTGGACGCATGCACGTTCCTCTCCGTGGGTGTCATTGCATGCCCAAACTCCTGGGAGAAAAAAAATGAAGAGCCATGGCACAATGGTGGAGGGTGCCATGCAGGCTCCACTCCTGGACAGCCACAGTGCTGGCCCACTCAATCTGGTCCCCAGCGGGGGTTCGTTGGGGGCAAGCCCTGGGAGTTCAGTTCAGCGCCAGATGGTGGACACCAGGGGACAGGGCTGGGGGTTCCCTCCAGAGGACAGCTGGCTAACTAGAAAGAAATAGCCAAAAAAGGGCAGTGAGCTGCAAACCTGGAGACCTGGGTTTGAATCCCATCAGCCCCCACTTGCATACTGTGTGACCCTAAGCAAGTCACTTAATTTCCTTGTGCACCCTGGTTGCACCTGGAAACAAGCTCTGGCTTAGTGTTCCTTTCCTGGCTAAACAATCCCCCCATTCTTCCCCCATATGTGTCACTGGTACCTCGAAAAGACTGCAACTAGGTCATGTGAAAATTAATAGCGGAGCCACAATATAATTACTGAACATGTTGTGGTGATTTGCATTTGATTCTCTTCTCTCTGAGAAAACAGTATAACTCAGTCAGGAACTGACTTTCAATGCTGCCTTATGCTGCATGATTTAGAATAGGTTACCTGTTTTCTAGTAACGCACAGTAAGGTATGTACTTTATACAGTATATAGTTCTTTAGTTTGCCACTACGGTTTATAATATATTTAACTTCTCTGTCAAATGGTTCAACTGTTTACTCACACTGTTTATTATTTCACCTGGAAACATGTACTGATCTACAGTTCAGTTTGAGTTGAGTGACAAAACTTTAATCATCACATAGAAATAATCAAAATAGGAGGTGAGAACAGAGTAGAAACAGGATGTAAACTACAGTGATATGACAAATGACATCAAACTATAGCAAGTGCAGAGAAGGCAGACACTAACCATAGTAGCAGGTAGGGATGGACGCGGCCCTGACCTGAGCTTAATGAGAATTTCTCAACTCTTACATCCAGGGTTCTTACAGCTCAAAACTGTGGACTATGAGGTCCAGGGTTGTATCCCACCACAGTTACTGTGTGGCTATGACTGAGTCACAGGACCTCCCCGTTAGTTCCCATTTGTAAATTCAGGTATACACAGGACTGTAATAAAAATATGCTTTATCACGGTTAGCCTCACAAAACAAACCCTGCTCTGTTCACTATTTTACAGCTACAATAATAATTGTAAAATAAGCTGTTTGTGATGCATGAAAATATTTTTAAAAAGTAGTAACCATGTATGTAAAGCATTTACTAGCACTATTTTTTTTATAAGCTTTTGGCCGATACCGACGCCTTATGTGGATCCTTGCCACTGTACCACCTTTACTTTCCTGAAGCAAGGGTGGGCTTTGGATGGAAACACAAATGTGCTGACTACCCTGCCCACTCATTTCTGTTCTCCATTGAGCACTTGCTGCTGAAAAGCAGGAACTATGGTGGCAAGGGATATATAGATACAGGGCAGTATTGTAGTTAGAATATGCTTTAATATTTTCTAAACAGATAAAAAATTACTACTGTATTATCAAATGGCTGTTAAAATTCCTAAGCACCTTTTCTAACTGAAATAATAGCATTAGTAAAGCTACTGCTAACACAGACTGCAGTTTTTTGGTTACAGAGGGAACTCCCTCCCCAGACTTCCAAATAAAACAAAAGAACTGTTTTACATAAGAACTTACCATAATAGTAGATCTTCAAGGGAATCTCTTTCATCAGGTCACACCAATGGAACTTCTAGCACTCCATCCCTAGGACCACAGAGAAACTTTTCTAGCAGTCTAGTAGGGGCCACCCCCGCTGACGTTGGATGCCAATGTCCCTGCATTTATTACTGTGAATGGCCCCACTTCCTCCTCAGTTCCCCGCAGGAGACCATACTCGCTAGGGCTCCCTCTAGGGAACCAAGGAAAGAGATGAGGTGCCCAACTATAAGAAAGGCTCGAACAATAAGAAAGCCAGACTGGAGACAAAGAGTAGGAGGAAGGAGTGTGGGATGGCATGACCTGATGGAAGACATTCCTTTGAAGATCTACTGTTATGGTAAGTTCTTAGGTAAATGTTCTGTCTTCTTCAGGGATATTTCTTTCATCAGGTCACACCTATGGAATCAGTCCTAAGCAGTACAGCCAACAAGACAGTCTGGGTGGCAGGAGGCCAGAGGCCAAAGAAAGAAGGCCATGAAGCACTGCTAGACCAAAGTCTGCCTTCCCAAATGGAGGAGGAGGATCAACTTTTCATGGAGATTCGGTCCCGGGAGAAGTGTCTATCCCCATCTATCTCCTCTGATTTTCAAAAGGACCTGTGTACCCTTCGAGCACGTTATTATGAGTTGCTTGCCAAGAAGACTGACTTAGCTCTGTTCCGAACTAAGATCCGGTATTTAGAGTCATGGGAGTGGACGGGAAGACTGCTGGCATGGCATCTTCAACGTATGGAGTCCTTAAAAGCTGTTCCTTGCCTCCAGCCGTCTCCCTCCTCAGCCTCCTTAATTCAAGCCCAGGATATAGTAGAGGCTTTCTGAGAGTATTATGCTGGTCTCTACCATGACGCGCCTCCTACCTCCAATCTTGACTCTCAAATTCGGAACTACTTGGCAGATCTTCCCCTTCCCACCTTAGATGCTGCCCAGCAAGCCTCTTTGGATGGCACAATTCTGGTACAGGAAGTTGTTGAGGAAATTTACCAGTTGTCCCCGAACAAATCCCCGGGTCCAGACAGGTTGAGTAATGAATTTTATAAAACCTTCAAAGTGGAGCTCTCTCCAGTGCTTACAAGGCTCTTCAACTTCCTCCTCTCGGAGGGGCTTTCTGAACTCTCTTTTAACAAGGCCTGGATCTCCCTCATACAAAAACAAGGGAAGAATCCGCTTCTCCCGTCTAGCTATCAACCGATTTCCCTCTTGAATTCAGACATGAAGCTTTTGGCCAAGGTGTTGGTCCTCCTGACTGCAACCTGTCTGGAACACCTTGCTCTCTCCTGCCAAGTTGGTTTTATGGCAAATCACCTCTCTGGTGACCACCTCAGGAAATTATTGTACTTGGCTTCTGTGTCCGGGGAGAGCAGGGTTCCCATGGCTCTGGTCTCCCTGGATGCAGGAAAAGCCTTTGATCGATTTTCCTGGTCGCACTTGTTCACTGTCCTTCGCAAATTCAGTCTTCCCACAAACTTCTGTAAATGGGTCAGAGTCCTCTATAACTCTCCATCAGCTCAAGTGTGGTGTAATGGCCTAGCCTCAACCCCTCTCTATCTTAAGCATGACACCAGACAAAGTTGTCCATTATCCCCTTATCTTTTCAATCTATATTTAGAGCCCCTTCTCTCCTGCCTGAATAATAACCCTTCAGTGCTTGGGATTCTTCTGGGGTCGGAGAGGCATACGCTATCTGCACATGCCGATGACCTACTCCTCCATATAGAGCAACCTAAGACCTCTATCCCTGTGGCCCTAGAAGAGATCTGGTGATTTTCCCAAATTTCGGATACACACTAAACTTTGACAAATACCAAGTTCTCCCCCTTAGTCATTTGGTTACTAGGCAGGAGGCACAACACGTGGACCTAGTTTGGGTTTCCAAAGAGCTGGTATACCCTGGAATTCAGATACTGCACTTCCTCTCCAGTCTTGGTAAGGTAAATCTAACTCCACTTTTAAGGGTGATACAGCAGCACCTCCAGTGTTGGGCTGATCTTCCCCTTTCCATATGGGGCAGGGCAAGTATTCTTAAAATGAATGTTCTCCCACGCTTGCTATATCCACTTGGCATGTAGGGTATTTACCTACCTAAGTCTTGGTTTGTGCAACTCCAGAGAATTCTAAATCTATTTTTGTGGAAGGGGGGCATGATCCACCAGGCATATTTCAAGCTAACCCAGCCAAAGGAATGAGGGGAACTTAGGCTCCCTAATTTCATTCTTTACTATTTAGCATTGCACAGATCCAGATGGCTCCAGTGGGGTCATACCTAGACAGATAATGCCACAAGGGGGTATTGCCCCACCTGGCTTTGCATAGAGAAGGACCTTAGTAGACAGTAAGGTTAACATCTCTCCAGCCTCCTCTACCTAACCCCTAACTCTCTCCCTCATGGGTTGTGTTATTCCCCATTGGTTTGGTTCCTGAAGGCCTGTGTGCAATTCCAACAACATATGCATTTTGACTGGGCCAAAGACCTTTCCCAGCCTGTTCTGGTTAACCCCCACTTTGTGATAGTGGGCCACCCTATACCAAAAGCCTCCTGCCCTCGGCTTGGGGGGTGCCAGCACAACTCCTCAGAAATGGGAGGCTAATGCCCCTTAGAGACCTAATGGAGAACTTTCAGATCCCGCTTTTCAGGTTTCGATACTTCCAACTCTCTTAGGTTATGATGACCTTCCTTGGTCCTGCCACCAGAAAAAGACCTATTGTCAACACTACTGCATCTTTCAATGCAGCCCCATGTGACCTCAGGTCTCTACTCCTTCTTCTGGTCTCAGGACCCCAATGCGTTAACTGGGACTGCATATTCATGGCAACAAAAGCTGGCCCTGGACCACATTCCTAAGCGATGGCAGGGCATTTGGCGAGATCTTTATAGATTCCTAAAGAGAGACAGGCATAGAGGGACGCAGTTTGGGATATTACACGATATGTACTTTACCCCGCTCAAGCTCTTCCAGATGGGGAAATCTCCAACTCTTCTATATCCGTGTTGCCACCACACAGAAGGGGACCTCCTGCATGTGCTTTGGTACTGCCCCAAGTTGCAGCCCGTGTGGGCCAGGATCCGAGATTCTCTGGACCTGTTACTTGGGCTAGAGCAAGCTTTCACACCAGAGATTTGTCTCCTTGGGGACTACTCCGCCTTCTCAAACTCCTGAAAGGCCCAGATAGCCCTCATTTTGATGTCAATGAAGATTGTGACTCTGTGGCACTGACTTCAGGATAGTCCCCCTTCTTACGATGAATGGTACAGAGAACTCCTTCAAGCCATAGCGGTAGAGAAACAAATTATGAAACAGTACCAGAGGGGGAATATCTATGTTCAGGGATCGGATATGTTGTACATTTTATTGATAGTGGGAGACGGGGCTGCTGAATAATACAGGCCTGGATTGGGATTCCTTTTATTCCCCCTCACCCACACCTTCAGAACACCCAAAATCTGACTTCTTCTCCAATATCACATGCTGGTGCCTTAGTTTAGTTGATCCGGTGGTCAACCTCTCTTACCTCCTTTAGCATTCCCCTCTGTCCTTTCCCTGATGTTTGCCCCTCATGTCTTCCTTCTCAATTCCCTTTATAGTTGCTCATTTTTTTGTGAGCAAGGATAGGGGTGGGGGGAGGGGGTCTGTGGGCACGTTATTTTCTTTTGCACTCTGGGGATTGTGTTGTTCTTTTATTGATTGTTATTACTGTATTTGTTAACTAAAATTTCAATAGTGTACATTCAATTAAAAACCAAAAACAAAGCCTGCTTTCCTTCTAGAGGCAATATCCAGACTGTAGTGCTTCATGAAAGTGTGGACAGTACTCCAAGTGGCAGCAGCACAGATATTTGCAACTGATACATTCCTGAAACAGGCAACAGAAGTGGGCATGCCTCTGGTTGTGCGGCCATGAACACCACCAGGAAGTTCCTTATCATACTTCCAGTAACAAAAAGTGATACAGTTGGCCAACCATTTGGACAAACGCTGTTTAGAAACTGGAGCACCCTCTTTCCCTGGGGCAACAGAAACAAAACAAATGAGAGGACTTTCTGCAGTCCTTTGTACAGTGTGTATAGTACCTCAGAATTCTATGCACATCTAAACTATAGAGCATTTTGCTTCCCCTGGGCTGGCATGCTCTGGGTAATAAACAGGCAGGTGGATAGACTGATGTAAGGTAAACTCATACACCACCTTAGGAAGAAACTTAGGGTTAGTGTGCAAAGACACACTCTCTTTGGGAAAATCAAATAAGGCTGCTCACACATGACAGCCTGTAGCTCTGAAATCCATAACAGCAACTAAAAATAATGCTTTTCATGATAGAAAGCGTAACTCACAAGATACAGCCAGTTCAAAGGGAGGCAGAGTCAGCTTTTCTAGAACAAAATTCAGAACCCAGGCTGGGACCGGATTACGGATAGGAAGCTTCAAGTGGAGACTGAGTTGCAAAAAAGTGTGGGCCACATCCAAATGTGCCACAGTAAGGCCATCAGTGGGCAAGTGGAAGGCTAATATAGCAGACAGGTGCACCTTAATAGAGGAATATTGGAGCCCTGCATCTGATAAAGACAGTAGATACTCTAGAAACTGGTTCACTGGACAAGTGAATGGGTCTGGGTGATGGGAAGCAGCTCATAGCAAAGCGCTTCCACTTCATCGAATAAGTGGCTCTGGTGGCCACCAGGACATTAGCCACTTTTTGAGACACCTAGAACTGAGCAGTGGCTATGTCTTCAGGACCCATGCATGCAGATGGAGGGACTTGAGGTCCAGATGGACCAGGGTCAGCAGTGCCTGTGTCACCAGGTCCCTGCAGAGCAGCAGGGGGAACTGGAGGTGCCACAGCCAGTTGTTGCAGTAATGGAAACCAGATCTAATGAAGCCAGAGCAGAGCCACCAGAATTAGGGTGGCCTTCTCCATTTTGGAGCTTGATGAGCACCATAGGCTCTGAGAGGGAGCTTGATGGGGCCGGCAGTAGAGCCTAGAGGTTAGAGTAATGAGCTGTGAATGAGCTTGGTACATCCAGCAGACAAACCTGGGTTTGATTCCCACAACCTCCACTTGCATACTGTGTGACTCTGAGCAAGTCACAATCTCCCTGGTGCTCCTGGGTCACTCCTAAAAACAGGCACCTGTGCCTAATGGGCCTTACCTGGTTATCAAAGAATAATAACAGCAAATAACTCTCTGAATCAGAGAAAAGTGAGGAAAGGTGTAGAGGAACCTCTCTTTCCAGGACAGGCACAATGCTTCTCCCCAGAAAACGCTAGGCCCTGGATCTAGTGAGCAGAAACATGGCAGTTTCACAATGAGTGGGGACTCAAAAAGGTCCAGCTCTGGAAGACAGCACCTGTTGAACAGATCATCTATGGCCGACGTCAGCAGCTCACACTCGTGTATTCTGGACTGTAACCAGTTGAGGCTGTCCACCAAGGTGTTTTGGATGCCTGGAACATGGACGGCCGATAGATCTAGACCGTGATCTAGAGCCCAGTACCAGACTCTCACTGCCTCTGCACACAGGGTAGGAATGAGTCCTCCGCTGCTTGTTGATATAATAAACTACACTGAGGTTGTCCGATTGCACCAGCAGGGGACCCAGAGAGAGAGGGGCCCGTAAGGCATACAGAATTACCCACATTTCTAAAATGTTTATGTGGAGGTGAGCCTCCACTGGAGGCCAGGTCCCCTGTGACCGAAAGGAACTCGGGTGCGCTCCTCATCCCAGACGCAAGGCATCTGTGGTGAGGATCTGTTGGGGAGAAGTTATGAGAAAGGGCACTCCTCTTAAAAGATTGTGGGGGTCCATCCATGACTGAAGTATTTTGCATACAGGGGAGGAGACAAGAACCTGCTGATCCAAATCATCGGTGCATTGATCCCATTGGACATGCAGGGTCCACTGGGGAAGCTGCATATGCAGTCTGGCCAAGGGTACAGTGACAATGACCAAAGCCATCAAGCCCAACAACCACAGGAATGCCCTGGCTGTGAGGTACTGGCTTTAGGCAACCAACTGCACCTGAGCTATTAGGCATTCCGCCTCGTCTTGGGGAAAGGAAGGCCTTGCCCTGGACCATGTCCATAACTTCCCCTATGTACTGCAATCATTGACACGGGGTCAGGACTGACTTGGGCAGGTTGACAGTAATCCCTAGGGCTTGAAACAGCTGCCTGGTATGTTCCAGGGTGAGTAGCAGGAGATCCCTGGACTAAGCCTTCAGTAACCCGTCATCCTGATAAGGAAAAACATACAGGCCTTCGTGCCTATGGACCACCGCTACTGCTGCAAAGCATTTGGTAAAGACGTGGGGCAGAGGATAGGCCAAAGGGCAATACCCAGAACTGGTAATGTTCCCCTTGGAACAGGAACCTGACTGTGGAAGAAGCAAACCTTGATATGCAGATAAGCATCCTGCATGTCCAGGGAGCTTAACCAGTCTTCCTGCCTGAGCAGAGGCAGCAGGCCCTGCAGGGTGACCATCCTGAACGTCTTGTACTGGATACAGAAATTCAGGCCTGTGAGGTCTAGAATAGACCTCAAGTCCCCCGTTTGCTTGGGACGAGGAAGAACTGAGAATAGAACCCTTTGTTCCTTTGCTGCTTGGGCACTGGCTCTATAGCCCTTTTGTGCAGCAAGGTGAGCACCTCCTCCTGGAGCGCGGGAATGTGGTTGGGAGGATAAGTGGACGGAACAGGTGGAAAATCTGGAGGCTGTTCCAGAAGTTCTAGAGCACGGCCCCACTCGATTATCTGCAGGACCAAGCATTGGTTGTAAGGCCCCTCCATAGATCTATATGGAGGGAAAAATGATCCCCGACCACCAACTCCTAGCTTGGGGCAAGAGGAGGTGGGGTTGGGCAAGGAGTCGTACTGAAGCAAAGCCAGCGGCCAGGGCCGCACCACCACCACCTCTGGGGCTTTTAGCAGAGGCGCCTCTGGTGGAGGAAGGTGCAGACAAGGTGGACCCTGCCTTGCGCTTTCTCTGAGGTCTGGTTCCTGATCCAGCCTTATGGGAGACCTAACAAAAGGAGAGTCACGGTCTGCTCCTGGGTTGGATATGATAGAGGGAGTGGACAGACCTAATGGCTCTGCCAGAGGCCTGCAGGTCAATGACAATATCCTGCACATCAGGGTCAAAAAGCTTAAAGCCCCCAAAGGGGAGTGCCTTCTAAGGCAGATGCAAGTAGCAGCACTGCCCTTGTCATCAGCCATGTCTTAAATGGCTCTTAGGAGATGCCTGCTGACATCTGCCACAACCTGGAGGGACTTAAGAAATTCCTGCCTCTGGAGATCCTCAGGAAGAGCCTGTGCTGCAGCTCTGTCCTTCTTCCAGAGGGTGTCTGGTACCTGACCATGTGATACAAGAAATTGGCAATCCTGAGGCCTAAGGTCGCCGAAGCAAAGGTCCTTTTGCCCTGAATGTCAATCCTCTTAAGTTCCCTGTCAGGGGGGTGGGAACTAAGGTGCTTGGGCACCTTGGACCTACCATGAGCTGACTTCATGACCACTTTGTCAGTTTTTGGTTGGGTGGCATAGAACAGCTTCCCCAAATGGGCCTAAAAAAGCTTGTCAGCCTTCCTAGGCGTGGCATGAAACATGTTAGGCCTGTGCCAGGCCTCAGGGCTGGTAGCAAAGGAGGGATGACCTTGAAAGGAAACTCAAGGATCTCCAGGAAGTCCACCATGTTTCCCTGGTGATATCCTCCTCCTCAGTCTGGAACCGCATGGTAGCCTGAAGTTGCTTCATAAGGGAGGAGGAGGAGGGATCCTCGGGGGGGGGGGGAGATCTTGGAGTATGTTTCATAGAGTCCTCACTCCCTGATGAGGCAGTGGATCTGTCTGAGGAATCACCCCCAATATCTCGCTCTTCAGCCTCCTCAGCAGGAAGGAAGAGATTTGGGTGGTATTCCTCCTCGACATTGACATTTCAAAACACAAGGAGCTATGAATGTTTTTGAACAGCTCTTAAAAGAAGAGATCCTCCTGGGGCACTTGAACTGGAACTGGGTCAGGGTTCTCTGTGTCTTAACTGCTGTCATCATCGACCCCAAGAGTTAAAATGAGATCTTAATCTACTCATCTCCTTCTACTCAGAAGGGCAATAGGGGAGCCTAATGGGTGGCAGTGCGGTCTGCAGCCTCAGCAACACCAGACCCATCCCCATAAAGGGTCTCAGGAACAGCAGCATCAACAGTACAGAGGAAGGCGCTGAGGTCAACCCCAAAGGAGTCGACCCCATAACCAAAGGCCAATGCGGCATCGACAACAGCACCAATGCTGGCAATGAGGTAGCCCCTCAAAGGACCTAACCCCATAGCTAGACACAGCACAGACATCATGGATCCTGCTGGGACTGAAGGGTTCAGCACTGGCACTGAGGCTGTCACTATTCCCAGAGTTGTTAGCAGTAACACCACAGGTAGGCAGCAGTCCCAACACTGACCCCGACACCAAGGCAGGCCTTGGCATCGGAGCTGAAGTCAGTACATCTAAGTCTGAGGACAATCAGGACAACGCCCCATAAGGGCCCAATACTGGCACCATCAACTGTGTCATCGTACTTGTAAACTGAAACCACTGCTCCATAAGAGTTGCCCAATGGCCAAACTGCTCACCAGAAATCTTCATACAGAACATGTAGAGACTCTCGGATGGAGCAGTCTGCAGGTGTCAGGATCGCAAGTGTCTGTTGCTAGGGAAAACATTGGGGACACCTGGAATACAGACACTGAATGTGTTAGGGCAGCATGTCAAGACAGCAACCTCAACTTGAGCTTTTTCTTCTCTATATGCATTTTGTAAGAAGAGATCGTAGCCAACAGTGCACAGACCCTGATGCTGAGCATGTGCAGGATCTGGACCATTTCTTTTTGTGACTCCGGGTGAACTGTCCTTCTCCCAAGTGCTGGGCTGAATGTTGCATATGTACTGGACCAGGGAGGAGTGTTGCCCAAACACAGCCCTGTTGCCAGAGCAACTAGGCTGTTCAGGCTCACTATCTTCCATGGTGACAACTGTCTTCAGGAGGTAGGGCTCAGAGGAAACTGGTGTGTGTGTGTGTGTGTAAACTAAAACTGACAAAAAAGTAACAAACTCTAATATGTTTTACAATATAACTGAAGAACTAAAAGCTGTAGATCTACAGACAGCTTAGATCTAGCCCAACAAGGAGAGTGAAGGAGACACTGTGCAGCCAATGGTGAGAAAAAAAAACAGGTTACTCACCTGTAACAGTAGTTCTAGGAGTGGTATATGTTGTTCATTCATATTGTCTGGCATGTCCTTTTCCCCTTTAAATCTTGCCAGATGATCTAAAAGCTGGCTCCTCCCACCCACCCGGGTGGTATATGCCTCGGCTCTGCCCCTTGATGCCAGATCTTGCCCGCTGGAAGCAGTGGGTTGTGTGTCGAAACTGGGGAGGTTGGGTAGGCTCATGTGGAAGAACAACACATACCACTCCTAGAAAGTATAGTTATGTAAAAACTTACCGTAAGAGTAGATGTTTGAGGAGTGTCTCTTGCAGTAGGTAATACTTCTGGGTATCCAGCAGAGGTTGTTGTGGCGCACGGCAGCTCTTCTAGCAGTCTTTTCCAGGGACCATCAGCACATGACATCAGCTTCTTGTTTCCTATACAAGTGTGGGCGGCCCCTGGTATCCTCAGTTCCCCCGCCAGATTCAGCTCGCAAAGCAAGGACTGTGGGGAAGCCAAGCTACCAAAGGAGTCCCAGCCCAAAGTCACTGGACCAGAATTTGCTCTCTTAGAGAAGGAGGGGGCTGGAGGGTGGGAACAAATCTACTGCAAGAGACACTCCTCAAAGATATACTGAATAGTAAGTTTTTATGTAACTAGACTATCTTCCATGGAGTGGTCTCTTGCAGTAGGTAATACTTTTGGGATGAATCCCAAGCAGTAATGCCCATATGGGAGGACAGTTATGATAAGAGGCCATGTAGGACTGCATGGCCGAAGGCTGCCCTACATCGTTAGGCAATATCCAGATTGTAATGCCTTGTGAATGTATGAATCGTGGACCAGGTAGCTGCATTGCAGATATCTGAAATGGAGGCTCCTTTAAAGCAAGACACAGTGGTGGCCATAGCTCTAGTGGAGTGGGCTTGGACAGGTCCAGGTAAAGGCTTGTTGTATTTTTTGTAACAAAATGTAATACAATTCACCGACCAGGATGAAAGAGTACGTTTAGCAACCGGGAGGCCGTTGTGATCTGGGGCAAAAGAGATGAACAGTTAAGACGTCTTTCTAATCGATTTTGTCTGATGAGTATAGTAGCGTAATATACGATGGACATCTAAAGAATGTAGTAGACGTTCATCCTGATTGGAGTAATCAGGATAGGAGACTGGAATCTCCTAGGACAGATTTAAAGTATGTTTGGAGGCTACTTTAGGAAAGAAGGAAGGGCTGGTTCGAAGGACGGCCCTGTCTTTGTGGAAAATCAAGTAAGGTTCCCTACACATGAGCACACAAAGCCCGGAAACACGTCGAGAAGAAGTGACAGCCACCAGAAATAGGGTTTTCCGTGAAAGAAAATGATGGTCACAAGTGGCTGCTGGCTCATAAAAGGTTCAAGGGTCAATTTTTCTATCATAAAATTGAGATCCCACGGAGGAGTGGGTCTTCTAACAGGTGGTTTAATATGTAACATTCCTTTCAAAAACATCTTAGCTAGGTGATGTTGGAACAGTAACCTGCCATCTAGAGGTTCACGGAGCCAAGCATGAAGGGGAAGAGCCCTCTGGTTGGGATGTTACAGGGTACCTTAATTTTGAGTCAAGAGGTTGAAGATTGGAGCACCTCCTTCCTAATTGAGGTAGAACACCACTGCAGTGTTGTCTGTCTGAAACAGCAACAATCTAGAGTCAGAAGAGGTTAGAATGCCAGAAGGGCTAAGTGGTATGCCCTTATCTCTAGTGGCTGAGGGAGAGAAGTGGTCCACTCACGCTTTGTCCAATAAGGACCCAGGTGTGTAATCCATCCTGCCAGGGAAGCATCTGTGGTGAAGATCTACATGGGAGGGAGAGACTGAAAAGGCGGTCCTTGTCATAAATTGGTTTCGACTGACCAAGTCAGAGCTGACGTCAGAGAGGGAGCGACTCTGATCATGCCTTCAAATTTTTTCTTGTTTGTTGAGACCATTGATTCTGGAGGGTTCACTGAACATGTTTCATATGAAGACAGGCAAGTGCTACTGTAGGGATGGCAGCAACCATGTCTCACAGAAGGCATAGCAGTTGTCTAGCTATGACTACCTTCTGAGTCTGTATGCGTGATGCCAGAGGCAAGTGTGTGGCCTGCCGGATGGCTGGATGTTAAGTTCTGGCTGAGACTATATCTAGGACGGCTCCAATGTACTGGAGACTGAGTCGGGCTTAGGTTGGACTTTGGCCAATTGACTGTGCTCCCTAGAGTGTGAAAATATTTGCAGGGTAGCATCTAGGTAAGAAAGCAAAGCTGTTCCGCTTTGATTGGCCAGCTATCTAGATATGGGAAGATAAAGTGCCCTTTCCTTCTTAAAGCTTCTACAACTACCTCTAGGTATTTGGTGAACATACTCGAGAAGAGGCTAAACCGGAGTGCTTGAAACTGGCAGTGTTAACCTAGCAAGTAGAAACAAAGAAAACTGCGATGAGCAGGATGGATAAGGATATGGTAAGGTGGGCACCCTTCATATTTAGGGCACAAAGCCAATCTCCATATTTCAGTATTGACATGATGGAAGTCAAGGTTATCATGCAAAACAGTTTATACTGGACGGAAAGGTTCAGTTTTCTGAGATCCAGTATCAGAACAAGATCTCCAGTTTGTTTGGGTATCCAAAAGAAGTGGGAGTGGAATCCCTTTTGATGTTGTGAGGGGGATACTGGAGAAATGGCCTGTGTCACCAGTACAGCCCTCAAGTCCTCTTGAAGGATAGGTATGTGGTCTTTGGAGATAAATTCCAGAGTATGACCACTCTGGATAATCTGGAGTACCCATTCACCTGAAGTGATCAATCGCCTGGCCTCTAAATGGAGGGCAAAACGACCATCCACAGCCTCAGAAGCTGGTGACGAGGAAGGGTGGGAAAAAACCCTAGTGGGTCACTGGGTATTGGGATGCCCAGCTCTCCTGGGAGGGTGGTGGGGGGGTGGTGGAGGTGTTGCCTGTTGCGGGTTGAGTATGACCTCTATAGCTGCCTGTATTGATATCTCTATGTTTTCAACCTCTTTCAGAGTAGGAAGAGGAATGAGTATGGTAGGTTGTAAGCAGAGTATGGTACATGCTGTGAACTGCACGTAGAGTTTTGCCTGATGCCTGTAAATCATCTAGTAAAGTTTAAGTACCTGGCCCAAACAGTGTGGACCCATTAAAGGGGGCATTATCTACTTTATGTTGTACACCAGGCATAAAGCCTGAAAAGTGGAGCCAGGTGTGGCGTCGCAAATAAATGCCAACAGATGACAGCTGGGCCAAGGTATCTATGGCATCATATCCTGACCTGGGTAGGTGACAGGAAATAGTATTGCTAGTTGACACAGCAGCAAACAATCGCTCCCGTTCTGGTGAAAGAGGGAGGTGACTGATAGTCACAAAGGCAGCTGTCCCAAGGGTATGCTGGTATTTAATCATATGACCAATATAATTTGATATTCATGGTACTGGAGAAAAAGACTTATTTTGCCAGAAAGTCAAGACTTTGGGATTCTTTATCAGGTGGTAAGGAGCTCATGTGATAATGAGTGGCAGAACAAAGTCCAATTCCAGGATAGCTTGAAGGAAGGGATGAAACAAAGGAGCTTGATAAATATGCTCCATCTTACGGGGAACAGTTGAGATAGCTAGAGGCTGATGTCAAGCAGCCAACATGGTATTCTAGTAAGTTTGACAGTGGAGAAACCAACAAGATGGGCTCCTCTGGCAGATCAAGGGATTCTGCCATATCCTTATTTTGTCATGTTTTTGTGGTAGAGAATCCCACTGGAATGAAGGGTCAGCAGGAAGGGGGTGCTGCGAATGCAAAGCAGGCCCTCATCCAAAGAAGAGATTTCCAAAAAAAGGAGACTGAGGAAGAAATGTCAGCTCCTGAAATCTTCATGTTCAAGGTCACCGGTGAGGTCAACCAGGAGCACTTGTTCATCTGAAAATAGTCTCCCATATAAGGAGGAAGCAACCAGGGTCATAATGGATCCTGGTCATCATGAAAATTCTTAGGCGGAAGAGTAAGAGATAGTGGAGGATCACCCTGCCCCCTTGGATTGGAGGACTGGGAGTGCCGTATGGCATGTGAGATGTGCCATACTACAGTAGAGATGTCCAGTTCCTCCTGTGAAGGAGGGGATGATGGAGAGGAGTGGACATGTAGCCTAAGCAGGTCTTGCCCCAGGGTGGTAAAGTCCAGGGTTCCGATCTCTGTCCGCCTAACCCCTGTGATTATCCACCTAAGAAGGCGGAGGGATAGAAGATATAGCATAAGCCGTTGGATTTTTATGAAGTCCCATCTTACTAAGGAGGATTATGAGGGTGTGCTGTCGATGCAGGGACACCAGGAGTGGTGACCACTGATGAGGTGTGAAGTACAGAGGTTATGGAGGATCTCCCCCGCTCTGTGACTCAAATGGAACCCAGAAAGGGTTACTTATGTACTGCCTTTTTATAGTGTTGGTTATTTTAAGCATTGTTAACGAGGGAGTGAAAATGTCCCATAAATGAGAAGGCAGAATAATGATGCACCATCGACAGGGTACAGCCATCAACAAGAAATAGGGATGCACGGTTGATGGGATATCAGTCAATGAGAATATGGATGCATCGTCGACAGGTATGGCCATCAACGAGAATATGGATGCATCGTTGACGGTGGTGGCCATCAATGATAATAGAGATATGTCACTGATGGTGGTAACCGTCAATGAGGATAGTGACGGGTATGGCCGTCAATGAAATATATATATATATATATATATATATATATATATATGCATAGTTGACGGTGGCAACCATTGATGAGAACATGGATGATTATGGGTGTCAATGTGAATGCAGATGCATTCGCAACGGTGGTAGCCATTGATAAGGATGTTGACAGATATGGGCCATCAATGAATTTATAGATGCATCGTTGACAGTGGTAACCATCAATAAGGATATTGACAGTTGTAAGCCATCAATGAGAATGTAGATGCATCATTGACAGTGGTAGCTGTCGATGAGAATCATTGACGGGTATGGCCAACAATGAGAATGTAGGTGCATCATCGACGGTGGTAGCCATCGATGAGAACATTGACGGTTATGGCCATTAATGAGAATACAGATGCATCGTTGATGGTGGTAGCCGTCGATGAGGACATTGACGGCTATAAGCTGTCAATGAGAATATAGATGCATCGTCGATGGTGTGGTGGCCGTTGATGAGTAAGAAAGACAGAGTGTGAGGAGGGTACACCTGCTCTTATGTGTGTCAAGAAATGTAGATCAGTAGATGGGTGAGATATTGTTGAGTGAGCCCCTTGTTCGTAGAATCTTTGATGTAGTTTCTCGTCGATGACTGCTGTTTTCAGAAGTTGTTCTAGCTGCTGCATGCGAGTTGCAGACAGCAAAAAAATGAACTGAGGATGCCAGGGACCGCCCACACTTATATAAGAAATAGGAAGCTGATGTCATGTGTGGGTGGTACCTGGAAAAGACCGCTAGAAGAGCTGCCAAGCACAACAGATCCTCTGCTGCAAACCCAAAAGTATTACCTACTGCAAGAGACCACTCCGTGGAAGATCTACTGTTACAGGTGAATAACCTGTTTTTCTAGGATTGTGGATACGTTGTTCTATCCACAATGTTTGGCAGACTCCTAGCAGTTCTCCAGGAGGAGGGAGGCAAGGCACTCACACCCTACTTAGGGAACAGAGATTGGAGAACTAAGGCCCCAAAACCAACATCCCAGCGTGATTCTAGGTCAATGTGGTAATGGGACATGAAGGTGTTTGCTGACTTCCAGGTAGCAGCCCTGCAGATATCCTGGATAGGGACATCCCTTGAAGCAGCCACCGACACAGCAGTATAGCGGGTTGAAGGAGCTCTTATCCCTATGGGAGGCTCCATGCACACCAACCTATAGCAGAGATCAATGCAAGATGTAATCCATCTGCCAATTGTCCACTTAGCTGTAGGTCTGCGAGGTGCTGCTTCAGCGTAGGTGAAAAACAGCTGGCAAACCTCTCCCTGAACTTCAGCCATACGCTCCTTGTAATAAGAGAGTGGTCATCTCAGGTCCAAAGTATGGAGCCTGTACTCAGCCTCCAAGGTGTAACTGGGGTAGTACACCGGCAGAGTATCATCTGGTTTAGGTGAAACTCCGACACATCCTTCTGAAGAAACTTCAGGTTGGGGCGCAGTACAACCTTGTCCTTGTTGAAAACCAGATAGGGAGACTCAGAGCATCTGGAGCTCCCCAATCCTTCTGGCTGACATGGTAGCTACCAAGAAGGCAGTCTTCCACGACAGATGTGACATCTCACACCTGTGCATCGGTTCGAATGGCTTGCCAATGAGGTTTGCCAGTACCAGCAGTAGATACCACGGTGGTGGTGGTTCACGCACTGAAGGGGAAATATGGCTTTTAAAGAAATGCCAGAGCAGCTTCTCCTGTGCCACCATCTGCTGACCAGCCCGTGCCCAGTAAGCAGAGATGGCTGCCAGGTGCACCTTAAGGGTCATAGACCGAAAACCCCCTTTGGAGAGAAACCAAAGGTAGTCGAGCATGCTAGCCACTGGACAGGACAAAGGGTCCAGGCCCCTGCCCTGGCATCAAATGGAGAATCTCTTCCATTTCAAAGCATAGCATCTCCTGGTAGACTCCTTCCTAGATGCCTCAACTACATTGAGGACATCATCGGAGAGACCTAAAGCCTGGAATTCTAGCCGCTCAGGAACCAGGCTGTCAGGTGCAGGGATTGTAGGTCCAGGTGGAATACCTTCCCCTGATTGATCAGGTCCAGGCATGCTGGAAGACATCTCAGGAGCCTGATGCTGAGAATGAGGAGATCTGGATGCCAGAACTGGCGGTGCCAATCTGGGGCGACCAGGATCACCTGTGCCTTGTCCCTCCTGACCTTGAGGAGCACCTTGTGGATCTAGAGAAGCGGAAGGAAAGCATAGAAGAGGCCTGGGGTCCACAGCCTCAAGAAGGCATCACCCTGCAGTGAGCTCCGCTGAGGGGAGCAGGCATGGAACAGCTTCAGCTTTGCGTTCTCCATGGAGCCAAACAGATTCACCTGAGGGGTGCCCCACTAGGAGAACAGACTGTTGCACTACCTCTGGATGAAGAGACCACTAGTGGGATGCCTTTCCCAAACAGCTGAGGGCATCCACCAACTGATTCGAGGCTCCTGCCACATGGATGGCTAGGAAATCTGCCTCCAGTCGGCTTATGAAGGTCCAGATGTGGAGCACTTTCCCGCACAGAGGCCGCGAATGTGTGCTACCCCATTTATTGAGGTAGTACATGGTCATGGTGTTGTCCGTCTAGACTTGAACCACTTGCCCATGAAGGAACGGAACAAATGCAGCCAGTGCCAGCCGAACTGCTCGAAGCTCTGGCAGGTTGATATGACATTGAGATTCCTCGGGGGTCCAGAGCCCATGGACTCTGTGATTTCCCATGTGAGTACCCCAGTTCATGAGAGAGGCATCAGTTGTCAGGACAACCATTGGCTCAGGGCGGACAAATGGGATTCCTCCCTGCAGATGTTCCAGGATGGTCCACCACTGGAGAGTGTTCCACATCTTTTGGGTTACAGTAACCAGCTGGATGAAGTGACCTAGATGCTGAGACCACTGACTGGCCAGCTCCCCTTGAAGGGGCGCATATGCCACCGGGCCCATCGGACCACGGAGGTGCAGGCTGCCATGTAACCCAGGAGTTGCAGGAAGTCCCGGGCAGGGTGCAATTGCCCAACCAGAAATGATTGGGCAAAGGGGAAGAGAACCTCTGCCCTGTCCACCAGGAGCCTGGCTCTGGCTTGGCAAGAGTTGAGCTCTGCCCCAATGAAGCAGATCACCTGCGAGGGCAGGAGTTCTGACTTGGCCTCGTTAATCAGGAGGCCAAGACTGAGGCAGGTTTGGAGGGCCAGATCCCTGGACCTCTCTACGTCCAGTCTGAAGGGACCCACTATGAGCCAATCATCGAAATGGGGTAAACTCTGACCCCTCGACACCAAAGATGGGTTACCACCACTGCTATGCATTTGGTGAAGACCCTGTGGGTCAATGACAGGCCAAATGGCATGACTTGAAACTCGTAGAGGGTTCCCTCCACCCTGAAGAGGAGGAACCTTCGGTGGGACGGACATATCAGGATGTGAAAGAACACATCCTGCAGATCCAGGGAGCAGAACCACACGTTCTGCTCAAGAGATGGTATGATCTGGGACAGAGTTACCATCCTGAAAGTGCAAGACCTGAGAAATTGGTTCAGGTCATGCAGATCTAGAATGGGATATCAGCCCCCCATCCGTTTCAGGACCAGGAAGTACCTGGAACTGAACCCTGGGTTGACAGGGGGATCTGCAACTCTGACCACTACCTCCTTGTGGAGGAATTGGGCTATATTATCTCTGAGAGCCGAATGAGTGTGGGCTGATACCTTCTCCAACCGTGGGGCTTGTTGGGTACTGCTCAAATTCCAGAGGCAGTCCCTGGCCGACCACTTCCAAGACCCACCTGTCCATTGTATCAATGGACCAGGTGAAAAGAAAGTGGCAGAGCTGGCCCTCCACGGGAGGACCCAGAGTGATCAGGATGGGCATGGGGTTGGCAACCCCATCCTGTCACTGTGCAGGCTTGGAGGAGAAGGATCCAGCAGGGGGAATTGCCAGGGCCCTTCCCTCCAGGCTTACAAGCTGCTGAAGCCCCTGATTTGGGCCAAAGGTGCCAAGACTGAGCCCGCTGCTGCTGCCCAAATTGATACTGGAGCTGCTTGGCCAAGGGACAGAAGACCAAAAAGGCTTTCTTTTCTGCTTTTTTGAACCCTGAGGTCCATTTGGGTGGAGGTAACAGAGTCCAAGGCAGCAGTGCACTTCTCGATACACTGAAGGTGACCTTCAATTCCTGGACCGAACAAGTCAGTACACAGGAAGGGAACGTCCGCCAGTTTGTGCTGGGTGTCCGTCATAAAGGTCAAGACTCTCAGCCAGGTCCTGCAGCACACAGCAACTGTGGCCACCGCGGAATGGGCACAAGAATCCCTAAAATCCAGAGCCATTTGGAGTTGTTGTTTGGCAACAGCCAGACCCTGGTCCTGGACCTGCTTGACCATAGTCTGAAGGTCTGCGAGGAGATGAGCAAGCACCTCATCCAGACAGCCCAAGAGGGCATGGGAGAAGTGTACCATAATGACGGCTGAACTCGCCTGTCAGAGACCAAGCAAGGAGGCAGCATAGATCTTTCTGGCTGAATGGTCCAACTTCTTGGAGTCTTTGTCCGGTGGTCTATCAGTGTCCCCTGAAATGCCTGAGTGCCATAACACAGACTTGGTCACCAACCCATCAATTGAGGGATGCTGTGTGAACCCCGACGGGGAGCTGATGAGAACTGCATACTTGCGGGCCAACCGGGCTGAAGGTGCAGGGCAGGAGGCTGGGTGCTGCTAAAGCTCCAAGGCAGGGCCAACTATGGCTTCAGCCACTAGGAAGTCCTCAGATGGCGAATCCCCTTTTCTGAGAATATCAGTTAGGGGATATTTGGCCTGTTTTTCAACAGGCTCCAAGGAGATCCGCGTGGTTTCGGAGATGAGATGGAGGATGCCCAGAAAGGATGTGGGACCTTCCTCGTTGAGAGACTCACTGAATCGTTGTTGTATGGACGTGAATTCAAGTCCAAATCCTCGGACCTAGTCTGGATAGAGTTGCCGACCTTCAGAGTCACTTTCGACCTGCCGCAAACGGTTGGGAGTGACAGTAACAGACAGCCTGTGCGGGAGGCCCTGAACGGGCCGAGACTCCTTGGCGGGAGGCTGCTTAGGTGGCAGTGCCACCAAAATAGGTGGAGAGGCCAGCTTCGGTCGAGCCAGGAGGGTCTTCACCAGCTCCATGGGCAGAGGGCCAGTGTCTCCCGGCTCCAGAGGAGTTGGCATTGGCCTAGAGGGCAACAATCCTGTGATGGCCAGAGTGGAAGCTGCGGTTGACTTTGGATTGGACAGCATGAGCTGTTACCCCATAAGGTCCTCGTAGCGTCAGCACAGTTTGCATCGAAGCCCTTCCTCACCCGAGGAAGAGTGGCTACATCGCCATTTCTTGGAGTACCGCTTTTGAGACTTCCTCAGCCTGTCAATCGAGGGTGTCCGAGACCTCAACCGCCAGGGGGACCCATGGGGGTGCTCGAAGGGCCAGGAAGAACCACGGCCCTTCAGGTCAGGGACAGAGACCACGGGTGGAGTCCCAGAGGGCTGGGTCTGCTCCTTGGTGGATGGCAGGACCGCAGTCCTGAACAAAGAATTGTTGGCTTCATCAGTCGACAACGGGTCAATGGAGTCAATTACGATTTCGACCTGGTTGTTGTCCCACGTCTGAGCCAGCTGGCCTGATGGGGGTATCATGAAGACAGCGGTTGAGGTCACAATTTCGACTGAAGCTGAGATGGGAGACTCCTGGGACTGAGATCTCTCTCTGTCCCAAGAACGACATTGATGCAACAAATCTTTTCTCGACTCTTTATCCTTTTTACAAGATCGGGAGGTGTGCGAACCAGATGGGCCCTCCTCTTGTCGGAAGAGACTGGCACATCTCCTTGAAAGATCTGGAGAAGGAAGAGCCCAGTTTGAGCGGAACAAAGACCGAGACTGAAGAGAATTGCTTGGCGGTGTGAGCAGACTCCTCCTCAAAGGCCATTTGCTCCAGCAGGTTGGTGGATCCCATGGCCATGGAGACCACATGATGAGCATCTTTGGATTCGACCAGAGGGTACCATTTTTCTGGTCATCCAAGCTGCAAACGTTCAAGGCGATCATCAAAAACAGCAGGATGTAAAGCGCGACAAAAATCGCAGGCCTGGGTATCATGTACAGTACGTGGCCCAGCCAGTAAATGCACATGGCGTGCAGGTCAGTACAGGACATCTTCTGCCCACAGGGACTTGTCCTCCATTGCGGTTGCTATTGTAGAAACTGTAATGAGTTTAATTTTTGGTAATCTATCCAAAGAATTAAGCGCCACGGCCTACTCAACGCAGGAGCGGTAAAGAGGGAACCTGAATCTTCCAGCGGAAAGGAAGATCTGGCGTCAAGGGTCGGGGCCAAGGCTTATACCACCTGGTTGGGTGGGAGAAGCCAGCTTTTAGACCATCCGGCAAGATTTAAATGGAAAAGGGACATGCTAAACAGTGTGGATAGAACAATATATCCATGATCCTAGAACAAATTATTAATAGGGTTGGGGATTGGTGCCACTGCATACCAGAAGAAACATGCCAGTACATACGTGTGGGGGCTAAACACACCACCAGACCACACCAGAAAAGTTCTCGCTCCCATGGGGTCCTATCACTTCTGTCTTAGACCCATTAATGGGAATCTATGGAGAAAATGTATTCTTGCAAAGTACACATTTTTCTTTCCTGTACAATATAGTAGTAATGAGTGTAAATGGGCACAAAGCCTGGCAAATAACCAAAGACAAAATCATTACACTTGCCAACAATGCTAAGCAGAAAGCCCTAAACACAGAAAAACATTATTTATTTATTTGAAAATCAGTGACTAGAAGAGGCCCCTGGAGAAAAAAAATTAAAAATCTCATTACCAGGTGTAACCTGGGGATAACAGAGCTTGATAGCTCTTGACACCTCAGGTTGTATTTATTGCTGTGTTTCTTGGGACTTGTTTTGGGGAGCTTTATACAGTATATACACTGTACATGTTGGTATGTGCAATATCTAGCAAGCCATTAGCATTACTGATTGGTTATTACAATCACCTATAAACATGTGCTATGTGATGATCAAGTTTCTCAATTTACTAGTGGATGATAACTTTGATTTAAGTACTGTGGTTTGAGCCCTAGCACTGGAATAAGGACTAAGAATTGTAAAGCAAAAGCAAATTCTTCAGGGCAGGGGGAGAAAAAAAGAAAGGTCAGAGGACCTAAGCAGCATTAAACTAGCCCTCACACGACTAAGTACTAGCTGGCAAGTGACAGGACATTACTTTGAAAATGATAAAGTGGTGCTGCAGCTCTGCTCCTGGTTTGCATGGGTAACAGATTGCCACCACAGGAGAAAAAGACAGGTATGGGGATCAAGAAGTTATACATTTTGCTTTTTTTTGCCAATGTGAATACAGATCTGTTACTTGCAATAGAAATCATCCTCACTTATTAGCTATTCAATTGTATTTAATTATAAATAAATGAGAAACATGTAAGTAGCAAATAAAATATGGTGTAATAGTAATGTCTCTGTTAAGAACAAAATGCTAGTCCTGTGCTATTGTATTTATACACAAGAGGTGTCACCGCTTTTAGCATTAATGTCAAATCTTAAACAAAAAATGGAAAACAATATACATGTTAAAAGAAATAAATAATCAATGGCCCTGGATTAAAATCTTTGATCACCCTTTCTGCATCTCCAGCTACATGGGACCCTCTGCACTACAGGAGTAGCAGTACAATAATTTCATTTAATGCTAATTTTTAGTGCTTACTGAATTTATATTAGTAACTAATACAAATGTGAATGTTTAAATGACATCTGACATGGCATACTTTAAATGAGGTCGGGTTGAAACTAGACTATGATGTTGCAGTATATGCACGTTCGTGAGTTGCAGCACATTTTCTAGAGTGTATCAACAAATATGTATATATTTATCTACGTGTGAAAGCATGCCAATTACCATGATGAGACTATTATATATTTAAGCAATAATGACTGAACAGCCAGTCTTTTCCAGGGGATTAACGACCGGCCAGGGGGGCCCCGAGGTGCAGCTGAGGGCCAGCCCCTACTGGCCGTTCATTAATCCCCATGAAATGACTGGCGGGGAGGTCATTATTGTGATTATAAATCTAATCACAATAATGACAGCTGATTTTCTATAGGTTTTTCTATTTTGTTTTCATTTTTCCACGGTGGTGCGCAGTGAGACTGCCGCATCCTGCCAGTTGTTGTGTGGTAACATGAGGAGCTGACGGAAGGAGCTGCATGCTCTCCCTGGCACCAGTGGCGCTGTGCGGGGGTTTAACCTGCCTCTGCTATATTTTTTTGTCGTTTTCATTTTATTTAGGAAAATTCTAGCATTCAAGGTCGTTCAGCAAGAATGCACAACGAGCTATGTAGCTGCTGTGCCTGGCATTTCTAAGAGATTTCAGACCAGCATGGCAGCCAATCACTGAACTAGTTTAGCTCATGAATAATTAGATTTATAATCACAGTTAAATGAAGAGAATAAGATGAGATGTACTGTATAGAACAATATTTTGATGTACAGTTTTGTTGTAAGCATTACTGGAAATATGATGTCATTACTTGATGCAAGTTATTTCAAACGTCTTCTGACTACTTTCTAGCTTTCATATGACACCAGAATTTAATTAACAGTCATTTAATTTTGTTCATAGCGCAGTAATGTCATTCAAAGGCTAATCTATAGATAAGGTGAATTGTTTTAGCTCAGTGCAATGAATGAAGACAAAAACGATGCCCCTAGGTTATACTGCCTAAAGCCAATCAACAGATTCATCATAATAGAGCTGGCGTATGCTCCATTTAGAGAAAAGAATTAAATGTTGAGATTCAAGTTCCCCCATTTTACAGTTTCACACACTTTTTCAGATGGCATAATTTTGCTGATGAGTATTTAAAAACACAGAACTTCTCAGCATTACTCAAAAAGAAATACGCATCCAAATAAGGTGCATTGTCTTCAGTGGATTCTGTGATCTTCTGCAGGGAACACAGACACACAGCACCACCGAAACTTATGTCTTGTTTACTCAAAACAGTAATGACCAATGGCAAATAAATTAAGACAAAGAGCAAGTGTAAGAAGATCAATGAAACAACAACTTGTGATCACCTATCTAGTTTCTTATCTTTACAGACTCTCTTATCGGACTGGTCAAGACACAGCCAATTGTGACACGTGCAGAAACAGTGCATGCATTATTTACAGGTATGTTTTTCTATATTCAAGTAAACTTTGTATTGAGTCATGACTTCTAGTTAAACATGCAAAACCAGTAAAATGTATAATTCGGTATGAACAAGTTTCCATTAAGATGCTTCATCACAACAAGCATTTAGCTGCCACAGCAGGGTTCTGTTTCAAACAGTATTTTACAATATAGAAAAAAGTATTTCATTCACAGAGAAAGGGTGCTTGACAAACTGTGCTGGGGCTTAACACCATATCTGCAAAATTACAATGTAGAATTAGTAACAGATCTGATGCTTTATTCTCTTTCATTATATTCTGTATTAAATACTTTCTTCCAGACTGCTCTTGCTACACAATGTATGTAATTGTTCTTTTGCTGTGCCCTCTGCTGAATGACAGCATCCTTTGTCCTGGCAGTACCAGTTTTATGTTTCCTTAAATGATTCCCTATCCTGGCCTCAAAGTAGAGAGCTTTAGTAGCATTCGTACCTGAAAATTAGCATACAGTTTTCCTTCACAACCTTTTTACAACTGTATTACAAAATGCCAGGAGACTGAGTGCTGCAGTAGACACTGCACTGACATTTTTCCTCATAATTACTATTTAATTCAGGTCACATTCCCTTGAATTTGGTGGCCTCCCCGCAAACCCTTTTGAACAAGAGTCTATATCAGAAAACACACGACTAACATACAAAAGTTGATACGGTTAATATTTGCTACCAGGATAAAATGCAAATGGAAATTAAAGTATTTATTCTCTTACCCTAGAAGATATGCTGTGATGTCATGTCTTAGAAGACTTTCAGTAAGCTGCTAACAATATGCATTTAAAATCTGAAAAATCAGGATCTCCATGATAAGAACAGCTTCCTCATTCTGGAAAGCTTGCAAGCTGTCTAGGAAACATTGAGATGGGTACACAGAGCACATGATGCTTCAACAAACCTTTTAACTAGCCAGTTCAGAATTGTTTTATTGGTCTACTGCATTACAGATGTAAAGTAAAGTAAATGAAATGATGACATACAATTTTAGATGTCCTAAGTATCAGGATTATAAATACTTACTTTTGAAGTACTGTGTGCTTTACTACTTTAAAGCAGCAGTACCGGATAATCAGGAAGTGATAATCAAAATTCTGCTTTTGGGCTAGAAGCATGCAGCCATAGTTTTGGTTTCCATATCTGTAAATATTTTTTTCTAGTGATCTTTAGTTTCCTGTGCTCTGTTGAACAATTACCTGGTAATCTTTCTTGTTTTCGCTGTACTATCACCCCATAATTTGCTTTCTTTTTCTTTGTTTTTGTTTGGATTTCTCTCACCCGCCACGCTGAACTGAAACCCTCTGCTGCCAACTGTGTATGCGCATGACTTGCAATACTATACAGGGACAGTAGAAAAGCGCAGCACAGGGTCCAATGGAAGTAAACAAAGGAAGTGATGTGACATGAGGGGGAGCACAGCTGCAAATTAGGCACCAGCCATATTTACTGTGGATCTACAACAATGGAAATGAATTTTAAATATCTAAAAAACAAACTGTTGCAAAAGATCTGTTTTTTTTTTATCTCACACTGCTGCTTTAAGCTTATTAATCAGTTTACTATTAAGTCAGTCAGGGAAACTTCGGCTTAGGGCAGACTCGTGATCGAGACTAAGCACCTGTCAAATGTAACCTGTGTTAAGAAACTGAATAGGGAAGACTATAAGAGCTTGTACAAAAAAAAAAAAACATACATCTCTGGCTTCACATGTCAGACAAGCAAGAAACAGCACTGATTTTGACCAGGAGGGCCGTCACTTAGCATCCCTTCTTGCCATAAATAAGGTGCAGATACAGAGGCAAACGTGGCAGGGAGATAAATCAAGAGATCATCATGGACTGTGGGTAATTCATTGTATCTCAGTGGTTCAATAGATTGAATACTCACCTCTGAGGAAATAGAAATGGCAGTCCATAGGTTCTAATCCTATACCATGAAATTATGGTAATACCCAATAATGAAATTGTAATGCAGCACAAGATGGAGCTGCACGGTTAAGGTGCTAGCCTTGGGATGAAACATTAAACTGAAGTCTCTTCTCCCCATTTCTAGTGGCTTTCCAAGTGGCAGTTAACGACCCAATAAATCATAAGAGTATGGGATTTTACCCAATGAGCTGCTCAACATTTCCCCTATTCATACTACATACTATATTATATTTTATTTTAAGGGTTTCACCAGGAATGACATACTGAGCTGGTATCAACTTGCTTCCAGATGCGTCCTGGGGAGAAGGGGTAGGGGAGCCAGAAAAACAATTAGAGCTGAATACATAGCAGGTAAAAACATACTAACCATCACATATGCATAATATAAAGCAACATCAAGGCATTACAAAAAATTATGTACATTGACATAGATGGATATAACAGGAAGCATCTTGAAGGCAAACAGGAGGATGCAACTATGTGCACAGTGCAAAAATGCAGGCAGATAGCTAAGCTAACCAGCAGATATTAAAAGAGTCTATTCAGAGCTGGGAAAGGGAGTTGGCAGCAGGATAAAAGGCGAGGAGTTAGATTAGAAAGGGTAAAAGATAAGGCGAGGGAGAGGAGGAAGGAATGGAAAAGGGGAAGAGAGGTACATGGAGGAGTTAGGTGCAGTTGCAGGGGTGAGAAGAGAACCTGAGGAGAAGAGAGAAGAGACAGCATAGTGAAGAGGCAGAATGGATGGGGGGGGGGGAGAGAGAGATTGTGATAATGATACAGAGATAATGATGTCCATGTATTCTACCCCCACCCCGGACACACCTGGAATGAGCTGGCACAGATCAGTATGCCTTTCATGGTAAGAAAAATATACAACATAAATTAATATCAGCACTTGGTGTCTTGAGGACTATCCAGGAGGTCGCAAGGTTAAGAAAGATATTAGGGTTACAGCACCCTCAAAGTAAGATGTCACCATGGAACAGCAGCTGGCTCAGCCAAAGGACAAATAATTAAATAATAGGACTGAACAGAACTTTAAAACATAATACAGTATGTTCAGAAAGGTACACTGAGTTGAAAAATCAATACATAAAGATCTCTTCACTCAACATATGAGTGAGAGCAAGTCCTGATAAAAAGCTCACTTCAGGCAGACCTCAAACATTTCCACACTTAGTGAGCCCACTTGTATTACTTTCCAACTCTCTTAAGTAGAGCAGAACAAAAGTTATACAGCAATGAATCAATTGCTCTACTGACTACCCAACTGCATCCTGTAATGTCAAGTGCACCATAAATGAAAAAGTGGAATGCACAAATGATTAATGTAATTAAATTTTTTCTCAAGATGACTTATATTCTTGGAATACAAATGTGATTCAGCACATTTACCAGAGTCTAATTAAAGACCAGTATGGCATGAAAGAAGATTAAAAGTTCTTTAAATATTTTAAGTTGTTCTTAGTATGCTATACTCATTTTTGCTTTTACATACCGATTTTAAATATAAAACTGTATCATCTGCATATCACATTTTTTGCTGCCTTGACATTCATCTTTTAATCCCTATATGTTGGATTTGTTGCTATCCATACTGCTTTCTGTTATGGGTCTAAAAGTTTTAAGACTCACTACTAAGTTAATTTCTAAATTTATGACAGCCACATGGCCAGTAAGCAAATCCTGTATAGACAGAACATCTTTTGTCCATATTTAAATATATTCCCATTTATGTACTTTTTTAAGTATGCCACATTCCAAGTAGTGTCAAATTTCCACAAGAGTAGCCCTTATTTTATAGTACTGTCATCATGATACAAACAATGCCAAAATGGTAAATGCAAGTTGTCGAGAGTGCTTTCGACTTATTTGAATGCAAGTTGGCTACGTAAGCTATTATTATGCAGAATTTAATCACTGTCCATATTACTGAAGACAACTGTGAAGCAGAGAACCCTACTTGCATGTTGCTGCAGTAACTAGATAGCAAGAGACATGAAGCCCAACACTTAAACCTAATGAAGTCTTATTGTTCAAAAAGGTGATTGCATCTGTATGCAGAAACTGTGCCAATCCTATCATGACTAAAGCCCACTTGGAATGAAATCTGCGCAGCCTTTGTCATTCTCTGATTATCTCTTAGTGAAAGTGCCCTTTCCATTCCTGCTTAAATTACCATCACTTTAAATTTGCGAACATCATAAATCAATGTGGAGGAATGAGCCCTTTTGTTTAAGATTTTCTATGTTACTCTGAGGCATTAACTATAAATTATCTCAATGAAGAAGTGTCAAAAATAATTCATAAAGGACATCTACTTCAAGCCAAAAAGGTCAGGGATACTTAAAAGCTCAATCAAGGTGATTATTTCAGATTTCTCTAGAAAGATTTCTCTGTAAAGAAAACTAATGATCAGTTCTTGTTAACAAGAGTTCAATTTAGAGGGACTGTAATAGATGAATAATAAATTAACTCTCATTATTCAACAGGCCAATATTGTATGCTTTAAAGTGCCACAGTTTCTAATTATTTACTCAGACTCTATTTAGATTACAATTCAAATAAAGTAACAATAGAATATTTTTTATAGCTGGAATATAGAATGGAAAGTTACTTACCTGCAAGTCTTGGTCTTCTAGTGTATCTCTTCCAAAGAGCAAAACTCTTTTAGTCTTTCTTTTAGTGCTTGAGATGGATGCACTAGAACCCAGCTGGAACTTGAAGTTTCTGGGTTGGTGATGGCAATTCACAGTGGTGCCATACAGCACCAAAAACAGAGTTGGCCCCATCTGCCTCAGTAGTTTTTTTTACCAAGAAGGGAAGAAAACTTACCTAATGACAAACTACTTGAAAATGTTAAACTGACACAATTTTAAAAATTGAATATAACATGAAAGTAATTGCCCATATTATGGCCTACATAGCCCATACACTGTGATGAATAAATGGGGCATACCAACAATACAAAGAGAGTAAATGCCTATGTGTCCAGAAGGTGCTGAGTGTTGCTCTATCGTGGAGATACACTAGAAGGATCAAGTGCTCAGAATAAGTAACCCTCCAATTTTTAAGAGTCAATCTCCTCCATAAAGCACAACTCTTTAACTGAGAGGCACACAGTAAAGATCCCTCAGATATGAGTGCTCTAAAAGAACAGAACTCCTAAGGACAGCATAACACTGTACTGCAGTATCACTGGCCCAGAACCCTCTGGACTCAAATCCCAAAAAGTGTGAACATTATTCCATGTTGTTGCTCTGCAAACACCTGCAGTGGGAATCACTGAGCAGCATCTGCAGTGGGAATCGCTCATCTTCAGATGTAATGTCTATTCACACTGAACAGACTCTAACTGAGCCTTTTTAATGCATCCCTGTGAACCAGTGGCAGTCCTCCTGACTACAGCCACCAATCCAGTTGGGCAGGAATCATTTTGAGACAGGTCATCCTCTGCTATTAAGTTCATAGGACACTTTCACTACCTCATACGTAAACTGCATTTCACACTGATTTTTTTTACACAGTTTTATTTATAACTGCACTTTATTCTACATACACTTATTACAGTCATTGAATATACTCCTTGTTTTGGTTACTATACCTGCCTAGTTCATTTTATTTGTCTGCTTCATCAAGATTTTTGCAGTGCATTAGAATATTTCAACCAGTTGTTGCTTCTTGCCACTTTCCCTATATTTACTAACTGTGTTGCTTGACATTGTCCCATTCCCTCTCTGTTTTGCGTGCTCTGCACTGACTGCCTGTGAGTTTGTGCATCACCTTCAAGATATGCTCGTTAAGTTACAAGGCCCTATGTGGTTCGGGACCAGACTACCATAAAAAGCTCCTGGTGCCATATCCACCTATCTGCCCCCTACGCTCCGCAGAGGCTGGCTTGCTTGTTGTACCCTCCTATCGCCTTAAGAGATCGGACAATACAGCCTTTGGTACTGCTGCACCATTTTTGTGGAATTCTCTTCTACCTTATATACATGCAGCCAGCTCAGTGGAGTCCTGTAAAGCCTCTTTAAAAACTTTTCTTTTTGATACAGCTTTTAGTTTTATTTAAAATATTTTTATCTTAATTCTTGGGGCTGTTTTTACTGTAAAGTGCTCTGAGCCCCTGGAGAGGGTGCTTTATAAACAAAATATGCCTTGCCTAACACCCTCTCCTAGTTGCACCTGGAAATCAGCCTCAGCTCTGTGTGCATTTCCCGGTCACCAATAAACAAATAAAAAATAAATAAAACAGGAAATAAACACTTGAAATGACTGCTTATGGTACCTTGATCTAATGATGTAAAACTAAGAATACATATAACGTCAATCAAATGTAGTATAATGTAACTATGATACCCATCAGCCTGAGGTGCTGGCCCCTAGGAAAATAGCTGACATGTTGCTGCCATTTAAATGAAGTGCATATCTACCTACTATTTATTTATTTATTATTTATTAAATTTTGGTAACCGGGGTGAGCCCACTGGCCCCAGAGGTCCCTTTTTCAGGGGCGACCTGGGATTTACATGACACAGAATACATCACAAATACGGTACATGTAGTGCATACATACATGATACCGGTTTATACATAGATGTACAGTCAGCTGGTTACATATGCGGAATTCGGCATTAGGTTCGTGCATTCATTACAGGTACTACCCTAGCTGGGGGGGGGTATAGGCCCCAATTTGCGGAGGAGGGTATTGGGCTGTGAGGTTTTAGGCTTACGATAGGTGAACCCGTCCTTTTAGCAGGTGCACTTGAAGGTAGCCATCATATGTGCCAGCAAAATATGTGTACTATGGACCAGAATAAAAAAAAATCATCACTGTGCTTGCAACCAGTGCTAGACATGGATAATTCCTCTCATCAATTGTATGGAGAGGAATCTGCACGATGGGGAACTTATTGAGCATCTCATGGTAAACAAAAACATCTGACAATATGACCTTTCACCAATGAGACTGAACAGATTCTGACAAATCCAGCCAGTGCAGTACTCCAAGATTTGTTCACAAGGACAGGTGTGCATGTCAAAAGATGTGCTGTCATACAATAAAGGAAGTCGCTTTGAAGCAAGCCTGCAAGCTCTTCCTGGTTTAAGGATTTTTTTTTTTGTTTCTAATGAGACATGGATTGCAAAATTGAATGTTCTAAACCTGCCAACTTCAATCTCTTATGGAGCACAACTTGTGGGTGCTGAAGGCTCAGAAACAACAGCTGGCTCGGCAACTAGGGCAGCAAAGAACATTACGGGGAAAGTCCATTGGTCCTTGGATTGCCCTCTCCTGAAGCAGTGGTTATTTATTAGAAGATTTAGATCATACCTCTTAGCAGAAATAGTCCTCTACAAAGGTTCCATGTCAGAATTACAAATATAGCACAGGTTACAATAAAATTACAGTAAATGTTGACAATTAAGACAAGAGACACAGACCGAGGCAGGGCAAATGATTATTAGATCTGCTTAGGCCAGCATGAGGTAGCATGTGTAACCCCCAGGTGGTGCTATCCCAAGGGCTACTACCCCTGCCTGCTTGACTACTGACAGGTTGAGGGGACTAGGTTCTACGGCGGATGCCTCCACCCAGAGGTCAGGGTTTGTAATGGTTGGTCTAGTTTGGTCACAGCACTTTGGGACACTGAGACCCCTTCTAGACCCTCTAATGGCCCACACGATGCACAGGAGTTACAGTACCAGTACCCCACATGTACACACTGTTCATTCATAAGGTACCACTTACCCTTGAGACTGATTCGCAGGTTTGTCTCTGAGGACCCCCTGAAAAATAAGGTTAAGCAGCATACACAAACCAATACAGTGCTTGGCATGAAGGTACTGACACTTCAGACAGTTTAAAGTTTGACAACAACAACAAATGTGATTTATTTAGGGAACAGTAACACGGGAGGGGGGAAATCAGGTTAATTAGTGGCATTAAATCACAGTTCTGTGCACACATACAGGGTCTGAAAAGTCACACTCTGGGTACCCAGGTTGGGGGGGGGGGCTAACCAGGTCCGTTGCCTGGGGTTGGCCGGCAGGTGCAGATGGATAGGGCCCTGTAGAAGAAAATATATGCGCAACACCCAATTGTAATCCAGAGCCCGATGGCTCAGTCCATGAAGCAAAGAAACAACAAGAATTAGATGACACACTTGTGATTGAAAACAGGCTGCAGGGGAATACTCTGATTTGTACTCACAATATGCAAGCTGAGAACCAGATAGTGGATGTTCTTCTGCATTGTCAGAAACAGCAGGGCATGGAGACAAGATCCTTGTGACTGGACCCCACTGCAGTTTATAGCAAATGGATTTAGTTCGAGACAAGCAGAGGTTTGCTTCCAGCTTCAACACGCAGCACACAGCACAGGGGATTGGAAATAGCGATTCCCCACAAGCACTATGCACATTCATATGTAAAAGGAAAGTACTAAACCAGGCAGGCTGCTCCTTGATCCCAATCGCAATTACTGCAAAATGGCCGGGAGCACACACAGTTGCTTCAGTTCCTGACAGACCGAGCGCAATTCAGCAATTTCTCCAGTTTTCTACAGGGTGAGCCTGGTTTCCATACTTCTAGTGCTTCTTTCTCCTCACAACTTGGATTCAGTCCAAACTGGCACTCACAAAGGCTGCAGACCGAAACTCTGGGCCTCACACGCGCTTCCTGCGAGAAACTATACACCGCAGAAGCACACAGCTCCTTCTCTCTTCACTGCCACAACTGATCTGATCTTTCCAGTCGCAGGGCATTTCCTTTAGCTCCACACTATTCTGTTGGCTGATTCAGCTGCCACTCACAATAAGACTCCCTCTGTTAGTAGAAAAAGGCGCCAAGGTCAAAACTACATTTCCGAGAGTCACTGCCCATACAATCCCCTTGTGGCTGGCTCAAATTAAGAGTCCAAGTTCTGATTTGTCCACAGGCTCCATTTTAGAGCCCCCTTAACCCAACTGGCCCAGCACAGCAGTTTAGGTCCAAATTGGAGAGGTAACACACACAGAGTCCCAGCTGCAATAAAGGCAGGTCAGACAAACTACAATTTTGCTAATGCTTCAAATGATTACAGGCAAACAGTTACAGCTTTCAGATGGGCTCCCTTTGCAACTTCAGCAACCGCAAAATGGAGCGAATTGACAGCAGCTCGGGCAGGATTCGAGCATTAAATACACAGTCCCCCCATACAAACTAATTAAGCCTGCAAGCAGACAGCTCTTAAAGAGACAGTACGTGGAGGCTAGATCATCTTTTTCGCTTATAGTGTATTCCTGCACCCTGTTCCTCCCTGTAAGATACTTGTATATCTCTATCATATCCCCTCTCTCCCTCCTCTCCTCTCCTCCAGGGAGTACATGTTCAGTTCCTTCAACCTGTCTTCATAGGACTTGTGATGCAATCCATGCACCATCTTTGTTGCCCTCCTCTGAACCTTCACTACCCTGTCTATGTCCTTACGTAGGTATGGTCTCCAAAACTGTACACTGTACTCCAGGTGGGGCCTCACTAGTGTCTTGTATAGTGGAATTATGACCTCCCTTTTCCTGCGGGTGATGCCCCTGCCTATGCATCCCAGCATCCTATTTGCCTTTACCTGCTGCCTTGTCACACTGTTTCCCTACCTTGAGGTAATCAGAGATGATAACCCCAAGATCCCTTTCCTGCTTGGTGCATGCTATATCCTCACCCCCCATCTGATATATTGTGCCAGGGTTTTTGTGCCCTATATGCATTATCTTGCACTTCTTTGCATTGAATTTCAACTGCCAAACCCCTGACCATTCTTCAAGTTTCTGCAGGTCCCTTCTCATTCTGTCTACACCCTCTGGTGTGTCTACTCTGTTACAGAGCTTTGTGTCATCAGCGAACAGTGAAATTCTGCCTTCTAGGTCCTGTGCAATGTCACTGATGAAGATGTTGAATAGGACTGGTCCCAGCACTGATCCCTCTTCCCTCTGTGGAGTGACAGCCATTTGCCACCACCCTCTGTGTCCTGCCACCCAGCCAGTTACCTACCCACCATGCTACTGTCCTGCCCACACCCATATTCCCCAGTTTGTGTAATAGTCTTCTATGTGGCACAGTGTCAAAGCCCTTGCTGAAGTCCAGTTAGACCATGTCCACTGCCCTCCCCGATCCACCTCTCTAGTCACCCAGTCAAAAAATTCAATGAGGTTGGTCTGACATGACCTCCCCCTGGTGAAACCATGCTGCCTTGGGTCCTGTAGTCCATTGACAACCAGATGTTCCACCAATCTCTCCTTCAGTAGTGCTTCCATGATCTTCCCCACTACCGAGATGAGGCTGACTGGTCTGTAGTTCCCTGCTTCCTCTTTGTTCCCACTTTTGTATAAGGGGACTACATCTGCTGTCCTCCAGTCTTTGGGTACCTCCCCTGTTTCCAGTGATCGGCTAAACAGGATAGCCAGAGGTTCAGCCACCACCTCTCTTAGTTCCTTAAGGACCCTGGGGTGCACCCCATCTGGCCCCATTGCTTTATCAACTCTTATTACTTCCAGTTCCTTCAGGACCCTTTCTCGGTGTAAAGGAACTTGTGTCCATTTCTGCACCATTCTCACCCTTGTACTCCCTTCAGACCCATTACCCTCCTCTTCCTCAGTAAAGACTGAGCAGAAATACCTGTTCAATATGTTAGCTTTACTGTTGTCATCCTCCACGGCCCCCATCCTCCCCCTTCAGTCTCACTATCCCTCCCTTTGCCTTTCTTTTTTCACTTATGTACCTGTAAAAGGTTTTGTCCCCTCTACCACTGATTTTGCAATGTGTTCTTCTGTCTGAGCTTTGGCTTCCCTTACTGACCTCCCTGCCTCCCTTTGCTTCTCCTGGTACTTCTCCCTATCCCCTTCTGCCTGTGTCTTTTTGTATTGCCTGAATGCAATCTTTTTGGCTTTCACTTTCTTTGCTACCTCTTTGGAAAACCATAATGGTCTCCTCTTCCTTTTCCTCTTGCTAACCTGCTTAATGCATAATTCTGTTGTTCTTGTAATCCCCATTTTAAATACTGCCCACTGTTCCTCAACCCCTGATTCCTGTCCCATTCCCCTTAATTCCTCTTTCAAGTATCTCCCCATTTTCCCAAAGTCTGTCCCCCTAAAATCCAGGATACATGTTTTTGTGTGGTTTGGTTCTGCTCTTTCTGTGATTTCAAACCACAATGACTGGTGGTCACTGTTCCCCAGGTGCTCCCCCACTGTTACCCCCATCACACCATCACTTTCATCAATGTCATGTCATGGTAAGGACATGGAGACAGGTGTAAAAGGGTCTCAATGAGACCTTCATAGAGTCCTCCTCTTCAGTCATGGACAGACCTAAAAAGACTCTGCACTTGACCATGTTCTACCATGTCCTCCATCCATCACCAGACAGCCAGAGCAATGCTGGACATTGAAATAAGCTCACAATACTCACAACCTGAGTTTTGGTGCATAGGGAGGTCAATGCCAAGGAGTTTAATAGCACCAAAAAGCTTTAAAAAAAACACACAAAAACATACTGACATCAAGTGAAATGAAAAACTGCGGTTGTCATGATGGAACCTAGCAGCTACCAGGCACTAAGTAGACTGACTTAAATTAGGAAACAACTGGCCAGCCCAGTGACACAGAGTTGAGGCACTGGACGTCACACCTCGTGCCATGCTGGGGACCCAAGATCAGGAACGAGTCTGGGTCATCAGGCATTGGCGGGGGGGGGCAGGAGATGGATTGAGCAGCCGTAAGGCAGCTCTCCCCTCCCAGGTGGGGATCCAACCACACCCACTGCAAGGCTGCCCCCGGTCGGAGACACAAAGGTAGTGCCGTCAGGAGCGACTAGAGTCGGGAGGGTGCTGCGGGTCACTGTGTGCGCACCCCTCCATATGCATGTGAGCAACCACAGCAAGGGGCAGGGAGAAAAATCTGTAAAAAAAAATGGAGTTGACAGGCTCCATGATGGCCCCATAGCACTGCGTTGGCCCCCATGGAGTCTAGATGTTGGTCTCTGGGGGGGGAGGGAAAGTCGATGCCTTTCACCCTCAGCCCTGCCACGGGGGGGAGGGCAACCTGTGGGGGATTGCCAGAAGGGTTGGGTGCTGAGATGCGGGGTCCCGAGACTGAGCCCCTCTGAGGGGAGGCCGGAGCCACCTGCCAGCTCTAAAATGTACCCCTGTCGCCATGTAGGTGGGAGATGGCGAAAGAGGGTCAAAAATTTGATTAAAAGAAATTAGGAAACAACTGTGCTTATCTACTAAGTACAGATAAATACAAAAAATAAATAATGAGAACTAGAATGAGCTGAACAGGAAAACTGTTTAGAGCAACAATAATCCCTCATCTCTAATGAGATCTTATCATTGTGATGGCGAGAAAAAAAAGGACTGAGGCAGTCTACCTGTTACTGTTGTATATAACAATGGCATGCACATGGTGCCATGCCCAGAAGTTCTCATTCCCACAGGGTCTTAATGCCACCAGACTAAGACCAAAGAGTGGTACCCCATGGAGAAACTTGACTCTTAGAAGATCAATAATTACATTTAAGTGGCTCTCCAGTAAAGACTGACACTGCCTAAATGTTGCATGCTGTGTCTGTGGTATAAAGTTATAATAACCGGCGAGCATTTTTTTCTATGTGCTGAGCAGGTTGACATTTTCCATAACAACTGGCTGGTTGTTATGACATTCACACGCTCTGCCTATCAAAACTGAGAGGACGACCTAATTGGATCTTGTTTCCTGTGTGGGCGGGCAGGCAGAATACATCCTATAACGAAGCGGCTTCATTAGTCTGATAGGGAAGAGCCGCCGCAACACTCGTGTCTTCAAGAGTTAAATTTTTTCCTATGTAACTGATGAATCATACTTTTAAACTAAAAACAAAAATATTTTACTGATCCTGCTGTTCGTCGTCAGTGGGTGATACCCCTGTGTGATGGTGATAGTGTGAGGAATGGGACCGTGGCTGATCGTATGCAGCACTTATAACCACGATCACGATTTGAACAGTGAGTTTAAAAAATAAAATGAAAATCCTAATTCCAAAGGAGGGAGAGGGAGACTGTGTGCGTGTGTGTGTGTGTGTGTGTGTCTGTGCCATGAACAGACAGAATCACTCACAAAAGTTAAGCTAGGGAAAAATGCTCACCAGTTATTATAAAAAACAAAATATGGGGAAGTAAGTGAAACTCATATTTAATATACAGCCTTAGTGTGGGATACTTAAATAAACCCCTCGGGCTTCACCCTTGGGGTTTATGTAGCATCCCACACCTCGGGTGTACATTCAATTCTCATATCACACACTTACCCATACTTTATTCGCTATATATCTGCAACAATCAAGCATCCCCAAACAGAAGATATGATAATGCCACAGTTCAAATATACTGTATATCTATCTGCACCCCATGCAAGTTATTTTCTTATCAATATGTATTTTATACATTTAAATACTTATGAATTTTACCTGATACAAGTTACTAGCCATTACTTAAATTGTTAAGGTCACTGACTGTAACTTCTTATGTAAATAAAACTGCTTAGAAAGTCTAGTACCCAAACTGAGAATGTTATTGGTCACATCAAAGATTTAAAGTCACATCCATCTAAATTATCATCTGTGTACTGATACTGGAAAAGATGCAAAGGTTTGTGCTATGCTTGCCCACTGCCCACAACTCTGAAGATTCTATGTTAAGTCTGCTAGTGCAAGGACGCTGTCTGACTGAGTCAAGGGGCATGTCAATGCAGTGCTGAGTTGAGCAGCACTGCCCCAACATGGATCTGGAAGTGCAGGGAATAGCCCATCCAGACCCAACAACACTGGGAGCCCCAGGCATGACATTTGGCTGGCACCATGCATATGAGCCCACTAGACATGCAAGGCACTATGGGGCCATAAGCATGCCCATTATGGACTCATCTGCATGGGAAGCAGTGGCAAGTTAGCACCCTCCTGTGACTGGCCTACCCTGATCACCTGTCCCCTTACAGTGTAAAGATTCCCTGGTGTCCAGTGCCCCCCATCTTCTGATTGCTGGCCCCACTAAACATAACACTGCCCCTGGTGTCCAGTGGTCCACTGTCCTCCAACTGCTGACCCTGGTAAAATGTAAAATATTCTCTGATGTCCAGTGGTCACCCCAGTCCTCTGATTGCCAGCTCTGGTAAATGTGAAATAGTCCAATCAGAAGATGGGAAGACCACTGGACAGATCTCAACCTAATGGAGCTGGCAACTGGAGTGTGGGTGGGTCAGGACCACTGGACACCAGAGAATATTTTATATTTATGAGAGCCAGCAATCGGAGAACAGCGGAAAGAACTGGACACCAGGGACAGAGCACTATGTAACAGGATGGGCAATCAGAGGGCAGGGGGATCACTGGACATCAGGAAGCAGGTGTGCTCCCCCAATGTGGTTGTTCGCTGCAGTGATTCTGCCAGCCACTATTGTTGCCCTGCATAAGTCAGGCTTCTACTGCGCAGTGCAAAGTGGCCTGCAGTATTCCTTTGGTACAGCACTACTGCACTGAATATTGTGCTGCACCCAAATTCATGTTCCCAACCCTCCCTTTGCCCACTGCATACATTATTTTTTAGTATGCATGCTAACCCATTTCGAGCATACAAATGCCCACACTGAATATTGCGCTTGGGCACAAACCCCAGGCAAACAAGGTGCAATCACTTTGCCAACCAGGCAAAGTTTTAAATATCTGGCCGCTAATGTTCACACACTGACATCAAGGCAAGTTTATTTGTTTGATCAATAAAAGGATCATTACAAACATTTCATAATATATAGGATGTTAAAATTTTCTTAATAAACAGATCAATAAATTTTGTTTCAGCTTAGCACACAATAAATCATGTAAGACAGAATAAAGCAAAGAACAATATGATTCAGTGCCTCCAGAGCTTACACACTGACATACTACTTTAGGCATAGCCTGCAGTGGGTCATCTAATTACCTGTAATGTCCTTTTGCTTTACCAGACTCCTTATGGTTTTAGCTTACTCCGTTTTAGCTATGTATCTAAGCTGAACATCACTGACTACTGCAGATTTGTAAGAATGTTATGGATGAAAAATTGCATTTAACAACCTGAAGGAAATGGCACGCACAGCCCAATACCAATATTTATTAGGTTATTTTGGTTTGCTGTTCCTCGGTAAACTGCAAAAAATATATTAAAACTATGCAGCAAAAATATTTTTGATGGGAAGTAAAGAAATAGTTAAAACTAAGATCAAGTTGAAAAGAAAATGATCTCTTTTCATGTCATATGGGTTAGTTTTTGTCTGTGTATTATAGAGGTGCGGTAGCGCCCCATGGTTAGGATTGAGTAGGGTGTTCAATATTAAACCCCTAAATTTGCAGCATTTTCTAAAATTAGCTGCAATTTTGCATGCATTGTCAAGAAGGCAAGTACTAAACAAATGAAAAGTTTCATGATGGCAGCTTGCGTGGTTTCTGAGGTCTGCATATGTCACTGTCCTGCAGGTGTCTAATTTGTTTTCTATACTTGACATAGGGTTTGGGGTTGCCTTCACATACAGCCTACAGTGAATGGAATTCTTTTCAAAAATTTACAAGGTGGAAGTGTACTATGCCAGCATAGTGCTTTTGGAAGGTTTCATGAAAAAATATTAAATGGTTCTAGAGTTATAAGGATTTAAAGTTTTGTTTTTTATTCTGTTCTCAGTAGGGTTTTTTTTGGAATAGTGTTGACATGACACTAAAAATTCTGTCGCAACACTGTTTTTGGTTTCTCACCACTTGCTTCTCAGAGCACAAAAAAAGTATCTAATGTCATGGCAGCTGCCATATTGTTATTTTTCCCCCAAACTAAAAAACATAGAAAATACACAGACATGGTGGCAATTTTAAAAAACAAACACCTGATCCTAGCTAAAGTGGACTCCTTTAACTACATTCTGGTGTTTGTTTGTTTTGTTTAAATGCTCAGAAATACATTTTCTGGGCACCCCAAGATCCAGGGTGCACAGTTAGCGCTGGGAGCCGCACACCTGCATTCTCTGTATGAGAACAGTGGAAAATAATTGCTGAGCAATAACCTTCCTCAGCAAATACTTCATGTAAGTCTCTCCCCCAATTCAAAAAGTACTTCTGCCCATCGGCGCAGCGGTTGGATTCCTGCTTTCGACGCCAGCGACCCGGGTTCAGGAACAGACCCAATCACTGGAGGGCCGGCCAGGGGAGGAAAGGATTGAGCATCCTGCGACAGCTCTCCTTCTCTGGGGGGAGGGTAGGGGACAGGTCCAGTGTCTTGCTGGCTCCTAGCGGAGGCTGGGAGCAGGGCAGACAACTACGGCCCAGTTACTTGGGGGAGGAGCAGATGCCGGCGTACGCCTTGTCGTCACCACGCTGCCTCCCCCACAGAAAAAACGGAAAATTGGCCACTGGCTGCCTTGATTTTATTTATTTATTTGTGAAATCAGTTTACAACCTTTGAGCCAGAGGCTCGTTTCCAAAGGTACCTCGTCAGATTAAAGATATACATAGAGTTTTAGGTTACATAGCACAGGTTTGCTAAAAATAGGCGTTCGTCAGAGGCGCCACGTCACACTGAGGTCAGACAAAATATACTTCAAGCTACAGTGGTACAAGTATCGAGACAGGTGTTACACAAGTTGGTATCAAAATTGATCAATCTAATTGGCATACCATAAAACAGCAGGCACTGGCCAGGTTAGACATAGGTAGGTGTACCGGGAAGAGGTGGTGGGTGGGTATGGGAGAGCTCGTGGCGTTGTCATGAGAAGTCGAGGTGGAGGCTGCCTTCAGAAACAGGAGCAGCTATGAGTGTTGATGAGTTGGTTTCGAAGGGTGGTTTTGAACTTGGAGATGGTGGTGGCATTGGTGATGGGGGCAGGGAGAGAGTTAAACCAGGATGGGGCTCTGTAGCAGAAGGACCTCTGGCCACGGCTGGTTCTTGATCTGGGAACCATTAGAGTGGTCTTGTTGGATGACCGTGTTGCAATAGTGGGTGGGATCCGGTGGATGGATGCCATCACCCCAGGAGGGGACAGCCCGAGTAGGTTTTTTTTTGTGAGGAGGCAGGTTTGATATCGGAGCCGTTCATCCAAGGTAAGGAGTTTAGCCTCGTCATACAGCTGACAGGTGTGTGAGAGTCTGGGGGCACCAGTAATCAGTCTGCAGGCTTTATTCAGGGTTAAGTAAATTTTTTTGAGTGCTGTCGTGTCGGCAGCACCACATGAACTAGTGAGCCATAGTCTACAAGGGACAGTCTGGAGACGTAACAGCGAGCGGAGCGCAATTTGGGAGGCAGGTTCTATGAAGGAAAAGGATGCCAAGCCGTAGTGTTAGTGGCGGATGTTAAGGCATCAATGTGGTCATGGAATGTGAGGGCTGAGTCGAGTGCAACCCCAAGGTACTTGTAGGAGCAGACTTGTTCCAGTGGCTGTTTGGTACTAGGAAGGATATGGAGGGTGGTTGTTGCTAGCTTTGTTTTGGGGTGGGAAAAGAGCATAGCTTTGGTTTTTTTAAGATTAATGATGAGTCTGCGCTCCTTAAACCAGGCTTCGGCATCATTGAAAGACTGCTGTAGGGTGTCCTGAAGGGAGACGGGATTGCGGTTGGTGGCAAAAATGACAGCATCATCTGCATACAGAAGAATTTTGCCAGGGCATGCACTGGGCAGGGTGTTCAGATAGAGTGAGAAGAGAAGGGGGCCCAGGATGGAGCCTTGGGGGACCCCAGAGTGTATGGGACGGGTATCAGAGAGTATCCCATTGATTTTAACACACTGTGATCGAGCGGCTAGATAGCTCGTGCACCATGCTAGGGGGCCAGCCGAGAGACCAGTGTGGCAGAGAGCATTCAGCAGAAGAGGGTGGGAGACGGTGTCGAAAGCCTTTGAGAGGTCGATGAACACTGCACCAGCTAGGGAGCTGGTATCCAGGGAGGAGTGTAGGAAGTTGGAGAATTCAATTAGCGCAGTGCTGGTACTGTGACCAGCACAGAAGCCATGTTGCTCTGGGCATAAGATGTTATGCTTAGCCAGATATTCAGTGATTTGAATGGCCACCACTTTTTCCAGGGTTTGGGGAGAGGATGGAGATTGGCCGTATGTTGGCTGGTTACCTGTCGCCCCTTTATGAATGGGTTGGTGATTATGGCTGCTTTCCAAGCAGTGGGAAATTGTCCCAGGCAGAGCGATCGTTAATTAGGGCTGGTGAGTGGGGCAAGGACTTCATCTAGCACCAGCCTGAGGATACTGGGGTCCAGTGAGTCACTGCCGGGACTGTTGCTATTCAAAGCTTTGATTAGGATGGGTCTGGCTTCCCGGGCAGAAACCTTGTGCAGGTGGAAGCTGGGGTGGTGGAGGACAGGGGGAGGTTGGTTGGGGGAAGGGTCAAAGAAATTACTAGGGAGGACTGAGCTAAGGTCGGTGAAAGCGGTGTTGAGCCAGTTAGCTATGATGGCAGGATCAGTTGAGGTAGTGCCATCACTAGTGAGCTGGGATGGGGCAGGGGAGCGTGATTTTCCATTTAGCTGTTTAATATTATCCCAGAAAGTCCAGGCCGAACCCCAGGAGGAGGTAAGGGTGGCCTGGTAATGGTCGGCCTTGGCTTCCGGACGGCCCAAGAGCACTTATTCCGGGCTGCATTGTAAGTTTGCCTATCAGACAGCCGACCCATTTCAGTGGCAAGGTGCCAGAGGTTATCCCGATTTCTTAGCAATTGTAGAAGGGCAGGGCTAACCCAGGGTGCATTCTGCTTTTTGGATCGGATTTTGGTGAAGGGTGCAAAGAGATCACAGGCCATGTTGAAGGTGTGTGAGAAGAAGGCGAGGGCAGTGTCAATGTCGGATGCACGATGAATGGGGGACCAGTTTATCTGGGTGAGGAATTGTTTAAGTTTTTGCAGCCCACCAGGGCGGAGGTGCCTGCGGAGGGTGGTTGGGGCGGCGAGAAGTGCCACACAACAGGCAGGCTGTAGTGCAGGAAGCTTTACCTCTTAAAGGCTCTGGCAATCCCCAAGTTCAGGCTCCGCTGCTGGGCAGAGTAGTGAAGTGAGAGGGATGCTGCAGGACCTATACAGGAAGGGAAACAAAGGAATTACATTAGTATGCAGCGGGCTAGTTCAGGACCCTACTGCGCATGCGCCAACTACTGGGACTGTATCCCGATACAGACGGCTCACCGCTCTCGGTACCTCCAGTGCCTGTCCAGGGCCTCCTGCTCCTCAGCGGCATCCCCCGGCCCTAGTATAGTGTGCTGGGATCCTCCCTTCCGGTGCCCTTCCCCCTCGGAGGAGGGGGACCCGCCCGGTGATAGGGATACACCGGGATGTCCCGGGGGATCGGCCGCGATATGAGGACCTGAAGGGGGCTGGATAACGGCCAGTGGGGTCAAGGAGCTTTCGGAGCCCAAAGGAGTGGGGGCCAGTGTGGCATGGGGAGGCGATAAAACATAGCATGCAAAAAAAAAAAAAAGTACTTCAAAGAAATATTCTTTCCCTCTCCTACCTGCACCTGTAATTAAGCCCACCCTCACCAAAACAGTTCTTCCCCTCCTTTCAAAGCTGGCCAATCCTGCAGAGAAGGGAGTCGAGAATCCCACTACATTCTTTCTCTTTCCCCTCAACTTCTACTCAGTCCTTTGTATATTTGTACATACCTATTTATTTATACCTGTAAATACATTGTTTATATGCAAATTATTTGCATATTATGTCTCCTTGGCCTAGTGCGTAAACTAACTTATTACTGTATGTCTGTTCCTTGTAATTTATTATTACCCTGTCTTCTCTGTAACCATTGCTCTGTACTGCTCCTGTTGGAATGTATTTCCCCAGGTTGCCCCTGAAAAAGGGATATGCATGTCCCAGTGGGCCTACCTGGTCATTAAAATTCTAAATAAATAAAAATAAACTTTCTTGAATTCCAAAGGTGCAGCCGGAAGTTGTGGTGCCAGCTTCAACTGACACAGTGAGCTGACATGCTCCTGTTCTTCCTATCTTTCCATCTGTCTGCATATATATCCATTAATCTCAAATATATAAATGGAGCAGGGTGCCCAACCCCGGTAACACTCCCCCCCACAGATTGCCCGCCAGACCTTCACAAAGTTTTTTTTATATTTTAAAATATATTTTATATTTCATGTAAGTGGACCAGGGTGCCCACCCTGGTACTGCTTCTATTGTACCCCCTCCAGGTCACCCACCCCTATTCCCTAAGCAGTAGCCTGACACTGGGGTGCCCAATCCCTAGTGTCAGAATGACAAATGTCCCCTGAACAAAATAAAAGAGAAAACCATCCCTTGCTGTTTTCTTTTTTTTTTGTTAACCTTTAACAAAGAAAACAGTCCCTCATCGATCTGATCCCCCACACATACACACCACCCTGACCTTCCACTCAGCACCCACCACCCCACACCCCGAAAACACTGTTACAAACCTTAAACATGTCCCACAGCACAGATCCACTCTCTGATCAAAGACACGTCTTGCTGCTGGAACTGGCGACTACAATGTGAAAAAATAAGGCAAGGGCTATATAATGTATTTCAGCTGGGTTTTGAACTTTGATTCATGATGTTGCCATTTTTACATATTTTTACCACAATTATTTGGCCTTTTTGGGACCCCACATCATGATCAATGTTAGTGGAAAATTAGGCAAATCTGTCTCAAAAGGTGATTTTGCAGCCACTTTGTGAAATCACCTTTCAAGAAGGATTTGAACATTTTCACTGCCCTTGTTCATGATGTGGGACTCTAAGAAGGCTATGTTGAAAATCTGGGGTAAAAACGATAATGTTCATGAGCTGGGGTAATAAGAAGGCTATGCTGAAAATTTGGTGTACAACTACGTAACATGCCCAGGTTATGAGTGAACGCTGCAGTGTTTCAACATACTCTCATAACTTCACTAATTGTCAATATTTTGACTCCAAACTTTCAACATAGTCATTTTTCCACACCACCTCATAAGCACAACAGGTGTCATTTTTTACATCCTAGACACCATGGCCCAGATATTCAAACTGCGCCAGGCTGTGGCACAAGCTTGGGCACAGCTCAGTTTGGCTGCACAAGGGTGTGGGCTGGGCAATATTCAACGGAGCTGCACCATGGCTCAGCACCATTGAATATCACACCCTGGCCACCCGCAGTGTGCATGGCACAGTGGCACTGCACCAGTGCAAGTGGCCAGAGTGAAGCATGGGGATGCACTAGCGCAAGTTCCCTTGCGCTATGCACAGCAACTGTGATATTCAAAACTTGACATGCAAATGGGGCCATAATGTATGCAAGGTGCAAATGGGGCCATTTGCATGTCATTATGTCCCCATTTGCATGCAGATGCGCTGATCCCCGACGACTTGCACCTGGTGCCCTGCCAGGCAGCAGCCGTCGGGGACTGACGTCCCTGCAGCCACCAATGTGCTCCACAGCCCGATCGCTGGCATTTGTTAAAAAAGAAGAACTATGTCCAATATCCTCGGTGGTCCACTGGACTCCTGTGCCCGATCGCGGATAGTAATAAAACTAATAACATGTCCAATATCCGTGGCAGTCTAGGGTACCCCTCCCACCCGCCCACTGGAGCCCCACCGCCCGCCTCCCGGTCAGCCAGCAACACCCCACCCACCTGCTGCCCACTGACTGACACCATTGGTAGGGCTGTCGCCCATTGGTTCACAGCATGAGCCAATGGACGTGCAGCCGCATACTCACATTCAGATATGTTCACATATCTGGAATGTGTAGTACAGCACAGGCTGCACACCATTGGCTCACGCCAGAACCAATGAGCATACAGCCCACCGGTGGTGTCAGTCGCAGGTGGGCGGGTGGCAGGTGGTGGGTGCTGCCACCGCTGGCTGACGGGAGGGAGTGGGGCGTGGGGCTCAGTGGTGGTGGGGAAGGGTACCCTACACTGCCACTGGATATTGGACATATTATTAGTTTTTATTACTAATGCCCGCGATCGGGCACACAGCGGTCCACTGGACCACCAGAGAGTTCGGGGATATTTCTTTTTTTCAACAAATGCCCGTGATTGGGCACACAGCAGTCCACTGGACCACCAGGGATATTGAACATAGTTCTTTTTTTCAACAAATGCCCGTGATTGGGCAGTCAGCGGTCCACTGGACCACCAGGGATATTGGACAGAATTCTTCTTTTTTTCAACAAATGCCCACAATTGGGCGTGGGAGAGGTGCTGCCAGGTGCAGCGGGAGCTCAGGTGGCCACCCACAGGTGGCAGCTGCCATGTTGCGCCCTGCAATACAGCAGCTCACCTGTGGGTGGCCATCCGTTGTTCCTTTTTTTTTTTGGATCAACTTTGTGCTGGCACAGGTAGGGGTTGCGCATGCATGGCTCTGCACATCCTAGGCTGAATATCGGGCTTGCAGGGTATGCATGGGCACGCCCGCACTCGCGCCTGCATACATTACTGATGTGCTCCAGAGCATCGGGATTTGTGCCAATGACTTTTTCCCTTTTTGAATATCGCGCTGGGGCGCATCAGTGCGTTGTACATGGTGCAACACTGTTGCACCATGCGCAACCCTTTTGAATATCTGGGCCCATGTGTTTTGCACTACCAGTGTGAAATGACATTCCGGCCAATATACTATAAATGCTACATGCCATGTTTATAAGGGGAGTCATATAACAACTATCTTGAAATTCTGAGGTCAAAATTAAGTATACATTATAGAGGCGTGGTTGCACCCCTATAGTTAGGGTTCAGTAGGGACATCAATGTTAAACCCTTAAATTTTTGCACTTTAACAACTTGGCAACTGTTCATTAGATTTGCATGAAATTCTGCATGCGCGATCTCACATGGTAGATCTCTGAATGTACTAAGTTTCCTTCCAGTCGGATGTGCGAATTCTGAGTTCTGGATAGTGAATAAAGTGAATTTTTCACAATTTTTTTCCAATGGTTTGAATGGGTTCACTGTCAACTCCGCTGGCACCCAGACAGTTTGAAATTTTGGTCTGAAATTTTCTGGGTGGAAAGAGCCTGGCCCACAGATGTGCTTTTTTTGGTGAGAAAACATTAATCCATTCCAAACCTATTTAATTTTAAAATTCTGAATACTTGGTTTGGAGCATGCTGAGTAAGCACCAAAAATGAAATGAAATGAAAAAAGAATTATTTTTTCATATTGACCTCATCCTTTTTCATGAGAGGAAATTCTTTTTTATTTGCTGCCATCTTGTTTTCAGTTTTCACCACAAATTCAGATTTAAAAACATTCTGAAACATAGACTTTGATGGCAGATAAGGACCGCTTGACTCACCCAGTCTGCGCATTTTCCTACCTATTGGATAAGCTGCAGATCCTAGTTAACCAACAGCCTACTTCCCTCTTACCCCCACTAGAACTGTCTTATGTCTGTCCCATGCATTCTTGAGTTCCCCCACTACCTCATCAGGAAGGCCATTCCATGCGTCCACCACCCTCTCTGTGAAAAATACTTCCTCACATTGCCCCTGAGCTATCCCCCGATCCTCTTGTTCTTGCACATCTCTTTTTCTGAAAGATGCTACCCTCTTGTACTCTCTGTTGATTCCCTTGAGGTACCTGAAAATTTCTATCATGTCCCCCCCCTTTCTTTGAGGGTATACATATTAAGCTCCTTTAGTCTCTCTTTGTATGGCTTCTGGTGCAGACCCTGCACCATTCTAGTTGCCCTCCTCTGGACCACCTCCATCCTATTTATGAGTGCAAACAACACATGTATGTTGCTTATCTGGACCCCGTTAGCTACTTTCTGCACTTAACTGTTGGATAAATGGCCTGAAATGTGTTTTGTTTTTAACATTTAAAATCTTTTTTTGTGACTCACTTATCACGAAAAAAATTTCCTTTTTCATATTTACCTGAAGCTTTCTGACCCTCTTATTGTGTTCCTTTTATGTCAACTAGCCTAGCACCCAGACTGTTTGGATTTTAGGTCTGACATTTTCAGGGTAAAAAGGGGCTGGGGCACAGATGTGCCTTTTGCTGGTTTGGTGAAAAAATATTTATTTAAAGCTATTTATGGGTTTTTCAACTTTATAAATCTTTTTTCGTGACTCATGGTACAAAAAAATATTATTTTTTGTATGTTGAGTCATGAAATAAGATTCTTTTTTGTGAGGGGAAACTTCTTTTTCATGAGTCAGAATCTTTTCCCTGATGTTTAGTGGCACCCCCAACCCTCTGATGGCCACCCACCTAATTATTTATTTCCCTGGTGCCTGGTGCCTTCCCCCTCCACTCTCCAATCATTGTCTTTCCCTTGTGTGACCCTGAGCAGGTCACTTAACCTCCTTGTGCTCCCATATCACACCTGGAAACTAGCTTTGGCTTCCTGTGTCTTTCCACGTTAAACAGTTTCCCCTTTCACCCTTTCAATGGTGTCTAGTGGCACCCACACCCTCCAATTGCTGTTCCCATAGAAAGTTTCACTTTCCCTGGTGTCCAATGGCACCCCTACCCTACGATCCCTGATCCGACCTGAAATAAGGAAAACGGTTCTTCAATGTTTTTTTTTTTTACCTGTAAAAAGGAAAATGGTTCCTCACCGATCTGACCCCCCACTACACCTCCCATTCAGCACCCACTACCCTGCACCCCCCCACACCCTCGCAGAACAGCTGGTGCCAAATCCTCACGCCTTTGCAGGAGTGTACCACTCCTGTGCATGCATCAGGATTTGGCTGACTTATCAATTCATGTCGTGAGATTTCAGCTCCCATTTTAAAATATATTCTGCAGCATTACTACCCCTTGTTTTTGTCATTTAGAGGCAAGAGAAGCTTAATTAGAGGTAGATGTATCGCATTAACACCTTTCGTACATGGTCATGGCAAAAAATGAACTTCGGGATCACGCTCCTGAACAGACATGCGTTCTCCCTAGCAATATATTTCCAGTGGACGGCGGACTTTCATGTGGACCCGACTGAAAGGTAATTAATGCGAAAATTCAATGAACTAGGTAATAGCTGTTGTTTTTCGCTACACAGCGGCATTCTGTGGTATTTGCTTGAAATGTATGTGCCTAGAGGCACAATGGTTATAATTACTTGAGCAAAGTGAGACAAAGCTGACAGTGCCCCTTTAACACCACAAAAGTAGGGAAAATAGGACATTAGGGTTTCCAACCCTAACTCCCCAACTCAACCTCACCAGGCAACAAAAGAAAAAAAAATTGAGTTTTGGGTCTCCAGAGTCTTGGCAAATCAGCGGTGGTGATGTCATTGGGGTTGTCAACCCTAATGCCCACCCCCTTCCCTAAGCGAACAGTGTCACACATTATCTCCTTTCTTAACGCAGAGCCCACAGAGCCCTGCATGAAGCATGCTACAACAAATTGCATTGCTAACATGTGGGAATACATACATTCTTCAAAGGTAAAGAAGTATCACTATGAGGCACTGGCTTAGAGCTGTACTTTGTGCTTCAGACTTGAGGCTACAGGCTGGGGGGAGGAATGAGCATTACAGCTGACAACCCCAAGAAAGACCCCACCACTGATTTGCCAAGCCTTCAGAGACCCAAAACCCTAATGTTTTGTTTTCCACTTGCTGCCTCGGTTGGGGGGGGTAAGGCGTTAGGGTTGGAAATTCTGACGCCACATTTCCCTACATTTGTGATATTAGATTACCCTATCCGGTGCATTAATTACATTTTTGCAAAGAGTTAGCTACATTCTTTGCAAAAAACTATGTTAATGCACCAGTTAGGGTTCAAGTTAACACCACAAAAGTAGGAAAATGCGGCATTAGGGTTTCCAACCCTCACCCTTCCCCCCAAGCAACAGAAGGAAAAATACATTAGGGTTTGGGGGCTCCAGAGTCTTGGTGAATCAGTGATATGGTCTCCCATGGGGTTGTCAACCCTAACCCTAATGCTCACTCCTCCCCCCCAGCCTGCAGTCTCCTGTCCAAAGCACAAGGTACATCTCCAAGCCAGTGGATCATACTGATACATTCTGCAAAGGTAGATAAGTACATCTTGCCACATGTTACTAATATAATCTGTTGTGGCTGGGCCTTGTAGGCCCTGTGTGAAGAAAGGAAATCATGTCCGAATTTCCTCAGGGGATGGGGTAGGCATTAGGGTTGATAACCCCAAGGAAGAGCCCACCATTGATTTGCCAAAATTCCAGAGACCCAAAACCCTAAAGTTTTTCCTTTTTCTGCTTGGGTGGTGGGGGAAGGGGAATTAGGGCTGACAAAACAAAAACTATTGTGGTGTTAACCTGAACCCTTACTGATGCATTAATGCAGACTTTTGCAAATAATTGTCTTTCTTTCTTTCTGAAATGGAGGAATCGTATGGTCATTCATGCAGGTCCTGAAAACACACGCACATGCGCAAGGTCCTCTGGGTCCTACGCAAGTGAAGATTCCATTCACCTACAGAAGTGCAGTGACAGAGGTCAACAATTCATGGGGCTCTCTGGTCCCTGCACTTCCATGTGGCCACAGATACAGGTGCACAGGACAAAGTGTTCATCTGTCAGGCAGAGGTGCAAGGCCCTATGCCAAGAGGAGAGCTGTCTTCACTATAAGGTACCCAGGTCCATGCAGGCAACACTGCAGCTTTCATTCCTTGGCTGGGAGGTGTCACATAACAGCGCTATCACTGCACCCTCAAACTATCCAGCTGGGTCTCTGAGATTACCCCCAAACTCAGCTTACTGACATTGTATCACAAAGCATACAATTGGGCTCAAGACTGGCACTACACACAAAGTTTCTTAATAATTTAATATTTTTTTATTGTGACCCAAAATTTTCAAGACAGTCATTTTACGACTCCCCTTATAAACATGACATGTGGCACTTACAGTAAAACATCATTTTGCACCAGAAGAGCGAAAACACATCTCGTCCAGGATTTAAAAAATGACACCTGTCATGATATGAGGTGGTGTTGAAAAATGGCTATGCTTAAACTTTGGAGTCAAAAATACTGAAAATTAGCAAAGTTAAGAATGTTGAACTATTGCAACATTCACTCAAAACATGGCAATTTTACCATATTTGTACACCAAATTTTCAGCATAGTCTTCTTAAGACCCACCTCATGACCTGGTATGCTAACATTTTCAAATCCCTGCTGAAACAATTATGCACCACAGGTACAGAAACACATTTTGGCCAGGACTTGAAAAAACCTACTGTTGTCATGTTCATGAGGTGCTGTGAAGAAATGGCTATGTTGAAATTCTGGGGTCAAAATATTGAAAATTACCAAAGCTATGAACAAGTGTAGAAAAATTTCAACATAAGTTGATAACTTTGCTGTTTTTTAATGTTGTGACCCCAAATTTTCAACATAGCCTTTGTATGACCCCACCACATCAACAGGGGCAGTGAACATTTTAGAATCCTGACCAAAAGGTGATTTCACAAAGCAACTGTGACACTGCCTTTTGGGCCTAATTTGCATAATTCCACCTCAACTGGTCTTGAAGTGGGGTCCCAAAATGGCCATGTTGAAAATCTGGTGTAAAAATATTAAAAAATTACAAAGTTAAGAATAAAAGTTCAAACCCCATTGAAATTCATTAAACCAGACTTACCTTATTTTTTCATATCGCAGTCGCCCGTTCCAGCAGTAAGACATCTCTTCAATCAGAGAGTGGATCTATGTCGTGGGTCATGTGCAGGTGAGTGAGGTTGTGTGGGGTAGCAGGTGCTGAGTGAGAAGTCAGGATGTGTGGGCGGGGGTCAGATCAGTGAAGTACGGTTTTCTTTTCTGCAAGTTTTTAAAAAATCAACAAGGGAAATTTTTCTTTATTGCAGGAGAGTTTCTGACAATAGGGTTTGGACACCCTATTGTTGAGGTACTTTTCAGCGGCACCAGGGATGAGCACCCCGGTGCTACTACGAGTATAACTGGAAAGGGGGGTGAGTGACCTGGAGGGAAGGGGGTGAACAGAAGCAGTACCATGGGTGGGAACCCCAATCCACTTACTCTTATTAAATAAAATATGGGAAAGAGGGGGCAGGAAACCTAGAGGGGAGGAGGAAAAAAGAAGTGGTACTGGGATAGGCACCCCAGTCTGCTACTAATTTAGTGTAGATAGATATATAGCTAGACAGACATACAGACCAAGAAACCAAGAGAGACAGAAATAGCAGGGGATCACCAGCACACTGCTTTAACCGAAGTCGACAGCATAACTCCAGCTGCAGCTTCACAACTCTGGTAAGTCCAGCTTTTGTCATACTGAGAATGTGGGTGAACGTGCTGCATCCTGGGACATTTTCGGGGAGGACGGTGTGTGTGTGTGGGGGTATGCTGAGTGGAAGGTTGGGGTGGGGTAGGGGATGGCTGCTGTATGAGAGGTTGGTGTGTTGGGGGGGGTCAGATTGGCAAGGGACCTTTTTCTTTCTTACAGGTAAAAAAAGAATCCACAAGGGGTGGTTTTCTTTACTGCAGGAGACTTTCTGACACTGAAGATTGGGCACCCCAGTGATTGGCTGCTCTTCAGCGGTACCAGGGGTGGGCATCCTTGTGCTGCCATGTATATATGATGAAATGTCTGTGGGTGATCTGGAGGGGAAGCAGGTGCAGAGAAGCAGTACTGGGGGGTGGGCACACCAGTCCATTTATTCCTTTAAAATAAAACATGGGGAGGAGGGAGAAAGAAGCAGTACAGGGAGTTGGAACCCCAGTTCACTATTAATTTAGTGTACATAGACAGCTAGCGAGAGAGCACAGAATTGCTGGCTCACTGCTTCAACTGACATTGGCAGCACAACTCCAGCTGTTGCTTCAGAATTCAAGAAAGTCCCACTGTTCTCATACCAAGAATGCAGGTGAAAAGCTCCTCTCACTAAGCTGTACAACACCAAGGATTTATGAATGCTCAGAAATAATGCTTTCAGGTATATTTTCAAAAAATACAGGAATCAAGTTAAACTGGTCCTTATTTGTTTTTCGAAGATGCATTATTTTTATGGGTTTCTAAAATTTTGTTTTTGAAGAAAAAGCAAACACAACATGGCCACGTGAAAGAATTTCAGCTCATGAAGGAAGAATCTTGGCTCACAAAAGAAGATTCTACTGTTGTGAGTCACAAATTCTTCCTTCGCACCAAACATATAAATGAAACACCTCATTACGCATGCTCACAACTGAAATTTCAAATCCTAACAACTTGGGAACGGATTAATATTTTTTTGTCAAATCAACAAAAGGCATCATTCTAGGGCAAGCCCCTTCTACACTGAGCATTTCAGAGCAAAATTCCTAGCCATCTGAGTTTTGGTGACAGGAAATAAAATCCACTTTTTGCCCTACCTGGATCTCAGAATCCAGACTCATGACAGTCATGAAACTTGCCAAATCAAAAGAACCTGCCCCCCAGACTGCACATACAAAAGTTCATGCAATTCCATTGACCAGGACAAAGCTATTAAGGTGTAAGATTAGGGGCATAATATTAAACACCCTACTCAACCGTAACTACAGAGGCACTACCGCACCTCTATAAAATAATAGTACAATTACAGTGAACACACATATGCCTTGATAAATGCTGTTACTCTGTTGATGGCATAGCTACTATCAACATAAACTTGTTTACCCCGATAGAAGACAATGTATGTCTAACAAAATAACATAGGTTAGGCACATCATACTACTGCACTTAACACAGAAACATAGAATGCGTCAACAGATAAAGACCACTTGACCCACCCAGTCTGCCCATTTTTCCCTACCTACAGTCTCACCGCAGACCATGATAAATCTCCATCTCTTTCTCCCTACCTCCTTCTTTTCCACTAAGAAACCCTTATGCCTATATCCCATGATTTCTTAACCTCCCCTTCCCCCCAAGTCTTTGCCCTCACCACCTCCGCTGGAAGGCGGGTTCCAGGAATCCACCACTCTTTCTCTGAAGAAATACATTCTCACATCTGCCCTGAATTAACCCCCTCCAGCTTAATAGCATATCTCCTTGTCCATAAGCTCCTTAGTTCCTGAAAAATACTTCCCTCCTATCCCTTACTTATCCCTGTAAGGTATTTAAAGGTCTCTGTCATGTTCCCCTTCCAGCGTGCACTACGGAAGGGCAACTATGTTGGGTATCAGCAATGAATGATGACATTATAATTCAGCTATGCAGCATGCCAACCACAGCAATTAAGTCAAAACAGTAGTGACAGCCATCCTGGTGGCACTGAGGGCTGAGGCGCTGGTCACCTTACCTCGCACTATGCCAGCAACCCATGTTCGGGAACGAGCACGGGTTGCCAGGGGTTGGCAGGGGCGGAGAGGGATCAAGCATGCAAGGGAATGCTCTCCCTCTATGAGGAAGGGGGATTCCAGTTGTTGGTGCACTTCTGACCCCTGGCTGTGGCTTGGGGACAGAGCACTGAGGCTACAAGCAAGCAACTGAGTGTGACAGGTGTCAGGAGGAGTGCATGCAGACGCGTGCATGCTCCTTCCCCTGACATCACTGCATGCCCTACTCTCGGGTAAGAAAATGAGAAAAATGGTCCCAGGTCGGCTCGATGAGGCAGACACCCGCCACAGGCACTCTCTGAATTGGATCCTGTTCGAGGTGAATAGAGCTTGGGGGACTCCTCGCTGCCATACCACAGGGGGTAAGCCATGGGGGAAGAGGGGTTGCAGCCTAATGTTGGAGTGTGGGGCTGGATGGGGGGCTGGGATGGATGCTGACCTGGGACCCAGGAGACAGAAAGAGTATCAAAAAAAAAATTTGCAGTGACAGCTCACATGAGTTAGTTTGAAATGTTTACACTTGAAAATGTGTGGTATGTGCTAGACACTAATAGCCATCTCAAAATAATGCCATTTATCTTCATTTGTGAGGCCGCAGACCATCCATAATTCACCAGTGATAAAGAATTTTACCTGGTAAATTTATCACTCCATTTAACTTCAGAAAAACATTTGTCTTGAGGCTAGATATATCTCAATCACAGTTCTCAACCTAGGAACCAATCAGACAGCAACTTCATAAGGCTAATGATATCACTGTAGCCCTTTACTGCTCTCAAGATAGCTGCTAAACTCCAAGTGAAACAGTTAAATCATAATTCAAACAGCTGATTTAAAACCTAAAACTTTTAAACAAATGCTGAACAAATCAAATACACACTAGCTTGATTCAAAATACAGAGTTTATCTCCATTTGTGAGGGGGCAGGACTTTTAGTTACGGTCTTACCCCTTACACTTGTGAAAAACTGCATATTTTGAGTTGGGCTATTGAGTATATAGAAAAAAAGAGATATGTAAAGCTTATGAAAAAAAGCAAAGCTGTCATCAAATATAAAGACTGTCTTGAGGGGCAGCATGCCTGATTGTGCTGGGTACCTGCTCCTAGGAGATCATGGCATGCTATGGTGCAATTAACAGGAAAGGCTGCTTTGTTTTCCTTTTGTTCTGTTAACGGATTGTTGCAGCACCTGTGACAGTGGCTGCTGCATGGTCTAATGGCAAAGTGGGCATGCTGCGTGGCAAGACTATAACATGGCTGAGAGAATATGAATATTGGAAAACCGGACTTTGAACATTCACTTATCTTGTGAACAAGCAGAATCTGGCCCCTGTGAAAACTGTACTCGTAAAAGATAATCCATATGTGGGAACCTTGCTTTCTTACATGATGCGGACTCCTTAAGTGACACTAAACATTTGGTTTGTGTTGAGGCAAATCAGTTATAGGAACAGTGATGTAATACAGATGTATTTAAATACACGATATGAAAACTCAATTGGTTATTTACATGCTGAACTTGAAATAAAACAGAAAACATTCTTTAATGACTCACGATTGCTGGTCTACTTCAAAATCAAACTATAAAACAGATATATGCTATGCTGATAAACTGGTTTATGACCATTATTAATGCATAAAGTACAAAAGAATACATTTTATTATATGCCTATGTGTTTAAAAACATCATGTAATGGCACAATAAGTCATTACCTTCTATTATCATTTCATGTAATGCCCTAGTTTTCAAACATCTGCATTCTTCTTACTAAAAATCAAAACACAACTTATAATACAGTAAATATTTTAATACCTTTTTTTCTGGAAAATCTTAAGTTTGTAAATAGAAAACGATGTCAACCTTATTATAAAAACTGCTTCAAATTCTAAACTATGAGTAGTTGTTTCTATCTATAGTATATGCATAAAAAAGCCTTCTGAAAAAGCAACAATTATAAGCCAGATCATGTCTTTTACTTAACTGTTAAATGTATTAATTTGTTAGGCATTAAAAGAAAGATTTTTCATCTTAGAAACCTAGTTCAGAGAAGGCTTTCTCACTCTCATAAAGATAGCCCAGACAGTCATTTGGTTAACAGGAGTTGGAATTAAATTACTCTGTAATTACAAGGTACTGTCGAGTGATTAATTTCTTAATAACCGGCTACACACTGTTCCTCCTGCAATAGAAATTCAATAATGTAAAGGTACAATATCTACAAAATTGCCTTATTCTTCAAAAGCCAAATCGCGTTCCAATTGACTGATTTCCATAAGGGTAGAGTCAGATATATGATTATGAATACATTTTCTATTGATAGAGATAGTCATTACATCAACAAAAACAATGGGTTTTTTGACTTTTCCAGCCACATGGGGTTTGCGACTAAAATCAGATGGCAGCATTTGGAACAAAAAAAAAATGGAGATCTGCAGGTCTCTCTCCAAAAAAAAAAACAAGTTATAATAAATAAGTTATCATGCACAGAAGTGCCCATCTTACAGATGCTAAATAAAATGTCAAGAGCCGCTGGCAGTCACAGTGCCAACAAGTGGGTCTGAGATCAGATTTGGGGTCCCAAGCACATGGAAAATGGAAGCTACAGTAAATGCTGCACCAGGGTGATGCTTCAGTTTGTGGGGTGAAAGGTGTTGGCAGTTCAACATACAGGCACACCCTTCGCAGGCTAGCTACAGAGGGACAATGGCAGTAGCTGCTCACTTGCTGTCCCAAATGCAAAACAGGTGTGGCCATAGCAAACCCTACAACAGACTGCGAGCAAAAAGAATTAGAATGGGGGGGTGGTGGAATGGGAACCTTGGCTTTTACGTTATATCACACACATTCTATGCTAAAAACCTGAGCCAAACATTTATAAACTACTGGTAACATGTACACTACAGCTATCCACAAATGTATTCTGCATACCTCACAATACAGTGTTTGTTTATATTTTTATTTAAAGGTTTGCCAGGAGATGCTGGAAGTTAGTATCCCCCTTGTGAGGGAATTTTATATATCCTAAAGCTATATTTGCTATTATATGCCTTGAAGCTATGTTTGCTTTGTAAGCCATGCTGTAACAAAGTCATAATGAATGTAGTAGAAATTTCTGAGTTCATGCTGTTTTTTACAGGGTTATAGAATGATACTGAGGTTACTTGAGGTACATTTGTAGAAACAAAAAGCAAAATAAAACTGGGCAGAACTGGTTGTACCAGCCTAAATAACAGGCTCGGACAAAGTATAAGATAACAACATGCTTGGGCAAAGTATAAGATAACAGCACGTTGAGGCATTAAAGGCAAGCTGTACGTTGTTGTATGTTGCTATGGTGTGAGTGAAACTCATTGTTTCCCTCAGGTCAGATTGACCCACTGGCATATGTATCAAAAAATATTGGGTAAGAAATAAAATAAGCAGTGAAAAAGTACACCTCACATTGGTATCAACTTGTTATTCTGTTACATTGGTATCAACTTGTTATTCTGTTTTATGATTGGCTTATACTGAAATGTTAGTATTTTTTTTCAAAATAAGAAGTGCAGAATCTAGCTTATAAAAAGCTGCTGTAAATTGTAATCAGGGAGCTTTCTCCTTTGCAGAACTCCCACATGCATGTGAAAGATTTGATCAAATAAAGCGACGTTAAGACAAAACCCAGTGGTGTGGTTTTTGCCCCGTGACGACGGGAGCGGTTGCTCAGGTAATACTTACAGTGAGAGAATTTTGCGATCACACCCTCAAATACACACACTAAATACAATATGAATGCCACTGGCAACATTTACATGCCCAGGCTTTTGGCATGCTAACTATTTTTGCATAAGTAAGCAATGACATAGTGGGGTATGCATTGTGCTGTCCCAACACATGCCCAGGGGTATAGTGAGGCATGACGCTGCAGGTGGAGTGCCTTCGGCCCCTGGAAGAGCATTTTGTCAGCACAACACTTACCTCAAAGAGTTTTACTGTGCTTATAAAATGGTTAAACCAAGAAAACATGCAATTGAAGGAATCAGATTTAATTGTATGTGGGGCAGAACAAGCAGCTAAGATTTCCTGAGGGGGTCAGTGTCAGGAAAAGAACCGAGTGTAGTACAGTACTTCATTTTAATTTGTGTATGTGTGCAAGAGAAATATAAGGGAGAAGAACATTTACATTTTTTTATTTGCTTTTCTTTTGAGCCAATCAAATGTTTAGGGACTTGGTGATTGTTTCAGTAAGTGAAGATGCCTGCAATGTTTTTAATGGCCATCAGGAATTAAAAAAAGGAACTGATATTGTAAGTGTGCTATGTCCTGAACAAGACTGCCAGCACTTTTTGGTTTACCTGTGTGCTGTACTCTCTCAACACACAGGTCTTAGTCACTCAGGATGCAGTATTTTCTCTACCCATTATAACATGGCTCCTGTCATACTTTTCTCCGATTTGACACAGCAAAAAGTCTAACTGGCAAGGAAAATGATCAGAATCTCCTGTTTTGCTGGCTTCTACTGTGCAGTGTGAAACAGGCCAACAAAGTGCTAACATCATTTGACTGTAGGGCCAAACTGCTAGGTAACTGCCCAGCTAGACAAGTATGCTCATTTAAAGTGGGATGTCCGTGAGAAAAAGCCACAGAACCTAAGTGTGTGGCTACCCTGATTTATACTGTTTGTTCGATATAAAAACAGGTTTACTTACTGTTATTGCTCTAAATATTTTTTGTCAGTAAATTCTGCTGTCTCCCATCCCCAAAATTTATGAAACATTTCTCATACTTCACAAAACATGCTAATCAGGGGCAGCTCCAGATATAGACATGGAGTCAGTATTCAAGCACATGCTAATCAGGGGCAGCTCCAGATTCAGACATGGAGTCTGTACTCAAGAACATGCTAATCAGGGGCAGCTCCAGATACAGACATGGAGTCTGTACTCAAGAACATGTTAATCAGTGCCAACTCAGATACGAGTCTGTACTCATGAACATACTAATCAGGGGCAGCTCAGATACGGACATGGAGTCTGTACTCAAGAACATGATAATCAGGGGCAGCTCCAGATATAGATATGGAGTCTGTACTCAAGAACATGCTAATCAGGGGCAGCTCCAGATTCAGACATGGAGTCTGTACTCAAGAACATGCTAATCAGGGGCAGCTCCAGATTCAGACATGGAGTCTGTACTCAAGAATATGCTAATCAGTGGCAACCCAGATACGGAGTCTGTACTCAAGAACATGCTAATCAGGGGCAGCTCCAGATATAGACATGGAGTCAGTATTCAAGCACATGCTAATCAGGGGCAGCTCCAGATTCAGACATGGAGTCTGTACTCAAGAACATGCTAATCAGGGGCAGCTCCAGATACAGACATGGAGTCTGTACTCAAGAACATGTTAATCAGTGCCAACTCCAGATACGGAGTCTGTACTCATGAACATACTAATCAGGGGCAGCTCCAGATACGGACATGGAGTCTGTACTCAAGAACATGATAATCATGGGCAGCTCCAGATATAGACATGGAGTCTGTACTCAAGAACATGCTAATCAGGGGCAGCTCCAGATTCAGACATGGAGTCTGTACTCAAGAACATGCTAATCAGTGGCAACCCAGATACGGAGTCTGTACTCAAGAACATGCTAATCAGGGGCAGCTCCAGATATAGACATGGAGTCTGTACTCAAGAACATGTTATAATCAGGGGCAGCTCCAGATACAGACATGGAGTCTGTACTCATGAACATGGAACATGCTTGCTTAAAGCAACAATGGAATGAAGGAGGTTATTTTCTGATAACTGTTTCTGCAACTCACCAACACTTAATTTCTTTCTTCACAGAACACTTATTTTTTTTGGCACAAAATTTAAATCTTTACCTCTACCCTTCAACCTGTCATTAAAGGTTTCAAGCATACCCCATCACTTCAAGTGGCAATGAATGTGAGAGAAAACAGATTGGTTAGATAGCCAAGATGTCAGGATTTACAGCATTTGAACATGTTATTCAATCTGTGGGAAATAACTGTTCTTTGTAGAAGAATTAAAAACTTTGGTGGACAGAAAGTAAACACCTGCAAATACACTATGAATTAAAGTTCATTAATCTACAAAAGGCAAACAAGCTACTGACCTGTACTGCTGCTTTAATTCCCATATAAGGCAGGGAAGAGAAGTTGACACTGCTTTGCCCAAGGAGCAGTGATTAAAATAAGTTAGGTTGTGCCAGCTCCGTGGTGCCAGGTGATGGGGCTTCAGTCTGGCACGCTGGTGAGTGGTTGTGGACCACTCTTGGAGTGACTCCTGGTGGTGGCTTATGGTGACACTCTAGGCTGTGTGGGTGACAACATGCAACTGAGTGTCCCCACCCTCAGAACATCACCATGGCCACACATGCGAGAGGTGGGTGAGGGCCCCCAAAAAACAGAAAATTCTGGGCCAACACAGGATGCCGCCTGCAGCCAAACCCAAGACCCATGCAGCCAAACCCGAGATGCTCCCCATGGAAACCAAGTTGAGTACGTCCTCCAGGACCATCCCTGCCCGGCTTCAGGGGCCCTGCCTTGTGAGGCAAGCCAAGGAGGAACACATTATGGAGATAAGTCCCAGAAGGATGGGCCAGGGTGCACAGCAGGGCTGATGGTCCAGTCCAGGTGGAAGCAAAAAAAATAAATAAAAATGCTAGGTCACAAAACTGCCTAGACCCAGAACCCCCACATCGCCCCAGATAACAAAATATGTTCCCTACCCATCTGTTAACAGCACTCCTTCCCATTTTAAGCAAATCATGGCTACAATTTCTTTTCCTTGTTTTTCCTAAACCTGGACTCTAGTCAGTACCCCATCCATCATAAAAATTAATCTTCCATTCTTACCTATCTTCTCACACTATGCCATGTAAAATCAACCCCTCAAACTTATCTGCTCAAACCACGATTCTACACTATTACACACACACACACCACTCTACCAGTAAAATCCATCCCCAGCCCTACCCAAAAGAAACATCCATTAAGCAACAACAAAAGCACCTGCACTCCTTCCTGCATGTTTTTTAGCTCAAAATACCATCAAGGGATACGTTTAGGATGTCCCTTCTGCAGCCCCATCTGATGTTTACTGCTGCTTCCACTAATTCACAAAGCTGGTATGAGCACTATATGTGTTCTCTTATTCATTCAGCTCAAGCAACAGAGCTGGGATAGGGCTGCCTCTGGAACAGCCTGTAATGTTCACTTGTTACTATTCTATGCCAAAAACATCAGGAATGTACACAAGTAGTATATGCAGGCAGGCTAAATAGATTTGATTAGAGCCATCAGAGTAGAGGGATGATGCAGCTATGACTTTGCAGCGTTTAACAGACATGGGGTATTACTTCAATTGCCCCCAAGTGGGGAGGTGTATTAGGAAAAAAAAAACACTGCTGACTTGACAGAAGGCCAAGAGCAAGTGATCTGAATCTCCTGATAATATCCTATCCTTGCCATCTAACTGTAAAGTCTGAGTCAAAGTTTATTTGTGTAACAACAGATGGGCTTTCCTACTATGATGTCAAATCATTGTAACAGGACTTAAGAGGTGCTGTTTCAGGAATCTCCTTCCACTGTTTGTAAGCAGCCTTTGACCAGATATTGTAAACTGCAAACAAGGCTGCATTATTATTGGAATTATGAATAATGACATTGTGTTTAGTCAATCAAAATTGTTTGTTTCTAAACACTCCATGTACCCATACAACCATAAGAGGGTGTCTCATGCAAACAGTTCTAAAATTCTGAAGTTGTAACTTTTGTTGGCACAGTCCATGTCACACGGAGGTGTTTCTCTTATTTTCTGCAAAGTAAAGCATTTTTATTATAAATTTGAGGGTTTTTCCCCTCTTCCTCCTACCCTGGTCGACCACTCCTTCGGGTCTCCCAATGTCCCTCAGACTGCACGCTCTCCCTCATCCCCAGCTACCACTCACTTCAAATCGTGACCCCCCCCCAGGTAACTCAGCGTATTGCTTCACCAGACAGCTCCCTCTCCTCTGAGGGGGAAGGTGCCAGTGGGGGTGGGCCAGTGCGTCTGTATTGGCCCGGGGGTGTCACTGAGGCAGTGGTGTCAGTTGGGAGGCCCGGTGGCAGTCAGGGACCAGAGGTACCCTCATACAGTCAACCAAGGCAGTTTCCTGGTTTACTCCCCAAGGAGTGGTGTGCCACTGATGTCAAGGTATGCATCGACGTCCGCCACTCCACCAGCAATTTCACCTCTGGTGTCTGTGCTGTGCCTCCGGCCTCCACCAGGGACCAGCATGTGCTGAAGTGCATCCCCACCCTCCCCCCGAAGAAGGCAAGTCGTCCTGGGACACTCCTTTCATTCTCCCCAGCCGGCCCTCCAGCGACCAGAGTCCATTCCCAAACCCGTGTCCCCGGCATCGCAAGCGGAAATCCAACCACTGCACTTACGGGCCAGCGAGTTCTATTTTTTTAAACACAGAAATGTTTAACATGACATATGATATGTTTATATGTACAGTTCTGGCATCTGTTATGGTTATAACAGTGCCACTCAAGTCCCTCCTGTGCCAGAACTACCCTGCTTCGCTTTGCAGTTCTCTCATACAAGGAACTCAAGAAGGTACTCTTGTAACCATAAGAAATGTTGGAACCATACAGATAAACATTTCAATTAAATTATTGAAATTTGCTTAATAAAACAGACCACTTGAGATGCAGCATGTTTTCTTTTTTTTAAAATATCTTTACTGAAAGATATAGAAGAAAAAATACAACAATGCAAGTATAAATTGACAAAAAAATAGTAAATGGACAGAGATTCACAAAATCCGAAGTGAGAAAAAAGAATCTTGCAAAATCACGATTTAAAAAATAAATATGTGAGAAATAAAAACTTCTAGTGAGGCATTGCTGTACATTTTTTTCTCTGCATTGTTAAAAAGAGAGAGATAATGAAGCTTTGTAATTAAGAGTATTAAAAAAAAAACACCTAAGTAAACAACCCAGCTTTAGATCAAAAAAGAGCCCAGGGGCAGGGCATGGGCCACAGTTTGAGGAAGGATGGCTGATTCAGCCACATCACCTAGAAAGCCAACCATAGTCTTAAAAAGATAAAAAGAAGAAGCCCCAAATCATCTATATATAAATAAAAAACAATGAAGTCAGGGAACAAAATTGGGATTTGATTGGGATTTATAAAGAACCCATCGTTCCCAGATCGCCTCGAAAATTGACAAGTGGTTTAAATAGCTATAACTACAGAGTTTGTGTCAATAGATATTGTCGACAAGGGCTACCCATTCATGATGCCCGAGGGGGCTGCGGCTTAAGCCAAAATCTAGTAATAATTTTTTTAGCATGTGCAAAAAGAATTAACATTAATTTCAATTGCCAGCCCCAATTGAAAGATCAGTAGGAGGGGTATGCAATAAAACTAACAAAGGAGATAAAGGAGAGGAAATATCAGATAATGAGGCTATTACTTGAAAGATGGCAGACCAGTATCATTGCAGGAGAGGGAAAAAAAAAAATCAGTAAAATGGGTACATGGTGCACCTGGGGCTCACTACAGGATCTCCAACAAGTACCAGCCTGTATTCCTAAGGAGGAAATTGTACATGCTGGGGTCTTTAAAAAAATGCATCCTGCATTTCCAGGCAAATTATTTAAGGTATAGGGCCACTGACAGCTTATAAACAGTAAAAGAGTACCTCTCCCAGTCTACCTGGTCATACCCTATTTGCAAGCTTATTGATCATTGATTAACAACAGAAACTGTGAATTCTGTTGATAAAGAAGGAAGAACAGAATAGACAGTTCTGATTAAGTGCCTTTCCCATAAGGGTAAAGTCTATAAATAAGCTCGAAGTCACAATTAACAGTAATGATCTGCACGTGGCATACCCTAGGTAGCTTGAAGATCCATAAACAATTTAATTCTCTTGGAATCTGCTAACTGATGGAAATATTGCAGGCCTAACCGAGCCCACCTGCACAAAAACCGGTGTCACAGCATGCCTCGGGGTCTTCAGGCCTTATACTCACCCAATTCCATAAGGAAATATGCTGGGATGGGTGCAGTATAGGAGAATGGGGTGAACGTTGGGGCCGAAGACCCCAAGGTACACCTCAGTGCCTGTCACTGGCTGCAGGGTGGGTGTGGAATGGCATCAGTATTACAGCCGACGATCCCAAGTCACACCCCCGCGCCTGTCAGTCTCTACAGAGTAGGGCGTTATGGTTGGAAACCATAACGCCAAGGCCATTTGTTGGTATTTTTGCTCCAAATTTTCAAAATGGGACTTTTATGACCCCATCTCATGAACAGTGGCACTATCGTTTCGTTACTCAATCCCAAAAGGTGGTTTTGCACAGTGACTGTGCCATTTGGCGCCACAGGTGTAAAAACACATTTCTGGCAGAATGTGAAAAATGAAAGCTGTACTGTTTATGAGGTGGTGTGAATAAATGGCAATGCTGAAAATCTGGAATTAAAATATGCTCAACGCATGCCTGTAACGTAATCATTTTTTGGAGTTTTTTCACCAAATTTTCAATATGGGCATTTTTGAACCTCTCCTCATGAACAGTGGCACTGTGATTTTGTAAATCTGTCCGGAAAATTGATCTCCCACAGCAACTGCACCATTCTACGCCACAGGTGTGAAAACACGTTTCAGTAAGGATGTGAAAAGTGACAGCTATACTGTTCATAAGGAGGTGTGAAAAAATGGCAATGTTGAAAATCTGGAGAGACAATATTAAAAACTGGCGAAGTTATGAGTGTGCATAGAAACTGTGCAATGCATGCTCATAACAGTCATTTTTTGGAATTGTTTCACCAAAATTGCAAATTGGGCTTCTTGGGACCTCCCCTCATGAACAGTGGTGCTGTTGTTTCGTTAATCGGTCCCAAAATGTGATTCCACGCAGCAACCGTGAAATCACCTTTTGGGACCAAGAAACTAAATGACAGTGGCATGTTGATGAGGTGGGGTTCCAAGAACCTCATGTTGAAAATCTGGAGCCAAAATTCTAAAAAATGGCTGAGATATCAACCTAAGTTGAAACCACCCATTGCCTTCCATTATAAAGCTTACCATAATTTCTTTAGTTAACAGTTCGGTTTTCTAAGGGCAGATGTGTCCCGATTCAGAGAAAATCATTGCTCCCGACCTCTGGAGGGTGAGTGGGGGGTGCAGGGAGGTGAGTGCACAGAGGGAGGGTGGGGCAGGGAGAGGGGGATGAGGGAGACAATGGTGGACTGTTTTCTTGTTTGCAGGGGGGAAAAAAGACTGCGAGGGAAGGTTTTCTTCATTTACAGGTTACACACACAAAAGAAAAAAAAAACAGGCATACATGGTGGGCTCTCAGTGTGCCACAATTCTGGGGGGATGCCGACACAGAGATTGGGCACCCTGATGTTGGCAAGGCATATAGACAGCTGGGGGGGGGCGCACATCTGACACCAGGAGTGGGCATCCCAGTGTCAGAAAGGAAAGGGGAACCTGTTTAACCAGGAAAGACACACTAAGAAGAAACACACACTAAGAGAGGGGGATGCGACACGGGGCTTGGGCACCCCAATGTTGGCTTTTCAAGAGTGTGTGGTGGGCGGCAGGCGCCACCATGTTATGGTGTGCCACTTAATGTGGGGGGGGACATGCCGACACGGGGACTGGGCACCCGGATGTTGGCTTTCTGGGGATTGTGTGGTGGACAGCAGGAGCCGCCATATTTACTGAAATGTTTCGCCAGGAAAGGCACGTAATGGAGGCATGTCATCTGCCACTGCAATGGCATGCCAGTGTTTGACTGCAGTGGCAGATTCATTTCAACTCTGTGTCTCTGAAATTGCTGTCATCAGCAGAATGCTCCCTGGTTGGCGGCAGAGGGATGTACCCACTAAAGCATCCACTGCATTTGCCACAACACAGACACACCCCTGAAATGTGCTGCTACTAGATACTGCTTGCGCATGTGCACAAGCCAACATAAAAGGAAAAATGAAGATGACCAACGACTAAGGTCGTCAGGAAAAGCAACTATCAAAAGTTCACAGTTCAGTAAATCAAAGTGGTCCTGTGTTTTGGGAATCGATACCCCTAAGCATTTTAAATAATTCTTATTCTATCAGACCACCAATAAACCTACAATATGGAGTGTGTGTGTGTGTATGAATAGTAAAAAGTTCAAATTTCAATCTTATCTTTGTTCAAATGGAAACCAGCTAAGGAATCAAACGTATCCAAAATATCAAGAACTCCATCTAAAGATATAGTAGGTTTGGTTTGAGTTGAAAGGATGTAATCGGCAAAAAGTGCGATCTTTATATGCTCGACCACCTAATGGTATACCATGAACAGTAGGCGACTGTCTAATATGAGAAGCCAAAGGTTCAATACAGAGAGCAAATAATACCAGAGAGAGGGGAACAGCCCTGTCGGGTGCATCTCCCCAAGGCAAATAGAGTAGTAAGCAATCCATTAACTTTAACCATGGTTAGGAGTGAATGGTATAATTGTTGCAACATTTTGATAACAGTGGTGGGGAAGCCAAATGTAGACCAGAGAAAAGACCAAGATACCTGGTTGAAGTGTCCAAGTTGGCTAGGACCTGGGGGATCGAGTGCTGGTGGACACAGTCCAGAAGGAACAAAGTTTGACACAAGTTATCATAAACTGGCCTTTTCCACACAAACCCAGCCTGGTCCAGGTTCAGTAGGGTGGGGGAGATGGTCTTCCAGCCAGAGAGCTCAAATTGACATAAAAAGTTTATAGTCTGAATTCAAATAGAAATTGGGTGATATGAGGTGAGAACAGTATAGTCTTTACCAGGCTTTGGAAGAGCAGTGATAACTGCATATTGCCAAGATGGAGGTGGGACATTCCCATCCTGTAAATGGCAAAAGAGCTGATGCAAAAGAGGAGTTAATAAATTCTTAAGAGGCATAATTGTATAAAATTCTACTGGGAAGCCGTCTATCCCAGTGCATTTACCTGGTTTAGCTGCCTGGATGCTTTGATGAAGTTCTACCATGGAAATAAGGGAAAATAATAATTGTGCTTGTTCAGAAGAAAGAGATGGAAAGTGAGCTTGCAATAAGAAGGATTGAATACACTGGTTAGGGGTGGACAGGTATCGGAAGCATAGAGGGACGAACAATAAGAGATGAAAACAGAAAGAATTTTGGCTCCCTGGTTTGTAGTTGTACCAGTGTTACGGTGTTGTAGTTCAGCTACAGTGACTGCTATTCTGTGAGCACATAGATGTCGAGCCAGATGTCACACCCCTCATAGTGTCACTGTCTCAAATAAAATAGTGCATGTTCCAACTTCTGATCTAAAGGTTTTTGAATGGTTACCTGGGTTTCCAAAATCCCCCCCCCGAACGGTCTTGTGACTCTTCCCCCTAGCTGACTGTAAAGAACACAAGGTACTGTATAGTTCTTGCATCTTACCTTCACACTTGATATAATGCTGAAGCATGGGCTACTATGATACCTCCGAGGACCACCTAAAGCGTGTCGGAGAGACACTGCCATCATCATTTTCTTGTAAGAACTGAGGGATCTGGTGGGTTAATATTTCAAGGACAGCCTGGTCCTGCAAGAGGCCTGGATGCAGTCTCCACATGTTACAGTGAGGAAGCTTTCCTAGACAGAATAAAGCGCTGACAGGCACGTGGTCAGAAAGATGGACAGGGCCATGCTCGAGGGTGTGTACAGTGTCTACATGCTCCAAAGTAGTAAAGAGGTACTCTAATCTGGCAATGCTCCCATACCTGGAAGGGGAATGTGTAGTAGTAAAATCATCGTAGTAGTAAAATATATTTTTATACAGGAAACAAATCTTTAAGCCAAAGGCTCAGTTTACAATAAAGTCTGGTTTGCATCATGTTACCTATACATACATCCTATAACTATTAGGAAAATAAAAACATAACAATACTTAAACAATCAGTCATTACATTAATCCCTTACTGCCACTCAAACATCTTATCATTTCATTCATTTGAACTTACATTGAACATTTAACATAACTCAACACTATCAAATTACAAAAGTCTACCTAAGCATAAAACACAGCTGTAAAAGTAACAAACCATACACTTTCACATACATGACAATGCTCAAAACAATCACAATATTTCCTTTACCACCTCTCAGTAACTCTTCCTCCATTTAAATATACATAGAAACATGAATATCTAATGTGACTTAATACTATCAATTCCCGTAAAAACTGACTATACACTGGGAATAAATGTACAAAGTTAGGTAGGTTACTCCAAAATTCAGCAGCTTGGTGACAAAGACTTTTCACCATATCTATTTTTGTTAGCAAAAACAGTAATCTTATTTATTTGACAATTCCTTTTTGGTCTTTAATTTACTTGGCCCCACCTCCAAACAGGCACTTGTTAATATAATGTTCTGGATAATCTACATAATATTTATAAATTAATTTTTGCCACGTCATGGCGCATCTATTCTCAAGTGTTTGCCACTGTAGTGTAATCAACATCACACAATGGTGTGTTCTTAGCTCACACCATAGCACATATCTGGCAATTCTATATGTATAATCCCTAAGAGCAGGATGCATGTATCCCCAGATGTTGATAATGCCAAGATGCTGCGGGGTCTTACATATGTATTTACTGGCCAAAGAAAAATGATAAATTCTGGGATTAGATGTATCTAAGTCTGGGTTCAAAGTAAAGTTCAAATCCCCATCCCAAATCAATTGACCTTGCAGATGGTCTAATAACAACGAGGAGGAAGAAACAACTTGTGTGCCTGTTCCGGGGGGTGGGGGGGAGAGATATGTGTTGGCCAATGTAAGGAGGCGGCTGTAAAGGGTACTGACACAATCACATAACACCCAGCCCCGTTGGTAACACTATTATACAGGTCAAAGGGGAGCCCTCGCCAACATAAAAGTAAGACTCCCCTCCTACGACCTGATTTATGAGACGAGAAAAATACATTATCGAAGCCAAATTTAGAAAATTTAAGATGTTCATCTGGGGAAAGATGTGTTTCCTGTAGAAAAAGAAGATTGGCAGATTGTTGTTGAAAATGAAGGAGGTGAGTACACGTAATAAGATTATGTATTCCATTTACACAATAGCATATTACCTTAGCAAAACAGGTGATTTTGGGGTACAAAAATACTAATTAACAAGAATAATCAAACCACACTTAATATAGTAAAACCAACTAAGAAAATACAAAAATATAAAGGAAAAAAAAGAAAAGACTCCACTTCCAAAGTACTAATGGGTCCATGTCCTGCCCCAGACCCACAGATTTCTACAAACAATAAAATGTTGATGATTCAAAACTAAAAAATTACAGAGGAAGAAAGTAGTAAACCATGACTTCTTATTGTTAAAATAGGTAACTAACATGACTGCTAACTGACATTCATTTATAAGAGATGCAGCATCTTGTTTTCAATTGGATTGTGGAGGCAGTATAAGGGATTTTGGAATATTATTAGAAAATCCTGAATAAGAGTGGTATTTAAACCCAACAAAGCTGGGACACCCCTGTGACTACTGAGAATGCACACAAAACGTGGCTGCATGTAAACCAAGCCAATGTTTCAGTCTTGGTGTAAATTCATCAGCTGCTATACACAGGCAACCTCCACGTTGGTCAAATTTCTTTTAATGCTGGAAAGCAAAAGATAGCTGGTATTGCTCTCTGTAAAACTAGAACTGGCTGAACTCAAAATAACAGTAAATGGATGAAAATGCATTTCTACAGTTGGCCTGTTGGCACAGCAGTAGAGCTACCCACTCGTGATGCCAGCATCCTGGGATTGGAAATGAGCCTGGGTCGTCAGATGGCTATTAGGGGAGCAGGCTTCAGCCTCCCTAGGCAGGGATGGTCGCTGCCTGCACAACAATGCTGCCACCTGGGTGTCAAAGGTAACAATGAAGTGGAAGACAGAGTGGAAAGGTGGATGTCATCCAGGTTCATGGCCAGCATGCTGTTGTGCACACCCTGCAATGAGACCCTTATGTGATGATATCCAAGGGGTGGAGAGAAAACCAGGAAACAGACCCAGCACAGCAGACAATGCACCCTGGTACAGCAGGACCACACTACTGCAATCAGCACCTTCTGACAGTGCATAAAGACTGGGGGAATTTCCCTACCCACTTCCCATTCCTGCCTGAGGTTCAATTGAGGATGGTACCAGCAGATAGGAGTGTTGGGGTTGGGTGCTCCTGAGGGAAGCAGGTGATGGAGATTGGAAGGGGGGATACATCACAAGTTAAAAAGAGGAATTTTTGTCTTGGTGTAAATTAGGATGATTAAACACTTTACAGAGATACATTTATAATAAGAATTTAAGCAACTTTTTCAAATGCTTGTGTTTTGAATCACAGATGTATTAAATGATTCCTGAAATTTCCATTCCTGCTGAGATGCTATTAATATGTAATCAGTCTGCAAAGACAGATGGTCTCTAGAGAACCGTATTTTCCCCAATACGTAGCTTACCTGTGACTGACATGTAACATCCTTAATCAGGTTTTTCCTGCTAATGTATTAAATAAAGATAAGGATGCTGAAACAAAATGTATTTCACTATACAATTAGAGAGATTTACTAGCACTTTTCACTGAATATCACACAGATCTTGGGACGGATTCTCAGTTACAGAATACTTTTGAGTCCATGCTGAACATGTGACCCCACTGAGTCATCCTTCATACAGGTAACAAATGCTTCCCAAGGGTCTGCAAAATTGTTTGCAGCTGCCCAGAATGAGGGGTGATGCAGAAATGCTAATAGCCTGCAAGGCCAATTTTGCAGCATTGTGGAAATTTCTTACCCACTCACAGGCTGCAGTGGTCGAACTGACTTCCAGTATCTCAGTTTGACTGTTCACAACCATATGGGGGTGGATAAGATGGACTGGGAACTGAAATGTTAGATACCATGGATACCAAAGATGGTGGTGAAGGATAATGCATCAGAACAGAAACAATTTGTACAGGTAACTTGGGGAGAGGCTACTTTTGTAAACAAGATAGTGGTTATTGCATCAATAATCAGGAGATGGGGAGGGAACCTGCATCGATTACGGGGAGGACTTGGATTCTGTGATGAAAGACTGCAACACAGGGATTACAATGAAAAATGAGGAGACTACAGCAGATAATTATTACTACAAGGGGTGGGGGCAGGGTGCCATCTGATAACAAGGAAAGCTTAAACAGGGACAAAGAGAAGACTGGGTGTGCCAGTCACTTCACTACCAGTCTAGCATTGCTTGTAAAGCGCTTTGGATGTATGAAAAGCTCTATATAAATGCTGATTCTTCTTCTTCTTCTTCTATGAACACCAGGGCGTGCTTAGGAAATCGATGGTGATAGGGGACCTGATGTGACAAATGTGGCACTTTGTTGTAACTTTGCAACATGTGGAAGGCGTATCTTGCAACACTGCATAGCACCACCTCTGTAACCCCTTCACTGAGACATTTAGATAAGAGACTTGCATTGCTCCGCACTTTTGGGAGATGGGGGTGCTCCTTGCCCTATGGTGCAAGTGCCACACTGTGCATAGCGAAACCAGGTAGTTGCAAAACACTGCAGGCACTAAGCACTTGTTTGGTGCCACCCATAGTTAAGATTTAGTTGGCTCTTGTTTTCCCACAATGACAATGGTTTATAAGCTATGTCTTTAAGAAACTACAATGTCATAAACATGCAACAATTACTGTACAACTTAAAAAGGAAACCCAAAGCATATTTCACAGTCCGATATTCAAAACTAAAACGCAAACCTAAGTTTGCACCTTCTGCCATCCAATCATCACTCACTGGGAAACAGCCTTTGAGTGCACAGTCAGAGTTTCAGGAAAATCCACATCAAATTGAGAAAGCCCCTGCATGATATCAGCCAAGCAGCCTGGGGCAAGCCCTTGTAAAGGTACAGTAACTGGAATACCAGGGGAATGCTGTAAGACAGGAGCAATGGTCAGCTGGCTAGAGGCTTGTACAGGCACGGGGCGTGTGGCGGTGGGGGGCAAAATGCTACTGATGCTTGGACAGAGAGAAGACATGACTCTCACATAGGATGTGGCAGCGCAGTTCCTAATTTCCACAGCCCTAATGATCGTGAAGCACTGTCCTGCACTCTTGGGGGAGTAACATGCATGAAGCAGGTGGACTGTTCAGCAGCGTGAGCGGCAGACCAACAGGATGTGGAAGCATTCAGCATCCCCACCCCGACAACATCAGGGGGAGATACTCCCTGAGACCAGAGATCATCCAAGGGTAAACAATCTTGTTTTATTGCTTTAAATTCAGAACAGGAGGCAAAGCTCTTGGTGCAGCATCTGCACTGCGAGAAAACTGCAAAGTGTCAGTGTCAGAACAGGTAGAAACAAAACTGTGTGTTTGCTGTTACTCAATTACTGGCTGCCATCCTGTATTACTCTGCACAGAAACACTCATTCAGCAACAGCACCAGGTAATGAAGCGTACTGTGGAAGTACTGTAATAGGGATTTTGGCATTAGATATAGTCTTTTATTAGAATGTGCTGATATAAAAGTGCTGTGAAGGTAAGTTCACAGTACCGGAAGGACCGCGAACATAGTGAGATTTTTTTTTTTTTTTTAACATAGATTATCCATTCTACAGTAACTTCACAAATTTAAATACAGTAAGCCATTACAGTCTACACCATTTATGATGGGAGGTAGCATTACTTTGTAATTAATGAACAGTACTGTGAACCTGGAGACTCAAGTTTGAATTTCACTACCAGCAATACTGTGTACTCCACAGGCAATTTACTAAACCTCCTCTTGTCTCTCACAGGCATGGTCTCTATCACTCTTTCTGTACTCTCCCCCTCCTGTCATCCTTTTCCTTCCTGTGCATTTCTTAACCACCTCAAATCTGTTTTTAACTGTCTGTGTGCACATAAGGGCTGATACGGCTCCACATGGCTTATAAAAATCTCTAGGGTACAGTGTGTATGACATGAGGCACATGACTGCATTAATTTCCTCTTCCCAATTAAATTTTTCAATGAATTTGCAAGATAAGATTTGGTCAGTGAAAATGTACACACATTGTATTTTGTGTGTTCAAAGCTCTGTTTTATATACACTTTTATCAACAAAATATAGAAGTTCTACAATGTATCCACTATTATAAAGATATTTGCCTCAGAATAAAAACAAGTCTTTATGACACAAGAACATTTTTCACTTAGTGGTTGTGCAGCACAGACATTCAGTGCTGTATTCTTCAATAATTTCAACATTTACTTGCCCGTCTTTATCTCAGGTCCAGTGCATGCACTAGAGTAAGGTGACAAACTTGTGCGTGAACAAGTCTTGGTTTTTAGTAAGTGGGTGTGAGTCAAACAGATTTCCTACCTGTTGACAGTCTCCTGAGCACAGCAAAGTAACTGGTATGAAAAATCGAGTGCCATAACATATTTACTTTTCTTTTTGAAATGCTGGCGCTAATGCACATGCCCAGAATCATGGTTTTACATTTGAGAAAGAAAAGTAAATATGTTTTGGCACTCGATTTTTCATACCAGTTACTTTACTGCACATAGGAGACTGTTAACTGGCAGGGAAGCTGTTTGGCTCTCACCACTTACTAAAATTCACGATTCGTTAATGCATAAGTTTATGTCACCTCACCAGTGCACACACCAGAGCTGCAGTCTGCCAGAGATAGTCAGGACCAGTAATGTCGAAATTATTGAAGAATACAGCACTGAATGTGCACTTTACATTGCACAACCACTAAGTATATCATGTGCAACCTGGCAGATGGTGGGGTTTTAAAATGGGACTCTAAAATCAGCAAAGGAACAGGCAGTGTCCCTTTAACATCCACCTGGGCAATCACCAGCTCAGGCAGATGGGACCTCAGTTTAACATCTCAAACTGAAAGACAGCACCTCAGGAGTGCAGTATCCCCTCATACTGCACTACAGTTTCAGTGTTGGGATTTAATCCAAGTTCCTGATCTGGGAATGGAACCCACAACCTTCTGATCTTTTGGCTCCAGAGGTGTGTGTGCAACCTGCTGAGCTACTGGCAGTGTTATGTAGCACCAATCTGGCTTGTATTAAATGCTCTACATTTATGATGCCTAATTCTTTAGAACTGAGGATAGCTGTATGAAACAGCACCTTTGTCCCTCCAACTTCATCAACTGTTCTTGCTTATCCCTCCACTTAAGCCATAATTTTCGGGCTGTGACATCCGCTGTCACTCTGTTGAAGATTGTGATGTCATAAAAACAGAATTATTTTTGTAGGATGTCTCTGGAACGAAAAGCAGAAAGTGCAGACGTATAAGGCATACAGTTCCTTTTTTCATGAAAATTTCCTGAGTAATGGAGAATCAAAAGAGATAAAAAGAAAATATAATTTTTACAGTATTTCCATGAAAGAAATGTAAACCGATTTAAAACGTCTACGTAAATGTCACATGCGATGTAACATTAATGATGACAATTGCTATGTTCTCAGAAAGTCCCCCATAAACTAAAAACTCTCTTTAATTAAGATATATGGTATAATTACCTACTGAATCACCTTAAGCATGCACCACAAAATGAAGGTAAAAGCTCTCTGTATGCATGTGTACACAGCTTTAGGTAACATTCATACAAGTATGTTAGTAATTGCTCTGCAGGTCACAGTTGCTTTCTCAGAAGAATTTACAGTACATTTGTCATTCTGCTGTCACATGTAGAAATCAATTTGTATGAGCGCCCTGGGAAATAAACTAAATACTACATAATCCATACACCAAGGATAAGGTTTTAGATCATTTCAAAATATTTCATGTAGTCAATGTTCTCCAAGTGCTCCACTTTAGATTCTTTGGTTATGGAATTATGATTTATATTGCTAAATTAAGAAAATACACAGTATACACAGGTAGTCTCTAAACCTTCTCTAGTTCAAAAACCTTGGAATTATACATACTTTTTATTCTATATCACACATTTTACCAATAATATTGTCTCACACTTTGCCGTTGTTTAATATTAATCATAGTAATTTGCTTAATTACTTTTTATTTTTTTTACTTTCCATTTGTCTGCACCTTCTACTGTCTCCTAACCTCCACTCCTTCAGGCCTCCAAGGTGCTCTGCTCCCCGACCCCAACGACTGCCTTGGAGTCTGCTCCTAGAGTGCCACACTCGCAAATTCTCGGGGTCCTTTGATGGCCCGGATTACCCCCCAGGCAGGACAAGGAGGGAACCTCCCAAACCCTCCTCTATCCCCTGAGTGATCGAGCGGCACAATGGAGTCTGCCCCTTCCTAGTCGGCGGGTGGCGAAGCAGGCAACGGCGGTCGTCATCTAGGAGGATTTGGAGATGTTTTTACTCCTTTCCTCTAGAGAGCCCAATGTGCTATGACCTCAATGCACTAACATGCAGACGTCTGCCTGCTCTCCCCCCCATGTTGATGCCCACACCTGCCGAACACCCAGCCTCCGCTGGGTGTCACTGCAGTGCGGCGCATATCCCTAACCCACCCCGAAGGAAGGAGAGCTGTCTGAGGACACTCAGTCCTTCCTTCCTTCCCCCTGCTAGCCCCCGGCGACCTAAGTCCATTCTCGAACCCAGGTCACCGGCGCAGTGTAAGGTGTGGCGTCCAGTGCCTCAACCCTCAGCGCCACCGGGCCGGCTGCTTAATTATGATGCAATTCTCCATGGCAGCAGGTCAGTTATCAGCAATTTATGCTGATGCTTCATGGAAGTTAGTAAAGTTTAAGGTAAAATACAGTATATTCATTTTAATCCTGAGTATAAAGGCTTATGACCCCTGAAACATGTTTTATACTTTATACCAAAATATTACAAAAAGTTAACTTGTAAAGTGAGACAGTCATGTGCTTTAGGGAAATGTCAGCAGTTGTAAAGTACCCTGTTAGGCTATACTGGATTTCATTGAACATCCCAGGAGTGTAGTAAGGCACCAGGCCAAAGGCCAGATGTCCTTACACCCCTGGGAAGTGCATCAAAATTCCATGATGCATACCCTTTAGTTGTTTATTACACTTATAAAATGGCTTTAAGTAGTTTTTTGTTTTTTTTTGTGGAGGAAAAAAATGAGATTCTGCACTTGACTGTACACTTATAAAGATGTAATGCATGGTCAAGTGATGTCTCTCAGCCGATGACATTTCTAGATTTTTTCTTGCTATTTTATAAAGCAACATTACATATTACAAATGAAAATAAATCAGATTGCACTCATGATATGCTTGATTTATTCAATGGCCTTAATTTATCACTGTTAATGTACTGGTGCATGTGTGGGTTTTAAAACAGCTAGATGAGTTTTTCTTTTAAATCAATGTTTATTCAGTTTTAATTTTTACATTACGTGTGTGTTCACTTTTTAATTTGTAATGCTTTGCCTTGTACAAGTTGTGTTTTAGCAGTGTATAGTCACTTTTTTGCCCACTGATTCACCTTTGTTTGTCCTGGTTGTCATAGGATGGTCAAATTAAAACTATATGATGTTCAAAATCATCTTGTGAGTATTTGAACAGCTGGTTCCAAATCAAGGTCCAGTTAGAATACTGGATTTTGTTTACAAGCAGCTAACAGAACTGACAGAATAAATGTTGAATGACAGGTCAACTGTGAGAATAGATATTGATGATAGGGCAGCTTAGAGAATAACCCACTTAGGGAAAGGGGAAATTGTTTAACCAGGAGAGGCACATTAAGCCAAAGCTTGTTTCCAGGTGTGACTAGGAACACAAGGAAGTTACGTGACTTGCTCAGGGTCACACAGTATGCAAGTGGAGGCTGTGGGATTCAAACCTAGGTCTCCAGGTTTGCAGCTCAGACCCTTAAACCACTGCGCTATACTGCCTCCAACTTACTCCGTCAGTTGCCCTGTCAAAGCAAGAATAACATCATTTATATAAACAAAAAAATCCAAACTGTGCATATACAACAAAATGACAAGAAACAAATCTAGAAATTTAATTGGTCAGGAGACATCACCTGACCATGCATTAAATCTCTATAAACACATGGTCAGGTGTCAAATCTAATTTCCGATCCAAACAAAAAAAAAATACTTACAGCCATTTTATAAGTGTAATAAACCTCTCATGGGTGAGCATTATAGGATTTTAATGCACTTCCCAGACATATAAGGACATCTGGTCTTTGGCACTGTGCTTTACTACACCCCTGTCGTATGCACTGAAATCCTATAATGCACATCCTGTTGTGGCATACTACTTATGAATATATAATAGGGAACATTACGTTGTTTGCGTGAAGATTCATTTATCTTCATGAGGGCCCAATGATATTATATCATCTTACGAGTGGCAAAGCCATGAGTGACATATCTTAATATCATATGTCTCTAATGAAGCTAGAACAATTACATAAGAAATTACAATAACAGCAGATCTTCAAGGGGATCTCAGTATTCAGGTCACAGCATAGGAACTTCACTGTTGGTGAAGCAGGATTCACACAGAATATTTTCCAGCAGTACATGGGGCCACCCATGCCGACATCTCCTGCTGACGTCATCAACCTTATAAAGGCGGCAGTGGCCCTGCTTCCACCTCAGTTCTTTTCCCTGGAGACTAAGGGAGCATACCCATGCCATAGGGGACTGAGGAGAGACAGAAGTGCCCAGGCCAAAAACAAAAGGCTGGATACACAAGTTGGCCAGTTCTGAGAAGAGAACCCCGTAAATGGGGAGGAAAGGCAGACCTGATGGCTGAGATCCCATTGAAGATCTACTGTTATGGTAAGATGTTACATAACTGCTCTATCTTTGGGGGGTATCCCAGTCATCAGACCACACCATAGAAATGAATCATAAGCAGTTACAGGTGGTGCAACAGAACAGTTTAGAAGGAAGGACAATCAAGGCTTAGGACAGGAGACCCTGCAAACAGCCCTGCCAAAACCTGCACAGGCTCTAGAAGCAATGTCCAGACTGTAGTGCTTGGTGAAAGTATGGATGTTACTCCAAGTGGCAGCAGCACAAATGTCAGCAGCTGAGACCCCTTTGAAGCAGGCCACAGAGATAGCTATTCCCCTTGTGGGGTGGGCTTTTACTGCCCCCAGCAACTCTTTGCCATGCTTGTTGTAACAGAACACAATACAATATCCAACCATGAAGGCAAACATTGCTTGGAATCCTGAACACACACTCTTCCTGAAGCAAAAGAAACAAAAAGCTGCTTTGTCTTTCTGCAGCCCTTGGTATGGAGCAGATAATATTTCAAAATTCTGCACATGTCTAATGTATGGAGCAGTTCTCCCTCTGGATTGACACACTCTGGAAAATAAACTGGTAGTGGGATAGATTGGTTCAGGGTAAACTCAGACACCATCTTGGGGAGAAAAGTACAGTTGCGTAAGAACTTAACGTAATGGTAGATCTTCGAAAGAATCTCTTGCAGCAGATCACACCATTAGGAATATTTCAGCTGGAGGATTTTATCAGCAGTCAATCTGGGACTGCCCCCGATGACACCACATGTTGTATCCTGGTTTGTATAAAAGTGGCGGTCCCAGATACTCCTGAGTTTTACTCCCCCTCAGTGCCTGTAGATGATAATACCATTCAAGAGGCCTCCGATGGGAAATGAGGAGGAAGTGGGATTACTATAATATGTTTTGCAGAGAGTAGGAGAAAATCTCCCCCCTACAGCGGGAAGCAAGGGGGCTGAAGGGAGGGGCAGCATGACCTGCTGCAAGAGATTCTCTTGAAGATCTACTGTTATGGTAAGTTCTTATGCAGCTGTACTATCTTCACCGAGGAAATCTCTGGCAGCAGGTCACACCTTTAGGAATGAATCCCCAGCAGTTGGAAGGCAAATGGGTCAGAGGAGTGCCAAATAAGAAATTAGGAGAACAGGCCTTGTAGTACCGCCTCACCAAAATTGATCCATTTTTTGGATGCAATATCCAAACTATAATGCTTGGTGAAGGTATAAACCATTGACCAAGTCGCTGTTTCACAAATTTCAGCTGCTGAAAATGCCTCTAAAGCATGCTGCTGAGGCAGCCATGCCCCACTTGGAATGAGGTTTTACCACAGCTGGGAGCGGTCTGTTGTATTTTTTGTACCAAAAAGAAATGCAGTTGTCGAACCATGTAAGCAGGCACTGCTTAGAAATAGGATTGCCCTCTTTACCTGGGGTGAAACAAAACGTTGCGCTGATTTGCGCTGTGGCTTGGTACGGAGAAGAAGATAATGCAAAATTCTATGTACATGTAATGTATCGGGCAAGGATTCTGCTGGATTAGTAGGCTCCACAAAATACACAGGTAAGTGTATGGATTGGTTTCAAGTAAATTCTGACACCTCTTTTTGTAGAAAAGTAGGATTGGTATGTAATGACACCCTATCCTTGTGGAAATTCAGGTAAGGTTCTTTACACATAAATGCTTGTAATTCAGATATACATCTCGCTGATGTAATCACAATTTAAAAAGGTTTTCTAGGGGAGAGATACCACAGCTCACATGAGGCTGCCTGTTCAAAAGGGAGCAACGTAAGTTTTTCCAGAACACAATTTAAGTCCCATGGAGGTATGGGGTCTCATATAGGGGGCTTGAAGTGGAGGATGCCTTTCAAGAAGGTTTTTACTACATGCACTTGGGTCAAGGGTTTGTCCCCAACTGGTATGTGAAAAGCTGATATGGCTGATAAGTGAACTTTTACCAAGGAGTATTTCAGTCCACTATCTGAGATAGTCCAGGATGCGGTGAGGCAGACACTTGTATGGGTCTATGTCATGGTCTGCCACACACAAGCCATAATACGTTTCCATTTCATGGAAGAGGTGGCCCTGGTCAAAGGCTTATGAGCTGCTCATAATACCTCCGCCACACGAGGGGAGACGTGGAACCTGGAGAGTACTACATACTCAGGAGCCAAGCCTGATGATGCAGGGAGCGAAGATTGGTATGTAGAAGAGTCCCCTTGGCTTGAGTGAGCAAGGTGGGACAAATGGGCAGTGGAAGAGGTTCCTGGACAGTTAGTTATTGTAACAATGGGAACCAAACCTGTCTTGGTCACAGATGCACAATGAGAATCTTGGAAGCCTGGTTTTGGGTTTGTTTGAGTAGAACTCTCTGTATGAAAGGGGAGGCAGGCATAAAGAAATTGGCCTATCAAGGAACAAGATAATGTATCCAGCCACAACGTTCCAGGACCTGGCTCTATTGAGCCACAGTGAGGCATGGCATTGTGCAGAGAGGCAAATAGGTCTAGATCTGGTCAACCCCACTGAAGGAAGATGTCATGTACAACTTCCTGGAGGATCTCCCATTCATGTTTCCGAACCCTGAATCTACTGAGTGTGTTCGCTAGGGTGTTTTTGATACCTGGGACATGTACTGCTGTTAGGTGTATCCCACGTTGGATTGCCCAACATCACACTCTCATCGCCTCCCTGCACAAGGGATAGGAATGTGCTCCTCCTTGTTTATTCACGTAATGAATAACCGAGTAGTTGTCTGAATGAATCTAGAGACAACCCAGTGGTAGAAGGTCCTCAAACACCTGCAGGGCATACAGGACCAGTCTCATCTCTAGGACGTTGATGTGTAAATGTGCTTCCATGGAGTTCCACACCTCTTAGGTCTGAAGATTTGACAGATGGGCTCCCCAACCATAGGAGGAGGCACTGGCAGTCAGGGTGTGGTGAGGGATGGGAGCCTGAAATGGGACTCCGCATAAGAGGTTGTCCAGAGACCTCCAGCACTTAATTCACAGAAAGCCAGGGAAGAGAGTAGAACTTGTGCCTCAAAATCATTTGTTCTTTGATTCCATTGTACTCTCAGTGTCCATTGTAGTACCTTCATGTGTAACCTGGGCATGAGGGACAGCTGGGATGGCTGCCACTATATGTCCTAGTAACATCAGGTAATCTCGGGCTGAGATATATTTGCCATCGCTGATCTCTGATGCCAGAGTGATCAGCTTATCTGCCCAATCTCTTGGTAAAAAGGCTAAACTCGGGGAGGCGTCTAGGACAGCCCCTATGCACTAAAAACACTGTAATCCAATTTGGAATTTGGTATGTGGATGGTGATTCCCAAAGAGGAAAACATCTGCAGTGTTTGGGATAAGGTGGTTTTCAACAGATGTCTGGACAAGGCTTTGAGCAGTCAATCATCTAGTTAAGGAAAAACATAGTGACGCACCCTCCTGAGGGCAGCCACCACCACTGCTAGGCACTTCATGACAACTCAGGTGCCGAGGACAGACCAAAGGCAAGGCTCTGAAATGGTAATAATGGTGCTGAAAATAGAAACGGAGGTGCCATCTGTGGGCAGAGTGGATCGTTATGTGTAGGTATGCATCCTTCATATCCAGAGAACAGAGCCAATCTCCCTTGTTTAGAAGAGGCAGGAACATTTGCAGAGTGACCATTCTGAATATCTTGTACTCTATAAAGAGATTTAGTTTCCTGAGCTGCAGAATGGGTCGCAGATCTCCTGTCCATCTAGGGACCAGAAAAAAATGGGAGTAAAAGCCCCTGTCCTTTTGTGGAAAGGGAACTGGTTCTATTGTGCTGTTTAGTACCAGTGCTTGTATCTCCACTGTCAATACTGATTCATAATTGGGGGTAATCAGAGGCCAGTGAGGGCACATTGGGTGGCACATCAGTCAATTCCAGGATGTGTCCTGACTAAGTCAGCTGGAGAACCCCAGCATCTGTAGTTATACTTTGCCAGTCCTGTAAGTGTAGGAAAAATGTTCCCGACAGCCGTGGGATGGGCCTCAGATACCAATGGGGCAGGGGGAACCCTCAGGTGGCAGACTGTCCCTGTTGGGGGACAGAGGGGGTGTAATGTGATGCTTTGGGGTTAGCATGAGGTCCTGGCAGGGAGACTTAAGCTTTTCGTTTGTTTAGTTGTCTGAAAGCAGACCGCTGTCTACTGGCAGGTCTACGAAAATTTCCTTTATAATACGGTTCAGATTGGGTATGGTAGAGGGAGCATACAGACTGTGATGTATGACCCAAGGTCTGCAAGGACATCAAAATATCCTGAGTCTGAAGTTCCAAAAAGTTTGTCACTTTTAAAATGTGCATTTAGGATAGATTGCTGGACATCTGGAGATACGGAGCCAGAAATGTCTTCTGAGACAGATTCCAGCCAAGGAAGCTCTAGCTGTAGAGTCAGAGGTGGCATAGGATGCTCATAAAAGATGATGTCCAACTGCAGAGGCAGTCTTCAACTTGGTGGCAAGGTCCTCCTTAGGAGCGGCATCAGGGAGCGATTATACGGAAGATTGAGCCGCCTTCAGTAACTCTTCTTGATTTTTGAGGAGGCAACCCATTTAGTTTAGGATTCTGAGTCATCTTGAAAGAGGAAAGCATCCTTTTACCCATAATATTCAGCTTCCGGGATTCTTTATCCAGAGGTTGGGCCTCAGGTGTTTTAGTCTTACAGATCTTTAATGAACTGCATTAATGTACCACAGAATATGCTTGTGGCGGAGAAGTAAAATAAGGATGCTCCACCGGGGCCTGATAAGTTCTGTCGGCCTGTCTTGGTGCTGAGGGAAGAGCAAAATGCTGCTGCCAGGCAGCCAAGATTTCATCTTCATAGGCCTCTGGTAAAGGAGGGATGACCAGAGGTGGGCTATCTGGGAGACCCAAATAACTGGCCAGTTAAGCCAAACGTTTTCCAGAGGTGTTGCATGATATCCGAAAAACTCGGATCATCAGGAGGGGAACAGGCCTCAGGCATCAAGAAGGCACAGGCATCAGAGAAGGGGGATAAATTCCCTTAATCCATATCCTCTATTTGGTCCTCTGGTTCCCACACCAGTAAGTAAGGATTCTCCATTTCAAGGTCCTGTGAGGAGCCAGGGGATGCAGGAGAAGTACTGGCAGTTCTAGAGGCAGAAGAGCATTTAGAAGGCATTGAAACTGGGGCAGAAGAGCTTCCTGCATGAGAGGGAGGATTGTCCTTAGTCAGGTCAAGAACAGTATTGACCAATGCTTGCACATCTACCATAGCAAGTTGAGATGAAGATGCAGTCACAGGGTTACTGTGAACTGATTCTATGGGTAAAGTTGAAGAGATTGGAGCAGGTTGAGGCACCAGTCTGGCCATCGATGAGGGAGGCAAACTGTGTCCTGGACCATCGATGGATAGGACATCGACATAAGCATTAAAGAGCTCAAAGTATCCTTACTTGACCTAGTGTTCAGGGATGTCGACGAACTAGAGGAATTCGTCAAAGGATGATAGAGACCCATGTGAAAGAGGTGGAAGCTGCAGTTAGATCACACCTAGGGAAGTTGTCGATGAAGGCTACATCAACAAACGGGTGGAAGAAAAGCCAGAGGTTGTCGATGGAGTAGAAGATGACATGGCTGCAGCCGCTAAAAGAACTGCCAAAACAGCTTCTGTATTCAGGATTGTCTGTTCCCTACAGAGGGTAGAAGAAAAGTCATTGACAGGGAGGAGACATGTGGAGAATGTTTACTCCTAGTAGAGTGTTTACGTTTCTGCTTGGTGTCAGCTCGTTCTATCAACAATCAGTCCTGACCAGAATGGTGGGAGCTGGAGAATGATGACCAAGACTCCCAGGATGTCTTAGAGTGGTGCCCCCACTCCAAGAGGACAACTTTCTGCTCCATAAGGTACTCTCGAAGCCTTCATTGCTTAGTGGCCTTATTGAAGCACTGACACAGGACACAAGCACAAGTATCATGCGCTGGGCCCAAACACCTCACAAAGACTTCATGAAGGTCCTCTGTCAGGATCTTCTGGGCCACAGACACCCTTTCAAAACAAAGGGTCTGAAGATGACATGAGGGAAAAATACAACAAAACTGTGAACACTGTATTCTCAAAGACGCTGAACTTTTCTTCATTGACTGAAGCTATACTCCAAACGGAGAGTGTGTAGCATACAGGTTGTGGTAGGAAAAAAACTAAGAAGCATCTGGGACCGCCCCTTTTTATATGCACCAGGATACAACATGTGGTGTCATCAGGGGGTGGTCCCAGGTCGACTACTGACAAAATCCTCCGTCTGGAAGCGATGCCTGCGGCTGGAATATTTCTAATGGTTTGACCTGCTGCAAGAGATTTCCTCGATAAATAGCTTAGGATTTGTGAGCAAAGATACCCTGTCTTTATGAAAACTTAAATAAGGCTCTTCACACCAGAGAGCATGAAGCTCAGAAATCCCTCAGGCAGATGTAATAGCAACCAAAAATAACGCTTTTCAAGAAAGAAAGCATAGCTCACAAGTCGCTGCTGGTTCAAACGGAGACAGTCAATATCTCTAAAACAAAATTTAAATCAATCCCAGGCCAAGATGGGGGAACAGATTGGAGGTTTCCGGTGCAAGATGCTGCGAAGAAAGGTATGGGACACATCTAGTTGAGCCATGGTACAACCGCTCATAGGCTCGTGAAAGGCAGAAACAGCTGAAAGGTGAACCTTGAGGGAGAAGTACTGGAGACCCCAGTCCGACAGGGATATCAAGTAGTCTAGAATCTAGCTCACTGGGCAAGTGAAAGGGTCCAGATGATGTTTGGCAGCCCAGATGGCAAACCTCTTCCACTTCACAGCATATGTGGCTCTGGTGGAGAGCTTCCGAGCTGCCATGAGGACACCAGCCACCCGCTGAGACACTCTGAACTGAGCGATGACTACATCCTCAGAAACCAGACATGCAACCAAAGGGACCTGAGGTTCAGATGAACCAGGGTCCCCTGAGCCTGTGTCAGCAGGTCCCTACAAAGGGGCAGGGGGACCAGAGGTTCCTCCGCTAACTGCTGTAGTAATGTTAACCATATCTGCCATGGCCAGTATGGTGCGACCAGGATCATGCTGGCCCCCTCCATCTGCAGTTTGATTAGCACCCTCTAAATGAGAGGAAATGGAGGGAAGACATAAAAGAACCTCCCACTCCAGGAGAGGAACAACGCACCCTGCCAGAAAACTCCAGGCCCTGGATCTAGCGAGCAGAAATTGGGCAGTTTTGCGTTGAGTGGGGATACAAAAAGATCCAACTCTGGATGACCCCATCTGCTGAACAGATCTTCTGCGACAGATGAGAGAAGTTCCCATTCATGCATGCTGGACTGCTGAGACTGTCTGGCAGAGTGTTCAGTATGCTTGGGACATGGACTGCCAAGAAGATGACGCTGTGGTCTAGTTCCCAGTACCAGACTCTCATGGCCTCTCAACACAGGGATACGAGTGTGTTACCCCCACTTGTTGATGTAGTAGACAACACAAAGGTTGTCTGATTGAATCAACAACTGGCCCAGAAGGAGATGGTTCTGAAATGCCTGCATGGCATACAGGACTGCCCGCATTTTGAGGACTCTGATATGCTGAGACGCCTTGATCTGGGACCATGTCCCTTGAGTCTGGAAAGGACCCAGATGTACACCACAGCCAAATCAGTGGCATCTGTAGTGAGAATCTGCTTGGGGAGGAGATCAGGAATGGGAACCCCTGTAACAAGTTTCAGAGGTCTATCCACCACCGGAGCACCTTGCAGACCAGAGAGGAGACCAGCACTGGCTGCTCCAGGTCATCTGTGCATTGGTCCCACTGCACCCAGAGGGTCCACTGGTGCACCTGCATATGCAGTCCAGCAAGGAGAATCATGGTAATGGGTGCAGCCATAAGATCCAACAGCTTCAAGTACACCCTCGCAGGAACATAATGGCTCTGTGTGACCGCCTAAGCCTGGGAAATGAGACACTGCACACAATTTTGGGGCAGGAAGGCCCTGCCCTGTGCTGAGTCCAGTACTGCCCCTACATACTGCAGTCTCTGGGAAGAAATCAAGATGGACTTGGGCAGACTGACAAGTGATCTCCAGACAGTGGGTCCTCTCCAGGGTCTGAGGGAGCAAATCTCTGGATGGGGTTTTGAGGAGCCAGTTGTCTAGGTAAGGGAAGACATACAGACCTTCTCTCCAGAGGGCAGCAGCTACCGCTGCTAATAATTTTGAAAAACCTGAGGCACAGAGGATAAGCTAATGAGCAATACCTTGAATTGGTAGTGTTCGCCCTGAAAAAAATATTTGAGAAAAGGCCTGTGCGGGGAGCAGACCGAAATATGCAGGTAAGCGTCCTGCATAGCAAGGGAGCATAGCCAGTCACCCTGCTTGAGTAGGGGCAGCAGGCCTGACTATGCAAAACTTTTGGGTATTGAATATAAAGGTTGAGGTCCTTGAGATCTAGAATGGAATTCAAATCACCAGTCTTTCTGGGGACCAGGAAGAACCTGGAGTAGAAACCCTTGTTCTGCTGTTGCTTTGGTACTGGCTCTATTGCCCTTTTTTGCAGAAGGGACTGTACCTTTTCCCGAAGAACCACTACACTGGCCTGAGGTTAAGTGAAAGGTATCAGAAGTTTTTCTGGAGGCTGTTCTATAATCTCCAAAGTGTGACATCATTCTATACTCTGAAGGATCCAGGCATCTGAAGATATGGTTCTTCACTGGTTGAGATGGAGGGAGAACCAACCTCAAACCACCACCTCTTGGTCAGGGACTGGAAGAGGAGGGTCTGGCAAGGAATCAGGAAGAGGTGGATCTGGCCGCTGGGGCTGATCCACTGCTACTGGGCCCAAGAAGGAGGGGGTAGGCAAGGCTGAGGAGGCTTTTCTTTTCCCTTGGGGATGAGAGTCTGCTCCAGACTTGTGGGACACCTTGTGAAAGGATGGACATTGTCTGCTCCTAGTCTGGGTATGGCAGAGTGAATGGACAGACTTAATAGCCCCACGAGAGATCTGTAAGTTATTAATGATGTCCTGGACGTCTGGCACAAATAATTTTGAGCCACTGAAGGGGGGTATTCAGCACCTTCTGCTGGACATCTGCTGCAAAGCCTGGGACCCACGGCCAGGTGTGCCTATGAAGGCAAATCCTGGTGGCAGCAGCCCTGGCACCAGTATCAGAAATGTCATACAAGGCCCTGAGGAGGTGCTTAGTAATGTCCTTGGTGGCCTGCAAAGATCTGAGAACCTCTTGTTTTTGGGAACAGCCTGAGAGGGCTTGGGCAGCCACTTAGTCTTTCTTCCAGACAGTGTTTTGGTACCTGACCATGTGAGAAAGATAGCTGACAATCCAAAGTCCCAAGGTGGTGGAGGCATAAACCCTCTTATACCAAAGGTCTATCCTTCTAAATCCCCTTTCAGGGGGAAGGGAGCTAAGGTGCTTGGACACATTGGACCTGTCGTGTGCCGCTTTGATGACCACAGAATCTGTCTCGGGTTGGGCAGCATAGTAAGGCAGGCCCTGAGGGACATGATAGAGCTCATCTCATTATCTGCTCTGCGAGGCATGGCAGGAGCCATATCTGGACGATGTAAAGCTGCAGCAGTGGCATTCTTCAGAGCTGGGAGGATAGGAGGAAAGACCTTAAGGAGAGATTCCGGGATCTCCAAGAAGTCCACCAGTTCTCTCCTGGTGGTATCCTTTTCCTCAGTATGGAAGCCCATAGCTGTGGACAGTTGCTTCATAACACTGAAAAGGCGGGATCCTCAGCCCCGCCCCGGGAGCATTTTCAACAGCGTCCTCACTCGTTGAAGATGCTGTAGACCTACCAGAGGAAAGAGGTTCCTCCTCCTCCTCCTCATCAGGGTGGTACTCCTCTTAGACATTGACCTGGTCTGACTCAAGGTCCACCGATCAAGGGAATACAGATGGTCTACTGGGCACAGCCCAAGAAGGCCTAAGCAGCATCGATGATGATGGAGCTATTAACGGCACCGGAGAACCGGGCCTGTAAGAGCCCAACTGATGAACCAGAGTTGTGGTTAACCTGGCTAAAATATCACTGAGGTCATTGGCAAGAGAAGAGTACATCAACAGTGGAGGGGTCGCTGGCACAGGGTGTGATGAGCCATCCAACGGGTCTTGAGAGCCACGATGTCCAAGGGCCTGTGGAAGCATCAGGCCATGGAGGGTCTGTTGTCGATGAACCAAGGGTTGACAAATGGGGGGCCCTGACAACCCGGGGGCTGACAGCAGGCCTCCCTGATAAGCAGGAGGAAACATTGTTAGTAGCGGCCTGGAAGAGGCAGAGGCCTGGAAAGCAGAGTGGATTAGCCCAGCCACAACCAACAAGGTGCCCCCAGACGAAGAAGAGGCCATCAGGAATCAGGAGCGCCGCCAGGGGGAGCAGTTCCATTCATGGTATTTTTTATGACCCCCCCCCCAAGGACTTATCTCAGGTCTTCAAAGCCTGGGATCTCGATGAATCCACCAGTGACTGGGAAAGAGGAACTCCAGAGGACCCCTGCCCATAACTGACTAGCTGTTGCTCCATTAGGAATTTCTTCAAAGCCTTTTTGTGTCACCAAAGGGTTGTAAGGTTAAACTTTTAGCAGAGGTCACAGTCAGAGACATCGTGGTCAGGCCCAAGACAGCAGACACAGAGGTTGTGGTCATCTGAAGATGCAATCTTCTTTCCGCAGTGACTGAAGACAGAAACTGAAGGAGTAACTCTTGACATAAATGAGGTAAAAGGCTCTCTTGTTTAAAGGAGATTCTAAAAACTAGGGCAAAAAGAATCATAGGCAAAAATGGTGCCAACTGCGTCATAGCTTCCACGGAAACCAGGCGAACAGAGTGGACAGCAGGGAAAGAACTGAAGAGGGAGCGGGGCCGCTCATGACTTTATAGGATTGATGACATTGGTGTAGGTAGCCCCAGTTGTACTGCTGGAAAATCTTCCGTGTGGATCCTAAATCACCAACAGTGAAGTTTCTAAGGTGTGACCTGATGACTGAGATACCCCTGAAGAAGATGAATATGGGCAGGCTGGATGGGCCTTGAGGTCCTTATCTGCTGTCAGCTTCTATGTTTCTATGAATATATCATCTTCAGTCAGGCCATGTCATGTTCTGCTTATACAGATATATGTTTTGATATAAACATGACTGACTGTGAATGTGTAAAAGTGCTTGTGACTTTGCCATGTGTGAGTAACTTTCTGCTTCTTTTACAGTTGCTGCAGGGCTTGGAACTGGGGAGTAGAATTCAGAAGCTAGCCAACTGCAGCATTCTATTTGGGTTTGCTTGGGAATGACTAGTTTTGAGATCTACTACTTCTATTTAAGAATGCACTATGACATAGTTGAACAAAAAAGATATCAGGATGACATAGTGCATCATGAAAAGGTATCAATATCTTTTCATGAAGCCAGAGGTAACAGTTTTATCTGAACAGTTATCTCAAAACATATGTCATATAAATAAGGGATATGTGGGAGTGGGGAACTGTGTGATAAAGCATTTATCTCATGTAGTTGCTATTGATCTCAAGTAACCCCACAAGTGGCAGAGCCATGAGTGATGGTTATGAGAGGTCAGTGGCAATTACACAAGATAAATGCTTTATCACACAGCCACACACACACACACACTTAATTTATGCAATAGGAAGGATCTGGCATGATCGGTTATTTTATTTGTAGTGTGTCTAATTTTTTATTTTTTTTTTTTAAGTTTTGCAATGTCTCTTTTTTTTTTTTTTTTAAATAGTTCCTTTCCACATTTTTCCTCTGTCTGGTTGCTGTGTTAGGTTACCTTCTAACACCACATCATACCTGCTGATTGCTGGAGTGAGTGGGTTTTGAAAAATGTGAAGGTGACATGGCAGCCCCACTTAGCAGGTGCGGCTGGTTGAGTACATCGGACGGAGGTGTTTAATGAGTGCCGCAAGTGCAGATCCTTGAATGATTTAAAAAAAGAAAGAGAGAGAGTAAGATTGCCATTTTGGTGCTCCTCAAAAGGCAGATTGAGGTATTTTCTGCATGGGAGCAAGTCGGCAGCCGAATGAGTGGAGGAGCTGAGGTGCTAGATGTTCGGCCACTGAGTGCAAGAAAGCTTGTCTGCATTGTTTTTTTTGCAAGTAAAACAAATGGACTTACAAAAAATATATATTTTACCAGGTTTGCTTTTAATCTATGATGGAGTCAGAGGCAGAAACAGAGAACCAAAGCAGCACAATGAGACCGTGGGACCGGGGGGCTATTGCATGAAGGATAAAATGTGCCTTTAAAAAAAAAAGACTTTCAATTTATGTCTAGCTAAAGACTGTATGGGGGTTACTGTAGTTAGAGGTGAACAAGCTGAGCTGTGGGTGGGAGTGGAAGGCTTGTGATGGAGACTTCTTTGAAATGCTTGTAGAAATGAAACTAAGGTAAGCAGTGCTGGCAGGCATGAGGGGGTGACATAGAAACTGTATACAAAAATGGACTTTGACATAACTGTGTACATAAATTGAGTGTGATGTGGTAACTGTGAATACAAACAAAATTTATATATACAGATAGACTGATTTATCACAATGCATCTATGTCCACCCCTCTTGCATGTATTTATATATACAGTATATAGCAAAAAATTATGTTAATGCAGATGTTAGGACTGAAGAATGAAAAGCGCGCAAAGCAGGGAAATGAAAAAAAAAAAATTAGGTTTTGGGTTTCCGCTGTCTTGGCGTATCAGTGATGGGATGTTCCTTGGGGTTGACAACCCTAATGCCCATCCCTTCCAGCCCATAGCCTACTGTACAAAGCATGAAGTACAGCTCCAGACCAGTGCTTCATAGTGATGCACTCTTTGAAGGTAGAGAAGTATAGCTCGCCATATGTTGCCAACAAAATCTGTCATAGCTTTCTTCACGCAGGACCTGGTCTGACCTTGATTGCTCAGGGGAGAGACTGGATATTTCATACGAATGCTTTTTCAAAACAAAACCACATGGCATTAAAAGTTATGCATGTCTATTACATGAATTTCAACTATTTCCTATTTCTCTAAATAAAACTTACTAATCTATAAAAAAAGACTCTAAAGCACCCTACTTAAAACTTTTAAAGGCAAATGCATGCTATCAGGGACAACAACGTTACATAGTCTTTTTCAAGGAGCAATGGTTTAACCGTTTATCCTGCGTTCATACAGCTAAGTCATACGAACACATGACTTTTGCAAAATGAACAGAAAGATGTGTTTCCAAAAATTCAGTTATCCTTACAGGCCGGGATATTCAAAGGGGTTGTGCCTAGCATAACTGAGTTGCACTGGTGCAACCCCGCATTGTACCCTGGCGGGATATTAAAAAGGCTGCCCAGCACAGCGCAAATCCCGATGCGCTGGGGCGCAATGTAATCCTATGTGGCGCAGATGCAGGGGGCATGCCCATGCATATGCAGCACATCCTAATATTCAGCCGGGATAATGCGGCGCATGTGCTGGGTAACCCCACCATGTGCTGCACACTGGTGCTAAAGTTGAGCCGTAAAATATAGGCTCAAAAGCTGGCCACCCACAGGTGGTCGGCTGTAATGCAAGGTGCAACACAACAGCTGCCAGCCATGGGTGGCCACCCGCCCAGCGGGAACACCGTCCAAAAGCACCCAGACCCCCCTGGTAGTCTAGTGGACTCCCCTCCCACCCTGTATGCCCGATCACGGGCTTCAGTATTAAATAATCAACCCTTGGTGGTCTAGCAGTCCCTCCGTTGCCTGATTGCGGGCATCTGTATTAACAAAACACGTCCTGGTGGTCTAGCGGTACCTCTGCTGCCAGATTGCGGGCATCTGTATTAATAAAACACTTCTTGGTGGTCTAGCGGTCCCTCCACTGCCCAATCGCGGGCTGATGTAATGGCAGAATGTAGCCTGGTGGTCCAGTGGTGCCCCCCTCACCCTCCCGTAGAGGACTGCCAGCCATCCAGCACCCCACCAACTTCCTGACCAGTCTCCTATGAGGCACTGAGTCAAAGGCCTTGCTAAAGTCCAGATACAGGACATCAACCACATGGCCCTTGTCCACTGTCTTAGTGACCCAATCGAAGAAGTCAATTAGGTTAGTTTGGCAGGACTTCCCTGACATAAACCAATGTTCTCTCTTGTCCTGGAGTCCATTTTCCTCCAGAAAGCCAATCAGTTGCTCTTTCAGGATGGTCTCCATCAGCTTAACCACTACTGAGGTCAGACTGACTTGTCTGTAATTCCCTGATTTGTCCCTTGGCCCACTTTTATGGAGAGGCACCACATGCACAGTTCTCCAGTTGGCACATTTCCGAACAGGTCTGCCAGGGGACCCACCAGAAACTCAACCAGTTCTTCAAGGACCCCCAAGTGCATGCCATCTAGCCCCGGTGACTTGTCCACATTTAGGGGCCTTGAGTACCCTTTCTGCTTGAATTGCACCACCAGTGACTTCCCACCTCCCTACTTCCTAGTAATATTAATTCACCTTTCTCCCAAGTGAAAACTGAACAGAAATAACTACCCTCTGCACATCCCACCTCTTTTCTAGCCTGACAATATTGTCCTTTACATTTCTTTTCTCCCTTGTATATCTGAAAAAAAAAGCCTTCAACCCTCGGATACCCCCTGAGCTAACTACACCTCTCTTGAGGCCTTTGCCTCCCTTACTGCTCTGCTCACCTCTCTTGACTTAGCAGAGTAATCTACCCCATCCTCCTTCTTCAGTGTGTGCTTGTATTTTCTAAAAGCTGCTGTCGTCCCCCACCACTTCTGGCACATCCTTGCTGAACCAGTTGGGTTTTTTGGCCTCAGCTTTCTTACTTTCGATTCTGGCACACTCACTGTAGTGGCCTCCATCAATCCTTTCTTTATTATGGCCCATTTTTGTTCCACGTCCATCTCTACTCTGATCCCAGCAATGTGTCCCTTCAGAACTTCTCGTATCCTACTGAAGTCAACCATTTGAAAGTCCAAAACCCTTGTGTGTTGGTCCTGAAATTCCTTCTGCACATGTCCAAGTGAAACCACACCATGTGGTGGTCAATTCCTAAGTGGCACATCCACCTTCACATCCTGAACGTTTGCACAGTTGAACAGGACCAGATGCAGGCACCGCCCTCTCCTAGTGGGCTACATGACACTTTGGGTTAGGAAAGCACTCTGAAAAGTATCCAGCAGTACTTGTTCCCTAGTGCAAGAGGTAGCAGGGATTTTCCAGTCCACCCCAGGTAGACTGAAATTTCCTAATTCTATTACATCCCCCCCACCCCCCGGAGGGACACATCTATGATCTGGGACCCTAATAACCTAACCAACTCCTCATCCTGGGAACATGGTCTGCAGTCCCCCCTCAGTTTCCTCCCTTTAATGGATTAGATCTGCACCCATAAAGCTTCAGACTTGCCCTCCAAATCTGCTTCTCTGGTGCAAATTATCCCCTCCTTCACATACAGTGCCACTCCACCCCCTTCCTATCCTTTTTGTATATTTTATACCCAGGAATTGCTAGATCCCAGTCATGGTTTAATGTGGCCCAAGTCTCTGTGATGGCTACTGTGTCCACCTCTCCCTCAGTCAACAATACCTGCAATTCTGCCATTATCTTCCCCAAACGTCTGGCATTTACAAACACCTCCTCTACAACCCCCTCCCCACCCCTTATACCTGACCTGCCACCTTTCACCCCACTTTTTCTTTGGTCCATCCATTCTTCCCCAAACCCTACTACCCATTCTCTCCTCCTGCTGTCCTGCTTGTGGGGAAGCCTATCGGCCTCCTCCACCAGGTGACTAAGGGTGTTGTATGTATGCATGTTTCTGTTGTTGAGTAAAAATCATACTTTTAAAATACATTTTGTGTATTTATTTGGAGTTTAAAATGTTTTCTGCAGCATTTCTGAATGTTTCTAAATGTTTTGAACAGCACTAAGGCTTTTTGGGTTTGGATTTATGAGTAAGAAGTACTGTATGTTTTTAAAGTTGTTGGATGGATTTCCTTAACAGTTTGTGATTCCTGAGCGACGTTACTTGGGGGGTAATCTGCCTTGATTTCTTTTTGATGTCGCTATGTTGTTTGATTTGCATTGTGACATTTTTGACCTAGAGAATATGTAATTACCATACTGACCTTTTTGACCTCAACTGGTTGAGCTCTTGATTAATCGACCCCATCATGTCTCCTGAACATTATACTTGTTTATTATTATTTATTTATTATTTAGTTTTTGTTGACCAGGTAAGTGCACTAGACAAATCCTGCCTATTTTTTTGGGGGGGGGGGGTGGAATACAGATGAATGCCAACTGACCTTGAACCAGGTGAAACTGCTGGTGGTATTTTTAGTGAATGAGGGAAATTTGGCCAGGACACCAGGGAAATTCCCCTACTCTGTGTGGAGAGAGTGCTGCTGGGTAATCCGAAGGGGTTGCTCAGTAGGCTCTTGGTCAGGCATGGAATCGGATGCTGTGTTGTCTGGCTTAGTGGAGCCTACTACGGAACGGAGACCAGAGCAAAACCTTACCTCGAGAACCGGAGAAGTGCTTAATATCCAGGAGAAGCCTCAGACTGAATCGCGGTCTGAATCGAGCTGCAACTAATTTATTTTCGATATCCAAGTTTTCTGTACCTGTGGAAATCGCGATGTCAGCCGGCCAGGTGACTGATTCCGTCGGCCCTTTTGCAGACGCACCGCAGGAAATACAGGAAGGGACCTCATTTTGAAGCGCACCAGACATTGGAAGCTGCATTGACCTGGGAATACTACCGCTGACCCTTGTTCTACACCTACGGCCTCACAGATTCTAAAGCAACAATTTGGCTTGCATAATAGAAAATCATCCTACCCTACTATGGACTGGTCATCGGAGGAGGTTTTACAAGATGCTGGATGGACAAAATCACAAACAGGCATATGGATCCCAGACCCTACATGGACGGACAGTTCTCAGTCTTCCACCATGCATGCCAACGTTTCTACAAACCTGAGCTCAGGTATGGACATTCAGACTTCTGGGGTGGAAACTATTAATGATAATCAGAGCTCTGAAACCCGTCCTTCGGCCATACCTGGGCCGAGTTCGGGGGGTATAGGACTTGTACAGGATTTAGCTCAGACAGGGGCACAGGCTGGCTTGCAAAAACCCAGAGCAGTAATGTCTGACTTGTTTAAAAACAAATTAGAACAGGCACCTAGAAGAAACGCTGTCCGTTTACGTTATAGGGGTGGCCTTCAAACCCACCGGATAGATATTATATTGCTAACTCGCTTTTGAAAGGTTCCATGAATTTTCTTCCTGTTGATATTTTTGCATTAATTCACATCTCAGGGAGGATTCTTATGATATTAGTTTAAATCCTTTAAGGGCTTAGAAATTTTGGGATAGATACTCCATTTTGAAAAATACCCCTTTGTGGGTTCCATTTTATGCTATCCCTTTACTAAACCAGTGTTTGTTACATTACAATCATGTTTAGGAATGAAGGTGTCAGCGAGGTAATATTTACCAATGGTTGCAAAATAAATGTGAGGTGATGGGACCCCTGAAGCTATCTTGGACCTAGAAGGTATTTGGACAGGGAGCTGGAAATTTAAAGTGAAGTTACCCCAAATAAATGGTGAAATTATCCATTTACCGAACAGCTTCTTTCTAGGAAAGATAGAGGGTCTGTTTTATAGTGGTCAGCCTGGGCCTGTTATAATGTGGAGCCCGTACTCATTTAAGTAGCTCCTGTGACCTTTTAAATGTCCATTGTGTGGAGGGTTTGGGATGTAGCAGAAAGATGTCAAAACATCTTTCAGTGTAATCTTTGTGGTGATAATGGCCATGCCTTTCACCAATGCCCACGGGCCTCTCATAACAAAGCTGGGGCTGGGATTCTGATGCCCTAATTAACAAGGCTCAGGGGAAACAGTGATTGATCCTGGATCCCTTCACACATCAGGTAGTCAGGCTGATCCTTCACCCTCTTGGTGGACAAGCCTTCCTCCTCAGAGACTGAGGTGACTCCTTGGTTGCAGATGTATCTGTTTCATCTTCTCCACCTGATATCTCTGACTCTCAACAGGCCTCTTCTTCCATGCCCCCCTTTGAGATAGTGAAACCCCGTAGGTTTACGAGAGCTTCTAATAAAGCTTCCTCTACTACTCCCACTCCAGTAGAAAACTTTTTTTCCCCTTTGCAACTGGAAGGTAGGGACTCAGATTTAGAATCTGATACTTCCCACCTATCGGAATTGATTTCGGAAGAGGAAGATAGCAAAGCCACAGACTTAGCAAAAGAAAAAAAGGGAAAGAAAGGGAAGAAGAGAAAAACTAGCCATTCCCAGAAGTCTGGAACTTAATGGTACTATCTCTGCAACATGGCGACCCTGAAAATAGCCTCCTATAATGTCTGCAGTATAAAGAACTTTAAGAAGAGACTTGCTGTCCTTTCCTTTCTTGGTACTTTAAATGTAGACATTATTCTTTACAGGAAACTAGGTTATCCTCCTGGCTGAAATCAAACAAACACAGAAAAGATGGTGTGGGCTTTTCGGACTTTGGGCCTGACGAGTTGATGGGATTGGGGTTCTCTTTACTTCCACGGCCTTAGAGTTCCTAAACTGGTCGACATCTGTCCAGGACGTGCCCTGCTCCTAGATTTTTCCTGGCATGACTTTGATTATAGATTATTAAACATTTATGCCCCTCAAGTTAAAACTGCACGTATTAAATTATTTGAGGATGTTAAGCCCTTTCTATATACTCAAAGACACGTTATCTGGGGAGGGGATTTTAACTGTGATATAGATACTAAATTTAAAGGGGAAGTCCAGAAAAAAATATATTGTGATTCTTTAGCTTTAAAACAGATTATTAAAAATGCTGGACTATTGGACGTTTATAGGTCATTACATAGTACAGGTGGTTCTTCATATCACAGGAACATATTTTCTTCACGTATGACTATCTTTTGTCTCTAAGTTTCTAAACCTTCCTTACATATATTACACCAACTGAGTTCTCAGACCATCACCTTTAATTGGGGTTTTTAGTCTAGCAGATATTCCCTAAACTATATTCAGCTAGCCCCAGATGGCGTCTAAATGTGTCCTCCTTGGAGGACAGTGATTGTATTTCGAATTATAAAATCTGTTTTTGCCCGTCATTCTACACTTTGTTGTTATGAGAACCTTTTTCTGGTGGAGAGACACTAAAATAGAGATTAAATCCTTTTAAGTTCTAAGGGAAACACAAGGCCAATTCACGATATCTTCAATACCTACATTATCGGATCAATTTTACAAACTGATGTCACTACCATCGAGTGACAAACTCCCTTTGTTGTCTCAAATCTCAGAATTAAAAAACAGATGGTTGAATATCAGTACAGTAGAGCTATATCACTAGACATGGAATTTAGATTTGGGGTACAAGCCCAACCAACTTCAGATCCCTATTTGGACGGTAAGGAACCTTGACCGACCGGTAATGTCATATTAACCTTCTCAAGGTAAAATAGTAACCTCCGAAAGATATGATGTCTGTTGTACAGCAATTTGTTTCGATACCTTTGGGGAGAACCCGAGCTTAGTGGAATTTGCCTGAGGACTTTTGCTCTTATCTTCCAGTGATGGACACCACATTTCAAGCTCAATTATTGAAACCCATTTCTCCATTGGAAGTGGAAAGTTATCCTATCCCTTAAACTTAAAACATCCCTGGTTTGGATGGCATTCCAAATGAATTTTATAAAACCTTCATTTCGTATCATGTGTCTTTTTTTCCTCTTGTGTTCAATTTTATCTTAACCTCCACCTCCAGGTTTCCAGAATTTAATGTGGCCTTATTGAAATTTATCTTTAAAAAGGGATTCCTCCTTACTTACTAACTGGAGGCCGATAAGTATCCTTAATAGTGACTATAAGATCTTTGCTAAAATCCTCACAAATAGATTGTCCTTAATTTCTGAGTCCCTTATTCATCCCGCTCAATCCTGTGCAGTACCACACAGGAAGATACAACATAGTTTATATTTGTTAAGAGACTTATTTGACAACAGTGATAGGGAAAAGGGTCGGTTTTATTATTGCTTTGGATCAGGTTAAGGCCTTCGACAAAGTGTGTCACTCTTACTTATTTAATATACTATTAACCTACAAAATTCCTAAACTCTTTGTATACTGGATTTCGATTTTATATTCGAAGCAGTGATACATCCTTTAGTGAATGGAAGAATGGGGCTCATGGTTCCTGTAGTTAGGGAGTTCGGCAGGGTTGTCCCTGAGCCCTCTTTGTATGTGTTTGTTTTGGACCCTATTATTCGATATATTCAGGGGCATTCCAGATTATGGGTTTGACCCCTGATGTATCTCGCTAAGGGTTAAAATAACCGCTTATGCAGATGATATTACACTTTACGTTTCAGGATAGGCCTTCCTTCAGAAAGCCTTACATTGTTTTCAGATTTGGGGAAAATCTCTGGATCTGAACTTAACGCTTCAAAAGTTTTATTTTTCTTTACATCCTGAACAGGATACTCTCTTTGATACTGGGGTATTCCATTCTCATCACAACCTAATAAAATTCTAGGAATTTGGTTTGGGTTAGGGATATGGCTACTTTTAACTGGGAAAAGCAGTTAAAAATAGGGGAATCTAAAGTGAATGTCTGGAAACAATGGAAATTTGGGAAGCGGAAAGGGTTTCTATTGTTAAGCAATTTTGATTCCTATATTTTATACCTTAGTTATTTATACCCGCCACCTGTTTCATTAGAAACACGATTGTACAGCGCTCTTTTTCAGATGATTTGGGGAATCGTTTAAATCCAGTTCGTAGGATTTCTTTACTTACCAGTTAAGAAAGGTGGATTGTCCATGATAAATCCAATTGTTTTTTTCATTCCATTTTTTGTTTAATTCTTTTAGTTTCCTTGGAATCACACCGGTTCCCTTTGGCACTGTGGTCTTATTTTCTATGGAGTCCTTACTTCCAGAAATGGACAACGTACTTCTCAAATTGTTAAACAAAATCATTTGCCCCTGTATGGAATGCCTTCTCTTAAAAATGTAGGCAGTGAATTTATTATTTAATGACCTTATTTCACATACTAGGAAATCTTTCTATAACTATATTGTTTTACTGTACAAGGCTCCATTTTGCTTTTTCCAGACTGTGTGCCAACCAAAATGTCCTTTGCTTTAACGTGAAATTAACTGACTATAGAATACCATCTTCTATATGGGACATTGTGTGGATATCTTTACATGGGAAATTGGGAAAAGTGGGGAATCTTAAATACAAACCGACAACTGAAAGATACTGTTTAAGGTCTTCTTGTAACTCTATTGAAGAAAGTTTATCTCACTTTCTTATTGATTGTCAGTTCGCAAAAGAATTTTGGTGTAAGGCATCTGATCATTGGGGGGTTCCGATGCTGCAGCAGATAACATATAATGCTTTGGTCTTAGGGGATTATACAGGTATATGGCAGTCTTATCATCCCAGCACCTTGAATGTTTTTTTTGCCTTTATTCAATTTTATCTTTGGCAGGCCAGATGTCAATTTATTGTTCAGCAACAATTAGTTCCTATTTCTATAATTTTGTCACAAGTGGAGACTGGTTTATCCTCTGTTAAAGTCAAAGATAAGCAAAAATGTTCTGCTGTTAAATTTGCTTCTTTTTGGAAATCTTTTTTTGTTTGACATATATATTTCTGTGTACAATTTTTGTATTGTTGTGTAAATCTGTTTAACTGGTGATGTTATGTTCTTTTCAATAAAAACTTCCCCTACTCTTTTTGATAAGTGCCATAGAATCTTTAACATCCACCTGAACTACCACCAATCCAGGCAGATGGGACCTCGGTTTGACATCTCATCCGAAAGATGGCACCTCAGAAGTGCAGCACCCCTCTCATGCTGCACTACAGTGTCAGTACTGGTATATGAACCCAAGTGCCAGATGTGGGAACTGGACCCACAGCCCTCTGGTCTCCCAGCCTCAGAGGCAAGTGTGCTACCTACTGAGCCACTGGCACTGTGTTAACATTACGTGCTACGTTAACACAGTACCATGTGACGGGGTCCTGACCAATGTGGAGTCAGAACTGAATGGACACCATTTTACACAATGCATACTGTTCGCAGTGATTTGTCACAGGTTTGCTGTCGGTTATACATATACTTTTTACAAGGAGTTCTTTTGGAGTTCTTTATTGGAATTGTGCCCTGTTGTGGTATACATGTTTAGTTGCAGTGGTATTTACTTTTAAAATAGCAGTATTTGTTAGTCAACAGGTAGTTTTCATTTCAGCAATACGGCTTTCCTGGCAAAACATCAATATACCCTTTTTTTTTCCTTTTCGTTTTCTTTCATTACCAAATAAAACTACAGGATTTTGAAGTTTTCAAATGTCCCCGCTCTCATGCTATGCCTGCCATGAAAAAAATTAAAATCTTGGTGCAGTGTTGTTTACTGTAAGAAACATGTGGTAGCACCATCCTAATATATCCACAGTATGAATATTTACATTTAACAGGTAACCTCAATGGAACAGATATTTAAAAAGTTTGAGTGGTGGTCATTTTTAATGACACAAGTCATTACGTTTGTCATAAAAGCTGCTTTAAAAATATCTAAGAAAACTGAAAATATGCTGAGGATTAATCTAAGGATGTCAGATATAAATTTTTAAGCAAAGTGGAGAAAAATACTCACTCACCGGTGTAGTCTATCTGTATTTTATTGTAGGAAGAAAATAAACCATTGGTGGCATATCATTCGACATACAGTAAGTCCATGTCTTGTGGTTGTATACCCCTGCCCACTTCTTGACAATTATATGCCCCTGATGGTATTATCTTTTAAGTTTGTTTTACTATGTTGCTAATGTTTTCCAGTCCACCCCTATGCAGCTGTATTCTGTGTGAGCGGGGTCCCACTCACTCAGGGAGGGGTAGTGGGCATTAGGGTTGAAATTAAAACTCTGAGGAACATTATAACACTGATTTGCCACGACTCTGGAAACTCAAACCCCTATTTTTTTTTCATAGCTCCAAAGGCTCCAATCCATAATTTCCTTCACTTCATTTCTGCTTTGTGTTCTTCAACACTAATGTCTACATTTTTTGCAATGAATATATATCATAAACATTAGGGAAGTCTGCTGTATATGGATATTATTCCATTGAGGTGGGTTAATTAGCTCAATAGCCCATAAACCCAAACGGCAAGTGGGATTATAAACTAATTAACTCCCCAAGATGGAATTATATCAAGTGTGCACTACATTTCCCTAGCAATTATTTAATATAATACATTGGGATGGTCATTCTGTAGCTGATTTTGTAGTTGCAGATCACTGTGCTGGTCAGCCATTTTAGCACTTCCTGGCTGCCTGGTTGTCGTCCTCTGCTGTTGTCAGTCATGTGAAGGACTTTGCCTTCTTGTCTTTTGTACGGTTTCTTTTACCATAACATAATGACACCCCATGTAAGGGGGTACTGTCTGGGGCTTCGGTTTGGTGTGTGACACATGCAATCATAAGTGGAGCTGCAGTGCAGCCAGTCAGTGATTCATTGGTGGCTCGTGAGGTAGGGAGCACTGTGAAGAACAGCCATTGGCAGGAAGCCACATGTAAGCAGCATGGTTTTGATGGCACTGTTGACATGGAGTCTGCAGCCTGGAGGTTCTGGAGTACAGCATCGCAGAAGGCATAGCAGCTGGTAAGTGCTGTGTAGCCTCAAGGGTATCCCTGTTTGTGACAGTATTTTTGATGTTGGCATTTTTCAGGCCTTAAGTTGTAAAGTTTGCTTTTTGCATGCTGTATTGTTTAAGGTTCAGGCATTCTGTTTTTGAAGGCTGTTCTGTACGTTGAGGTATTGCTAATTGATGTTTCAACTGGATAACTAATGTGGAAATCAGTAGTAGTAGTTAGTGTGGTCCCATAGGACTGTATATACTGCTGCTTATACTTTCAATTGGTTTGGTTTATACTTTTATTTGACAGCCTTATAGAAAAATAAATGATGGCTTGTCCAACTGAGAAAAAGTTCCACCTGTGCATTATACACTGTATAAGTGAGTAATAAGCCATGGCAAGGTGAGCATTTTTGAGTAATTCAGTTCACAGTCAGGTGATGTCTCTTGTCCAATGAAATTTCTAGATTTTTTCTTCCCACTGATACATATAGATATATAATATATATACACACACACAAACACACACACGCGTGCATACAACACATGACCACAGAAAAAAAAAATATATATATATATATAATAATCCATGAATTAGGGATACAGTGCAAAGTGATGGAAGTCTAGAACCCTGGCAAATTGGTGGTGCAGTGCTTCTTGTGGTTTCAAGGGTCATGCAACACAGGGCTAGTAGTACGCTAATATTGACATATGAGCCACCTTCTTGTTTCATGAGATTTTCAAAACCTTACAAAACAAGAACGTTAAAAAAATAAGTCCAAAATCTTGTTTTGTGAGCTCACCGTCTTAGTTTTTGAGATTTTCTTGTCCTCACTTAACAAGATGCCTTCTGATGAAACTGGAGCCTGAAAAAAAGTCCAAAATCCTGTTTCATGAGACAAAATTCTAGTTTCGTGAGGCCCTGTTCATTTTTCATGAGCCTCACAACACAAGAAAATTGGCTCACAAAGTTTTGTGATGTCCCATAAACACATTTTGGAGTTTTTTTTTTTTGAAAAACTCCGGAATCTAGCTAAATGGATCCCATTTAGCTACATTCATGTGTTTGTGTCTCTCCAGTCAATCAGGCCTGAAATCTTAACATGTACTCACTGGAGAAATTGAGAGACTTTCAAGTTCTTGAAGAGTTTAACATAGTAGACACAGCATATTTACTTAATCTGCCACTAGCATTTCTGTGTGACCATAAGCAAGTCCCTTAACCTCTCTGTGCTCCCGGTTCAAACTGAAAATTAGCTTCTGCTCAGTGAGTCTTTCTGAAGCCAAACATTCTATATAAAAATATATATATATATATATATATATATATATGTTATAGGGCATGGTAGGGCCCTATAGTTAGGGTTGCATGGCCACTTCTATGTTAAACCTCAGATTTTGCACTCTAATAACTTTGCAACCATTTGTCCAATTTGCCTGACATTCTGCACAAACCATCTGGTACCATATATCTCTGGATCTGGCAAGTTTCATTTTGGTTAAATGTGCAGTTGCAGAACTGAGGAGTGCCAAAAAATGTGAAAAATACCACTTTTTTGCAAATTCTTTGCTCAAGGCTATGGCCAAACAGTTTGGAGGGTCTGGTCTACAATTGTCAAAGTATATGGGGTCTGGGTCACTGATGTGCTTTTTGAAGGTTTGATGAAAAAATATTAATCCGTTCAAAAGTTATTAAAGTTTCCCATTATAGCCTATGGGGAAAAATATATGTACATCTCAAAAGTACTTTTTACTTTTGCTAAAGTCCATTTTACTCTCGCAAATGGGTTAACTTTTGCAAATCCACAATCTTGTTTTCAGTTAGTGACACGGAAAAAACACTAATTAAAAAAATACTGCCCCTTGGTAAACACTAACAGTTTTGTTAACCTAATCGGTACCCGAGGAACACAATCCTGACACTAGTTTTTAAAAATAATGGTCGGAAATATGAGTTTTCAATTTTTTCATTTGAAGTGTCACAACTTTGCTAAAGTACATTTGCAAAACTTTCACAAATTTGTGAAAGTTTCGCAAGCCTTTTGCAAAATTTGCGAAAGTTTTGCAAATTTATGAAAGTACCCCAAAAAAAAGTTTTTACTCCTCTCAGCAAATAAATGGTTAGGTCTTTTGGGCTGAAACTGGCAGGGTAGGAAGAGTATGCACCACAGATGTGCCTTTTGCTGGTTTGGTGAACAAATTTACATCAGTTCCATAGTTATAACATTCTGAAGTTTTGAAATGTCCCACAGGATAACACTGTGGCATCCGCGCATGCTGGTTGCCAGGTCATGATTACAATTGTGGTGGAATTTTTCCTGATGTTCCTATGGTTACTGAGATATTGCCACATTTGCAGCACAAGGGTTACTTGGAATGTCTCTAGGCTTGTGCTATGTCTGTATACTTATGGGTAGATGGAAGCGCAGGGCCCTATATGGATAGCATTATGCAATAATTGGAACACAGGGCCCTCCATTATGCAGTACTAGGAGTGTAGGGCCCAGAGAGCCCTGCGCTCCCACAGGGAGATGAGAGTTCATTGAAATGTCTCTACACTTATGTATAGATGGGAGCGCAGAGCCCTCCACAACCACATACAAGTAACATTACACTTTCTCAAAAAGAAGGGATCCAGAAACAAATGATTTGATACCTTTTATTGGACCAACATGGATGTTACAGTTCTGTAACATCCATGTTGGTCCAATAAAAGGTATCAAATCATTGGTTTCTGGATCTGTTTCAAAAGGACCAAATGGCACCTACAACATGTTTTTGCATCAAAAAGAAAGGAAATTCATTGCAAAAAAACTCTGTTAATGCATCAGTTAGGGTTGATATTACAGTGACAAAAGTTTTGAAAATTGGTGTTAGGGTTACCAACCCTACCACCCCACCCCCTCCACACACCAACAGTCATCGGGGTGTGCCTTAGGGTCATCGGGCCTAACTCTCACCCCATTCTCCTATACTGTACCATCTCAGCTTTCTTACAAATGGAACAGGGTAAGAGTTAGGCCTGATAACCCCAAAGCACACCCTGACACTTTTTGGTGTATGGAGGGGGTGGGGTGATAGGGTAAATATAAATGCAGGCACACTGAGTAAGAGTGTTAATGTTAAATCTCAGTTTTTGTACCTTAATAACTTTGCCCCCATTCAACTGATTTACTTGAAATTTGGACAGTTCTGACATGGTACCAGGATCTCTGTATCCTAACAATGTCATGATAATTGGTTTGGGGGACAAAGTTACTGATGGGCAAACCGCCAAAAAAATAACATTAAGACCTTTTTTTTTTGCTCACCTATAACTCAAAAAATAGGAGGTTTGAAACCTGTATCTTGCAAGTTTTATAGAGTTTGCCCCAAGATATATACTTTTATATTTTGTATGACTCAAAAATGCATAGTTTTTGAAATATTTGAGAAAATTGGTTCAGTTTCTGAGCATGCGTGTTGAGAAAAATGAGTTCTAAGCATAACTGAATTTCTGTGAAAACATCTTTATATATGTTTGTGTCACAAACCATGTATTCATATCGCAAAAATCATGCTTTCGTATGACTTAGCGATACAAACACTGGGAAAACAATTAAACCAATGCTCACTGAAAAAAATACTAAATACGTAAAACTGTTGTCCCAGATAACGTGTTTGCCTTTAAAAACTTTAGGTGGTGTGATTCTGAGTACTTTTTATAGATTTGAATGTTTAAGAGAAATAGGAAAGTGTTGGAATTCAGGTACAGTATAACCCCATTTATCTGAATGTGCTGGGGGACATAAGAACCATTCAGGAAAACAGGGTTTCAGATAAGCAAGAGTGCTATGCCTGTACAGTGAGTAGACGTGCACTGTCAAAGTAAGACCACACAGATGCTGCATTGTGGCACGTAATTTTATTTTAAAATTGTTTAAAAGCAAGTTTTAACAAAGTAGTAAAAAATGGATTTATTGTTTGCGGGGTAGGGGGATTTTCCAATCATAAGCAGGGGGTACAGTCATTTGTGTGAACTAGTAGCATTGCAGGCAGTAAGGGTAAGACGCTTTATATTTTTCTATGATGAAGAGCAAGTGTTTTCTTCAGTGAGAGACACGTGTAGGTACAACTTTCATTAGCATTGTACACATCATCCTTTAGAAGTCCCTCTCTAGCCAGCATGTCTTGTAGTTTGCAGCAAAATGTTTTTTTCAGATTAATTTGATAAAACAACTTGAACAGATCATAGTAAATATCAAATTTGTCTACTAGATCAGTTTGCATGAATGTAGGTATGTATGAAAATATATTTGTCTGTATTTTTGTCAGTTCTGTGGACGAGAGATTTGCTACTGTTGCTGCATGCGCGTTGCTTTCCTTGTCCGCAGATATGGTTTGCTCCTCCTTCCCCTGCGGCCCTGCTGCATCTTCCGCTTGTGGGTTTCATTTGTACTTTCTGATTTTTCTTTTGTTCCTGTATTGTTTGGCTTTAGGAGTTCTCTAAAAAACTGACAGTTTTAGAGATCACAGGTGAGGCAGATGTATCACTCTGCTCTGCACATAGCTCGATTTCCCGATTGTTCAAGCACTGCCACGGCATTTGGCAGCCAGTTACTGCAGGTGAAATCATGTCCATCAACACTGAATCCCTCTCTGGCCAGCATGTCATGTAGTTTGCAGTGGTAGTGTTAAACTGATTCAGTGTTGATGGACATGATTTCAACCGCAATGACCAGCTGCTAAATGCCGTGGTGGTGTCTGAACCAACTGAGAAATCGAGCTATGTGCAGAGCAGAAGGAACAAACAAAACACTAAGTAGCACTAGCTACCAAGCTATTAATGACTGCTGAAGTAGGAAAGAATGTTGTCAGATAAGGTAGTGATTAACATTTGATTAAGTACAGCACAATTCAATTACAGTCAATTACAGTTGAAAGCCAAACTAGCCACAGATTACTTGAAATCTGAGCACATTGTAAAAGCAGCTGCTTATGCTGGGAGAACAGAACGCGGTTTCGGATAATGTGGGTTTCGGTTTTCCGGGGTCAGATAGCTGGGGTTGTACTGTAATACAAACACATACTGTAACTATTAAAGCCATGTGTTTCTGTGCTTGAAACCTCGTATCGTAAAAGGTAAGCATTTTTATGATTTACCGATGTGAACGCAGAAAAATGGTCACACTAGTGCTCTTTGAAAAATACTAAACATGTAAAATTGTTGTCCCTAATATCATGTGTTTGCCTTTAAAAGTTTTAAGTAGTTTGCTTCTGAGGACTTTTAACACATTTGTTTTATTTCGAGGCACTGGAAAGTGTTGAAATTCACATACTATAATACAAAGTCATGTATTCATCTGTTGAAGCCACGTGTTTGTATCGTTACAGTTATGCATTCGTATGACTTGGCAATGCAAATGTAGTAAAAACAGTCTAACCACTGTTCCTTGAAAAAATATTAAATATGTAAAATTGTTGCTCCTGATAGCAAGTGTTTGCCTGTAAAAGTTTTAAGCTGTGTTCTTTTGAGTTTTTTAAAGATTTGTTAGTTTTAGAGAAATCAGAAACTTGAAATTCAAGTAATATGAACACATAACTATTTAAGCCTTGTTTTTTTTATTTTGAAAACATGTATTCATATTAATTTTTTTTTTGCATTCGTATTAAGTGGTTGATATCTGGTTTTTGAGATCACTTGTTTTTAATCCTCATAAACTGTGCACCCTACCACCACAAATGAGGGGAGGTGGTGGATGGGCTGCGACACATTTACGAGGTCAATCCCCCCCCCTTTTAGCGATGGAGAATGGAATGATGATCACTAAGGTGATGTGAAGGATGAGGTGGGGGTTGGGGCCCATCCCCCTTCCTCCAACCCGTCCCCTCAACATTATAGCAAAAGTGACTGAACAGATGACCACTGAGGAATGTGATGTGTGGAGGGGTGGGATGGGCTGAGGCCCATTCTTGCATGCCCTTCCCCACTGCAGCAACAGTCAATGCACAACCACTACTGTGACACACACACACACACACACACACACACACACTACAGCAACAGTAAATGAAAAGATGACCACTTAGGAGCTGTGTTGTGAGTGAGGGGATGGGTCAACATACAGCGTCAGCCAATCCCATTCTCATGTCTCTTCCCCACACCCCAATGCAGCAGCAGTCAGCGTACAAACAACCACTAAGAAGATGTAAGGGTTTGGGTGAGATTTGGGAGGGATGGGCTGAGGCGCAGCTTCAACCCATCCATTTCTTCACCACTCCCATTGCAGCAACAGCAAATGGACAGATGACCACTAAGGTGATGTAAGGGGTGGGGTGAGCTGGAGTGGTTGGTAAGGATAAGCCGGGGCACAGCCCCTGCACCATCCCATCCCATCCCATCCTTGAGGCTTTCCCCCACTGCAACAACAGAGAATGGACAGATGACCACTGAGAAGATGAAAGGGCTGGGAGGTTGAGTGTGCCTGAGTGTGTTGGGTTGACCTACAGGGCAAAATGACTTATTTTATGGTTTTGTTTTTTTTCTCTATTTTGTTAGAAGGCAGTTGAAGTAGGGCTAGAAATATCTCCACTATTCTGTTTATTTCATTTCACACAGGTTCCAAAGGGACCTCCGTGAATGAGGATGCAATTCCACTATTACAAAAAGAAAATAAATTCCTTGCAAAAAATTGTGTTAATGCAGACATTAAGGTTGAAGAACACAAAGTAAGGGAAACAAATTAACACTGGGGTTTTGGGTCTCCGTAGTCTTGGGGAATCAGTGGTAGGGTGTTATCTGGGGTTGTCAACCCTAATGCCCACCCCCTCCCCTGAGGAAAAAAGGTCAGACATGATCGCTTTTCTTCACAAAGGGCCCACAGGGCCCTGAATGAAGAAAGCTATGACTGATTTTGTTGGCAACATGTGTCGAGCCATACTGCTTTACCTTTCAAAGATTGTATCACTATGAGGCAGTGGCTTGCAGCTGTAACTTGTGCTTCATACAGGACACTAGGGGTTGGGGGTTGGAGTGGGCTTTAGGGTTGACAACTGCAACACCCACCCCACCACTGGTTCGCCAAGACTATGGAGACCCAAAACCTTAATGTTTTTTTCATTTCCCTACTCAGTGCGCTTTGCATTCTTGTGT